>JANRMT010062806.1:58036105-58092516 GCA_026402145.1 Polypterus bichir lapradei | reverse complement strand
TCACAAATAATTCTGAAAATGTCAAAAATAATCACTAAACAGGTTGGATATTATTTTGAGATTTTTACATGAATTTCTTTAAACTATAGACAGGTGCTTTCCAATTGCACCTTCTTTGAGACCCTGCATCTGTAACTTCTCAAAAGCAGTAGCCACAGCCTGGTCAAGCTTTACAGTCCGGCGCATGCCATTGTTAAAAGAACAGATCTAGATGAATTAAAATAGGAAAAAAAATTAAAGCTACTCAATGGTCAAGAAAGGTCACCAGTAGAACTCCCCTGTTTATTTCCCTTTTCCTGTCTTCATAATACCCCTCCATGACTCATGCTGCACTACAAAAGACACACGTAATGGGGGCCAGGGGGCAAAGGCCAGGGAAAAAGCTAGCAGGAAAGGCCACTGACATATCACACTTCTTCCATTATAAACCAGACTAATGAAAAAATGAACACTCATGTGTCCCTTAAAATAGAGGCTGACATGTGTGCACATGCTTAGTGGTGTTGTACATGACCAACAGATACACAACAAATAAAGAGAACAAAGCATTTTTAACTTCTTTATCACTGTGCCCTACTTCGGCTTCTGCTCTATTTAGAAGACACTTTTATCTAGAATGACTTAATTGAATTAATTAGCATAGTAGGCATGAATGCAATAATACAAGCAAACAATTGTCAATTTGTCAATTAAAGTATTTTTAAAATGAATTTTTTGTCAGTATACGAGTATTTGCAGCCACAACAGATTGGCATTCTGTGTTATGTATATGCCAAGGTCACTACCCTGGCTCACAAGCAAATTCCTATTTTATGTCCTTTTTGTTCATTTCTGGTCCTTTGGTTATTATTATCTATGTTGTTGTTATTGAATATGTTTATTATTTATATGATGTATTTTTTTATTGATGTATGAATGCTCGTTCTCCCATGTCCTTTGTGTTTCTGCTCCAGCTGGAGTTATACAGTTCTTCCCCCAGTGAGACACTTTAAGCTTTTAAGGCTATTTGCTGTTTTTTTATACTTGTAATCCATCCATTCATCAATTATCTGCCGGAGCCAATCCCAGCCAACACAGGGCGCAAGGCAGGAACAAATCCCGGGCAGGGCGCCAGCCCACCGCAGGACACACACACACACCCACACACTAAGCACACACTAGGGACAATTTAGGATCGCCAATGCACCTAACCTGTATGACTTTGGACTGGAGGAAATCCATGCAGACACAGGGAGAACAAGCAAACTCCACGCAGGGAGGACCCGGGAAGCAAACCCAGGTCTCCTTACTGCGAGGCAGCAGCGCTACCACTGCACCACCGTGCCGCCTTATACTTGTAATGCTTAACTCAATTTTTGAGGCCTAGTCAGGCAATAAGCTTCCGATTTTCTTGGGTCAGGTTTGCCTTGGCTGAGATCTTGTGGTGCCGTAGACCCACAGCCATGGGTATTGTCCTTCATTCATGACATCAGGAGTCATGACTGAGGATGGACAAGTCCTAAAAAGCCAGTTTGTAATGATGAAAATTGTGCATGAATTTGCCAGCATAGATTTAAAAGCAATAAATGAATCAACAGTCAAAATCCCCATAGCAGCAGAAACAGTCACTCCACACATTAGTGTCAGTATGGGGTTTCCTTCACATGCTCAGTTAGTGTTCTGTGCACGAAGCACTTATCAGTAGTACAATCATCTGACAAAAACTTCAATAAACTTTCTTTCCATTTGTTTAATCTACGCAGTAACAACGATAATTTCCACACTACCCAGATAATCCTCCAACACCTTCAGACCTTTCATCAATGTCGACTTGACTTTTACTCCACACTGAGGACGTCTCCTCACCATCCAGCAGCACTCCACATCCATGCCCTTTGATGGAATGCCAACAGTCACTCTCTTCCTGTGAATCTCCCAAGTGCACACTCAGCACCCCCAGCACCCCCAAGCCTTCCCCTGCGCTCCCAGCTACTCTCTCTTGTGCGCTTCATACCAGGCTCCCTGCTGATCTGTCAAGGGCTTCACACTGTGCTCCTGGTTGTACTCACTGCTCTCTTGCTATTTCAAGAATTCTCCTACCGACCACTGCTGAACTCCCTAGCGCTCTCCTGACGTTCACTGCTTGAGTTACCCCAGTCTAGTGTTCAGTTAGTGCTTGCCTCTAACTTCAATTTAGCTAGTGAGCCAATTAGCCTGATTCCAGTTGGGTTCCACTTTTTCTTGCCTGAACCATTACATAGGGTGTCACAGATCTGTTCAGTGGGATTTTTTTTTTGAGTCTTCATCCCTCCACTATTTTGTGAAATGAGATTCATAACGCCCTGTTGAAGGTGGTTTCCTTTCTTTCACCCTATGCTACCAGGACAGGCATCCCATGACCCTGAATTTGCATTAAGTGGGTTTAGAAATAAGACAAGATTTATGAAGTCAAAGAGGAAACCTGAAAAAAAAATTACCATTTACCATATATACTCACGGAAAAGTTCTCCTGCAGATAAGACGGGACTTGATTTTATCGTATAATTTCTGGTATTTTATAATGTCGGTCGTATAAGTCGAATGCGGAAAACTCACGCTATTGGTCCAAGATTATGGTATGCTAACACCCACCTGAGAGAGTAACCACAGAGCACACTGCCTTTTTTTCTATGTGGGTGCGGGAATGCACTGTATCAGCGCATTAAGTGCTTTTCTAGGTAAGGGCCATGGAGTGCGTTAGTCTCTTGCATCAGTGAAGGATGCAATGAAAGGAAAGGATCCATTGTGGATGGAGCATGGAGTAAACCACAAGGCACACACCAATACACTCTCACCAAGGGGAAATAATAGACACAAACCTGCCATTCATAAAATTTTGGAGAGGAAGAGATGGTTGGCATGTTCACATGAAACCAATGCCTGCATGTTCTTCCAAAAGAATAAAGGAAGACTTTGAGTGGACCCTTGTCCAAAGGTGAACTAAGATCTGCAGACTATGATCCTGTTATATACCGAACCATGATGGCCCAGCTGCAGTCTGTATAAAACTGCATGGTCTCCTCAAGTCTGCATAGCTTTTTCTTTTGGTATCATAGTTTTCCCCCTTCACCCCAAAGACACTGTACATCAAGTTAAATTATAACAACAAATTGGCTTTGTTTCGACATGTAGGAAGGGTGAGTTTTGAAATGGAGTGTTGCCTTGCCCTGCTGGTTTACTGAGTGCTACTGCGGTTGGTGTCAGCCGCCCACAGTCATGTAATTGGATTAAGCATATACTATGTCACAAGTGAGGAATGACTAAGGTGACACTCTCACTACCTCTTTAACCATCCTTCCTGAGATGGGAAAGATGGGATGTAAACATGGATCAGTGGAGTCACAGCTGCCAATGCTACTTCTGCACTATAGGAAGTCTCATGTCAGCCAATGGCAAACATTGCCACTTAGTGTGGTGTATGTGCTACTTTTTTAATGGCTCTCCATTCCTGTGTGTTTTGATCTCTCTGAGCTGCATTACACATGGCACTAGTTACAGAGGGTCTCTGTGATAAATGGGTGTTGGCAATATGCCTGAAAGCTAGAAAAGGGTCCATCTTCCTGCAGCCTATATCTGGATTAGATGGGTTCCAGTAACGATTCTGTTGTGAATGTGGGGTTCCTAAACATGATAACCCCCAAAAATGAATCACAAATGCTCACTAGATAGGTGAAAACTATCAAACCCTAACTAGTAACAAGAGGAAAAATGTAGAATATTTACAAATAAAAACAATTACTATAAAAATGCTCTTTAGCATAAGGAAGCTCTGAAGAACATAAAAGCAAAAAGGAGTTGTCTAAAATGATAATGCTGCAGCAAAAAAGTCCCAATGCAAAACACAAAGAATGGTCAAAAAGACCAGAAAATGAATGATCACAAAAGGAGCAAGGACCATCAGACAACTCAGCAAAGTCAGCGAATTCAATGAACCACATAGGACTGTGGCAGTCTCCAGGCAGTAATAGGTAGAAAGCCCTGCCACTTGGGGAACCTCCCACAAAATACAAGTAACATAAGACTACGAGCATAAACATAAAGAAATTAAATAATACACCAAACTAAGAAGACTAAACAGAATAATGCAAAGAATTAACACAAGTAACACTATTAACGTAAATCATAGAATTAAAAATGAACAAAAAGGACATAAAAAAGTGATTTAACCTGCCAGGGAAGGAATCTGGGCTGAAATGTAACAGGTTAGATGTATGGATTGGAGTGTGTGTGTGAGTGAGTGTGCTGGAATTGAATAAGGCAGGTTCAGGAATGGAATGGATGGCTAGATGAACTGTTTTAAAGAATAGCAGAATAGGAATGCTAAGGGTCTCTCTTGGTGTTACACACGCGGCTGCACTGGACTTTTTATTTTAAAATCCTTTATTTGGCAAACAAGCCATAGAATTTTTTTTCTGACAGAAGTAGAACAGTGGGGGGATGCGAGAATCACACAGTGAGTCAGCGGCTAAACCATGATCCTTCCTTCTCGTTTCATTGCCCTGCTCCATGCATCTAGCCACAAAGACTCATACTGTTCTTCCAGCACTTGTCAATACATGTCAGATGAAAAAAACAGCAAAATGTTTACCGTACGTTAAGAGGCACAACCCCGGCAGGACGTGCCTTACTTCCACAGATATATTCATCAAATTGCTCAGCCTTGAGAGGGTGGTTCATTTCCAAACAGCTGCCTAATCACAAAGCTTGATGAGTAACAGGAAACAGGAACATATTTGTTTTAACTTTAATCAATAAATGTGCAGAAACTGAAAAAGCAATCAAATGAAGTGAAATATTTTATTTTGTCTGGGCGATTGCATATTCAGAGTGAGAGGAAACTGACACAACTACCTCAGACTGAAGGAAGAAGGCATGGACTGTAGGTAAACATCCAGTAATTTCCTCATTTATATCAATCTGTCAGTATGATACCTTCATTAGCTAAATAAGGAATAAAATTATCCAAACTTGCAGAAAAATTATGTGTTGATCATTTTATTTTTCAAAATCATTCCCAAATGAATGTGAGAAGTGTGCTCATCTACAGCCTATTGATCAGACATAAACAAGTGTTCACAATAATCTGAAATATTAACACTAAAAACTCTACTGGTAGGATAGCTGCTTAGACGTTTGGTGTATGTAGAAGCCATTTACAGGGTTAGGACTAAACATATCTAAGTCACAACCCCTCTTTATGTGTGACTGTAACATTGTAGACCCTCTGTGGGCCAGAGCTAGCTGGAAGCAGACCCACTCACGGTTCATCACTGTTGGATTTTATACATTCCATGTCTGTGGAATTCTGTGACCTTCCAGGGTAACCAGCTCAACTCCATACAGTTAGTTCTTTCATACATTATGGTCCCTTTCGTACATGCAGAATCCAACAAATCATCTTATCCATCAAGTGCTTGTTAGATTAACTTGAGCAGGATGAGTAAAATAAAAAAAATTGGGTAAAAATAGAGAAAACTAAATTACCATGGATTTTAGTCCAAACCATGACATTTGTGTGAAGTTCTACTTTTCTGGCCTCTTTACTTCCTGATTGCCACTGACTTCTGGAATCTGTGATCAAAAGGGAAAGTAGGGAGAGGTGTTTTACCTGATATGAAGGATCTCTCTCCAGATTTTGCTTGTTCACCCACTCCAACAGTTTGGTGAGAGAGTTTAACAAAACCATCAACAGCAGACTCAGGTATTGCTTTGAATTCCCAAGAGTCACTGGGAGATCAATGTGTCAGCAACTATATACACTCACCAGCCACTTTAATAGGTACACCTTGCTAGTACCAGATTGGACCCCCTTTTGCCTTCAGAACTGACATGATTCTTCATGGCATAGATTCGACAAGGTGCTGGGAACATTTCTCAGTGATTTTGGTCAACCTGACATGATAGCATCATGCAGTTGCTGCAGATTTGTAGGCTGCACATCCATGATGCGACTCTCCCATTCCACCACATCCCAAAGGTGCTCTATTGGATTGAAATCTGGTGACTATGGGGGCCATTTGAGTACAGTGAACTCGCTGTCATGTTCAAGAAACCACTTTGAGATGATGTGAGGTTTGTGACATGGTGCTTTATCCTGCTGGAAGTAGCCATCAGAAGATGGGTATACAGTAGTCCCTCCTCGATCGCGGGGGTTGCGTTCCAGAACCCCTCGCGATAGATGAAAATCCGCGAAGTAGAAACCATATGTTTGTATGGTTATTTTTATATATTTTAAGCCCTTATAAACTCTCCCACACTGTTAACATTATTAGAGCCCTCTAGACATGAAATAACACCCTTTAGTCAAAAGTTTAAACTGTGCTCCATGACAAGACAGAGATGACAGTTCTTTCTCACAATTAAAAGAATGCAAATATATCTTTTCTTCAAATGAGTGTCTGCATCAGGAGCAGAGAATTTAAGAGAGAGAGCGCGCGCTCGCAAAGAAAAGCAAACAATCAAAAAATCAATACGTGTGCTTTTAAGTAAAGCGGCATTTTTCAGAGGAGCGTCAGTATCTTCTAAGCAAACAGCCTCTGTTGAAACAGCCCCTCTGCTCAAATCTCCTCCGTCAGGCGCAGAGAACGTCAGAGAGAGAGCGCGAGATTAAAGCAAACAATCAAAAAATCAATACGTGTGCTTTTGTGCTTTTAAATATGCCGAGCACCGCAATAAAGCGGCATTTTTTAGAGGAGCGTCAGTATCTTTTAAGCAAACAGCTTCTGTGCAAACAGCACCTCTGCTCACACTCCCTCCGTCAGGCGCAGAGAATGTCAGAGAGGGTGAGAGAGAGGCAGAGACAAGCAAACAATCAAGCACCGCGCGGGAAGCATATCTTATAGCATTGAGGAGTTTTAGTTAATATGTAATACATGCTCTGATTGGGTAGCTTCTAAGCCATCTGCCAATAGCGTCCCTTGTATGAAATCAACTGGGCAAACAAACTGAGGAAGCATGTACCATAAATTAAAAGACCCATTGTCCGCAGAAATCCGCGAACCAGGGAAAAATCCGTGATATATATTTAGATATGCTTGCATTTAAAATCCGCGATAGAGTGAAGCCGCGAAAGTCGAAGCACGATATAGCGAGGGATTACTGTACTGCGGTCTTAAAGGAATGTACATGGTCAGCAACAATACTTAGGTAAGCTGTGGCATTTAAACAATGCTCAGTTGGTACTAAGGGGCTCAAAATGTGCCAAGAAAATATCTACCACCAGCCTGAACCATTGATAAAAGGCAGGATAGATTCATGCTTTCTTATTGCTGACGGCAAATTCTGACCCTACCAACCGAATGTTGCAGCAGAAATCTCATCAGACCAGGCAATGCTTTTCCAATTTTCTTTTGTCCAATTTTGGTGAGCCCATGTGAATTGTAGAATCAGTTGCCTGTTCTTAGCTGACAGGAGTGGCACCTAGTGTGGTCTCCTGCTGCTGTAGCCCATCTACTTCAAGGTTCAACGTGTTGTGCATTCAGAGATGCTCTTCTGCATACCTCGGTTGTAACGAGTAGTTATTGGAGTTACTGTTGCCTTTCTATCAGCTCGGACCAGTCTGGCCATTCTCCTCTGAACACTGGCATCAACAAGGCATTTTTGCCCAGAGAACTGCTGCTCACTGGATATTTTCCCTTTTTTGCACCATTCTCTGTAAATCCTAGAGATGGTTGTATGTGTAAATCCCAGCAGACCAAGAGTTTCTGAAATACTTAGACCAGCCTGTCAGGCACCAACAACCATGCCATATTCAAAGTCACTTAATTCACCATTCTTCCCCATTTTGATGCTCAGTTTGAACTTCAGCAGGTCATCTTGACAATGTCTACATGCTTAAATGCATTGAGTTGCTGCCATGTGATTGGCTAATTCAGTATTTGTATTAACAAGCAGTTAAATAGGTGTACTTAATAAAGAGGCTGGTAAGTGCATTTATACGGAGACACTTGTGAGGTCCTATGCTCCTTCTTGAGCACACAACTCTGTGTGGCACCAAATCTCAATCCAGACTCATTTCTGGTGTAGTTCCTAACTGTTGGAAACAGGCTGTCCACCTCCATTTGAAAATGTGACTCCCTCAAGGTGTTTAGGAAGCCTTTGAAGACTTTCTTGTAACCTCAGAGTTGTAACTCACTTGTTGTGAGCCCTTCATTTGTGACTTGCTCCCAAACAGCCCTCCAGGCTGTTGTTACTTGATTATGTTGATGTCTTTTGTAGGTCAATTTAGATAAAAGCATCTACTAAGCAAATAAACATAACGGGTTGCTTCAGTTTCCTGAGAGTCACATCTCAATCGTTGGAAGGCTGTTTTTGAATTAGCAAGGGTCGAGTACCACTCAGCATTGATGATTGAGATGTTAAGTAGTTACAGGCTCATATGGGTTTGAAATCTCTACCATAAAATTGAGAATTGTGTGGAACAAGGACAATCACATTGATAATACAAACTTTTTATCTGTTGTGTTCTTTTACGTTGTATTATTCTTTAATACAGGGTGGTGCATAAAAAAACAGTCCCATGCACACAAGGATTCTCACCCGGTGTTCAGTAGCAACAAACATAGTCAAGACAAGGTTATACATTAGGGCTCCGTGGAACAATATTCCATTGAGAATGCTCCTGCGAAATACATAATTCAGCAATTGGTGAAAAAGTAGCATATTACTGTTTTTTTAAGCAATGCAGTGAAATGGAGAAGCCCTTTTGTTCATACCCTGAAGATCATCATCAATGTTGCAGATTGTATGGAAAACTTCCCATAAGTTGACGACTCAATTATTAACAGAGGCAGATGTGTGACGAAGGTCATGTAGGTGTGTACTCCATGACCTAAGGCTTCTTCTTTTGTGTGCCACTAGCTAGGATATATAGTAATGAGCAGTGTTTGCTTTTTTTTGTTTGTTTTTAATTATTTAAATAAGTAGACAAACATTTATAAAAATGTCACAGTAACAGCGGCATACGTCATGTATGTAAAACAGAAACTCTTTGATATTTTCTTCCTTAATAAACCCCCAATTACTTTAAATTCTCCCTGCAGCATTTTCTCCTCCAGTTTCAGCTTTTGCACCTTTGTTAGAGGGTTAGTCATGCATAATAGTGGAAGCCAATTTGTGTGTTTGTGAATTGCAGAAATGGTAGGATATCCTCTTGGCAGTGCGGTGATGACCTAGATGTTGGATGTGGCCATCTATGGGACTCAATGAATGAGACTAAGATAAAGCTGTAAAAGCGGCACAGAGGGAGGCATGTGAGCGTGACAAATGCCAGGAGAGAGAAGGTAATAAGCAGATTTATACCGCAGCTGATGGATTCTACATCTTTCTGACACCCGACTCAAAGAGCCATCTCCAGCTCTGGTCTCAATGAGCCTCTATCTGAAAAGATGTATGCGTTGCCCTAAACCATTCATCTATAACTTACTTATTAATCTCAGTTAAGGAAACACTGCTCATTATTTGTCTACTTCATTTTCAGCTGTGTGGAAGAGATATTTTCACAAACAGTCAGTGTCACTATCAGTCAGGCATGATAGAGTCAAGTTTCATAATGCTTCAGCAGTTTCACCCACAAAAAATAATCAAGAAAACAAAAAAAGGGAAGGAAATGAAGGGGAAGAAAACATTCAAGTTAATGAAGGAAGCTGCTTTCGGCCACAGCATTTCCCATGTTAGCAAAAGCCCATATGGAGTAGTTGCTCCCAGAAATGGCACTAATATTCTGGGATCGGGCATATGTATTTGCAGAGCCTAACTGACCCACGGAGGGGTCACATGGCATCAGAGAAGGACACACATGGCCTAACATTAGCTGCGGGTCTTCTCGAAGGCTGCTTCAGTGTGTCAGCAGCGACTTTGCTCCGCAGACTGCCTTTTAATATGAAAATAATCTTTCTGAAAGTTGCCTAGTGCCCTCAGGTGTCTATGAAAGGAACTACAAGACCATAGAAACTACCTGTATAAGCAAAAAGCAAAAGCATAGTAATAATAATAATACATTTTATTTATTCCTAGGCGCCGTTCTTAACACTCAAGGACACCGAACAATAGATGAAACACACATTATAAACAGAACTAAAATATAACATTTTAAATCAGACAGAGCAATTGTAGTCAAAGAGAAAAAGCAGTCTTAAACAGATGAGTTTTAAGTTTGGATTTGAAAAGTGAGAATGAACCAATATTTCTAAGCTCAGATGGTAGTGAGTTCCAGAGCTGGGGAGCAGAGCATTCAGTCGTCATGGTGGTAAGACGGACGAAGGGGACAGTCAAGTGGATGGCTAGTAATGATGCGGGCAGCTGAATTCTGGACCAGTTGAAGCTCATAAAGAGATTTGTGAGAAAAGACCAAAAAAAAGGGAATTACAATAATCCAGTGGTGTGGGGAGTGAGGGAGGGGTGAATAAAATTAATGTTACACAGGTGGAAATATGCAGACAGGGAAATATTATTGATGTGGGACTGAAAAGATAAAGTACTGTCAAGGATGACACCCAGACTTTTAACCTGTGGGGAAGGGGGGACAGAGGAATTACCAATAACAAATGAAAAATGATCAGTTTTGGATAATGTTGATTTTGTACCAATGAGGAGAAGCTCAATTTTGTCATTATTTAATTTAAGAGAATTTGAAGAAAACCAGGATTTGATTTCTGCTATGCAATCAATAAGTGAGGAGGGTGGAAAGGAAAGGTAGGTTTGCTAGTGAGATAGAGCTGGGTGTCATCAGCATAACAGTGGAAGCTAATGTTATATTTACGAAAGGACGGGAAGGAGGTAAATAATGAAAATCTTATCCCTCTTATCACAGTTGTCCAGTTTTCAGTCCTACCACTTTCTCAATTGCTTAATTAGAAAGATTGTTGTAATTGCTATATCAACATCATAATAATTATATAAAATGATTAACATAGAATGGAAATCAGTGCTGAATGAAATGCCAGCTCACCACCAGACTAATAGAAATGTGCCAAATAAGTTATCAGCCTGCTTTTGGACTGTTGGGAGGAAAACATAATGGTCTTGGATGCTGGGGCACATCCTATCAGCATCAGATACAAGATACAAACCAGCTCTGGATAGGGCATTGTTCTGCTGAAGGGCACAGTCCTAGTCATGTGTACATCTACTGAATGTCTTCTGTGCGGAATTTGCAAGTTCACATTATGTTTGTTGAAGAAACCAAAGGACAAGCTCTTGGATCAGTAAGTTAGTCTAGACTGGTTCTCTATAATACACTCAGTCTCTCATTCTTAACTCTGGTCTCATACCTGAGGCTGCTCATCCTGGATCCCTGTGTTGGATTTAACAGGTTTTGAAAGGCAGACATACACTGATCAAGGTCATTTTGGCTTAATACGTTCAAAAGTCCTGCTTTGTCTGTGCACAGTGGTAGCGCTGCTGCCTCGCAGTTAGGAGACCTGAGTTCGCTTCCTGGGTCCTCCCTGCGTGGAGTTTGCATGTTCTCCCCGTGTCTTTGTGGGTTTCCTACGGGTGCTCCGGTTTCCTCCCACAGTCCAAAGACATACAGGTTAGGTGCATTGGCGATCCTAAAATTGTCCCTAGTGTGTGCTTGGTGTGTGTGTGCGCCCTGTCTGGGGTTTGTTTCCTGCCTTGTGCCCTGTGTTGGCTGGGATTGGCTCCAGCAGACCCCCGTGACCCTGTAGTTAGGATATAGCGGGTTGGATAATGGATGGATTTTATACAGCATTAGACCCAGTCCCCCGAAGTCAGAGTTAGAAACTTCAGTCCTTCTCCATGTACAGAACTTTACAGAAAGTGTAGAGTTTATAAATAAATGCATTATCACATATGGTTACTGCATAAATGTCTATTTATATTGTGATTAAGTTTAGGGCAAATGCAGGGCCATCTCAAGGATTGTGTGGGGCCCAGTGCAGGATGGGAGTGTTTGTTGTGGGATTCCTGTGTGACATCACTAGTGGTGAGGTGATGACGTAGCTACATAACTGGCCTGCACTGTTGTGATCAGTACCTTCAAGTGGTCTCACTAACATCCATGTCATTGAGATCACCACCTGCAATAACATTTTGCTTGCAACCGATGGCCTATGAAGTAGTTAGTGTGGGAGAATCATGCTTTCACTTTTGAATAATCCGTCCTCCCACTGATTTTAGATTTCATCTTGAGTTGGAATAAGAAGATTGTGTGTTGTTTTAATACAATTTTTGGTAACACAGTAGTTTAGGTAATGCAAAAATGTTCTTATTACTCATATACTGTTGTTACAAGACCTTAATAAAGGCTTCTCTTGTTCTTAATAATATTTACAAAGCATCAGGAAAGTAGTCATTCATCTTTGTGGAATGTGGTGTATTTCTAGTAGAATTAACTATGAATATGCATGATTCACAGGTCTTGTACTCAGACATGCAATATCATGAGAAATGTGTCTCCATTAAACCACCACAGACCATTTCAAAGTGAAGTAATTTTAGTAGGCCATATTGCAGACATGAATGAACACTTACTTGACGCTTTGTAAGTGTTATTTAGACTAAAAGAATCCTTTGGCACTGTATTGTTACATACTAGTAGGTAAGTAACAGAATCAATTTTTATAGTGTTATAGTATAGTATAATGTGTTATCAAAGATTTCAACATGCATGTATGTATAATTTTATGTGTGTGTGAGGAAGATTTCAAGCTTAGGAAGCCTTTGAGTCGGCTCTGATGAGAAACTTGTGTAGAACTAATATAAGATGGCTATTACTCCACTTTCTAAAAGTCCAACCTAGTTGTGCCCACAGCGCAACAATTTGTATCCCATTTCTGCCTGCACCTTAAAACTATTGTTCCGGTCATCAACAGCTGATAACTTTTGTTCCACTCTACATATTCACAGGAAAAGTACATTTCAAAAGATTGCTTAGGGGACTTCTTTTCAGGTAAGCCTACTGACTGTGTTTTAAATAGCTGACAAATGTTTTTCACATCAGTCAGTAGATAAGCAAACAGCGAACCTCAGGTGCCCTTTCCATTACTGCTGAAGAGAAGGCACTTGAGAGAAATATGTTTAATATGTGGGCATTGCAGTCAAATCTTGTTAAACCCTGCAGGGAAGCAGCTATATTTACTCCACAGTCAATGACGAAAATTAGTTTGTTGCCTAAGAGAGAAGCATCAATTCTGAACGCTTGGATTTGCTGAAGAGGTAAAAACTACAAGTTGTCAGCCATCTTCGAGGAGTTGAGCTTACACGGTGTTGCAAAAAAAGCACTTTAGAAACAAACTGAAAGATGTTATTAGGGTAGAGAATAGCCGCGGATATAAAGGAATTAGGATACCTTTCTGTCAAAATATTGTTTGTGTCAAAGTTAAATCACGAAAGCTGTCCAGGATGAGAAGAATACCTTTATTAACACGCACATAAATAGAAAGATACGACTGACTTACAGATGCAGGTAACACTTCTTAAACGCACTTGTCAATTACAGAAGTGTGTCATTAGTTTTACATCTCATATCCTTACTAGTTACTGATAAACAAGGCCCTAGGAGTCAGGTTTCTGCTACGCTAGATTGAACTAGTTTTCTTATCAATACCTCTCCTCGTACTAAAGTAGCAGCAAGGACAGGGTCACAGATCAACAGGCTTTAATTAAAACGCTTTGTAAAAGTTCTAAAGGTAAAAGCTAACAATTTACAAGGGCAGAAGTCACTCGATATAATCAATATATAATCAATTTATGAAAATCACATTTATCTCTCATATGATATAATTGAAAAAATGTCACAAAATTGTATGAGGAAAAATTGGCAGATTCTGGCTGCTGGGTCACTAGTTTGTACATTCAATAAAATTTGCTAGACATGGTGTCATAAGGTTGAGCATCCTGGAAAGGAAACCTTGCAGTGATACAATTTATGGCTAACAGAGAGCCCAACCTACTGTAGATATGGGGATGTTTGTTAGTTCAATCAAGTCCCTGGTAGACTCGAGACCATATAGTGTGGCTCTTCCAAGGAAGACGGGGAGGACAACCTAAACTATCTGGACTTGACTTATGTACCTCTATGGTGCTGTAAAAGTCTATCAGCACCTGAGGCTGTTAGGGGAGTTTCAACCGTATAGCCTCAAGGTCTTACTACATCATTCTCAAACCCAGAGAACAAGTTATCATGGGTCACTGTGAAGAATCTTAGAGCCAGGGCTTAAAAGTTCCTTCATTTCCTCAAATTAGCGAGCTTGGAATTAGTAGGCATTGTTGAAAGAAATCTGAGCTGTCAGGAGGGGTTAAAGGTGGGGTGCGGTGCAGAGAAGAGAAGTGCTTTTCTATAGAGGTGTGCAAGGAGAGCAACAGTAATCAATGGGTGAGTGGACTCATGGGGAGTATTCAGTCCCCTCTTTGTCAACATAGACTTTGAAGCCGAGATCTTGGTTATTTTACTTATGTGTCCATTCTTCTCTTACTCTATCTTTCATTCTTCCATCCATTTACAGTAAGTAAACCCCTTTTTAAATTTACTTTGGCCCCCAACATTGCTATTTAAATATGAGTAAGGTTTGTGAGCGCCCGCTACAGTCCACAATCCTGAAAAATAACACAGAAGCACATTAGGGTGGTGTTTTAGGTCACTTGTCAGTGCTGCCTTGAGCGGTGTCTGACTTATGGCTATTGTGTGCTAAAACTTTTAAACATGTATTGAAGCAAGCAAATAGCAGATGGGCTTCCATCTTGTCCACTGCAATGTAAAATGATTGCCATATGTCGGAGTTTCCTTAGGTTGTTTTCATGGTTTTAAAATCTCCATTTTTAGGAGCTATTTCAACATAGCTGAGGGAGATAAAATGAAAATTAGCAAACATGCATGTTTCACAGTAAGCTAATCTAATTTCCCAGTATAACAGGAATGTCTACTGTGGTCCAGGTCTGTTTACATTCTAATCGACTGCTGTGTGCAGCTACCTGTCATGCTGCCCAAATCAAGTGGACTAAGCATTACCTCTATTACACAATAACTATAAAAGTAAAAAAGACCCTCCAACATGAAGCAGTAAATTTATTTACAACACCACAAACAATATAGTGGGGTCTATGAGAATGAACTCCTCTGTCTTCCAACACTATCATGAGTACAATAAAATGCAGGAATGACATTGCGTTTAGAAAGTGAAGGTTTTAAAACATTCTGTACCTCTGGACTGACTATATTGGCCAATCTAATCCTTGTTTCTCGACTGTGCAGTCGCAGTCACTTACTGTATTTGGCCAGTGGCCCACTACACACTATTAGTCACAGTGGTCATCAGACGAGTGTATTTGCATGTCAGATTATATGAATAGGAATTGCAGGGGACGTCAGTGTACATGACTGCCTTGTCAGTTTCTGTACAGTTTCCAAAGTATCATAAGCTTGCCTAACAGTGGCACCCAACTGACTTGCTGCCATACAGAGCCAGTGGCTGAATGAATGCTTTTCAGATACGGTGAGTTGTTATGGTTTGTTATAGTAGAACAAAGACGACACATAAAGCTCCTTTTCTGTTTGCACCAACAGAAACATCCAGCAGTCTTGTACACATTATACCACCTCATTGGTTGTTGCACAAGAGCCCACCCCTTCGACTTAAGATGACGTCAAATCCATTTGATTTTGTCATGGTGAGCGGCAGACCACTATGACTGAGTCACTGAGGATGTCATGCTACATGACCGGTGGTCACAGTTGTGCACTGTGACTGTCCCTTATGCATTAGGACTTTGTAAATGAAGTCTATTTCTAATAATCACTGGGAGAGTTGTGTAGTGTTACTGGGTCTTTAATGGGACCTCTGAGGGTCAACTATATCTTTCATCATTCTAAAGTAAAGAGGTTAATGGATTTTAATCACCTTTAAAAGAGCCTTCACCCACATAACAGTTACAAGGCATTGGTGCCAAATAAAATCATATCAAAAGTAGCAAGCATCTTAATGTTATAATTTAGGAAATATACTATAAATAGTAAATAATTAAAAATCAATCAAATCTACATACCTTGGTTTTCGTCTCTGTGAAATCCCCATCCTATGTGATGCATTTCTGTCACCAATGTAGAAATCTGATGATCCTCTTGTGATAGAGCTCTACTCCAGCCGTGGGTAAGCAGAGATGCACTGCTGCCTGGTCTGCTTCATTGTTCTCATAGTTATCCCGACCTCTATTTCAACCTAATTCAGGCACCCAAAACTAGCTGACCTTGTCAAAACTGAGTAGAGCCCCCTTCATTTCTTCACCAGGCTCTCCTGTTGCTCTCAAACTGAAGGACCCATTCAGGCCTCCTACAGACTACCAACAGGTCTCCTGTTAAATGTTGTTCCATAAGTTAGAAACTCTGGGACAACAACTGGAGTCAAGTGGTCTGCCATACCCCAGCAGCAGCAGCTCAGACAAGCCAGTTACTGGGGACCACTCACCACTCATCCCTGCCGTGTTTCATCATACATCATCATTCACATTACTGGGATCTTACTTCCCTAATCTCATCACTTTTTCATTTATTTTGCTGGATTTTTCAATTCTTCTGGGAGAAAACTCACCCCTGAGATTCTGGTTACACCACCATAATGGGACATCCCAGCACATAAGCATAATTAGAACATGTAGACCATCCCATGATTTGCTGTGATGAGGTCAGAAGTGAACAAAACTTGGACTTAATATGCTTAGGGGTCATTGCTCAGACCAAGACTCACAGACTCTTGGGACTCTGCACATGTAAAATTGCTGGGTCAGTTATAGAAAACACCACTAAGCACTTGATGATATAAGAGCAAGCCAATGATAAATGACTTGAGTAACGACATTCCAGTTTGTGATCAACTTGAGCATTGCCTCAAGAAAGCTTTAATGTTTATAAGTTAGTTTTTTTTCCAAGATTATTTGCAAAATCTGTGGAAGATCTGAGAAAACTGATAGGACCAGTGGGCTGTGCACTCACCACATTTGTTCTGCTCCCATGTAAATAAAGAGGAGCATTTACTGTCAACGGTAGAAGCAGAGCACTAGGGCATTTCTGAGGCTGATGGACATTTCCATTCACCAAGGACAGTGCAGCAGTGAAGCCGTAGTAACTCATCTGGTTCAAACTTCATGAAATCTTTGCAAACTTGTCTTGGGATTTTCAGTGGTTTGTATTTGGCACTACTATTTTTTGTGCTCTCACTTACTCTGTGCCGACTTTGTGATTCAAGTAATTCCAACTTAAAAACACTGCTCACAAACTCACCTTATTAAATTCATCACTGGGCGCGAGGCCAGAACGAGCCAAGGGCAGAGTATCAGCCCATTACAGACCACACTCAAACTGGGCCAACTCAGAGCTGCAAAGATGATGTGAGAAGAAAACTGAAGTACTATGGCTGGAGCCACACTGAGACACTGAGAATGCTAAACTCCGTATGGACAACAATTGAACCAAGAACTCAAACCTTGGATGTTGGATCTGAGAAGTTAAGTGTTAGAAACTGTGCTATCATGCAATTCTTAAAAAGTAGATTTTTCTGGAATATAATAATAATATTAACAATACCTCTATACATATATATAGCACTTTTTTCAGTGAGTAGGGAGTCACTACAATCACCCCTAATGTGTAGCATCGACCTGGATGAGGTGACAGCAGACATTTTTACACCATGTATGCTCACCACACATTAGCTATTAGGTGGTGAAGGAGTGAGAGATAGTTAACCAAATAGAGACAGGGGATGATTAGATAACCAATATGATTAGGCCATGGAGAGCAATTTATCCAAGACATTGGGGTACACCCTATTCTTTATGAAGGGTGCCCACAGATCTTTTATGACCACAGAGAGTCAGGACCTTGGTTTTATGTCTCATCTGAAGGACGGCGCAATTTTTACAGCCCATTGACCCCATAACTGCACTGAGGTATTGGGATCCACATTAAGACCACAGGGTATGTGCCCCTGCTGGCCACACCAGCACCTCTTCCAGCAGTATCAGAAGCTTTTCCTGGTTGGTCTCCATTCCATGTACTGGCAAGGCCCAAACATGCTTAGCTTCAGGTGGATGACTACTTCCGAAGTGCATGTGGTATGGCTGCTGGCTATAATTATCCTCACAGGTGGCGCAGTGGTAGTGCTGCTGCTTTGCTTTGTGGAAGATTGTGGGTTCGCTTCCCGGTTCCTCCCTGTGTGGATAGTGCTTTGAGTACTGAGAAAATCGCTATATAAATGTAATGAATTATTATTATTAATGCTAATAAAAACTCATCATCTCAAGACTATGCTGAGCTAATCCAAAGAAACCAACTGCAGCATCGGTGATTGTGGGCATTATGACTGTTGACTTATGGTAAATTTAAACAAAAATAATCTCACTAAATTCTGGAGATGGTTACAGTAATCCCTCGCTATATTGCGCTTCGACTTTCGTGGCTTCACTTTATCACGGATTTTATATGTAAGCATATCTAAATATATAACGCGTATGTTTTGCTGCTTCACGGGTTTCTGCGGACAATGGGTCTTTTTACTTCTGGTACATGCTTCCTCAGTTGGTTTGCCCAGTTGATTTTATACAAGGGACGCTATTGGCGGATGGCTGAGAAGCTACCCAATCAGAGCATGGAGTTAAGTTCCTGTGTGCTGATTGGCTCAGCGACGGAGCGCCGAATTCGATTCCGCTGCGTTAACCAGGAAGTCTCGTCTCGCTTATTCAGCATCAATGTGTTTCGCTGTGTAAAGAGTTAACTTTTGTGCTCTTTTGTGTTTATCTTTGTGCGTAGTCAAGCCCTTCGTTATGGCTCCAAAACGATCTGCTCCTGCTACTGCTTCAGGGGCCATGCCCAAGTGCCAACAGAAGATGCTAACGATCGCCGAAAAGGTAAAAGTTTTGGATATGTTGAAGGAAGGGAACAGCTACACTGCTGTAGGACACCATTACGACATCAATGAGTCCACGATTCTTTTTATTTAAAAAGGAGTAAAAGAATAGAAGATCTAAGGCTGCAGTGTCCTTTAACCAGGGCGCAAAACAGTTTTAAGTGGATGTAATAAGGCAGTAGTCCAGATGGAATCTGCTTTAGGGATTTGGATTGAAGACTGCCAGAAGAAGAATAATGGTGGTGCTACACAGTCGCCTGAAGAGGCTCCTTTAGAAGGGCTGTAACACTCTCCTTTGTTATGCAGTAAAATTAAACTCATCGTTATCGGACAAGTCGTTGAGTCATTGTTGGTGAGTAACCATAATTAATTTTCTACGTACAGTGCTTAGTACATGTACGTATGTTTAGTGTCACTGTACACACATTTTACTGTATACAATTTTTCTTGCATTGTACATATTTATTGCTAGTGGCCTGTCTATCGTAATGGCTGTAACATATGTGATATCAGAGACGCTCGATATCTTTAAAATAATATTTAGTTTTTACTGTACTGTATATAAACAGTGTATTTACATACATAATTTCAATGAATCTTACCTAATATCTAAGAGAATACAAAGGGTTTATGCTGTATAACTGTGTGGGAAATGTTTATAAGAGTGTGGGTGTTTATAAGGGCTTAAAATATATAAAAATAACCATATGAACATATGGTTTTTACTTCGCGGATTTTCACCTTTCACGGGGGAGTTCTGGAACGCAAACCCCGCAATCCAGGAGGGATCACTGTATTCTATTAGGTTCCTCTTGTGAAAGTGATAGTATCTAAAAGGTAGGTTGGCCAGGCTGGTGATGCTATATTCTGGTGCAATACTTGTAGTTATCCTGTAATCTGTGTCACTGGTATGCTAATTTTCATTTTGTTAAAGTTGCTGTTTTTTCTACAATACTATTTACTTCTCTCAATATAATTTCTTGTCTGTTTAGCTAAAAAACTTGAGTCAGAGATATTTGCTTAAATTTGCACTTGCTTTCTGTTTCAGCTAAAGCTGCATGAAAGCAAACGAAGCTGAATTTTGAAATGCGTGACTGTTATGAAACAAGTCAGAATCCGCTGACCAGATGAATAACAATGGTCCAAATTCATTCTGGCAACACGATTGTTGGAATCTAGCTGACAGAAGACTCTGGATTCAATTACATCATGTACTATGAAGAAAATGAAAGGCAACATCAAGAACACAGTCATTTTTGATGTACTAAATAGAATTCTTCTCCTTTGCCCACTCTGCCTTGCATCTGCTTAGCTTGGCATTGCCTTTACAAAGTTGGCTTTCCACAAACATATGCTGGTGTGGACAATACAAAAACAGCAGTGGCAGCAAAAATGTTGGCTATGTTCTAACATTCGGCAAATGTGCTTGAATGTGATCGCACTTCGAAGAAGCTCGGGAAAGCGCCCTCCACCTGATCCTCAAAGTCATTGGATTTACTCCTCTGTGACAGTCTCAGGTGCCATCAAAAGCTAAGGATTACTTCCAGACTGATAGATAAATGTAGGCCATTTAAGGCACTGCCAAAAATGAGCCTTTCATGTTTTACAGAGTCAACTGCAGCATGGAGGTGGGCAAAGGTCTAGTCACTGTATCATGCAAAAAGCATCTGTCTGGCTTCCCCGATTAATTAATCTCAGCTTGTAGGCATAACAACATAACTCATTTTTTTATCTGTAAAGGGAAAGCAGGAGTTCAAAATATGTGGATGCAATGTACAATACATGTCTATGGCTTCTTTCAGTTGCCTGAAGCTCTGATGACACATTTCATGTTCCATGTATTTGCTAGGTTGACAAAAACATGGCAAGGATGCCTCTCATTTAACCTCAGAGATGCCATATGTCGATCCAAAGATGACTTGGCAACAAGACATGTTTAGGAAAGAATGAGCTGTGCTGAATGTGCCAAAATGCTGCCCATGTCATTATGAACTTGGCATATCCAGGTTTTTGATGGAAAGTGGGCTGGGGTACATGAAGCAGTATGTGGCCCCTAGCATGCAGACAGCTGCTGGAAAAGATCCCCTTTCTTGAACCTAAGGACAAATTCTTTACAAAGAATTTATTGCTATTTAATGGATTGGTTTTTTTTCAGGTCTAAGCAAAGAGCTGACAACAAAAGGGCTATTTCATGAAAATGAAAACAAGTGCAGACATTCAGGATCATCATCTCCAACAGCAGGTAGGGTGACTTGAATCTAGCAAATACTTTAGGTTGATTTGAAGAGCAAGGGAAAGTGGTGACAGAGCCACTCTTTGATGGTTTCTTACTGAAAAGCAGCTACACTCTGGTGGCACTGACACTACAAAATGTTCTACGCAGAATGTGCCTAAGTGACCTGTGTTGTCTACCAATGATAAAATAGGGATAATCTGCAGATAAGGCAAGCTGGGGGATTTGGATTGGGAATGCCATGGTGGGGCAGGTACTACTCTAATTTGCAGGTTTGTACTGTTGGTATGGAAGGTGCAGTTTCTTTTTGTGTTAATGTGGGGTTTCCAGAGCTATGCTGGTTTCACTCAACATAACAGGTGTGGGTACCCCCGAGGAAGGATAGAGGTTAGGAGCACACACTGATACAGTGCATTGCTGCACCCACCACATGACAAACCAACTCAGGATCCCAGATAGGACCCGAGTGCAGTCATGCAATGGGTGACACCTCAGCACCACCCTAGTTCAGATGGAGTGGAACAGTATGAGGTTTTTTTATGGTAGCTCAGGAAGGATAGTCATCCTGGATATTATGCTGGACATCATACCAGGCCAGGAGGCCATAATGTAAGGACCGGGGAAATGGACTCACCTGGAGCAGGTCATTCCTGCTGCGCCAGCAAAGATCTGACGCTCCATTCACGGGTTGTTCCGGCCTGGGAACAAGTGCTGCAGTGCTGGGACTGGCGCGACACTGGAAAGATAGAATAATTAAACATGTACTATGAAGATATTTCAATGTTCCTTAAAAGTTTTGAAGAATCGCCGTTCTAAGCTTACAGATGGCTTAACATCTATTACAGAGCTGATTGTGTGGCGATTGGGTATTTGGAGAAAGAAAAGTAAGGGCAGGAATTGGGGGTTAGTACATTTGAAAGAGACAGTACTGTTGCAATAAATTATTTCATCGAAGGTCATGCACAATCACTGCACCACCGTGTTCCCATGTTTAATAACATGCTTTAACTCCTGTCATCATAAAAATGATATCAAGTATACATCTCAGTATTTTAATTTTTTAGAGAGCTGTAATATCACAAATGTAATGGATTGTGTCCTGTCGGAGGAAGAGAAAGCCCAGAACCACATAGTGATTCACACACAGAGCACATAGAAGATCAAATACAAAACAAAGCATTTAACATGCTACTTTAGTTACAATGGGATTTGAGAAACTAGTAAATTAAATGATTTTAAGATGAAGTTTATGATGTTCTACTTTAATGATAAAATAAACTTTGTGATTAAAGTGGAAATTTATTTTTTTTCCCCCACTGTGTGCCTATTTTTTTTTCTCTGTACCCCAATAAGCTTTCATATGAAACTCAGATGGTGGGCTACGACTCGCCTTTACACGGCAACTTTGATATCTGACAACTTTTTTATTGCAGGCACTGTGCAAAACTTGAACTTGAGCTTTTGAGTTTCTCTGACACTCTATGTCACTCGATCAACTTCCTTTTATTGTTTATACCACTGTTTAAACCAACAAATAGTAAGTTTTTCCTTGCCTCCACTTGGTATTCGCTGAACGTCTTCTATTTCACCCATGCTTTTGCCATTTCCTTTTCACAGAACGCTGAGCTTAAGGGCTATTTATTTGCATATTCAAAGAGGCGTAATTCTAGGAGGAGACGGGGAGGGACAGCAGGCGCGTGCACGTGTGTTAATTTTCACGCTGACCGGGATTTATGGAGTGGAAGAACGTGGAAGTTGGCATTCACACAGATTTATGCATGTTTACGCCATGCTATAGTGTGAATTCTAGGCAAAGCGTTATGCATGAGGCCCCAGGAGATAAAAGAGATCCAGGACCAAAGCAAAAAACAATGTCGAAAGACAATTATGAGTCAAATAGCTGAAAAAGCCAAGCTGAACCAATTGCCAAAACTAAAAATGGAGCCAAAATAATGAAGCCAAAAGGTCCTCACACTAAATAGTTGTAAACTGTTCCACTAACAAACACAATGACAGCTTTTTTAAGGAGAATACTCCAATGCTAGAATGTGAGGAGTTTCACATCACTCTCTCAGATTACATTTGCAATGATCCAAAGACAATGTAGCAACTAGTGTTGACATCACAAGCAATGTGGCTGCAAGCGTGGAAAATCAGCCTCATAATGATAAAAATGAACAATAACGAAAAATGGATGCAGAAATGAGTAAAAATAAAAAATGTAACTGTTATAACTAGAATGTGCACCACACAGTGACTAGACTAGAAATTAACACCATGAGCTGTAACACAACACTTGACTAAGCAAACAGATAATCTGTTCTATAAAACATTAGCTACTGGGTTACAGTGATGTCCCATAAATCTCTCTATATATAAAATCCAACATCTGTCTGTCTGTCTGTATTTCTGTCCGCTTTTCACGAGAGAACTACTTAATGGATTTAGATCGGGTTTTTTTCTATAATTTGCTTGAACATTCTGAAACGCATCGCCATTTCTGTCCATCACCTTGAAAATTTTCAAAGTAATGGTGAATCTAATGAACAAAATGTCTTGAAATACAATGTTATGTTAAGGAAACAATAAAACCAACTGCCTACTGCAGCATCACATCTGAGATGTGTCATTATGCTTTAGAGACATATAAGTACAAATATTTTTTTCAGCTAATTAAAAATGAATAATTTTTAAATAAAATTAATAATCACAAGGTAAACAATTCACAGCTGTTAGTAACGTGTGGTGAATTTGTTTATCTCAATGGCATTCCTAGTAATAATTGACTGGCCAGATCTCTGTAGGTGGATACACCTTTTATTGATCTGGTCGCTCTGGCGGCTATCATACTCGGGGAGTAGCTATTGCTGTAGCGGACTGGCTTCTTCCAATGGTGTCCGATGTCACTCCTTTCAATGAGCGTATTATGACTCAGATTATGGCACTCCCTGGGTGCCTTGTCTGTGTCTCAGTGACACTCCTCTGGTCATGGGTGACTTTAATGCCACCACTGGCACTGACAGGGCTGGCTATGAGGATTGTCTCGGCCCCCATGGGTCTGGTGACTGTGGTGAAAGTGGCTCCATGTTCCTTGATTTTGCAAAAAGTCAGGGGCTGCGAATCACTGGATCCTGGTTCCAGCGCCCAGAACCTCATCGTTGGACTTGGTACTCTAATACTGGTGGTGTGGTGAAGGAGATCGATCACATCCTCATGGGCAGACTCTGGAGGCTCTTGCAAAACTGCAGGGTCTACAGAAGTTCCCAGTTTGTGAATTCTGACCACAGACTTGTTGTTGCTACTCTTAGGATCCAGCTTAGGTCCAGATGGTTACCACCTACTAGGAAAATGAGCCTGGACTTGGCCAGACTCCAAGACCAGGCTGTTTCTAATGAGTTTGCACACAGTTTGTGTGAGGAACTTGCAGATTTGGGTACGACTGCCAATCCTAACGTGATGTGGGAGACCTTCGGTGACAAGACCCTGAAGGTTGCTGAGGGTTGTGTTGGTGTTACCGGTGTTCTCAGAAGGAGGTGTTTCATCTCGTAGGGCACCCTGGATATCATTGAGAGGAGTCACAGCGCACAGCTCAATGGCAACTCTGGTCTGTACCAGGAACTGAGAAGGACGGCTGCGAGGGCTCTGAGGGCAGATAAAGAGGCGTTTGTTAGAGGAATCTGTGAGCAAGTGACACACCATCTGTGGTCTAGCGACCCACATCCTGCTTACAGAGGAATTGCACATCAGAATCTGTTTCTCGGAGAATCGCAGTCAGGGCAGCTGATGGAACGGTCCTTACAGATGACCCTGCAGTTGTGACCCACTGGGCTGGCTACTTTGAGCAGTTGTTTAAAGCTGATCCTCCGGCTAGGACGTTGGATATCTCTGGGTCCATGGTGCTTGAGGCTGATCCTCCAATTATAGTAGCTGTGAACCACCCAATCTCACTAAGATTGCACAGGTGGTAAACCAGCTGAGGGGAGGAAAGGCTGCAGGGATCTGTGTTATCTGGGGTTGCTTCTCCAGGCTGGTGGTAAGACTGTCCTCCTGGCATTGCAAGCAATCTTTGCTTCCATTTGGGCGACTGGTATCATCCCACTAGAAAACGGGACTTGTCGTCCCTATCTGGAAAGGGAAGGATGATCGCCTGGATTGCAACAACTAAATGGGGATGACACTGCTCCCAGTGCCAGATAGGGTCCTTGCTAGGGTCGTCCTCAATAGGATCCGTGATCACTTGCTCACCTACCAGTGACTGGAAAAGTCTGGTTTTATGTCTAAGAAGCCTACAATCGACAAGATCCTGGCAGAGTTTCTTTGTAGCCTTTGTCGATTTTCGTAAAGCGTTCAACTCAGTTGATCGAGCTGCCCTGTGGGACATCCTGAGGGTTCGTTGGATCCCCTCGAGGTTGCTGGATATCATGGCTGGCCTGTACACTGGTACTGTGAGTGAAGGCAGAACCTCTGTGTTTTTCCCAGTTGATTCTGGGGTTCATCAGGGGTGTGTTCTTGCTCCTACTCTGTTCATTGCTTGTATTGACTGGGTGTTGGGCAAGGTCGTGGGGTCCAGTGGCTGTGGGGCATCTCTTGGTGAAGAAAGATTCACGGATCTTGACTTTGCTGACGATGCTGTGATCTTTGTGGATTGGGAGAGTATGGGGGGTCATGAGGTTGCTGGAAAGGGGTGTTTGGCGCTCCCAATATCTATGCAAAAGGACGAAGGTCCAAGTCTTTAGAGTCCTGGTGCTTCCAGTCTTGCTATATGGTTGTAAGACCTGGACACTATCCAGTGACCTGAGGTGAAGACTGGACTCCTTTGGTACTGTGTCTCTCCGGAAAATCTTTGGGTACTGTTGGTATGACTTTGTGTTAAATGAGCTTTTTGGGGATGGGAGGGAGCGTCAGTTACGGTACTACGGCCATGTGGTGTGCTTCCCCAAGGGTGATCCAGCTTGTAAGATTCTCATTGTTGGGGACCCGAGTGGCTGGACCAGGCCAAGGGGTCGCCCACGTAACACCTGGCTGCGGCAGATAGAGGGTCATTTCTGGAGGGTGGGACTGGACCGTGTGTCTGCCTGGGGGTTTGCCAACCGGGATCCTGAGTTGTTTCGTCATTTAGTGGTTTTGGCAACGCACTGTACCATTGCATGCTCCCCGACTTCACTTGACTTGACATTCCTAGTGGAATTACCTGTATTTATCAAAATGGTTATCCGCCTTTACTGTCCAGTCACCCTAGTTGTCCAAGACCTGGAACATCATAACTAAAAAACAGGATGTGCTAGACAAAAACGATTTTCACATTTGGAGTCAGCAAGTGAAATTTGTTAAAGTACAGGTGAAAGAATCCCAGTAGTGAAATGCTTGCTGATCAGTGTAATTTAGACATAAGATGTCACACTTCTATTAGTAGATATTTACCCAAGACTTTTAAATGATAGGCCAATTTGGGACTTTAGATTGCACTCAAAAACATAGGGATTTCAAGGAAGGTACCATTCATCTGGGTGCTGACTGGCGTAATTAAAGTGCTTTCTAGGTATTCTATGTAAATGAATCTATGTGGTAAAGGAAGCTGTTCTGTTTGGATAAATGAACATTGCAATGGAGAAAACAGATGTTAACATGGTATGGCTCCACCAACTTGGTGTAAATAAAAGATGTTGTCACACACACAAGCATGGGAGGCAGCTAAAGGGTCTAAATGAGAGTATTCCATGCCAGACCAGGAGGTGGTGGAGTGTGCTGACTCTTTTTCTCACTTTCCTGCAGACCGTTCATGGGAAATTCCACCTGGCCCCGATGATGCCACCTCCGGTTCCAGTCCCTTGAATGACATCACTTCCGGTTCCAGCCATAATGATGTCACTTCCAGTTCCGGCTCTCCTGATGATGTCACGTCCGGGTCTGAGCCTATAAAAAAGTAGACCCTTCCCCTTCCGGCTTTGATGACTTCATTTCCTTTTCTGGCCCTTAAAGCCGCCATATTCAAACTAACTCAGCAGCTATCTAAACACACATTTGCAGCCAGGGAATATTATACAGGTGGCTGCCCCAAAACTTTTTATGACTCTTGTCTCTGATGTTTGTGACAATGTTTATTTTTGGATCAATTTGTAATAATGGCTCAAGACTATTCTTTAATTATTGAGAATTTCTTACTGCCACTCCCCCTGCAAAATCTGCAGCACTAAGTCTCCTCTTCACATTAGAAACACATTATTAGGAATAGGTGGACTATCTTTTATTATTTTCTTCTATTAGTTTTTTAACTAATTCCAGACCTATAAAATATATCAATCCCTTATTACTATACAACTTCTACCAAAATATCCATGAAGCCACTCATTCCAATTCAGGGTTGTGAAGGGCTGGCGTCTTTCCTGGATGCATTGAGTGTATCACAGAAAGTGACCCTAGAAGTGATACCAATCTGTCACATTCTAATGATAACTGATACAACAAAAATCCAAACCCTGGAGGGAAATAAGAAGTTTTTAAAATGCCTCAGAAATTAACAAACAATGAAAACATTTTTGTTTTTATTCCGTACAACTTTTATTAATACTGGAATCATCACAGTGCAGTTTGTTACGTTAGCAGTGACTAAAGTTAACAAATTAAAAGGATAAATATTACAAAAAGAAAAAAAAAGTTGTCAGAGAAAGAGAGAGAGCTCAGAAAAAATAATAAATAAAAAAGTGGAAAAATGACAATAAACAACAGCACCAGCAACATTACATCACTGTAAGGATATCTCTGTACGAAAACAATGCACACATCATCATTTCTTCACAATAAAATAAAATAAAATAAAAAATTAAATTTAAAAATGGTGGCAAACGTCAAGTTTGGAGACTGTGTGTTTCTAGCTGTTATCCAGTAAGGGTGTAGTAGGTAGGACATTGACCAGGGATGACTTAAGGGGCAGAGATTCTCATTTCTCATTGGCCGCAACCCTAATGGTGCCATAGAGATGCAAGCTTTTCAGATACAGATGATTTCCTGGTTATATTTAGCCAATTAATTTGTCTTACTTCTTTTCTCTTATCCTGCTATGTTTTAGTACCTTCAAATCATGATCAAAGACAAATCCCATCTATTCTGGTGTCGAATAGAGAGTATTTGTGATTTTGTTACTCTGTATTCTGCTTGACAGGTACATCAAATGTCCTGACAGTCAGCAAACACAGGGATAAGTAAAACCACAAAAGTGCTTTTCATTGTAGGTATCAATTGGCCCCTGAGAAGCCTTAAAAATACACAGGACTTCCACTCACATACAGTAAAGCAGACAGATCAAGGAGTTTAATATAAAAATAAACGCTGGACTTCCATAACATAGCAAATTGTTAACAAGGACTTTAAGGCAAGCGTTCAGCTTTTCATTAATTATTTAACTTCGACATCTCCTGAAAGGTTTGGTAAAAGGAAGATATTTTTCTTTTTAATGCTTACTTTTCCTCATTGATAAAAGACACTGATCCAGTGCTTCATACTAGGGCTCACGGTCAACTTGCAAGGTGTGCAAACCAAGTGAATGAGCAGGCATCTGTATATTCACTAAATTAACAAACTGTAAATGCAAGAGACTACCAAACCACAAAAAGCAGAGGAAAGATGGGGTGCTACAGAGCAGAGAAGAAAGGCTGAAATAGCTGGAGTTAAGAACATCACAAAGCACAGCCTGAGAATGCAATTGAATTGCAACTTGCAACTCTCCATTAGTCAGTGGCTGCACTTCATAATTGAATTAATGGCCCACACCAATAAAGACATTCTGTAAAACTTTGCTTTTTCTCCAAGTTGGACTTCCATTTCTTCTAATGGCCTATCTAGTTACCGAATGACAGATTAGCCCATTTAAACTCAATTATACTTTTAATGAAATACTTAATCCTTTTATTTACTGCGTACGTCTTCAAATGCCATTTATCAATCCAGTACTGAGACAGATAATTTAAAAGTAGACGACTTAGCAAGTGGAACTATACTACAGCACAAAAGTAAGCCTGCATGAGGGCCATGTATTTTTAACAAGACTCACGGTGAGGCCAGCAGTTTCATGACATGGAGTTTTGGGTAAAAAAAAAGAAAAGGATCATAAAAAAAGTATATCAGAGCACAAGCAGGAGTTAAGAAGTGCTCCTGGAGCAAGGCTGTCGCTGAACAAGTTGGAAAAGGTTCAGGAAGCTGAGGTTACAGAGGAACATCCCCAAAAAGCTTAAAGGGAACTAATTCATGATGGCTTTATGGTCAAGCAATGTGTCATAAGCAGGACCCATCACTGAAATTCAGCAATGGGTGCAAAAATCAAAAGGGTCAAAACACATGCTTTATTAATGAGATAGTTTTAAAGTATATATATATAAAATAACTACTGCGGCCCCAAAATTAAAATAACCTGTGAGCAAATATAAGAGATTATTGGTATTAACCACTTAACAGGCAGGAACTGGGGGTTATTCGCCCACATCAGACAAAAAGCAGTACAGTGTAGCTGTTTTTCATTTGTTTTAGCATATTTAGGATATTTGTTAAATAAAGTAAGTTCAGCAGAAAATGAGAATGATGATTGTAGCAGTTTATTCTTCTATCTGAGAAAATCACTTATTTCAAAATATGTTAGCTGACCAGAAGAATTCCCTGCTTTGATCACCGGCACTGGATACATCCAATGTGGAGCGAGCGGGATGGAAGGCTCACGTTTACACAGGGGACCCTTAAAATGTGTTAAGCGGGTGTGTAGAGGTGTGCTTACTATTGGTTACAATACAATAATTATTGTAGGCGGCTGCCTAGACAATTACTGTGATGTACCACAAACCAGGTATCTTTGGGCAAATTTTAAATTAAAGTTCAAAAAAATAATTACAAAGTCAAATGAAGAATTAACCTCAACATAAAGGATGGATTGATGTTTCTTTACTTAGCAATGAGTATCATTAAATACTGGATTGAAAGAAAAGAGATTATAGAATACTTTACAGTTACAATACAAAATCAAAAGGGGAAAATGTAAGCAGATTAAGAATTAATATACAGTAAATAAGAAAAATATATACATGAAATCAGCCTTCAATCTGCTGTCGTAGTTATAATAGCAGTATTGTCAGACAGTATGTATTGAAAACAGAAAAATTCTTACTTGTATATCCGACCAGCATGCAAAGCATCACCACCATCAGGACCCACGAAAAACATGAATGTATCAATTGTATAATGTGAGAGTTTATGCTCCATCATTAAGAAAGCTGAGTTAGGACAGCTACAGTTAATGTAAGGAATTTATAATGACAGTAAACTGTTAAATGCTGCTTTGAATTCCAAGGTTAACACATTCAATTTGAAAAAAAGACAAAACTATCCTTATTGTTTGCCAAAGTTCTACAAAGATTCAGTTCACAATAAATCAATTATCAATAAAAAAAGAGGACTTTAAAACTTAACCATTCAGAGGAAGTGAAAAAGGTATAGACGTTTCCATTAGGATGGAACACAAATTTAAAAGACAATGAAACAAAGCATGCCAAGAACTTTAGCTGAGTTACGCACTGAATCTGTGATGTCTTAACCGCAAACTAAAGAAAACCAATTAAAAGGTCTTTTTGTGCAGCGGGACTTATTTATCCCAGCAGCCTAAAAGAATATGTCAACCAAACAATAAAAAAAAAACACAAAAAATAAACAGAATTTAAAGAAACAAAGATAATAAATCTGCAAGTAAAACAAGTAGCCTATGGCTGCAACTTGAGAAGCACAGCATGCTACCGCACAAATATGGGTTAGGGTTATTTAGGGGATCTTTTTACTTCCAGACGAAATAACTTATAATACTATGGATATTTTTTAATTAAAACTAAATATTAATTTAAAATGGAGACCCCTTCAAAAAAATTCATTACAAAAATTTCTTATAGCATATTTTTAGCTTTGGTGACATTCTCTGTTGTCAGCAGCTGTGTGAATGTTGGTTGATTTAATGTTCAAATGTAGAGAGAAATGCAGATGAATATCGTGAAAACACAGAGTTTGGAGTTCTTAATTAGTTTTGAAAATGAGTTAACAAATAAACAAACATATTATCAGGCTTTTCGTTTTCCAGCAAGGAAGAAATTCACAGAGCTTTCCTTCCCTGCGAAGCACTCAATTCTAAGTTTGAATGAAATTGAGACGATTGTACTAAGTATTGCCTTATATTTGGTCATGACTCATGTATATATACTGTATATACCTGTATATATGTATATATATATATAGGCATATACATATTAAACAAAATAAAGAAAGAAACCAAACTGTGTCAGATTAAAAAAAGAACTTAGTAAAGGAATCTTTTGCTTTATTACAGAACCTCTGCATCAGTGTTTCCTTGAACTGTTTCTCCAAAAATGGCCTCTTTAACAAATATTGAATGAGGAAAAATAAACATGGAAATATCTTACTGTAGTAATGAGCAGACATCAGCTAAAACACACTTTTGAGAGCCTCCATCAGACTTGACTTTTGCCATTATTTCTAGACAATATTAGTGTCAAACACTGCTGCAATGCGACTTATACAATTAGTGTTCATTTCCTTTATATACAAGGTTATGACCTGTGCTTTACGTTAAAACTACTGATGAGATTCTGCCAACAGCTGGTGGTGGGGGGAGGTTCAGCCAGTGCCACCATCACTGAAATTTTACAAAAGGTTGTCTTCCAGCACTCCCAATGTTCGCATTCTCCCCTCATCATTTTAATCAGATTCACCTAAGGTTGTCTACTAACGTCTGCATCCTGCCATTTAAGAACATTGTGAGCATCTGAATAGAGCAGAACACAGAGTTAGTGACTTGTCTGTTCTATTATGGTTTACCAGTAATAAAAGTGTGAGAGGATACATGCCATCTGTCTATATTTAGTATTAATGCGGCTGTCAATGATTTACCCAAGCCATGAAGATAACTCAAATAGCAAAAGGTCTTCTTCCATTTTCCTTGTGTTGCATGGAGGTATTACATATGATTACATACACAGGCAGGACTTCTTTAGAATCTCTTCGCCTTTTTTGGCCTTGCCTCCAAGCGGTTCTAGTTTGTTTCACTTCATGCCTCTGTTGTCATGCTGATTTCTTGAGGGTTAACCAAAATGGTTAATACCCACTACCAGCTACGATTTACAAATTGCCAACGAAAACCCTGTTCACGTCGACTGGGAGGTGCTCTAGCAGGGGCAGGCCCCCTCAGTGCTGTTCTAGCCCATGCCCAACCCATCTAGCACTTGCTCTAGATTCACTGACCTTGGCAGACGGAATCCCTGCAGACTCCTGAATCTCTTGACTGCACATCACCCAACCCTAAAAGACAAATATCTGCCATGGAGAGCCCCAAATTTCTACTTTCATCTCTCTCAACTCTTACAACAGAACTGGACTGACTGATAAATCGAAACAGCACACTTATTCCCTCCTTCACAAATTATTTTATGATTAGTTTACAGTGTACATAATACATATTGGACATAAATTATATTTACATATATACATGAACCATATATACACACATACAAATTTCTACATTTTTCTAAGTCAAATTTCATATCATATAAATACATACCTTAGTGTGAGCTTTAAAATCTATTGCCTCATAATAATTTGTTGTATTGGATGATTTTCCTATTGCTTTAGTAAAATGACTCCATCTTATTTGATTAGAATGGCTCACAATGCCTGATTTATATGCAGCTGTTTGCTGTCTTTCTTTTTTTGATTTGGCAATGGGAAATCCAGTTTTCCAAGGTTTTCCACGTACTCTACCACGTAATCGAGATGACAAGTCCCACCCATCACCTCTTAGGGTGGGCAGTAATTATTCACTATAAAAGGTCACTGTTTCTAGACATCTTCCACCTTCTGCCTTCTGTCAACCTCTCGTTCCAGCTGGCAGACAGAAGACTGCTAAAACAGTCACTGATCTACAAGTTAACAACTATTTTTTATCAATGACAAATGAATAAAAAGTGCTTCAGTAAAAATTTGGCATCACTCTATTTGAGTTACTTCGGCTGGGGTGCATAAAAACAATATTTCTTGTAATTTTGGTCTCCTTTTCCATTTTCCCTGAGCTTCTTTCCTTCCTTCTGCTTTCTTTCAAAGATCATTCTGGTACCCCAAAACATTAATTAAAGCCAATATGGCCAGAAACTCTAATCATGGTTTTATTTTTAATATACAGTCCTAAAAAGTTATTAACATCAGGACACGCTGAATAATATAATTACCATCTCATTACTATCATACTGTATATGGAAAGGATAAGCAAATAAACTACTGATCAAGCTCCTGGTCTTCAGACACTGACAAAGGCACTTACAGTAACTGCTCACACTCAGGACTAAAGTCTTGTCTGCTTGGTCTAGTAAACTACTAGGAATTGAACTGTGTTGAAAATGACAAAAAACAATATTGCACTTCTACAGATCATAGCAGCAACCGTTCCTGAAGAGTAGACAGCTAAGCTACCTGGGTCAGGGTGGAATTTAGTTAAAGCGCAATCACCTTTACCACCACAACCAATATGGAATATTCAAACCTGGGGCCAACGTCTGGTCACTTCACTTAAAGTGTATCTGGCATTCTCTTAAAGTGTATGAATATCTGGACACACATTCCTTAAACAAATCTCTCAACTATAAGTTTGTTTTCCAAACTAATCACACTATTTTCCCATAAATATTTCAATTTTTGCAATTTACTTTGGCACTGACTAACTACCAGTGAAACTCGTATTTAAAATTTAAATATACTGTACTGTTCAATAGCAGATCTTCTTTAAACTTTTTCATTTCTGAGGACATTTTTACTATTGCGGCTCCCCCTGACTATGAATTTTTTTATTTACTATTTTTTGCCAAGCACCAATTATTTTTCTGAAAATTAAAAATGGAAATGTTAAATTTAAAAAAAAACGGTGTCACAAATAAATTACAGTAGAATTCTGCAAGTGTGGTACTGACAGGTAGCCTCTTCTATTTTTTCCAGCCAGACTATTCACAATTCCAAATGAAATGTAGTCCATGTCCTTTTCTTTCTCATACCTTACCCTTTTCCCTATCTACATTTCATAGCCTTCTTTTAAAACTTCACCCCTTTAATGTTTTCTTCTTATCCCCTTCATGCGATAACAACAATATCACCCTTCCAATAGCAATGCAAACCTTATCAAGAACAAACGGAAGCTGAAAATGGGTGGGTCTCATTCCCATGTTACTTCTGATTTCAGTTCCATAAGTTACTTTTTCAAGAATATGCCTACATCTGTATAACGTGTCAAAACGTGCATAACGTGCTGGGCTCAAAACACTCGAAATACAATATGATTTTTTGAAAATATTCTCCAAATTATTTGCACTGCATGGTACTGTGGCAGCCATCGACAACTTAAAACTATGCTACCACCTAGTGGTTACTAGATGAATAACAATCCAAGTTGAAGCATTCTTGAGGGACAGTTAAAGACTTCAGTCTGAATAGTTGGAAACAACACAAGGAAGATGGCAAAACACTCAAAGCAACTTTTATTTAAGCTGGGCAGTGTTTAGCATTTTTCTGCTGAACTTTGTCATTGCAGCATTGACTTTTTATGTTTTTACCATAAATGGTGAGCAAGTGGTCAGTCAATACAGTATGTTGTCTGAAGAGTACTTTATTGCACTTAAAATTTAGGATGATTAAAAACAACCTGAGAGTGCATAATTTTAAATTACCTGCTACTAAAAAAACAAACAAGTTGATTTTTGAAATTCTGTTTTTGTTAATGGCCTTCATTTTACTATTAAAATGGTGTAATGCACTTATGACATGAATTAATTTTATACCATAATTTGATGAAGTTTGGGGTGTGTGTTTAAATTAAAGCTATGTAATAAATAAGTAAAGCCAAATGTTATATTAACAGCACAGGCAAATATATTCCACACTCTTAAACCAACCAGCTGGACAGGCAGATGCACAGCGAGACAGACAGAGAGACAAAGGGAAAAGAGAAAGCGCCGCCATGAAATGAAGTCATTGGATTGAGACGTCCAAAATGCTAGAAAGAAACTTTGTTGTCAAGGCAAGTATGGCAATGCTTTTGAGTGAGCCAGGTCCATCAGCTCACATCCTCCTCCGTCATTTTATTCCTTGGCAGCCGGCTAAATGCGCTGAAGGTGGGTTGCGTCAGTGAAGTGGTTTGGAGTGGTTGATATATAAAACAGGGTCCCACAGGAGCTCAGTGCTTCGCTAAAAAGTCCAAACATCTGGTGTTGGATTAATCAGAACTTGAAAAACATGCGTCCATACACGCTAAAAGATAGCGGCCCAAGCCTTTTTTTCATTTATTTATTTTATTCATTTTCATTTATTTACTTATGTTCTCTAAAGAGTCTGAAGTGTAAATTGAGTGATGGCCACAGTTTATCACAAAATCCGCGGGGCAGACCTGTCATTGGTGAGTGTCTTCCTCAGCCGCACACCTCGGCGAATTGCCACGAGCATGTCCCCACCGGGGACAGGTTCTTCCGATGGGGTTGGCCCGGGAGGTGGAATAAGTGGGTCTTCACTGTGCTCCTCTCCAGGGAGTGTTGGGAAAGGAAACTGGCCATCCCCAAGAGCTTGAGCACTGGCCACCAGCTCACCAATCTTCTCTACTAGGCTGTGGCGGTTGGCTGCAAGTGCCTGGTCTTCTTCAGAAGCCATGTGGAGAGGTGGTGGTGGCTGTGCATACACACTCATTTCCAAACCAGCACTAGAACCCCAGGCTGTATTGGGCAAACTGAGGCGTTTCGGAGAAGCCTTGGCATAATCCAGAGCATTTGGAGAGGTATCATCTGAGTAGAAGACGCACTCCTCGCTCCCAACTCTCGCTGGAGGGCCTGTGTAGCCTGGTGAATCGGGCACAGTCGGAGTTTTCACAGGCACTATTGGTGGCCGAATTGGTATGGGCCCAGCATTTGACAAAGTACGCCTCACTGAAGGTTTGGTAGAAGGGGTGCGGCGGATGGTAGCCACGCCTGGGGTCCCCCCTCCCCCTCCTGCTCCAGGCTGACCCACTTGTGCTGCTGCTCCACTGGGCAGGCCGGCAGTGCTGGCTGGCCTCTTGGTTTGAATCATACGTCGGTAGTTCTGCGCAATGTTGCTATTGCGTGGGATGGTGGAGGACTTGTCAAACTCACTTTGAATGTCCCCCTCTACTTCCCCATTCACTGAGTAGCAGTCATAATCTGACACTGCAGATAGAGGGAAACACAATGTCAGCACAAGCACAAGGAACAGGACTGAAAGGCTCTCCAGAGGAACCTCTTTCTTTACATTTATTTGTACCTCTTCTTCTATCTGCAAAGCAGCCTCTGAAATATAAACCCTCATCTTTTATTTAAGACATGCCTTTAGGCCCTGCTTCTGAATCTTAAAGGATTAATTCGATAATCTGCACTTTCATAGTTATAATTTGATCAAAAACAAACATAAAGCTGGTGAAAATGTGATCTCTTGTAAGTTTTGTTACATCCTATGGAGAGTTAGTTGTTTTAGAATCTTGTAAGATATGCTGCAGGTTTTTGAAAGGAAGAATTTTAACTACAGTAGTACTGGTACAGCATTTCACAGCACAACCAGATATTAAAATTAAATGCACTTGTGATGTGCTTTGCTCTATACAGCATATCATGCTGAAATATACTAAGCAGTTCATTTATAAAGAACAAAAAGTAACACAATTCCATCGTGTACACAAATTCTTCATTTGCTAGGACTTCTGACAGTGTACTTCCTGTGAGAAGATGGTGCAACCGCCTCTAAAAATGAGATCTTCAGTGATGCTGTTTGCATATACAGTACATGTGTAAGTACTGGCAAACCCCTCATATTCCAACAGACACATCAAAAAAAACTGAACTGTTAAGCATACATGATTAATATTTTAAACTTTTGGCTGTAACCTCTCCAGCACTATATCACTATTCTAATTACCTTGAGATGGAATAGTATCCTCCGAGCAGGATGGTGTTGTAGTCTGGGTGCTGTAGCCACTGGAGTATTGCAAGGAGTCGCGACTGCTTTTCTGGTGTTCCATGCTCAGCCCACGTGTAAGAACCATTGCAAGATCACTGGCTGCTGGCGAAACCTCTTCACCATGCTGGAAAACACATGACAAGAAAATGATAAAATTATAATCTGTAACTTCAGATCAGTCACCTAAAGATTGTACTTTATATAGCACCTTTAACGGACATCCTATACTGACTTTTTTCTTGTGTTGGATTGAATGCCATCAAAGCACTTAAGATGAATATAACTCTGGACAAGACTCCAGGACATCTCAGTGTTGTTGTGTCTCTGTAAATTTTGTTCACTTCTTCTTTGACCCAATGCTGCCAGGAAGGGCAATGACGGCCTGCAACCTTAACTTGATAGGAGGGTGAGAAAGTTGCTGGATAAATTAATGGCTAATTCATGTTCCTTCAGCCAAACACTATAAAGCAGGAAGGTTATGTGGCAAAGCAAGAAGTAATATTTCAACCTCCTAGTTTGTGGCTTCCACCTCTTTAGCCACCTAATTACACTCTCTGCCTAATAATGTAAAAGGATATACATTAATACAATTTAGAATAAATCACAGACTACTGTGTAAGAGTACCCATGTGCATGAAACACATGATTGGAATTATACTTATGATCATTTTTATTGCTGTTCTGGGTATCTTACAAACAGGTAAGCACAAGGCAACTATCAAGATCAGGACATATTTGACCAAACTTTAACACATTTATTTATTACTGGAGCATAGACTTGCTCAGGGTCACAGTGAATCAAAGGCAGCTTTAAGGTCCAAGGTCCTAGCTACTGGCATATTTCTTATTTTGCAATACCAGGGGTCTGCAGGTGATCCTTGCCTAGGCATATTTTACTTGCCTTGCCTTTCCAGCAGCCACTTCAGAAGAAGTCATCCACCTGAAGCTAAAGTCTTGGATGTGGGACCAACCAGGAAAAGCTTGGGTTGCTGCTGAAAGAGGTCCTGATGAGGCCAACAGGGATGGCCTACCCTGTGGTCTGAAAGTGAACCCCAATGTACCAATGCAGTGATGGGAACACAGTGCTATAAAAATGATGCCATCCTTCAGATGAAATGTAAAACTAAGGATCTGACTCACTGCAGTCATTAAAGTTCCCTGGGCATCTTTTGTAAAGAGTAGGGTGTATCCTGATGTCCAGGTTAAATTGTCCACCACAGAATAGTCATTCTGGCTCCCTAATCATCCTCAGTCTCTGATTGGCTAACTATCTCTTACCCCTTCACCACATCATAGCTAAAGTGTGGTGAGTGTACTGGTGCCAAATTGGCCGCCATCGCATTATTCATATGGATGCTGCACATTAGTGGTGGTTGAAGTGGCTCTCCATTCACTATGTAAAGTGCTTTGAGTAGTGAGAAAAGCTCTCTATAAATGTGAAGAATTATTATTATTATTTATTATCAGGTACGTGTTCACTGTAACTGAAAGTTGCTCTAGATTAATGAACAAAACATACTACAAATACCTAATATTCGAATGTTACCTAAACATGTCATTTAAATGGATAATTAAAGATTCCATTAAATTCTGTATGCATCATCCATTCTTGTATTTTCTATACTCACTTCATCCATTAGAAGGTTAGAAGATTCTGGGGCCTGACACAGTGTTTGAAGTAAGGTAAGAACCAACCAAGGACATGGTGCCAGTCCATTGCAAGACACATTCATTCACATTCTCCCAATTACCACAACTTTCACATCATTGGTGTGTGATTGATGACCGAACTATCTGAAAACCCATGTGAACACGAGAAAAACATGCAAATCTCAAATGTACAGACATTGACCAGGCCAGAAGCTGAATGTAGGCTACTGGACCTCTGAGGCAGCACCACTAACAAATGCATTACCATGTCAGTGTGAGCCATGGTGTTACTGTGCCAACCACTTGTAAAACCTTCCCAAGAAAATGAAAATAATGGGCTACAGTAAATGAAAATTAAGGATCATGTCTATTCCTCTACACATATATTGGACGTATTCTGTAGGCAAGTTATATTAAATAGGCTGAAAATAATTTATGATTAATGATATTTAATAAATTCAGCATTACAAGTATTATGATATAAAAAACTTAAAACAGGATTCATTACTAATAATTAAATAATACATTTACATTTTAGTACCTGGAAGAGCTTTTTCAATTGTTTTTCCATCATGTATGATAGCAGGCCACTTTACCTTTGCAGCAATGGTGGCTGGAGTCATTCGGGGTCGCTGCGGGTCTTCTGAATGTAATGCAGCATATCCAGGCTGGGGAGGAGTTGTTTCAGGATCTCGTAGACGGTCCATAGGCTCCTTCTTTCGCTGTAGTGTGTTGACTACTGGCTGGTCATAGGGACCAGGCTTGGACCAGTCCTGGAAAAGGGGATTATTGCTCACATACAATGGAAAAAAGCAACTCTGTTAACCAGGGAACATACAGGTAGTTAGAAACCAACAGGTTGCAAAGCAATATCATTTATCGCTATTTGTTCACTGAAAATGCTTATATTGTTTTCTAATCAAACATTCTGATGTTTTGATTATTACGCTATATCCATACAAGATTAAAGATGAATTGGTCTATGTTACGGGTTTATAAAACACCAAAAATAAGAGTACAAATGACCCTAAGTCTAGTCAATAACACTGATGATTCATGTGCATCTAATGCTATGGTGTTTTACGTATACAGCAAATCCAGTAAAATCTAATTATAAAGTATTAAGATAAGAATAAATAAAATGAACAGTAAATTTCTGCATGCATTGGATTGTCTGCATTCATTTCAACATCTTTAAAACCAAATAATGGAAAAAATTACACAAAACATTAGATAGCTGAGTTATACTATTTAGTGTTGAATCATCCCAAAATTCCGATTGAGGAGACAGAAAAATGGCTATAGCCTGAAGGTTGTCTAATAAGCTGAACCATTTGCAAAAAGCCAATTTATGAGAAAACCTCCTTTATTCACATATTATATATAACATATCCACCATTGCATTATAATGCACAAGCAAAAAAATTATGTCAGCAATACATTTTTTTCTATGATTCAGTGCTTACCAGAAAAGTGGCATTTCAAAAAATGTTTCAACAGTTTAGTATCCCTTTAATCTTCCATTTCTTAAACCTGCTGTTTTCATCACAGTGTCACAGGGAGCTGAACACTCTCATAAAGGTGTCGGGTACAAGGCAGAAGTCAACCGTGTGCAAGATTCTGATCAATTTCCTTAATTTCCTTAATTTTATTTTTCCTGACCTGTACATTGTGCATTTTATCATGATGTGGAGCTGACTGAAGTTTCTAAGCTCTGTGCTAACCACCGTGCCACCATACAATGGGGGAATATTTTGTACAAAGTTAAATAAATAAAGTGAAAACTGACAATAAATAAAGAAAACTAACATGAAATGTGAGACTAAATAAATGTGTCACAAAATGTTTCTTTTTTTTGTTGCTTATTCATTTATTCAATTTTGTCCATCGCATTCCTCCAAACACAACATGAAATAAGGCTTAAATTTTAAACTGTCACTTTCACTCATCAGAGATGAGAGGGCGGGCTCTAGTGGGTGCTGTGTTCTAATTGGTGAATCGTCAGTACACAGGACTTTAACCTTCAGCCATCAAACACAGACATTCCCGAAGCATGCTCCTAATGATGAGTTTGGAGTTTATAGAATTAAAGTAGCTGCTTTGCACAGTAATTCTGGGACGCTTTTTCTTGCACTCGTAATGGACGTGCAATGTAACAACTTTGATCAAGTGCATGAGAAACAGGATTCACAAGTCAAGCCAAGTACGTACGTCCACTCTGCAGACGATTCACCAATCAAAAAACAGAACTTGTTAGAACCCATTTATGGGAATGTTACATTGTGTTTATGGGAATCTTACAGACAAAATAAATAAGTAAGCAACAAAAAACATTCTGTGACACATTTATTTATTTATGCTCACATTTCAAGCTTTTTTTCTTTATTTATTGTCACTTTTCACAATACTTTTATTGACTTACGTATTTATTTAATTTTGTCAAAAATATTCCTCCATACCATGCTGGACTGTTTGTAAAATAAAAAATATTTTATAATTTATGTTCCTGCAATCAAAAATGCTAAAGAATGCACACTCAAAATTATCAAGATAAACTGAAGCAGCTCATCTTAAATGTTTTAATTTTTATGTCTGCTTAAAGTTTATTTTCTCTTTATTACAATTTATGCTTTACATAAAAGTTTACATATATGCCATGAAAATATTACAGATAATTACAAAATGGGGGGTATAACTTGATGAACAGGCATGGTGAGCTCATCATTGTCCATATCTATACAGCGTATAGAAGTGACTAATAAGGCTCAGTTACATAGCGCTATGATGTTGAGTGATGTTATTCTTACAAAGTAAAACACACTTGTGAGGTTTCCTCTAGAATACCGTGTGCAGTTCTGGTCTCCATTTAACAAAGTCCAGAAAAGCACTAATAGACTGATTAAGGATAGTGCAATATGAGTTTTGAGGTAAAAAATTGGGAGAAGATTCTTCTTAGATTGAGAACATGCAGATTAGGAGGTGACATGGGAGAAGTTCTTCAGCAGAAAGACAGGAAACACAATTATAAACAAATTTGACAGCAGCTTGAAAAATTTTTGTTTCACAGGAAGAGCTACAAATAAGAGGAAGAATACCTCAATGTAGCAGATATTGTACTCTGGAGAACCTAAAAATCTCAATTTGATAATGTATTGCAAAATTTAAATGGCCATGGGTTAATCAGCTATGCTGGTTTAAATAACTTTTCTCAGTTTTCACATTCTTAATACCAGCATGTGCAACCCACCCTTATTTGGAATTATACAATTGACTGTCTAACCAAGATGAATCGGTTCAGTTTTTCCCTAATTGAAAATATGTGTAAGGAGCACTGATGTATTCCTAACATACAGGGAATGTACCTCAGATGTTTCTGAATTCTGTATTTCTTCCCATTCATTAAATTGTGGGTGTTCATATTCAATCTGTGTGAGACAGGCCCTGGGACAAGTCCTGAGAGCGATCAGGCTGAGCAGACCTTATTTCCGCACTGCTTGCTTGGCAGACTGATGGCTAAGGTTCTGTGTGAGTAAGTTAGGCAAGGACCATTTTTGTGCGCACATTCATGCCTTCTGGTGGACAGGCAGCCTGTGCAGGACTGCACTTGATGAAGTCTAGATAGAATTCACCCCTTGGTGATCCCATACTGGCAGAAATAAATTCAGAAAATGAATGAATGATGACCTGACTATAGGATATACTAATTCACTGATTTACGTTAATCCTCCTGTCTTAGTGAATCTTCTACTGTTTATCTGCACAGTTCTTAATAGCACACTACCTGTCTGGAGGTTGGTTGTTCTCCCCATGTCTGTGCATGCCCTTCCCTAAGTTTTCTGGGTTTCCTCCCAGATCCTAAAGACAAACCTGTTAGATTGACTGCCATATTTAAACTGGTCCCATTGGTTATGCAGGTTCAATAATAAATGGATGTTTCTCTGTATGGAATGCCATTATAGAAATCAAAACTTTAATTAGACTACTTTTGTATTCTTTCTGAATGTATCCAAGGTCACCAACTATTTATTCTGTTCAATAATGCATGGAAATACAGCATCTTTAAAGTTAAAAAAGACAGCATAAAAGTTACTAAGCTGGCTGTCTGATAGAGTTATGATTAAAGTGCTTGACTTTGCTACAATTCTTAAAATGTTCAATTTTGTTCTATTTTCTTTATATGAGAAGCATATAAACATATATTCGAGCACTTGCTTCATTCCTATTAATTCAAATAAGGTGGTGGCTTTTTACAGCATTCTCTATCAGTGTCAGTTCATGTCTGGCTACATGGAAAGTCAGATGGAAACTCTTTGTGTAGACATTAAGTCACTTCCTAGGATCAAACCAAAATGGCTAACACTATCCACTATAAGCTGACAACCAAAGAAACATCTCTAGATGAACTAGAGATTTTAAGCTATGTCCTGATAAATATACAAGGATAAATCATAAAGTAAAGGAAATCTGAACATTATGAGACAACTGAAAAGGATAACATCTGACGCAATTCAAGACATTTACAGTGGCTTTTGGGTAGTTCAAACACACATAGTGCAGCACTCTGCCATTCATTTAGTCGAAGCCAAGGTCAAATGAACTTGGACACTCCACCTCAAGATTGCACCATTGTTGAATAACGCACTGTAGTGAGATTTCTTTGTGCGGAGGGAGTGAAGCCAGCTGAAATTCGCCAAATGGTGCTGGCTTGTGCAGATCATTAAGCTGTTTGGGTACCCATCTTGTGCAAACTTTATGGTACTCCAAGTCATCATGCATTATGGCTGATATCCAAATGTGTAGCAGTAGTGGACAACATAATCTGTCAGTTTTCTCTAATGAAGGCACCCACCATATCGACGTGACAGAGATGTTGATGGTGGACTAGATTGTGCTTCATCAGATACACTTGTTCTTTCTGTTTCAAACATTTCTACCCACTCATAAATTTTTTGTTGAGTCATGCAGTTTTTACTTTTGTACTGAGTCAACTCTGGTGAATTTCAGCAGGTTTCATTCCCTTTTCCCAAAGAAATCTCACTACAGTGTGTTGTTCAACATTGCTGCAATCATGCAGAGGAGCATCCATGTTCATCTGACCTTGGTTTCAACAAGACTAACGGCAGAGCACTGCGCATGTTTGACCTACCCATAAGCCATTGGGAATGTGTTGTATTGTGGTAGCTTCTATCTGTTGTGGTTACGGCATAATTTTTAAATTGCCTTTACTTTTTGACTAACCCTCATAGTTTTTCAAAACCTTTTCCCACTAATTGTCTAAACTTCGACAGTTCAGTCAATAATAATTGTTGATTTTAATAATGCATTTTTAATTATTGCTGCAAGTGACTGCTGTGACAGTTTCACAGGAGAAGGTGTGGGATATTAATATCTTGCATTACATAGTCAAGTCAGAGCAATTTGGCTTAGGTCAAGTTAACAGTCACTGCCTGTAAAAGAAACCAAGGCAAAGAAGCAAATGAATGGATCAATGAAAGAAATCAACAAAACTAAAAGCAAACCAAAGCAAATTAAAATTAAACAAGAGTTAGTGCAAAGAAATACAGCAAACTGAACACTGAACACAAAAAGCAATGCAAATTAAAATGTGCAAATGAAAACAAACCTTCCAGCAAGGAACCCTGGATGAAGGTGTGTAAATGTCAGTTCCGAGGGGATGGTTATGGGATGGGGACGCAGGAAGAATGACAGAGAGAGGCCTGATGGAGCCAGTGAAAGACAGAACAGGGCGGAAGGTAGCGAAGGAAGAGCCACACTGCAGAATGGAAAGACAAATTAATGAGAGCAGGCATGACCTTGAGCATTCCCTACAAGTGAAACCCATACTGGGGCAAGGGGGGCAGAGGGGTGGGGTCTTCTCTGTCTTAGCTAATTTAGATCATCCACTGATCCCAACCACAGTCTTCCAGAGCCTTTTTTGTTTTTCAGTGACCCAAGCTTTAAAATATGACAGAAAGCTTTTCTTACCTAAATCTAGCTGGAAAACTCAACATTTATTTAATGAATGTAATGGAGTCAAACCCCATAAATGCCAAAAGGGACTCTGCTCTGTTGGGTTCTTGAGCAAGGCCCTTAATCTGCAACTACTGAGCGCTTTGAGTAGTGAGAAAAGCGCTATATAAATACAAAAAATTATTATTATTAAAGTCTATTTTGAAAAAGGAAACAAAGACAAAATGTCTAGAAATATTACAGTAGAAAACCTACAATCTAGTTCTGGTTTAAAGTGGTCATTGGTACCCCATAGATACTGTACATCCCAAATCAGCTATCTTCTGAGACAGTTCTGCATGTAAAAAAAGCACTAGCCAGGTTTACTATACATTCTTCATTCTATTTTTTGTGGAAAGCTACAAATTGTCTAAGTGACAATGATAAACAGTGACAAGGTTTTAGCTGAATGAATAGATACACATGGTGGCTCCATGCGCATCATCAGAACTGAAGCATTTTATACCCAGAAGAGGTATGAAAGCAATGAATCCTTGCCGTACAAGTTCACTTTAAAAATCTACATAAGGTACAGTATATGCAATATACACACCTCAGAAATGCACAGACCACTGCAAATGCAAAGCAATACAAATTTATGCAACATACTGTATCCCAAACTACCACACACAGAGGCTTAGTTGAGATTCTCCTTGGAAACATGTGCAATACCCACCCACACAAAAAGACAAGGTGAAAGAGGAAAGAAGAGAGTGAGCAAGTGTGCAAGAACCCTGATGGGACAGAAGGGGTGAGTGAGATAATAAACATCACTGTCAATAAAGAAAGAAACAGGTTTACTTCCTTTATGTAAATATTTCCTTGATTATTAGCCTGGATTGAGCTGTTTTGAGAAAGATTATAGTGCATGTTTATTTATTTTATAAGAAATATTGCATAAGATTCAAAGAATATTCAGAAATGTATAATATTCACTTCTGCATTAAAGTTTGAAGTACAGTATACGATTAATAGTATATGAATGCACTCTTTGTAATGAATTGTTCTTTAATTATTCCCTGTAGTAGTGCTACTTCAAAGGAGCGGTCTCTAGAGTGGTAGAAGCCAACAATCCAAGTGGACTATAATTGGACATTGAAGAACTCGCAGATGCAGATATCAGAGGTAGCATGTTACAGGCACCGACTTCGACTGCACTTGCTATGTAAAATTGATGCTGTAATGCTGTAGTGCTGCTCATTTCATGATGTGCTTTGTAATAGGAATGTAACTACTGTATATACAATTAACACAGAGCGGTTGATTATTCTGTGATAGACTGCCGCTGTCTTTAGGGCTGGTTCCTGCTTTGTGCCTGATGCTGCTAGGGTTAGGCTTTAGTGCCTACAAACCAGAACTGGACCAAACAGTTTGAAAAATAAATAGATTTTTCTATTTATTCTATTTTTTCTGCTCGATTATGAAGCACTTCTAATTCGATTTCATAGCTGTTCATCATTTTGTAAAGTGCTTTAAGAAAGCACTCTCTAAGGATACCATAGTGAATTAACACACTTCTGTCATGCATTTTAAAATAAGTGTTTCTCTATATGCTTCAGTTGCTTGCTTTGTGGCGGTGCACTTTGTGAAATAATCAGTGTATAAAAAGGACTGATTTATTCTTTGAACAACTTTACTTTGACTAGCAAATTGCACATCACATCATTTCACAAATTGTCAAATAACATGTTGAGATTTTTCAGAATATGTGATGACTTATAATAAATACATTCATCACTTTCAAAACCCACTTATTTCAAGACAGGGTCACTGAAATTTAGGAGAATAAACACCTTTGAGATATCTGTTAGGGCTTTCCATTATAAAGGTAATCTCTTTATGGTCAAACAATAACAATCCAGTAATTACAGCTCCTGGACAATGGATTTGAATCTTGGCTCATTTACTGTTTGTCTGGGGTCTGCATATTTTGTCAGTGAGAACATAAGAGGTCTCACAAACATGAAGAAACCATTCCAACCATCAAGCTCATTTGGTTAGTTTTGTGAAGTCACAAAAGCTCATTCCGATACATTTTAGAAGCTGTCAATACTTCTGCTGCAACTATTGTACATGACTTGGTAAGATTCCCCTAGCTCTTTGTGTGAACATTTGTGTGATTCTGTCTTCGATGCGCTTCCCCTTCATTTCCAACAATGTCCCTGAATACACATCCCACTAAATGAGAGAAAGCTGCTGGATCAACTGCATCTCTGTCCTGCCTTATACTGCCTGTGTGGGTTAAGCTGAATAGTGACTGAATCAGTGTGAACCACTGTTGAGGTTTATGTCACAATGGCCTGCCATCAGCTGACGCCCTGTACGTTGTTGGTTCCTACTTTGCAGCTGATGCTACTAGGACAGATCCTTCATTAACACTAAAATTAAATGTGGGTTCTGAAAAATGAATGCATTTTTTTATATATAAATCTAAAATACATTTTCTGTTGCACAATAGGAATACATTTATTTTGGCTGAATTAAATTTCCTTGACATTCAAGCAGCTCATTCAGCTTTCTTTTCAGCATGGCTTTGTTCAATATTTTTTTTCAAACAAAATTATATAAATGAAGCATATTTTCTCTGCCAAAGTAGCAACTTGTAAAAGCAAAGATCATAATACTATGTGCAAAAATAAATAAGCTTTAGTGGTATCTTAGTTTTAATAAAACATATGAGTTGCTTTGCTTTTTTTATTATGAAGCCTACAATTCTGTTCAGATTTGATCTACTTTGGTTATTGATATTTTTAAAAACCATAGAGTATATTCTGCTAGTTTTAATATTGCCAAAACACATAATAACGTTTTTCAAAGAGTCATTAACCAGAATGTTCATGGTTTTAATTTCTGGAATTTTTAAAATGGATTTTGAGTGGTCCAGTATTTCAGTCTTTGAGCATCAGCAGTGCATATGTGTTGTTTTGTCGGAGCAAATTCAATGACTGACTCTTATCTTTTACAGATGCAGCAACTGTTGTGTAGAATCTATTACATCAGCTCCACAACGTAACTTTAGCACAAGGCACCCCTAACCTGTGCCAGTGCTAAAGTTTAGCAGAATTTGCACTCAGGATTCCTTTAATCTTTTTTTTTTTTTTTTTCTTTCAAGCAATTTATTGCAGAAGCCTGGAGTGAAATTAATAAATCATTGCTACTGTCATAACTGACACACTTGAACAAAATAGTTTGAGTTTCTGGAAAAAAATCAATGCCTTTGTTGTGCCGTTACTGTTACATTATCGAATGACTACAAATCATTATTATTCTGAAGTTTAAATTTTACTTGTGCATTAAAGACATCATTTTGGATTCCACTTGCACTGCTGTCCTTGTTGAGACACAATTCCCTTTGTCTGGCATTTGTGTGCAAACTGTCATTTGATGCCATGGCAGCACCTACTTTAAGGGTGAGCCTTGCGTTCGAAGCTTGTCCATATCTTGTTCATAGGGAAGGATAATTTTAGAACAGTTAAAACTTTTTTTGACCAAGAAATGTCTAGTGTGAGTTGCCCTTTTTGTCTACAGAAACAATTATTTAGTTTGTTGCTTTTTGCCTGAATTAGATATTTGAGTATTTAGTGTCCCAAATATAACCTCTTCAAATTCCAATATAGAAATCTATTAAATCAATATGTCTTCATGGAGAAAACATTCAGAATTTAATAAGTTACATTTATGAAATAACGAAAGTGTAGGTTGAAAGTCAAAATCTGAAGTGATTCTGTGTTCACTAAGACTTTTCATTCCTAGACTAGCTGAATAAAGGAGCAACATGTGGGCAATGGGTGTGTGACTAAAAGAGAGAGCTAGATAAGAGAGATAGAGAGAGTGAGAAAGAGTGAGAGATAGTGTGAGAGTAGGATAGCAAGAATCACCTTTTCTCCCCCCGACCAGGCCCCCGCAGTAGAAGTTGAACTAACCGAGGTCGGGGAGCTGCACTCGCTGACCGACTGACACGTCTCTGAGGCTTCAGAGGATGCTGAACTCGACGACTTCTTCACAGACAGGTAAGCAGAAAAGAAAAGGTTTGTCAGAATATGTAATAAAGCACAGACACAAGGAACGACAAGCCCATCACCACTACCAGATTCTCGTACACACATACACAAGAGTACAAATGCACAAATACAAAAGAATAAATAAATCAATAAAATGAGTTAGATTTTTTTACTTACCTGGCTGGTAATGTCAGACGGCATTGGGGAAGGAGGTTTGGAATATACTGCGGCATCCTGTGAGATGAAGCCAGAATCATGTGAAGACACGCTGCTCAGCCGCTGAGTTCCACCGGCAGGGGGCTGGGCCAGGCTGCGGTAGCGATAGGACGAACTGGGTGAGTGAGTCTGAGAGCCGCCAGATGAACGAGACGTACTACTGTGGGTGCTGTTTACACTGCTGGGGGTCGGGGGAGGCAGGGGAGGAGAGATTGGGGTTTGGGGAGAACAGAGGCAGTTTCAGAGTAAAGAGGACAGAGTTGAAATAAGAACACAGGAAAATGTGGAGGATAGTGTATGGAAAGAGACAGGTAGGCATAAAAGTGGGGGGAGGTGGAATGTGGGACCATCAGGAGTGCAGATTGAAAAAATAGAAGAATGAATGTGTGTGTCAAGTCCGTGGAAAAGGATCATTGAGGGACCAGATGGGAGATGTAGACACAATTTAAGGAAATGAGAGTGCATTAGGTAACATAGAGGGTGAATATTTAGTGAAAGGTGGACAGAATGGGATAAAGGAGTGGGAGAGTGGGGGTGGGATTTGTTAGACAGGGGATGGGAAAAAAGTACGGAAAAGACAAGTTGAGAAAAGGTGACCACAAGTAAACACGTCAGCAGGCAGGAAACATGCCGACACAGACCTCAGTGTCCAGACATGAGACAAACAGAGTGCATAAACTAGGAGCTCAGCATGTAACACAAGCAGCCCAATGCACTGCGAGAACTTAGCCTCCTGTTTCTACTAACTTTAGTACCCAGAATCCAAAGCAAACAAATACAGAGTAACACAAAATGATTCAACCAGAGCAAGAAATTGTTTCATATTAGAGGCAACGTAGATAAAACACATCCTGCTAATTCACAGTTAAATAACTATAAGCGCCATATCTGGGCTTTTGAGATCCAAGAAACAAGCGAAAATATATGAAGCTGGGTAATGAGCAATGCACTATCCATTGAGCCAGAGTGATAAGAAGGAATTTAGTTACACAGCAATGTAGCAAATTGTAGCAGCCTGACACCTTCAAATCATTTTGTTTTAGTTTGACAGAAAGTACATTGCACCCAGATGTACATGTTTAAAGCTCACAAAACTAAAAGTCAAGAGGTCCTCTGCCATACAGGCTTATTGCACATAAATTTAGTTTTTATCATAAGACCACTGAACAGTCATACTGGTAACTGACCATGTATATCTTGTATATTATCATATGATAATGTATTTAATATAGGATTCTGTATTCATTACCCATAGTTAGTACTTTACTACCATGACTAGTCTGTGGATCTCGATGCAACTAAGAATTTCACTGTAGTCAATTACAGAGAAACTATGGATTAAAATGATAAAGAGTTTATTTATAAACCTCATTCACTGTATGACATTTTATTAGCTAATTATTATTATTTGCAATGTTTTTTGAATTTTTGGCAGACATGCAAATCTGGTTGTGACAGAAGAGACTCATATAATTCTCCCTTATTCAAACTGAAGTGAAGTAAATTGGACAGCAGGCCAGTATGCTTGTCATTATACAACCATACTGCTTACAAGTAACTAGTCTACAATTCTTTACAGATATTATTAACCTCTGAAGAGGACGCTCACAACTTTGGCAAACTTTGCATTTCAAAAACATAAATGTATATTTTCTTACATACAAAAGCATGGCCACTTTCCACTTTTACAGTGATATGCACCACCTTGCAGTCTTAGGAATTGAAAATAAAGTGCCATAAGAATTCAAAAGAAACACAAACCAAGGAAGGAATTAATATAAAAAAACAGCAATTCAAATGCAAGGGGAAAAGAAAGCTCTGTTGTTACACTGGACATAGTGAAACACAGGACCTTGTCCCCTTTCTCTCCAGTGTGGTGGCTTGCCTACTCTGTCACCCTTATAATCTAATCCCAACATCAGTTTTTCTAACACATCTCTTGTTCGGTACTTCTTTAAAAACCTGTCACTACAATACCTACCTGTCAATTGAGCTTTTTCCCCACCTCACCTCCAAACACTGATCTAGATCTTTAAAACGCCATCAAAGGTTTAATTTTTGGTCAGCTCTTTGAGTTATATTCAGGGTCACAGGGAAGACTAGAAATTCTCAAAGGTGCCTATCACCCTGAGCAGTAACCAGTACTTAAAGGGCTAGCTTACGATAGCTTATAGGGTAGCTGCCTTTGTTTCACCTAAACAGTTCTTTATACTTTCTCCATGGGGTCTGTCTGATGACCACTGGCACTGAGAAAATGTTTCTGGCTTCATCACAGCATCCCAAAGCTACTCTATCACTCTGGTGCCTTGGAAAAAAATGACATCTACCCATTTTCATATATATGCAAGCATGGTGCCCTTCTGCCAGCCTGACTATCCAGTAGTTGGAAGGCCTCTCCATTACACCAATCGGGACTTATCTCTCCATTATAAAAAAAAAATCTTGGAAGGCTTGGAAAGAGACGATACACGATTTTCTCGGAGACACTTAAATGTCCCACGAGAGACACTTTAACGTCCCACAAGACAAGGCTGTGAGACAAAAGGACAGCTGCTGCACAGGCTTTTAAATGATCGACATGCAGTGCGACAAGCAGAACACGCAGCTTGGCAGCAGCAAGACAGCAGCTGATCCGACTGCATCTCCTTAGCGTGTGTTCAGCCCACCCTTCACAACGTGAGCGTCAGAGATGCGAAGTGGCAGGCACGCAGTGCACCACATGGGGAGGGGGTGGGTGAGCAAAGCGAGCATGCGGCATAGCCCCCTAGTCTGTCTAAATATAATAAAGCCTACTGGTTATGTGCCAACTTAATAATCCTTAACAGTTGGTAAATCTGTTCAAATGAATATATAGGAGCTACAAGATAAAAAAAAGTATTAGAGAAGTGTTTTTCAACCAGTGTGCTGCAGCACAGTGGTGCGCCGTGAGATGTCCCCAGGTGTGCCATGGAAATAATAGTGTAGTAAACCTGGATCTGATACTGAGAGGGGCAGGCTCCTTGGGAGCTCACCTGTCTGAGGAGGACAGGACTACCAGGAGCAGCTGGTGTAAAGGCAGCTCTGTGATGACTATGTTACAGACACACCACTTAGAGCACTTCCGACGACGCATCTCCTGGCTGCTAGAGTAGGCATACAAGTTTTCTTTAAAGCAGAGAGGGGCGAGTAAAGGGACAAAGTAGCTGGGAGATGCCAGCAAAGTGCTCAATAAGTTCTGCTTCTCTGAATGCTGATTTCACAGCTGCCTTTTTACCGGATTCTCCGGTAGTCCTTCCCTGTTAGACAGTTGAGCGCATGTATCAGGTATGATGTGTTTGTGATTAGTAAGAGAGGTTTGTGCCTTGGGATGTTTTTGGTTCCAAGAAGTGAGCCACTATAGAAAGAAATGAAGGGAAACACGTTATTAGAGAAGCAACAGATTTGTGCAATACCTCATACTACCTTACTTGTGAGTATAGTAGTGCACTATGAATATTCAATATACAGTATGTAGTCACCAGCCAAATTATATGTAGTCCCCTTTTCCTATAAGGAGGCCATTTAATACTTCAGGCAAATCTTTGAAAAGATTATTAAAATTATACAGTGGATGGTTTTATAGACAAGGTAGCTCATATATTTAATGGACAGAGAGTGGCCGAACATTAATATATGCTACATACATTAAATGAATCGAGATCTTGTTATGGACTATTTAGCACTTATCCCTTGTCTTTAATATAGAATAAAGCATTGTACCATAGGTTATTAAGTACATTTTGAGGGAGAATGAGATACATTTTCTTGTTCTAAATGTAATGTAACTATTTTACAAAACATGAAGTGAGACCGCTGCCTACTTTAAGCAAATTATTTCTTTATATATAAAAATGATAGATAGGAACAATAAAGAAAATGCAGAAAAACACCCAGACAGGGTGTTCTAAATGCCAATTACTGCCCGAAAACCTGTAGCCACAACAGAGAGATGGGAAGAGTAGCCAATGAGATTCCATGATTCTACATTCAGAAAAGCCCCCCATTTCCTTAAATGTTTTCTTGGGCTATGCATAGTTCTTCCCACCAGTAAAATGCGACTCCATTATGCTTTTAATAAAACATTCTTTTCAAAGAGGAAAACATTCTGGTCTCAAATCCTGCCAGTTCCTATGAAGAGAAAACACTTCAGCACTCACTGCTGGGATACTCCTATTCATTTCTAAAGTGGAACAGAGTTCAAATGCTTCCTCCTCCCATCAGTGCTTGAACATTAAGGAATAATAAAGGAGTTTTCCTTCTGGGATGGCTCTGTAAACTAATATATAAACTTTTATGTGCCTTAACCATTGTTCAATTGTCTTATTTATCTTTAGGAAAGGCTGTACTCGACTGTGGTGATCCTTCCTTACTCTACATGTGCAGAGATCTCGACATCCCTCTTCTTAGGTATGTAAGAGGCTGTTCCAATTGGGCCCTCAATAATTCGTTTAGGCCAGAAACACATGTTGGGTTTGTAACACAATGAAAACACTGCATGATAAATGAGTTCATTCATACCTATACTGCATACACATATAATTTCCCATATGGAGTAAATAAACATTCTACATAATAGAAGTATATAAACTGTATATATAAAAATGTTGCTATATTAGTTTATACTGATTTACCAAACACAGGTCCAACTCCTGAAATGGCAGAAACGATACGTTTTTCAATATAAATAGGGTTTTCCTTTTTTTTACTCACTGTGGTCTTACCTGCACATGCTGGATTTTCTGGATCCTGAGCTGCTAGGTGATGAAGGAGGTGTCTGGTAAGACCAGCTGTAGTCAGAGCCTTTCAGGTCCTTAATCACCTGAAGCAAAAGATCACATTTACCATTAAATATACCTTATTTTTTAAAATTAGATTGTCTTCCTTTGTAAAATAATAAAATAAATAATAAATGGTGATGATTGCTGTTAACATTGCTGAGCTGACCGATAGTGCCATATGGGGTGTGTTCCTGCTTTGTGGCTCCTGTGACCCTGATATTAGACTAAGGGAGTTCAGAAAATGGAAGGCTGACTCTCCACATTTCACTAGTACATTAGTTTGGCACTTTCTAACTTTCCAGTAGGTGACATTACAGGACAAATTTAGTCGAACTGACCTAATGTTAGAACTTGACTAAGCTATTTCCTGCCTCATTTTACCAGATAAATTGAATGTTAAATGTTGATGAAGTGGCTTTTCTGACTCAAGCAGCAAAGAATTACTGCACCTGCATGATAATATTAAAATATTAATTAATGAAAAATCAGAAAATCAAAATGTAATAAATTCTTTAGAAAGACAGAGTAGGTTTTCATAAAAAAATCAAATATGTGAATGTATTTTTTGAATTGACCATACAATTGATTGATTATATAATTTGCATTGGTACAGATGTAAAGAAAGAGATTTACTTATAAAATACTTTTTTCCACCATGTATTGATGAAAATGCTGTCCAACATGAAACAAACTTTTAATCCTGTTTTTGAAATTTGCACTTTTATTCTTTGTCCTACTATGGACTGGCACACTGTCCCAGGTTGGTTCATCCTTTGCACACAATGCTGCCAGGAACAACTCTAGCCCTGGTAACTCTGTAATGGATTAATCAGTTTCAAAATAGTAGGAAACGGGTCTTTGTTTTTCAAATTACACTAGTCATCGTTTTTTTTTACAAACTTGCATTTATTCATTTTTTACAATAAGTAGCATTACTCCTCTACAGGAGTAGTCCTGTGTTAACAGTTGACATCTTGACTCAGTCTTTATCAATGTGGAATCTCCATGCCTTCCCTGTTTTGAGTACTCCAGTTTCCTACCACAATTTAAAGTATGATGTTAGGATTATTAGTAACTTCAAAGTGACAATAACGAGTGTGCCATGTGATGACCTGACATCCCATTCAAGGATTGGTTTTACTCTTGCATATTGCCCCTTGCAGCACTGAAGCAGATAAAATGGTTCAGAAGGTAAATGGTGGTGCATTTTTAAAAAGTACAATAAACATTTAGAAAGACAGGTTTGGTGAATAAGGGAGAAGAAGTTAGTGAGAAATAGATTCCTTTTTTAATTTGAATTAGTCTACCTTACGTCCATAGGTTTATGAACCATCCGAAGTAAAATACCTGAACTCCTTTCAGTCTCTTACCTGCTCACTAGCCGGTGGCAGTTTGTGAGGGTCAGCGGTCAGCACAGTGAGGTCATCAATGATTGCCTGTAGGTGAGTAATTTCGCCTAGCATGGCAATTTCACCATTCTGAGGAAAGAATAAATATCAATTACAAATTTAAAATTCAAAACCGCCTAGACTCTTTTTGTTAGCACTGGATTAAGTATTATGTTATTACAAAGGCAAATGCAGAATATGCCCTGAAAAGTTGGAAACAAAGCTAATGCAGAATTAGACGCAATCACATTTGCTTCTATCTGTTTAATCAAAATAAAATCTTACGTTTTGAGTACTTACAACGCCACAATTAATATTATTATATTTTATTTTATAGACACAAGTCTACAGTCATGTATTATGTGTTCTTGATTATACAATACACATACTGGAAATATGTGTGTGTGACATACTGAATATAACCATGCTAATAAGACACTCTTTACTGATTGTGTCTCTATTGAAATTCTCAAAATTATTTTGTAACCACAAAACTAGTAATATCTTTATTTATCTTAGTTGGGATGGACAGACAGACAGACAGACAGACAGATAGATAGATAGATAGATAGATAGATAGATAGATAGATAGATAGATAGATAGATAGATAGATAGACTTATCTTTTCATTGATGTTAATGTCATTTGTCAGATTTTCCTTTGATAATATAAATATGCTACAGTATATTTGTCTATAAGAACTGCTCATCCTCTATTGCAATGTAACTGGCAGCACTAACTCTGTGTACCAAACACCAATAATAGCAGTTCACTCTCATTTTATCATCACTTGTCTATAGATTGGTTGAGAATCAGACATCTTGACCATTAAAAAATATAAATAACGCACCTGCATAATTAAAAATGGCATAATGATGGCACCAATCAGTATCATCATCCCCTCCCTTTGCCCTCTGTCTCACCACAACTGGTTGCAGGAATCCGATGAAAGTGCAGAAGCGGGCTCTCTCTTCAACCAGTGCCCTCCGCACAGCCTGCTTTTCTGTTTCCTCCAGCAGCAGGTACATGTCATTGACATCCTGGAGGGCACTGTCCAGCTGGGGTTGCAAATCTCCCTTTCCTGTAAAAGGGGTAGTGGGATAGGCAGAGAAGGTTGGGGGGTTGAGTGGGTAATAAAGTTATGAAGAAGTGAGATGGAAAGAAAGAAAGAAAGAAAGAAAGAAAGAAAGAAAGAAAGAAAGAAAGAA
>JANRMT010062806.1:58002123-58036095 GCA_026402145.1 Polypterus bichir lapradei | reverse complement strand
GAAAGAAAGAAAGAAAGAAAGAAAGAAAGAAAGAAAGAAAGAAAGAAGTTAGTTTGGCAGCCCTGCAGCAAGTTACTTTACTTGAACACTGAAAAAAACAAGAATGAAAACTACGAGATGGTTCAACGTTTCTACATCCAACTGAAAAGCTACTGTACATACAAGCAGGATAAACTGCAAGAAGTGTGGTGACACATGCAGGGTTAAGAGAAAAAAGCAGAAGGCCAACAAATGAAAAAGGATGGTGAAAAAGCAAAGAAACAGTGCAAAGATATTTACATGCTCTCATGCCACTATGCAGCACCTACTGTAAATAAAAAGTTATTTTGTTTACAGATGCCATGCACTTTATAATGATACCGAGGAAAGAAAAAGAATTAAATAAAGACAAAGCTGGGAATTTACAGGGAAAGAAATGAAGTTCGGTCTTTGTAGGGTTTTTTTTTGGGGGGGGGGGGGTTTGGAGGGGTTCCCACATTTAGTGCAGCAAAGCAGAGAAAGGATGAAGATGTAGACCTGAGGAGAACTGGTGTTCGATACTCACCCAGGAGTTCTAAATGAAGGAATTTGTGGGGAGAGACAGAGGGAACAGAAGGGGAAGGGAGAGAAAGCAGAAACAGGAGCTCAGTGTCAAAGTTAGTAAAGAAGGCCGCTGGCAGGAGATCATACGGCTTTATACCTGAGGATGAAAATTAGGTAAACCCTGAAGGGAAAATTAAAAGCATTTCAGTAAAATTCCAGCAGCCAGTCAAGAAAAACAGGACAACCAGCTCCAAAAGCAGAATTCAGGTAAGTATGTAAATGAGGTTATGTGGCCTTCCTACAGTTTTGACAACAACAGAGCAGTTGATAGATCAAAAGGCACACCCAATTGAAAATGGCATAAATGTACATGTACTTCTGTCAGTTTGCTTGGATGTGTGTAACCATTACTTCTGGAAAGGAAAAAAATGAAGGAGGATTCAGTTATCCATCAATTACCCAACTTAACATAAAGCATCACTAGGGTTATAGGGGTTCAGAGGCTATCCCAGAAGCATCAGGTACAAAACAGGAGAAAACCCTGGACACTTTGCAGTTCTATCACAAGGATAACCCATACACATACACACACACACACACACACACACACACACCGTGCCAATTTACCTAGCATGCACATGTTTGGGAAATGGGAAGATAAGTGAAGCCTGCAAAGAAAAATTCATGGACATGGACAGAATTCCAGTGAGTTGTTAACCAGGCTGAGATTTTGAACTCAATTCTCTAAGGAACTCAGATCTGAACTAACAGAACTACATAACATGCACTAGTGCACCAGCTCATCAATGGGATATATAACTACATATAATTCTTTTAGACCAACCACTAGACCCCATGGGCTTCTGTGTGGCACACTATTCTCAAAGCATTGAACAGTACACAGATTCGATATAATGCTATTTACCTATTTCATTTTTCACGGCAGAACCCCAAGGTCTAAAGTGTGTAGGGTCCTAGAAAATAAAATTGTGAAGGTGTTAGAAATTACATATTATGGGTTTGCTAGAATGTACCGTACAGGTTTTGCAGGAAGTCAGCTGTCTGGAAGTGTTTTACAGGCTGGGGGTCTGAGAGGCAGCAGTCTATCTGGTTAGTGACTTTCATAGAAAACCAATAAATAAGAAATGTCAGGTATTACCTTGATCTTAGTGATATTGGAGAGTGTGACAGTGGGTAGCAGAAAGTGGAGAAGAGTGCTAATACTCTGATTCTGGTTCCATTAGAAAACAGCTTACCGTCTGCCTTATGCACTCTTAATTAACTAGAACTGTAGACTGGTCTGTGGTAGGCTAATGAATTGGTTCATGGCACACAATTATTCCAATTCCATTTTACTCTTGCACAATCCAAATTTAAATGTGCATATTTAATGAAATTGTACAGTTCTGTGTGATTCCGGTCAGAAATACAGGGATAAGATGAGCATATCCAACCTGTTAGCATTCTCCATAGCTAATTTTCTGTCTATTGAAAGGTACCAGACTTGACACTGTTGCGTTCAACCAACACTGGAGCACTGATGGGATCCCTAAGTTATCAAGGAGTATTTCACACATTGGAGATTGGGTTAGGGTGCCTTCTAAATACATATTTGTGTTTATATTGCTTTTTGTCCTGGCACTGTCCTTCGCATACATTTTTTAAACAAAGTAGTGAAAATATGGCTTAATTACTGTATACTTAAATGGTGATGACAAAGCTTAAACCTACAGTGGAAAAACGGCCCTATGTTCAGAGATCTTTTAAGGCTTTTGAAGATGTGGTCGTAATTTAAGTAAATAGCTCAAGGTCTAGGATAGCTTGGTATGCTCCTCATTGTGCTGGCATGTGTTTAATGTCCACTTAGGAGGTTGTGTTTTCTGAATTTGTATAACATATAAGAACCTTCTCAAAACCACTTAATCCAATTTATGGTCATGGAAGGTAAAGCTGGAGCCTCTCCCAACATCTTATTAGGGCTAAAATGGAAAACATCCATGAAATGTATGTAGGTGGAGTGAAAACATTAGGTGAAATGATGTAAAGCACTTAAAGTAAAAGGCAAAGATGTCCCTGATGTCTGCTTTTACGCAAATAAGCTTTTCAACTTTTAAAAACATTAAAAACAAATGCATATAAAAATATTTTGGCTTATTTTTGTATTTCTTTCTGTTCAATTATAATTTGAAAAAGATTTTCAATTGTTTATTGTTTCATTTTATTTACTTATCATCCAATGTTATTTGTGTAATTCTTCCCTCCTGGTTAGCTTATGAAATTGCATAGAGAATGGGGAAATATTGCCTCCTGCTGGTCAATAAGTAAAAGCTCACAGCACTTGGTATTCCCAGGCAATCAGCCACCCAAGTACTAGCTGGGTCCAACTCCCTTGCTTGGCTTCAGCAGTCTTCTGCAATCGTACGACTGTGTTTTCAGGAGGCATGGCTTAAGCAGGAGATGCTGTTTTTCTGCTTATAAATATAAACCAAATACAACTGAGGCTAGAAACAGAGAAATTAATGATACCATAACATTGTACCATAGCATCATCAGAAGTATGCACAATTCTAATATGTTGCTTTTTTGGTATATAATTATATATATTTAAATAAATTTCTATATAATATAGCACTTGACCTCCATTGTAGGTAAAGTAGCAGGAGTGGCCTCTGTGTAAAGTTTTGAAAGATCCTCTCTCAATCCAAAGACTTGCTGCTAAGCCAACCGGTGACAGCAAACTGCCCTTATGTCAGTTAGTATGGACTTTTGCCTTGTGATGAACTGATATTCAGTCTCAGAAAGTGACCTGCCTTGTACCGATTGCAGCCATTATAGGCCCCCCACCTCTCCATGAACCCATACTATGAAAAACAGATTCCCATGGAATGCAACACTTAAAATATAATAATATACAACCTTATCTGGAAATGTTTTAATTTTTTTTTGTATATCAAATACAATTTTAATGATCATGTATATTTGATATATATATATTTTAGAAAACAGACAAATTAGCAGAATGCAAAATGTAGACTTCATAAAACAGGTTAACAGTGTTGAAGGAAAAAAGATGCAGAGCAGCTTAATCAGTTTTTACTGTGAGAGTTACAACATACTGCATTTTGGCACTGTGGCACATTCCATAACATAAATGGGAACAACCATATGCATCCTCAGCAATTTTCTACACCTTGTACCTCCGTATAGAACATGAAGAAAAGCAGCAGAGTTTGTTCCCATCCTGGCCCATTGTTGTGTAGATAGGCCATGGCTCCAAAATCCTAAAATGATTTAAGAAGGCAAAGTGATGGAAGGGTTTTTCTATCCACATATTAGCTTGACAAATGTCTGGACCATTTGTCAGCTCATACTTTATTAGCACCCAACCATTTTCTGCTGTTTTTCCAGGTTTGGGTCACAGGGTCAGCAATCTACACAAAGATGTCTCTTTTCCTACCATCTTCTCCAACTCCTCTGGGTGGCTACTGAGGCCTTCCTTACACTAGCCGAGAGATATAATCTCTCCAGTGTTTCCAAGGTGGGCTCATAGGTCTCCTCCTGGTAGAACATGCTCAAAGCACCTCCCAAAGGACACATCCACGAGGTATCCTGGTCAGATGTCTGAACCAAATCAAATTGGTTTCTTTCAATGCGGAGGAGCAACAGCCAGTGCCTGCACTCCTCACCCTATCCCTAAGGCTGATTTTAGAAATTTACAAAATTTTAATTTAAAATTTAGAACTTTTAAGGCCCTTGTTTAAATATAATGCTCTGTTCTTGCAATATTTTCCTTGAATGTCCTAAACTGAAGCATATGAGCTGTTTTCTACACGTTGTAACTCCCTATATAACATGGAGAAAAGCAGTACAGCTTTGGTTCACACTGTGTCAAGGCACCTTAGTATTCTAGTGTTTTTCTTTTTCAAATATATTTTGAGTCTTCAGATTTAATCAGTGTGATTTGTCTTCATACACCACACAAGTACTTTTAGATAAAGTATAGTGGCTTTCATTGACGAACTACAGGGTCTCCATACACGTGAAACTAATTTTAAAGTACCCATGATCAGATTTGATCTTTTTTAACAGAGGTGTAACTCTGCATGCAGAGCTGGTTGGCTGGTTGATGTATCTCAAAAATAAGTAGCAATTCATTTTTCATTTCACTTTGAACAGTTTACCCAATACGGAGATTTAATGTTTGCCACTCAACAGTTCTTAAGTTTCATAGTTTGTTAATTAAATGTCTAATGTAAAGATAAACAGGCCCTCACCAAGATACATTCACCTTTATGTGATTATCATTGCAATTTTCGACCATCACTGAAATGCAAAAATCTCTCCAGTCATACTGGGAAATCCCTGACCAGTATCACTTCCTTTATTCACCACCTTTCAATATACAAGGTAAAAATGAAAATGTTCATAGTTTGCTTTACCTGTGACTGATGTTCAAGTATTGGACAGATTATTTACATCCCTTTTACCACCTAAATATTACACTTACAAAATTCAAAAACACCTCTGCAACCTCTGTGGCCCCTGAAGGAAGTGACTGCTTTCCCAATCTGATGAGAGACACTTGCAATACACAGACATAAATAATTGCACTTCACGGAAGGCAGAACACTTTTATGTCACTTGGGCTACATTTTAATTAACATCAGTCATGGGATTGTTATTTCTGGAGTGGAACAAAATATTATTTTTCATAGGTGTCATAGTGTTTTAAGATTGTCTATGCTTCAGAATACTTCAAGGGCTGAATTAAAAATGCATTACTTCTTGAGGTTTCCAGAACATCCTACCTTTCTTGGCTTTTTTTTGCAGCTTCAAGGTATCTGAAGATTTCTTCTTGATCTCATGACGTGCTCGTTTATATTCTGAGACACAAAAAGAAATGAAAACCATTTAAAACACTTTGCTTTCCTGGGTTTCACCAAAAAAAAAAACCACACACTCCAAAGCTTCTGATGTATAGGATTAAAGAAGTGCAAAATATACATAAGGGCATAAGTAGACCAGAGATTGAACAGCAGAAATATTCTTAATTATTATAACATAAGCACAAGATTACCAGGGGTACCACAGTTCTATTACTATCTGGTATAGGAATGGCAACATCTCGGACCACACGGCGCAGTAGTAGATGGAAGGGTCTCCTCTCCCATTCAGAACATTTGCCACAAGGATGACAAACCTTGGACTGTTTGCCCTCTTCTGCTTGTCAAAAGGCACTGCGGTATCCGAACCAGTTGTGCAGGACTTTGTAGCACCTTATACTCACAGGCCTGTCATGATTTCAACACACTGGTGCCCTCATCCACCCACCCCTAACTTAATAAAATGTGCAAAATTATGTCCTATTGCACTTCCTGCTTTGTTGTACTGCCTATTTTACAGCACCAGTCACTTTATTTGCCACTCAAGCCTAAGTACTTACATATATCTACAGAACATTTATGTGGTCTGTTTAATATGGAACTCAGGTTGTACACTTGTTGAGTATTATTTGTCCTAAAACTGTCTTGGTGTACTATAGCATTTATCGTATCATAATGCACCTCTCTAACAGCACAGTACATAGACTTGTGTAAAGTGCTGTATTGGTTTTATACGTTTTATAATTGCACTTACACTTTTAAGTTTCAAGTACAAACATTCTGCCTTGCATATATCACTAAGGTCCAGAAAATGTTTTTTTCATTCCACTGCATACGTGCATACAAAAAGACGAACAAAAAAGTTTACTTGAAGAGAAGCAGAGAAATAAACCATACAGGATCATGTCTCCCTTTAAACAGGCATGTCATGTGCACTCCGTCAAGTCGCTACTATAATGCTTAGTGCAAAAATGCAGAAAACTCACTTATGCAGCTCCAATTCAAAAAATATTTGTATTGGATTAGAAAACATGTAATGTGAATCAATAATGAAAAGCAGTCACACGCAGAGCGGTTTAGGAAATTTGTTTTCATCAACATGCAGGTGACAACATTGACAAAGCCTAGTAATCGCAAAACTGGCTTCACGTGACAAATGTGAAGTACAGTGGACAGATTTCAGTAAATGTGACAGGAGAGGAGAGCAAACAGAATGAGCAGGTTATAGAGTCTGAGATGAGATGTGAGGAAACGGAGCACAAAAATACAATTTTCTGCTTTTTGGCAGGGAGTCATTTTATGAAAAAGGAACAAGTCATGAGATCAGGCATGATCTATAAATTGCTGTTATTCATTTTCTCAATAAAGAAACATGCATCTTGCCAGAAAGTGTATAAAACTGTACAAGTCCAGGGTAGGCCGATTCTAAATACTGTACATGTGATACTATGAATAACACTCACATCACAATTGGGGGTTACTTAAGAAGAAAAATCCAAAATGTGCAGTTCACACCACAAAGGATTTTACTTACAATTATATAAACCAAGTAAATCTAACTTAAGTGTCCACACAATTGAAAAAGAGAGAGTATCCTAAGTATTAGAGTAAGGTGCCAACAAGGCAACAGCCTTCATTCATCCTTGTATGAATAATGTAAAGACCGATTGAAATTCGTTATGGTTTTGGAGCAAATAGACAAAATTTATTTTGGGGCCTAGTTTCAGCTTTGGATAATAATCATGTAAACATTTAGCCATGGTGATGCAGTTGTGCTGCCAACTCAGAAATAGATCCATCGCTGTACCCAGCAGCTGTCCTTGTGAACTTTGCACGTTATCTCCATGCCTGTATGGGCTTTCACCATATGAGATTTCTTCTAAAAACTCCCAAAGATGTGTGGGTTAAGTTAACTAGTGATTTGAATTTTATGTCTGTAGGTGAATGTATGAGTTGCTTACAATGGACAGGTATCTTGCCTTGCAGTCAATGCTCCAGACACCATGACACCAAATAGGGTTAAGAAAGTATGACAATGTCATGTTATTTTTAAATTCACCAAATATTTCAGTTTTAACTGTAAGTGAATTTTTGGATTCAGATACATTCCAAAACTTATCTGAGTATCATCACTTGGAAAAAAGCAAAACATCAGTCTGACTGATCACTCCAGTGATTGTGAAAATCCAAATAAAAGTCAAAAACAAGTCTTAATGTAAAAACAATTTGCAGAAGATCAAAAAATAAATAAATCAAGGCATAAATAGGAATCATACACACATTTTTACAGTAATATTTTCAAGTTTTTTTCATTAATCTTTTATCAATCATTGTTATTTCTACATATTAATCTGCAGAAATATTAATTAAAAGAGATTCAAATAGTTAAAACGCTTTATTCTAGACAGGTAGCAATGCTGGTAACTTCTTATGACAAGTGATAACGTTGCTGTGCATTGAATCTGTAGAACAAACAAGCTCTGGTCAGCCACAAAGAAATGAATGCTCGTCTCTGAAGGATGGCTGGATGGAAGAAAATTATTTTGCTGTCAAATGTGAATAGCTGAACTCACGGCAAAGGCCACACACATACGAATGAGATGAATCACCTTTCGCATGGTCCTTGTCAAGTTGGGTGGCAGTTTTCTTCCAGTCTTCTATGCGGTCCTGAAGAGGAGTGATGAGGCTTTCCATCAGGGCGCTGTTTACATGCGGGAAGAAAAAGAAGAAAACTTTGTAATAGATAATTTAATTTGTTTAATACCAGATTCAGTAAACCCCATGGTAATATGAATTATAATGTGAAAGAAAAATAAAAATGCATGGCACAAGAAGCAAAATACATACATAGCGATACAAATCAGACTTTTGTTGGATTTATGAGGTTTCATAGATTTCACTGGAAAGGGAAAAGATAACTTTGTATTACAGAAATGCCCCCAGATCAAGAAATAAACGATTTACATTGTTGAGCACATTATCAATATTTAAATGTAACTATAAATCATAAATTAAATATTTACCATAAGTTAAATTTGTAAACAAAGAAAAAAATCAGTTTAGATTACTAAGGTGTTCCTTCCCATAGTGATAAAGATTACGTGAAAAGTAGTCTTCAGTCCATCATATGAAAAAGAATAAAGCTTTGATAACCATATGATTTTTAAATTTTCAGATTAATTATTAATATTAGATTTTCAATGTCTCTATCAACAGCAACTTGCCTTATGAAAGATTTGCTTGATCTAAAAATGAATGGTGTTTGGATTTCATAAGCACAAAAAGTCCAAACTAAACCTGAGTATGTGAAACTAAGAATCGGCTTCTACGTGTGTGTGTGTGTGTGTGTGTGTGATGATCGCTCACTTTCTAATGTGTGTACACCACTGAGAATTTGCTGCTCTTCTTCCAGTAATTTGCTCTCTTGTTCTTAACTCACAAAGGACAGCGTGCAAGGAAGGGTCTGCTAATCATCTTGCTGAAGGCTGGTGCTCACTTTTGACATCGACAAGACACATTATCCACCAGAACAAATTATGTATTGACTTTCTAAAACAAGTGAATGGGAAGCAGAGGGACAATATTGGGAAATCGGCATCAGGTAACATTTTAGATAACAATCCCAGGCCGCCCAGGGTGCAGTGGCATTCATAGGACTCGGTTTGGTTGCCACACTTGACATTTTCTTGTGGACCTGGCATATTTGCCTCCTATTTTGTAGTGTTTTTCCTATTACATCTCAACAACTTCCAAGTTAGGTAAAATGATTCCTCTATCTTCGTAGAAATGAGCATGGGTGCATTCTTCAGTCTGCTCTACAATTTATGAAGCGTTGATTTGGTGCCATGTACCTAATGCTGATGGATATTTGAGTGAGAACATGGCTGTGTATCAGCTAATCTTCTTGCGTCTAACTTTCCATGGCACTTGTGGCGTTGCTTACCTGTATGCATCTAAATTGTGTTTTGTACAGTATGAACACTGCATGCATGTGCAAAAGGCAAATAATTTACCAGACACAACAATTTTGTGATAAATCCACTAGCTCATGGTGTTACCATCCCTTTGAGGATTTTTTCCATCAATGCTCTCACGTTAAGTGTAGGGGCTTATCTTCATCATAAGTGTTTTCATTGTAGTGTGGAAAAACATACTTTTGAAATGTGAAACCGGTAGTATAGAAAGGGATCATTTTTATTTAATAATGCCATTTTTAAATGAAAACATATATCTCTGCATATACATGGCTATAAATTTCAATTTAAATAATTTGCAAACAATATTAAAATTAGTGGACAATAATAATAAGAGTCCTCACTCAAACCAGCAGCAGCGAGCACATCACACCCATCCTGCTTACCTTCACTGGCTCCCTGTGTCTTACAGAATCGAACATAAAATCCTACTAATAACCTACAAAGCCTTAAATAACCTCGCACCAAACTACATCAGTGACCTTCTCCATCACTATGTGCCTGCCCGCTCACTAAGGTCCTCTGATTCTGGCAATCTTGTTGTGCCCCACACTAATCTACACTCCATGGTTAACAGGGCCTTCAGCTGTATAGCGCCCAGACTCTGGAATGACCTACCAAAATGAATCAGGTCAGCTGACTCCATGAATTCTTTTAAAAAACAACTCAAAACTCATCTGTTCAGGAAGGCTTTTAGCTCTATTTGACTTTGTTACCCTTCTCTCAGTTTACCTCTCTGTCAAGATGCTCATGTAACCTGTATGTGTGCACTAGACCATCAATTATGTTGTCTGTTAGGCTTTTCTCTGAATTTACTGTCTTAATCTTCTTTATTTATTTATCTGGTTTGTACAATGCTATATACTGTATACCCTGCCGTTCTTTCTTAAATTCTGTAAGTGCCTTGAGCACGGGAAAGGCGCTATATAAATAAAATGTATTATTATTATTATCGGTGCTTATAGTATACAGTACTGTATATGAATGACCAGAATTACTTTTCAAGCTACGTACATTCATTTATCTGTTTTCACAATTACGGTATACCCACAGTGAACCCATCGCTGTCTTGTGCCATTGCTGCATTGATTAGGCCTAGGATTTCATGACTATTAACTATTAATACGGTAGATATTCCTTTTACAAAGGGTTGTGGTTTAGTCTTGACTCAAACAGTATAGCATTAGGTTTGTTTAATTAAAAAGCATTTATCTAAGTAAGCTAAGAATTATTATGAAAGGTTAATAATAATGACACAATCATCCCGTCAGCATAACAAAAGCTTTGTTCTGCCGCTCCTCTAAAATTGTCAGCTGCTTGCACGACCAGCAGAAAACCAAAATGACAGCATAACTTATTTCTGACAATCTCAAGTTTGGCAGCTAAAACAAACTGATAGCGGAAAGGATGTACACCTTCGATTTTATCAGATTTATCGGACAGGAACTCTGGTGGGCTTGCACGTCTTGTCTTAAAACAAATGTATTTCTTCACTTACAAATATTTATTCAGAAGATAATGCTATAATTTTTATTTTCTGCCCTGTCCTTCTATCCCCAAACATATGACTATTATCAATATATTTAATTTGCTATTTCTTGTCTATGTATTATTTATTTAACTTATGTCACTAAAGGATTAAAATAAAGGCATTTCATAAAGATTATATTAAGAAACTTCAAAGCTGTAATACTGGCATCAAAGGAATGCTTTATTAAACCAGAAGATTAGGGTCAATCAAAAATAAAATGTGTTAGATGAGAGCCCCAGCCAATCACCATGGAGGTTCAAAAAAATCAGATAATGAGAACAACGAGCTAGCAAAGACAACAAATAAAAAAGCCGGAAAAATCTGCAGAGCCTCATCTTAGAACACGTACATTTCACCAGTCATGGCACACTCTTCAGACGCCCAAAAAAGTTGCTGCTGCATGGGCACAATTAGCAAAGATGGTTCTCGAGAGGGGCAGAAACCATGAAATCTTAAACATCCACATTATCAAAGTTAATCAAATTAAAAACACCAACATATTTATCATTTATCTCATTTTGGACTTCAGTTCCTTAGTGGGTACTTCACTAGTTTACACCATAAATAATAGAAACCCGATTGTTAAATGAGAATATTGACTATTTTTGCCAGGCTGCATAAGTAAAAGAATGCCTAATTGCTTAGGTCTGGGTCTTGTCACAAAAAAGTGATGTGGATTGACTATTTATATTTAGTTTCAGTATTAACATAAATACAACAATTTTTAATTTTATATAGCATCTTTCTATAGCAAACACCATCTTAAAGTGTTTTATAGGTGCATAGCTACTGCACAATCTTTTTTACATTACGTTATAATTGGAACATACGCAGGGTGAGTGCCTTGCTCAAAATAATGCAGCGAGTCAGTACTTGGGGCTGGACCTTACATCTTTGTGGTCGGAAGTTCTAAGGTCTTAGTCACTGGGACATACTGTCTGCTCAACAGCTGATTCACTCTTCCATCCATTGCCTAACCCAAGAGCCAGTTAAGGGTCATGGAGGGTCAGTGCCAATTCCAACCGAAAAAAGCTAGAAAACAATCCTAGATGAGGGCAATTCTTTCACAGCGCACATATCCATGTGCATTCATATTGAACTATTTTGGAAATACCATGTTCTGCATGTCTATAGGATGTTTAATAAATGCCCACACGAACATGTTCAGAATGTGCAAACTCAACACACAGTCAGCAGTCGGGCTGAGATTCAAACAAAGAAATTGAGCTGAGAGGCAACACTGCTAACCACTGCACTATAGTGCCCTAATACATTATACAGTATTTCAACCCATTCAACCTATTAATACAATTTAAAATTGAATTAATTCATTGAATTAGTAAAACTAATTTCAAAGAAATGTGTTATTTAGAGGGTGGCATTTGACATGCACAAGTAAGAGCAAAAAGCACAATCAAGCTAAATATTCAGGTTAATGCAAGTACAGTATAATAAAGACATGTGTGCAATTACATGGAGATGCTACAAACAAATGAAAATAATGGAGAAATACACATCCAGAAAGAAAATAATAGGATTATTACACTGAGAGTTTTGCACATGTAATCCTCTGAATGTACATGGTAGCGCTAAGGGTCAGTTTGTTGTCACTACGTTGTGGTGGCTGCACAAATATACTGTTGATTTTACCAGGTGGCACAAAAACCTGCTGCCTTTAAGAGCATATAATCTGTACTTTCAGTGACATTTAACTAATGTGGCTCTGGATTACACATACTAGACTAAAGGCCAAAAGGTTCCCTCAGTTACACGAAAGCTATGCTGTTCTTGTCAAGTAAAGCCCAAATTCTATCACCATATCTAGTTCTACTGTACAATGTCCCTTAATGACTTCCATAACTCTAGTAGTCATAAGTCACATCAAAATGGGTAAAAAAGAAATGTCTGGGGAGTGTTAACAGTTTAGCTTATGCTTGTGGTGCCAGACTATGAATTGTCAAGTTTTTGAACACATATTTCTGTTTAACTTTTCAGATTCTCACATTTTACCAATAAATATTAACACTGCAAATGCCCTTCACCAATTTAAGGACCATGCTTCTGGGTGCCATTTTGTTTCTGCTGTGCTGTTCTGGGTTTACAGCCGATCGCTGATGGACTCTGCTTCGTTTATGCCACTAGCTGACACATAGCCTATCACTTTAATAAATCCTGGAGATTATTTATAGCGGCTAGCCGGCTGTGCAATACGGGGTGCTTAACCTTAGGATGACACCTAACAGGTAATCAGGTTCGTAAGTCGGCTCGTTTTAGGCAGCTGTCCTCCTAGATGCAAACATAACTACTGAGATAGCACAGCATGGTGTACCCTCTTTTTGTGTTCTACTAAAGGTCAAGTTCAGACTTACCAAATTGACATTTATTGTTACATGTTCGAAGTACAATTAAATGCTTACTTATATGACTCATTAGAACAGTGACAGTGATTTAATACTAGCACATTAAGAAAAATCATACACAGAATGCAACATATACATATATATATTTAAATATGTAATATGTAAGTACTATGTATGTATGTAGCATGTGTGTGTATGTATATATATATATATATATATATATATATATATATATAGTGGACTTGACCCGGACACAGACAGGCGGACATGTTGTTTGTCACCACCACACGTGTTTATTTACAAATATATTTACAATGATTTGGTCATTCAGACCCAGTCCAAAATCAGGTCACAAGCCCCAACACAGTCCTGGCCACAAATGCCACTTCTTCGGGCCGCCTCCACTCTTCTCTCTTGCCTTGTCCTCCTTCCACCCGACTCTAGCCTTGAATGAAGGGAGATGGCCCCTTTTATCCTCTCCCAGACGAGCTCCAGGTGGCTCCCGGCATTCCCTCGTTGGCCACGCCCCAGCGAGGCGGAAGTGCCGGCTGTTCTCCCGGCAGCTCTCCGGGTGCCCTTCTAAATCTTCCCCCCAGCACTTCCTGGTGTGGCGGAAGTGCTGAGGGAACAGGTCCCCAAGGCATTGGGGTGCCTCCTGGCGGTGACCACGGGCCCCTGCAGGGTGGGGCTTCCATGCCCTTAACCCGTGGCCCCCAAAGCAACCAGGAAGGCGGCCTCCACGTGATCCAGGGTGGGCGCAGACCCACATCCGGTCCCTCACGGCGTCCCGGCCGGGTTGTTGCCCCGGCATCCCTGACAATATATATATATATATAGAGAGATACATATATATATATACATGCACACATACTTAACTACAATTAACAATATTATTCTGATCATTAGAAGTGGAGGTTTTCCTGGAAATTCGCCATTGTTTCCATTACATGCTATGTGTTATAATACTAAAGTACATATACAGTGTAAAGATTTCCTGTTACAAAATAGTACTAGGGTGTTGTACCATGTTAGCCATTATGAACGTTTGCTTGACTGTTACAAAAATAGAAAACTAGATGCAGTACTGAAATTGTCCACTGAGGGGAGACAAAACTTTACATTTTAAAATAAAATTCAGAAGCTTTGCACTTTGCATCACTCCTCATATTCTTTCAAGTAGTGAAAGCCAGGAGTATTTGGTTGAATATATTGGATATCAATTACAAGCAAAATGGAGTGGCATCCAGTTCATTGCTATTACCTGTTAGGAGCTCAATAGTGACAGGTGAACCCAGGCAGTCTGCATCATTCTTTGGGATAAATTAGTTAAGACAATGATAAATGTCAAAGAAGACCTTGCAGTCCATTTACTAAGCCTGCTAAATACAACTATAGGGCTACCATGTGCCAAGGTCAAAGCTGGCACCATTACAGATAAAGTAGAAGTCACATTTGAACAGGGTGCAAAATAATTAAAATCTCCTTTTTTTATATGGAAAAAATGCATCCATCCATTCATGTCATAAACCTATTGGACTTCAATTTAAAGATCCAGGATGTAGGAACCTGTCTCAGTGTCATCAAGTGCAAGACATAAACCACCCTTAAACAGGGTGGGGTGCCAGTTATTCACAGTTCCCTCTTTATTATATCCATTCACTTGATAGTCCATTTAACAAAACTTATAGAGTTATGAGGAGCCAAAGCCTACCTTTGCATCACTGAGCAAAAACAGACACCAAACTTGAACATCATGTAACGGATTCGTCTTCTAATTAATTATACCTAAAAAAATCATCTATCTATCCACTTTCTTATCCATTTAACCCAAATTTAGTGTAGTGGAGAATCAGTACCTACCCAGGTGTTGTTGGGCGCCCTGGAAGTAGCAATAGTCGACTGCATGAAACATTCACACACACACGCACGCACACTCACACACCCTTACTGTGTCCATTTTCACAATTACCAATTATTTCAGTGTCTTCAGATGCACACACATAACTAGGATTAGGTGAGTAACCTGGTTAAGATGTAAGCCTATTTTTTTAAATAACTGTGTTTATATACGCAAGTAATTTTGTGTAGCTTTCATTTTGACAAAACTCTCTGATGTTATTAAACTGCACAAAAAAAACCAGTTAAATATTATCATCAGCCACCATGAATCCAAAGGCAAGCATGGAGCCAGTTATCATTTTCTTATGTTTTATAAATATATTTAGTCCTCCATGTGTTCGACCTGAACTCCCAATGATTTATGGGATGTACACCGCCTGCTGCGTAACCCGATCACACTGTTTCAGTGTATCTATTGCAAATAGCTGGATAAAAACTAAACTGGCACTTTATTTATAGGTGTCTGTTACTGGATTGTATGCTGCGCACTCGTTTGTGTTTGGCTGTGTGACTGAGCCCTGCAAAGGACTGCCATACCGGTATGTTTACTAGTTGCATTAACATCCATTTTTTCTCAAATAAAATAAGTATTGTGTTTGGTTACTTGTTACTATAAAACTGCTTAACACACATTACTTTTAATGTGTTACCAGAACACTTCTCTCGAGATTTTGCTGCTGTTAGCATTGTAAGTCAGCCCATCAACATCAGTTGAGGGATTTTTGAAATATTAATACAGATTATTTCAGCCAGGAGAAGGAATAATGCGGTCACCCAAGCATTTGCCTCAGGACATTTAACCTGTGGATGCTTCTACCTGTGGCTACTTAAAGCGCATGCAAAGCTAAAAGGTGAACAGAGTGCAATGGATAAGGGAAGACTACAAAATCCTTAACAGAAACCCAGTTAAGGGTTTACATGGCCACATAACTGGGTTATTCTAGGTGAAATCTACCTCCGCCAAATAGATTTTTCAGAGACCAATAACAAGGCTTCTATTACTGGATTTTACATGGCATTTTTGAAACCAGATTTCTAGAAATAACTGGATTATGCAAATGTGAATGTTCTATATATCATGCAGTATTTCCATAACTGGATTTTGAGCAGTTTCTATTTCTTAAGTGCAAGCTTTATACTGTGACTATCGCCATAATTCCTGGAAGACCAAAGCAAGCATAAGCAAAACAATTCTTAGGCAGGTTTGCTTTTCTCCCCAGCACAAATCACTGAAATTAACATTTATTCTTTCATCTATTCATTTTCTGAGCCCACTTTCCCATTACAGGATTGACTGACAGGCATTGTATCCTATCCAGGTAATACCAGGCGCACGGCTGTAATCAATCCTGAACTTGGTGTCTACGAAATCAACATTTATTCTGTATTCATAAAAACAAACACATGTACCTGAAATCTTGACAATGAGTTCCTTATTTGTAATCATGTTGTAAAAACGGTGTCTTCAGTTATGCCATTCACTACAGTGACCAATTCCCTTTGCCAGAAATAATAATTCAATTGTGCCATGATGAATGCCAGTGCTAATTGGACTGTGAAAGCTCTAGTCTCAAAAGATAGGTGTACCATATGAGGTTTGATGAGAGAGACAGAGACACAAAGATTGACGAGAAAAGCGACCCTGCTGTGTACTCTGTGCTGTCTACGTACTGTACACATCATCTCTAATGAGTACCTCAGGCCATAGAAAGCATATTGCTCATTTGTTTCAAGATAATAGTGATATGTGTATATTTTTGTAAAAGACAAATCTGGCCAAAAAGCTGTTCTTCCAGGGGACGACAACATCTAAACTTAGTATCTGCAGTGCTGCCATTTCTGTTTGGAAATCTCACCATTTGGAGACTTTTTTTGGCTGGCTGTGCTTGATTTCTATTGAAGTTCTGAGGCAGGGTGCCTCTTGCAGAATGACAGAAGCTTGCAGCTGTTTGGCTTTTCTTATTCTAAATAACAAGAAATGTGTTGGTGGTCTGCTACTGTAACAATGTGACATATGCAGGCACATCACCGTATGTGCTGAACAGCAAGCAACAGAAGATATCCGCAGTCTGCAAGAAACCACCGTCGGCAAAGGTGGAGAGAGGAAGTGCAGAATGTGAGGTCCATCGCCAGTCAGCTCACTCATTATGCCAGAAAATGTCCTTCACTGACATGATTAAGGCAGCACTCGTATAAAAGAAATATACCAATTATTAATTTAAGCATTTATTTATTTATTCTTTCATTTTACAAATCCAACTACTCCAATATTAGGGTTATGGGGAGCAGGAGACTATCCTGTCAATATCTAGTAAAAGGCAGGAGCCCTACCTGGAGTGGACAACAGTCTGCCAGGGGGCACACTCTGTCACACATCCATACCAATTCCTGTTCAGCCAATTTAGAGGTCTTAGAATGTTTGAGAAGGAGCAATGTAGCCGGAGAAAAGTACACAAGCACATGGTCCAACACTTGACTTTTTTTGTTAGTTTTTTTCTGGTCTTCTTAAGGAGTAAAGGCCTGGGGGGCTTTAAAAAACAGGGACTGTTAACGTCCATTGCTGCATTTCTTGTGTGGTTTTTGGGCTATACAAGAAATAAATTGTTGTTGGATATGTGGCCTTCTGACCTAGACAGTCATTGACCAGGCTTAAAACTGAACCCTGGTTTCTGGAGCAGTGAGGCAACAACCACTAGCATCACCATTCTGTTCAAATCTATATATTTCATAAATAAATTGGCCCAGCTACCAATTACTGAACTGCCTAAATAGCTCACTTGTAAAACTGGGAATAATTCTGGGAGAAACATGAAATGGAATGCCCATCTCTTACTTGGTGCACTCATGCAGTCACCCATAATCAGGCAATCAAAGCTGGCAACTAACCAAACAGGCATGTCTGAGGAAGGAAACTCAGATGAAATCTACAGATACAGACGGTGCAAACACATCTCCTTACTGACAGGGACTCAGCTGGGAATCGTACACTGGAGCTGCAAAGCTTAGATTTTAACCAATTGTGCCATCGTGATGTCTACAAGTTTGAAATGTTTTCTACAGGTACTATATTACCATTAGGATCACCGCTTTTTCCACTCCTTTTCTGAATGTTGTTTTCTACTGCAAGTCAATGGGGAGCCAAAGCATCTCAGCAGCATAGGTTGGTAACAACTCTGGTTGGAATATCAATGCATCACATGGCACACTGGGAAAAATACACTTACCAGTCAACCTAACATTCATATTTTTGGTGGGATGTGGGAAGAACCAGACTATCCAGAAAAAGGAAAAAAAAACGGGCAATACCACAGCTAGAAATGATGTTCTGGTTCCTGGAGATTTTATGCAACACCAATAAATTTATCACTGTAGCACCTAAGTGTCCCCTATTAATAATGACTACAATTTTTATCCATGGATCAATTTCCTGAGCCAGCTTATTATTCTGGAAGCAACTCTGGAGAGTTACACTGATACAGGCACCAACACTGGAGCACCAGGGCTGGATTAAGGTGGGTGCTATTGATGCTGCAGCACTAGGCCCATTCCTGAAATAGGCCCAGATTAAAACAGACGAGAATTTCCGGAAGCTGAACAGTTTTCCTTTGCTATATTAACCTCAAAATAATTCTTAGAATGAAATTTGGAGTCCAAATTTCAGACGCCTAGACACAGCGTTACTTATTATACAGTTACTATAGTTCTTTGTGCTGTGACGTAACTATAACGTTGCTGTGTTTATTGTTAACCAAAGATTTCAAGTTAATGCTATCAATTTCACATTAAACAGTTTACTTAGTAATTTAGCTGTGTTTTTTGCAATATCTTGGTGATTCTTGCCACTTTATTATTGTTCGGTAAGTGCCACGTAGTAAATTTTTCACCTTGAAAATTAGTTGTACAGTAAAAATCGATGGCTATTTAAATGGTTATCTGTAAATGTAAAACTAAAAGCCAGCCCGCGGGCCCAGCATGAATGTTTAGAATTTTTAAAATCCTCGACAGGATTCTAGTCTATTATAAAATTTAAATCGTGGACAAATTTTAACCCCCAAGAGCCTGAACTGAGTCATTTTGACCCAATGTCTCTGCAAATTCATTTTTTCTTACTCTGTTTCGTAAGAGAATTGTGAAATTTTGAGTATTTCATTGTTAGGTTTTCTGCATTTAGTGCAATTTTCAGACAATTGCGATTGAGTGTTGATGTTACATACTTTGATGTTAATCTCGAGCTGTTACGATACTACATCGTTATTATTATTCATGTTCAATAAAGGCTGGCTGGTTGCGTTGCAAGCAATTAAGGCTCCTTGGTCGGTCAGAGTGCGCATGTACGGTGAGTGTCGAATGCAAATGCACTAATGCCGAGGAAAAATAGGCCTTTTTTGCGCTGCAGCATCAGGCCCAGTTTCGTCTTAATCCGGCACTGTGGAGCACTGGAACAGTTTTTGCATGTCAGTTACCCAAATGTATGTTTCTGGATACCTCAAGACAGTAATTGTGCCAGGAATCAAACCCAGGTCCCCAATGACAAAATCTCTTCTATAAAAAATAGTTTTGACTATTAAAGTCATCTATTAATCCCACTTACTCAAATAGAAGCTCTGGTGTCTAACGCCAGAACCAACCTTGTATGTAATGCGAGTCTGTTAGTTGGCACACTCATACCCACAGTGGGCCAGTTTACACTTACCATTTAAACTAACATGTATATTTTGGAAAGTGGCAGTTAACCAGGACACCCAGAGATGACCCGTACAAACAGTGACCCTAGTAGGGATGGAGTCCAGGTCCCTGGACATGTTAGAAAGCATATACTACCATGTCACCAATAGTAATTTCAAAACATTATCTGAATTCACAATTAGTTAGATTCGAGCCACAACACTTAACAAATGCAAATACTAGGGAGAAAAAAAGGCCACTTCATGAGGCCTCCCCCTTAACAAACACATGCCCATATGTTAGAATTTAATCTTGGGCAAATCCACACTCTCCTGCTAGTGTGAAATAACAGCAAGGATTTGCTAAAGCGCTTTGTGTACAATTGGCAATTATGTCACTAGATGGGGCTTTAAGTCCCTTGTGGTTGACTATTAATGGTGTCCAAGACAGCAGTCGTTACACGTCACACACAGCTACAATAGAACTGTGCACTGAAATGTACTTCTTGATGAACCAAAAAATGGTGCAATGTAGTGCAGTGCATCATTATCTGAGTGACAGGAACCCCACAGGGTGTCCTCCAAAGGTGAGTGTTTCAGACTGCTATTTCTCATGCATGTCCTGCTTTGAGACCCACTGTTAATGTACAGTATAAACTAAGATGATGCCCATGCTATCCGTTTCGACTAAAGTCAGTATTCCAGACTGTGGCACTCAATTCAGTTTTTAAAAGTAGGTTTAAAGGTTTAACAATGGGGCTAATGCAAATACAAGCACATGACAAGTTAACAGCCCCATTTGTATTTCAAACTGTTTCCTTCTTTTGGTGACATTTCCAGGTTTTCCAAATAATGCTGTACCATAAATCACAAGAGGAATGAGCCTGTCACCAGACAGTCCCCTAAAATGCCAGCCACCTTAGCTTGTTCCACTTACTTGGTGAAGTGACGCAGCTTGGCTTCGATGCTGCGATGCCGCATGCACATCCGGGTTAGTGCCGAGCCAATGTCTCTCGTGGCACCTGGGGGCAGACAGTAAAAAAGACAATAATGAGTTCAACATTTTCAAACATAAGCTCATCTCCACTTAATCTCGAACATTTGAACTGCAAGAAGTGAATATAAGCTTTATGTAGAAAACAAAACACATAGCTTCCATTTGTCCGGGGAAAACAGCAGTATTTATCCAATTAACTAAATAAGCAAAATATGAAACTAACAGTACAAAAAATATACAATTCTACATTCACTTTTCTGGCAGTCAAATGTATTGTGAACCCCAGCCCAGTAAGGGCCAGCATCTCCACACACATTCAGGCCCCTGCAGTACAGGCAGGAGACGGCAGCTCTAGCTTTATAAAGCAATTTATGTTTGGTGAAGAAATCGAGATACAGAAAAGGAACTGGGAGGTCAAAGGATTTATTTGGAAATGATGATGCTTGGTCTCACTTTTATTTCCAAGCTGATGGCCTGTATTTTCACCAATGCCTCCTATAACCTGAAAGTCTTTATTTACTATCCTGGCACAATCAATGCATTAAAATGTTTTTTTTTTACAAGCTACATTCTTCAATTGCAGGGTAAAGCTCTCTGCAACTGAATTTCCTTTGGAAGGCACTCTAAAGAAAATGGGTAATTCTTTGCTCCCTTATCAGGATGTGTACTGTGATTTGTCTGCAGATGACAATAAGATGAAGATAAAGTCAAACCAAGATGTTAACAGCTGAGCCTTTAGCAAATATGTAATAGGGACAAACAAGGGAGCAAGTGTGGTGAATTAAAGGGCATGTTGTACTTCGAAACGGCCTGCCGGCTTTGTGAATTTGGTTCTTATTGATCCATTATCAGTGGAGCTAGGTGTTTAAGAGAGGTGTATCCATCCCTCTCTTTGCAGACTTGCTTATACTGTGAGCATGCACTCATTCTGGAGGCATCAGATTCAGGGTCAGAGCCAACTCTGGATAAAGCACCAGCCCATCACAGGCCACACTTGCAGAAGGACACATGCCTACACTGGCTTATTGAGGTCCACAAACCATTGCAACACATGTCTTTGGGATGTGGGTACAAAAAAGAAGGATCCAGACAAAACCAACAACAATGTCCGGGAAGAACATACAAATTCCATTCACACTTGGGGCTCTGGAGCTGTGAGGCAGCAGTACTAATCACTGAGCCACTGTGCTGCCCAAAAGTGTGCCCCAATACTTAACTTCTATATCACAGACACTAAAGGGAGAAGAAGAGAGTTTGTGAACATCATGGTGAATATGAAGTGCCTATAAAATGGACACTCTTGTGAGTTTAATTAGATAGCTCTTGAGAGACAGTCAGAAAAATGAGGCATAGTAATCCAAAGAGGAATTGTGGGGTCACTTTGAATGCAAAGTGATTAAAAAAATAATACAAGAAAGAAACAGTGTGGCATCCTAAGCAAGACTCATCCAGCCAGACAGGAAGTTCCTTTCAAAATAGCCAAGTAAATAAGGCTTCTTTTAATAAAAGGATGCATATCCAATGCTGATCATAACGGAAGTAAGACTAATTTATATGTGCAGAGTAAAATGTCTGTTGATGGGACTATGTGACATTTTCACTTGGAACAAAGTGAAAGCCATCCATTCAGTGCTGTCTCTTCACAGGGCCAGCGCTTACAAAATTGAGGGGGTTGGCGCTCTTGGGTGAAAGTCTTTAAATTTCAGTGCAATTTGAAGAAACTCCTGAATTTAAAACAACTTGGCACTGTCCTTCAGCAGAAGGTAAGAGAAGCTTGCCCTTTAACATGTTCTACCAATAAAGTGCAATTTTCTCAGCCTGGGCAAATGTCGATTTAAGCATGGTCCTGAAAGCAATTTATTAGGTATTACTAAAAAAAATAAAAGATGCAAAAAAGAATTTCAGAGAGCAGGGGCACATTTGGAGCTGTTTAGCAGCAAATTCTGCACAGATGCAAGAAAACACCTTTTGAATGTGAATAATGGCCAATACCTGGAAACCATTAGCTACATAGGTATTATGGTGCCAGCTCATGCCACGGGGAGCACTGCCTTCAGTTTTAGCCTGAGAATCAATAGAGGAAGAAGAGGAAATGAACACACAGAAAACGTTATTTCTCAAAAAATGCTTTCTTTCTCTTATTTAGTGAATTTCATTATTACGTGGATATTCTGATTAAGGTTTGGAAATCCAGGACTCGGCCAGTGACAGCATGGAATGAACAAACCTCACCTTGCCTGGAAAGCAGTGCCTAGGAGAGTGTGCCCAAAGACACTGTCCACACCAGGGCAGCCATAAATTCACTGAGTGGCACTTCTGATGTGTCCACCTGGACCAAAACATGAAATAGTAAGAGTGAATTTGTAAAGTGCACCTTGAGCCCTGGGTCTAAAGGCTTTGTAATATTACGTGACTTCTCCAGAGATTTTCAGTCGTAGACTTTATTCATATAATCTTAGCAACTTGGAGGCAGTTGGTGGTGAACTCCCGTGAAGGCCAGTCATGGAATGTGAAATGCCTCTCACTGTCACTCCATCTAGTCTATGAAATGCTCCAATCAAATTTCTGATTTTGTCTTTAGTTTTAGGCGTGGGCTCTATGTGCATGAGAGTTGACAACCAATGAATGCTTATCCCCAGATACACTAAATATAATTCAGCGATGAGGAATGAGGAACGTGGGGCTTGAACTTTCCAAACAGAAGAGAAGCTCATTCGTCTGCTGTCTTGTGTGTTACACAGCACAACAAAATTGAAATAAATAAATAAAAGGGCAGAGATTGCGACTGAACTTGTCATAGCTGTTAACCCTTCATATGGAACCGGCTCTGTTAGGCAGCATGTTATTGACTGCCACAGGAAAGGGACAAGCATGGCAGTGCTGGAAGTCGGTACTCAGTCGGCACTGACTTTTGGTCATTAAAACTGACATGGTCTGACGACAAGATCAGTGACTGCAGTCAGCAAATCTGACATACCTGTGACTGGAAGTTGCGTAATGTGACATCAGCATACGCTACCTGAAATAGAAGATGATGCTATGACTTCCCTTGATGTCTGAAACTATTATTACTTATATGCTAATTATAATTCATTCATCATCAAACTTGTTTAATCCAATTCAGGGTTGAAGTTTGGATGCATCAGGCACAAGTCAGGAACAAACCCTGCATGGGGTGCCAGTCCATGCACACACTCATACCCATTCATGGGGGGCCTATTTGGTGCCACCAGTTAATCTATCACACATCTCTTTAGAAAAACTGGAGAACCTGAAGGAAAACCAACAGAGAGAACATGCAACTCTATGCAGACAGGAGTCTGACGAACCTGGCCACTATGCTGGCCATTATTAAACAGTTAATTGCATCTAGCAAACTGACTGATCATTTTTTTGCACTTTTTGCTACGCAGTGTTTTAGAATATGTGCACACTAGCTAAAAACAAAACAAAAAATAAACAAATTCATTCAATGGGGTTCAGGCCTCTGCTTTTGCAAAATTAATCTGCCTGTTATGGAGGCAGCTTTGCTTTTTTAATCCTCAGATCAATATTAGATTTTAGATCTTTATTCAGATTATCGATGTCCTAATTGACTGTTTAGCAAGGAAAGACAACAAATGGATATATTTGGAGGGAAGTAAAGTTTAATATTGTATAGCTAGAGGGATAATGAATTGCTGTAACAAATCTTTTTGTTTTTTGTTCTCATTCTTGCAGACATCTGTTTTCTGCTTATATTCGGTGCAACTTTCACCCTTTCATTAAGGCATGGAGATGGAGCACAGGGAAACATTTCCTTTTATTTTCGTGTTTGCCGGTTGCTCCACGTTAATTTTCACAGTCAGGTGAAGAGGGGGCATTTATTGGGAGCTGTCTTCTCGGCAGACCCTGCACAAACATCACACGCTTTTCCATCTGAAGGCTTCAGGATGTCTCGATTAGGCTACCACTAGTCGTGTTATGCTTTGTTCCTGCACTGCTCCTCCTTACTCTAAACATCTGTAATTAATATGTCAGTGTCTTCAAATCTGGCTTCTGAAGGCTGCTTTAGACTTTAATTCAAATGTCTATGTTTAATACTAAAATCATTGGGAATCTGCATTTATTGCAAATAACTATTAATTAAAAGGGTCACTCAAGGACTAGCTGTGAGGCCGATCTGCCCTTACTTGATTAAAAAAAGTATTGCTTGATTACTCTTATAATGTGAAGTGAAGCACTCCTTTTGTTACATTTGCTTGCTATAAAAAGTGATATTTAAAATAAAGATTCACTGAGTGCCGGAGTGGCTAAAGCTAAATTGAATTAAAATTGTAATACCAGACTTTTGAACACACAGTAGTCCCTGTTGTTGCAGTTCTGATGCCAGAAACCGAAGCTGGGCTTAAATTAATTTTCCACATTTCCCAGACCTTTACTAGTTCATATTTGATTGAGCTACAGAAACAGTTTTATTAAGTGTAAATAGATCAGCCCAACTAAGCGGTACTTAACTGACAGGAAAGCCTCCATTCATTATTAGCACTCACTCAGATGGTGTTGCACCTTGTGCTAAGTAACTCTTCATTAACACTCCTTTGGGATTCCTGCAATTGCGTATGAGTCAGCAGTACCACTTGTGAAAGGGAAACCTTTTAAAAATCTGACAGGCCTTTGCTCCAAAGTGAAACATTTACACTTTCTCTGTCTCCAATGTACCGATAATATAACAGCAAAAGACACTAAAGAATGAAACCAAAGCCTTCCGATTTTATCAGTTGGTATCAGTTATATTGTTCTGCTTTAACTGGCCTATGATCAGAGCTGGGCTTTATTATCTTTAAAATGCACGAGTTTGTCTTAAACATTTTTTAAAACTATAGTATGAATTTCCCCTTGGGATTAATAAAGTATCTATCTATCTATCTATCTATCTATCTATCTATCTATCTATCTATCTATCTATCTATCTATCTATCTATCCATACAATCCATTTTCAATGTAAAGAAGCAATTATGTTTTCATTAAAAAAAAAATATATATATATATATATATATATTTATATATATATATATATAAAACACTTTAATTAATCTGTTGCTTAAATTTCTTTAGAATTCTGACCTTCCTTAAACATTCATCCATCCATCCATCCATCCATTTTCCAACCCGCTATATCCTAACACAGGTCTGCTGGAGCCAATCCCAGCCAACACAGGGTGCAAGGCAGGAAACAAACCCCGGGCAGGGCGCCAGCTTCCTTAAACATGCAAGTTTTAAAAGTGATTTAAAATGCATTCAAATTTTTCCAACTTAGCATTCTGATAATAATTTGTCATATGTCATAGTAATATTACATTATTCAAAAAATGTAAACCTCATATTTGTAAAGACCTACTTTCAGGCCACCACAGCTTCATTCTTCTCTTTTGTTCTCACAGATGTAAGGTATTACTCACAGGAGCATCTTTAATTAACATCATTCTCAGGTAACGCGCCTACATTGAAAGTCACATATGGATGTTGTCACTTTCTGCAGTTCACAACAAAAACAGCTTACTATATCACAAAGTATTGAAATAATCTATTATGATAAAAAAAAATCCTGGAACGAGACTTTTTCAGAGAGATACTTTCACGTCCCGCTAGACGAGACTTTGTGCTAAGAGATTTAACCACGCCCAGGGCCGGAAATAAAAGACAAAGAGTAGATGACAAAGTAGAACATTGTAAAGAATTCAAAAACGTTGGCGAGATACACATGCAGAGCAGGTTAGAAATAATGAAAGTACTAACATTCGAAAGTCTCAAAAAAATGACAGTAAAGATCACATTAGCGCAAACAAATGGAAATTATTACTCAGTGAAATAACGTAACAGCAAAAAGAGATTGAATATATTGTTCGGATTTAAACTTTAGGTCGGAGACTTGTAGATCGTCTAATTCGTGTTGCCATCAGGGAAAAGTAGTGTGTCTTCACAATGAAGAGGCCTATTCGTGAGAATTAAAAGATTGGTTGTTTGGTGAAAGTGAAATCCACATATGCGAACAGCACAGACCAAAGTGGCTGGCGCGTAGCGCATGCCGGGGGGGGTTGGCGAGCAAAGCCCCTTAGTATATTATAAAAAAAAAAAATCAAAGCCAGCCCAAAATCACACAAGAAGTGCCGCAATGGGCTTTAACAGGCCCAGCCTCTTAACAGCCCCCCAGCCTTGACTCTCTAAGAAGACAAGGAAAAACTCCCAAAAAAACCTTGTAGGGAAAAAATGGAAGAAACCTCGGGAAAGGCAGTTCAAAGAGAGCCCCCTTTCCAGGTAGGTTGGGCGTGCAGTGGGTGACAAAAAGAAGGGGGTCAATACAATACAGTACAATACACAGAACAGAACAAATCCTCAATACAGTATAACAATAAAAATTTTACAAGTATGGAGCAGAATTTAACAATAGATGATATTTACTAATAATATTTAATAGTCCTGAACAGGGTCGCGGGGGTTGCTGGAGCCTATCCCGGTTAGAAAAGGATGTTAGGCAAGAACAAACCCTGGGCAGGGTGCTAGTCCAATGCAGAGCAAACACACACACTCACCCACACACCAAACACACACTAGGGCCAATTTATCACTAATCCACCAAGCCTGCATGTCTTTGGACTGTGGGAAGAAACCCACGCAGACATAAGGAGAACATGCAAACTCCATGAAGGGAGGACCTGGGATGTGAACCCTGGTCTCCTTACTTCTAGGCAGCAGCGCTACCACTGCACCACCACATGGTGGTCTAAATCAAAAATGGTGATTCAGTTTGCTAAGATGAATCTTAAAACTTTGTGGTCTCTAGTCACCCTCAGTAGAAGGGATTTTGGAGATGAGATCGTAAAGGAACAAAAAAAAAGAAAATAATAACACATTTCCCCAAAATGCTGTGCACAGAGTGAAGCATGTATGATGACAGTTAAATTTCTACACTAATGTTGCACTTTGCCTGTACTGTATGCAGCAAGGTGAATGTCAGAAAGACAACATGCACATAATTTAGTTTCACCATTTGTATTCTGTACAATACTTAATGGAGAATCTCACTAACAATACATTTTGTACATACAGTCCTGTTTATAGAGATGGCATTGCCAGAGTAAAACACAAAACTGTTTTTAAAAAATATTGGACTTGTGTCATAAGCATTGTAATTTAGAGCCACCGAAGCCAGAAGCCTTACAAACTGATGAGTTTTTTTTTTGTTGAGTTCATTTAGGCCTAGTAAAAATAAAGCACTAATAGTGATTTTGATGGTTCCACTAGAGGAGAGTAAGGGGCAGAAGCCCCAAAAGAGAAATGAATGAAATTTGCCTTGCTGTGTTACTCTCTGCTACACTGTCATGGAAAAGCAGCCTCAGAAGACACTCAATGGGAGGAAGATGTGTTACTATGGTGATAGGGAGATTCAGACGCAAATTATGAAACAGAGGGACACAATGACTTTTTGAACAGAATTAAACATTAAAGTCCATGCAAGTGCCGGATGGCTGTTAGTAGCATACTTGGCTACTTGGGTGACACCTTGGCAGTGCTGGAGATTGGCCACACTTCATTAGTGAGGAGAGAACAATGGCTTATATTTACAAATTAAGGTGAGAAAGCTGAATGCAACAAAAGACTTACAAACACGGCTCTCATTTGTTATAATGCGCATACACTTTTTTACCACTGAATAACATGCCTATAAAATAATGCAGCTATAATAAAAACATCTGATGGCTCACACAGCCAGTTATTTCTAGTCATATAATCTGTGGTATTGTTGATTCTTGCAAAATCCCTTCTTTGAACCTAAAATATTATTTTTGACAGTATTGGTCAAACTACATGCTCTGGGAATAAACAAAAAAACAAAAAACAATATCAAAGTCTGATTCATCCAAAAATGTTACAACTGAAGATCATTACCAATAGCTGCAAAATGATAACAGCAACATGAAATGAAGCACCAGAAGGCGGCCATCTGCAGAAGATCCAAATTTTGAATGTCTGAACGTTTTTTGCAGTTTGTCCTGTCATCTCACATTTACACATGTGTTAGACAACCAAAGCTGTAGTCTGGACCATTGAAATTACACAATAGCAGCCACATTTTACATTCTTTCCCAAATAATGACGACACAAATTGATTTCAGTTTCTTCCTACCTCAAAATGCATCACATCAATTTCTGTAGTGAGAGCCACTGACAGGTGGGGTAGAGTTTCTTTTGGCTCACAGAACTGGTAAACTTAGATCATGTATCAGGAAGACCTGAGGTGACCTACTGTATAGGTAAAATAATATTCCTTAACCATCAGTCTCTTTAATTGAACTCATTTTTTGGTTAACAGGTTAACAGTGTAGTCTGGCACCAGAAAGGGGAACAAATCGTGTCACTCATGAGTATTTTGGGAAAGTTTTGTATATTTACATCATGGGGCGAACTAAACTAATTAAAACTATTCCATCAACTTTAGCTAACTGAGGAAAGGAGATGTAACTAAAAGTGAGTGAGAGAGCAATGGCACACTGGGGACATAAGCTGCCAGCACAGTTAACAACATAACCTGATATACAACAAAGTACCCTGATGTACAACATGCATAGGTTTATTCACATTTGTGCTTTGTTAATTTTGTATAGTGAGTTTGATGCCAGGAAGATACATTCTAGCAGTCTGAAGCCTAATTAGACCCTTGAGCCGACGGAGGTCTCCTTCAGCTTCACTGGTTAAAGCTGTTATTTTTCACACTCCAAGTGGAGTGCACACCCAAGTTCATGTGAATGAAGAGAATCTAGCTACATTTACATTGCTTTTTTGGTAACTTCTTTTATTTCTCCTTCCTTTCTTTCCAAGACACATGTAAACTGCTCAAAAAAATTAAAGGAACACATTGAAAACACGTCAGATCTCAATGGGAAAAAACATGCTGAATATCTATATTGATATGGACTGGGTAATGTGGTAGGAATGAAAGGATGCCACATCGTTTGATGGAAATGAAAATTATCAACCTACTAGGCTAGTCCATTTTCATTGCAGCAACTCCAAATTGTACTCAGTCGTTTGAACGGCCCCCACATGCTTGTATGCTTGCCTAACAACATGGGGGGGGGGGCATACTTCTAATGAGACGACAGATGGTGTCCTGGGGGATCTCCTCACACATCTGGACCAGGACATCACTGAGCACTTGGACAGTCTGCGGTGCAACCTGATGGCATCGGATGGGCCGAAACATAATGTTCCAGAGGTGTTCTATTGGATTTAGGTCAGGCGAGCGTTAGGGCCAGTCAATGGTATCAATTTCTTCATCCTTCAGGAACTGCCTGTGTACTCTCACCACATGAGGTCAGGCATTATCATTCACCAGGAGGAACCCAGGACCCACTGCACCATTGACAATGGGTCCAAGGATTTTATCCCGATATCTAATGGCAGTTGAGGTGCCATTTTCTAGCCTGTAGAGGTCTGTGCGTCCATCCATGGATATGCCTTCCCAGACCATCACTGACCCCCCACCAAACCGGTCATGCTGAATGATGTTACAGGCAGCATAATATTCGCCACAGCTTCCTCAGACCCTTTAACATCTCCCACATGTGCTCAGGGAGAACCTGCTCTTATCTGTGAAAAGCACAGGGCACCAGTGGTGAACCTGCCAATTCTAGTATTCTATGGCAAATCTCAGTCGAGCTCCACAGTGCCAGACTGTGAGCACAGGGCCCACTAGAGGACTTTGGGCCCTCAGGCCACCTTCATGAAATCTGTTTCTGATTGTTTGGTCAGAGACATTCACACCAGTGGCCTGCTGGAAGTCATTTTGTAGGGCTCTGGCAGTGCTCATCATGTTCCTCCTTACCCAAATGAGCAGATACCAGTCCTGCTAATGGGTTAAGGACATCTACGGCCCTGTCCAGCTCTCTCAGAGTAACTACCTGTCTCCTGGAATCTCCTCCATGCCTTTAAGACTGTGCTGCGAGACACAGCAAACCTTCTGGCATTGGTACATATTGATGTGCCATCCTGGAGAAGTTGGACTACCTGTGCAACCTCTGAGGAGTCCAGGTATCGCCTCATGCTACCAGCAGTGACACTGACCATAGCCAAATGCAAAACTAGTGAAAGAACAGTCAGAAAGGATGAGAAGGGAAAAATGTCAGCAGCCTCCACCTGTTAAACCATTCCTATTTTGGGGGTTTTCTCATTGTTGCCCCTCTAGTAAACCCGTTGTTAATTTCATTAATACCAAAACAGCTGAAACTGATTAACAACCCCCTCTGCTATGTAACTGACTAGATCAATAGCCCAGAAGTTTCATTAACCTGATGCTATACTCTGATTAAAAAGTGTTCCTTTAATATTTTTTGAGTAGTATATATTAAAAATACATTAGAAAATATTGTTTTAGAGTAATTTAGCTGGGCTGAAACAAAAAAGCACATAAGAGCAATGGCTTATCTATCCTTCAACACGTGGAAGTATTAACACACAAAAGAACACAAACCTTAAACAAAAAGCACAATGGCCAAAATGGAACTGGAAAGACAACCAAGTTTCATTAATCTGGATGACATCAGTCATATGCCCCACATGACATAGCAATGTCTTGCTTCAGAAATCACATGAAGAGTTGGAGATGAAGTTTATTGAGACTTTTAAGTGCAAAATAAAGCATAAAGAGAAAAAAGTAACACCACATTCTCTATTGGTGTTTCTTCTGAGGTTTTCATCTGTGAAACTCTTCACTGATTATTGAATGCATAACATATTGCAGGATTAGACATAATAAACAGAAAAGGGCTACTGCTTTAAAAAGACCACAAGAAAATCAACCTGTGGGATGGAGCTGCAATTACCGTGGAGTACACAAGAAAGCTACTACTTACAGTTGCAAAGGCTAAAGTGTATGTCAAAAAACCACTTCATATGGGGGTGATTTATAAACAGTGAAAGGTAGAAAATGTCACTCGGCTATCCAAAAAAAGTGTTCAAACAAACCGTGGTAATTGTGTATCAGTATAAAATAAATATAATACATTACTACAAACCACATAGAAAAACACAACTCCAGTACAGTTGGGTGTATTAAAGAACAGTTGGCATGGGCTTTGAAGAGGTGAAATGATGTTTCAGTTAAATGAATGAATTTTGCAAGGAAGTAGCCATAGCATTTGATTACAGTGACACATATGATATTACTTATCTTAAGATTCAATAAGAATTTGACAAGTGGCAGGGATTCAGGCTGCAGTACAAAAGCTGAATATAAGTTATGAAACAAAGAGCTCTTTCCAATATGATCATGTTTCCTAAGGACTCAATCATGCATAAGTAATTTTGAAAAATTAAATGATAAGCTGGCTAAATACACAGATCACACAAAATTAGATGGAGTCATGGATACAGACTGGAATTAGAAAAAAAAACATCAGAGATGGACATGGACAGAATTCAGATATGAGTAGGTATGTGGCTGATAAAATGTGCCATTACCAAGTGCAGGGAGATAGGGAGTAAAAATATGTGATGTTATAACATAGTAAAAGTACACCTAATGCTAATGAGAAGGTCAATGTCCATAATCAGACAGATTGAAAGGCTAATTCGACATTTAGTTACATCAACAAGGTTATGAATAAGATTTACATTGACCTAGTGAGTCCTCAACTAAAATTCAAATCAATAAGGAATTGGAAGGCTGTTGGTCCTGATGACATACCTGCGGGAGGATGGGAAAGTTTAGGAGCGATGACAGTGGAGTTTATAACCAGATTGTTTAAGGCAGTCTTGGAAAGTGAGAGGATACCTGAGGAGTGGAGAAGAAGTGTACTGGTACCAATTTTTAAGAATAAAGGGGATGTGGAGAACTAAAGTAACTACAAAGGGTTAAAATTGATAAGCCACAGCATGAAGGGAAAGAGCAGTGGAAGCTAGGTTAAGAAGGGAGGTGATGATTAGTGAGCAGCAGTATGATTTCATGCCAGGAAAGAGCACCACAGATGTGATGTTTGCTCTGGGGATGTTGAAGGAGAAGCATTGAGAAGGCCAAAAGGATTTGCATTGTGCCTTTGTAGACATAGAGAAAGCATATGACATGGTGCCTAGAGAGGAGTTGTGGTATTGTATGAGGAAGTCGGGAGTGGCAGAGAAGTATGTAAGAGTGGTACATGAGGGAACTGTGACAGTGGTGAGGTTGGTGAGGTCTGTGGTAGGAGTGACGGACGCGTTTATGGTGGAGGTGGAATTGCATCAGGGGCCGGCTTTGAGCACTTTCTTATTTGCAGTGTTGAAGGACACGGTGACAGAAGAGATTAGACGGAAATCCCTGTGGACTATAATGTTTGTGGATGACACTGTGATCTGTAACAAGTGTAGGGAGGAGGTTGAGGAGACCCTGGAGAGGTGGAGATATGCCCTGGAGAGGAGAGGAATGAAGGTCAGTAGGAACAAGACAGAATACATGTGTGTGAATGAGAGCGAGGTCAGTGGAATGGTGAGGATGCAGGGAGTAGAGTTGGCAAAGGTGGATGAGTTTAAACACTTGGGATCAACAGTACAGAATAACTGGAGAGTATGGAAGAGAGGTGAAGAAGAGAGTGCAGGCAGGGTGGAGTGGGTGGAGAAAAGTGTCAGGAGTAATTTGTGACAGATAGGTACCAGCAAGAGTGAAAGTGAAGATCTACAGGACGGTAGTGAGAACAGCTTTGTTTATATGGGTGGTACTGACCAGAAAGAAGGAGACAGAGCTGGAGGTGGCAGAGCTGAAGATGCTAAGATTTGCATTGGGTGAGACGAGGATGGACAGGATTAGGAACAAGTAGATTAGAGGGTCACCCCAAGTTTGGATGGTTTTGGAGACAAAGCTAGAAAGGCGAGATTGCGTTGGTTTGGACATGTGCTGGGTATATTGGGAAAAAGATGTTAAGGATGGAGCCCCCAGGTAAGAGGAAAAGATGAAAGTCTAAGAGAAGGTTTATGGATGTGGTGGGAGAGGTCATGCAGGTGATGGGTGTAACAGAGCAAGATTTAGAGGACAGGAAGATATGGAAAAAGATGATCTGCTATGGCAACCACTAATGGGAGCAGCCAAAAGAAGAAGAAGTGCAGTTTTGGTCTGAATCTCATAAAAAGAACA
>JANRMT010062806.1:57954718-57994466 GCA_026402145.1 Polypterus bichir lapradei | reverse complement strand
AAAAAACAATATTAAATTAAAGAGTAATAAAAATGCATGTAAAAACAGATGCTATACTGTTCAACCTCTGGACTAGAGAGTGACATAAACTGGTGCTCTGTTCATGGCTGACTTCAAATTTGTGCAAAATACTGCCAAGATGGAGTTTACTTATGCCTAGATATTTGAATAAAATGGTCTGTTGAATTGACACTTTTAGACAAATACCATACCATATTATTTTCTAAGCCTGCTTTATCCTGAGCAGAATCACAGGGGGTGGGAGCCTTCCATTTATGACTGCTGAACCCTGTTTAATAATTACAAATGTAGCACGTGTATGTAGTCAATGGATCTAGTGCATGAAGGCAGTAGCATTTTAGATCACTACAGCAATTGGAAAACATTTTTATTTTTTACATTTAAAAATTTAAAGACCGTAACCATAACCTTTCACCTTTCGATTTTTCATTTTTTTTTTTACTATAACCTCTTATCTATTGGTTTTTACCCCTCTGGGTGGCTTCTCAAACATGTTCACACCTCTCATACTTTTGTTAGAAGTTTCAAAGATATGTTCTACTGAGCATCCATCGCTCATCACCCCATACTGGCTCTCATCGAGTAAATTTTTGGGCTGCTACCTGACAGTCTACTGGTGACAAATTTCCATATACTTTTTGAAAGCAGTCTGTTATCTATTCCCATTTGATCTTCATGCCTCTTTATGGCTTTATTAACTTTTCTTAACTCATGCTAAGGTAAGAGTGCAAACTGTTTACTGTAATTGCCTACCCCTAAACAAGACAAAGCAGACTGCATGGATAAGCACAGATCCAACTCCACCAGTAAACTTGCTGATGGCACCAGAAATCATAGACTGTATTTCTAACAGCGATAAGATGGCTTATAGAGCAGAAATCCATAGTACCTTCTGACATAGTCCTTCTAGGCCAACAATCTCGCCATAAAGTCAGCAAAACAAAGGTACTGATGAAAGACTTCAGAAAGTAGGAGGCAGACCACACTCCCAGCTATATTGGAGGTGGTATCAGGGAGAAGGTCAGCAGCGTTGATGTTCTTGGAATCACTACCATTGATGGTTAGAAGTGCAAACAACACAGCTTGGCTATTATCAAGAAGGCTCACCAATGCCTTAATTTCCTCAGGTATGTTAGGAGAGCATGGATGTCTCCATCTATGTTCATCAGTTTCTACTATTGAGTCTATCCTCAATGGCTGCATAACATCCTGGCACAGCACCTGCTCAACTCAGGACGATAAAGCACTGCAGAGGTTGGTAATGTTGGCTCAAAATATTGCAGACAAGCATAAAATATACTGCTTTAGAAAGACAAAGTCAAAGCGAACTTTATTGTCATCTCAACCATATACAAGTATACAGATAGACGAAATTGCGAAGCTCAGGGTCCACATTGTAACAACATGAAGTGCAAATAATAAATTAAAAATAGAATTAAAATTAAAATTAAAAAATTAAAACACAAACAAGACATTGTGCAAAGACAAGACAAAGAAGTAGCAGCAATATTGACGTGTAGTAAGCAATATGAACATTAATGCAATGTATGGTATTTGCAATCTAGATACATAAATATAATCAATAGATATGTAATATAATAATAAAATAGACTTTGATAATACAGAAATTATCAGTGTATGATAATAGTTGTTTAAGACATGTGTAAACAATGACAGGTCAGAATGTTTCACAGCAGAAGAATATCAAGAATGTCAAAATACTTAAAGGTCAGTATTGAGATTTTCAGTTATTTTTTACATGCACACTCATCTTTGCAGGAAAGTGGCTTGCATGTATAAAAGTTCTGCTTTTAAAGGTGGTTGAGGCCGTATGGAAGATTCCAGGTGGCAGCATGGTGTTAAGGAGTCTTGACAGCTTGGGGGTAAAAACTATCCTGAAGCCTGGCAGATGCTGCAGTATCCTCTCTTGGATGGCAGAAGTGTGAAAAGTCCATGTGAGGGATGTAAGGGGTCCTGCATAATTCTGCAGGCCTTGCAAACACTGCATTGGTAAAATATGTCCTGTAGTGAAGGGAGAGGCAACCCAATAATGTTCTCTGCTGTCTTCACTATCCTTTGCAGGCTCTTGCGTCGGATATGTTGCAGTTGCCATACCAGACAGTGATGCAGCTGGTCAGAACACTCTCAATGTTGCCTCTGTAAAACATGGTGAGGATGGAAGGGGGAAGACGGCACAATGGCTCTTCTTCCTTCTCCATATAGGCCCTTAGAACTCACATCAGAAGTTTCATCAGGCTACTCAGCTACTGGTATTGATAACTGCGTGAATGCACATGGTGCGCATGTATGTTTTTATCTACAACTTCTGTTGTTTGAAATATACTACTACCTCAAGTCTTTACGAGACAAGCAGATAAAAATCTCATGGCAGTTTGTACACATGACATGCAATTGAACCTGATTTCGGACAGCAAGAGAAATTGGTGAAAAGGAATAATCAGTGATTAGTAATTTCTCAGTTTAAACATGTGAAGCAAATTCAAAGGCACTTAACTTTTAAAAAGTAATAGTATATTAAATATGTTGATGTGCAAAAAAGTCCTAAATGATTTCACAATGAAATCTGTTTTACATTGAAAATAAAAAGGAGAAGCACAGTAACACAAAGGCTAACATCAATGTGTGACATTATTTCATTCTACATCATTTTAACTCGTGTGACCTCCTTGTGAAATCTGCATGCTCTCCCTATGTTTGAATTTCCTTTGCTCAAGCTGCCCAAAGCCATACTACCTGATAGACAGTTACAATTAAACTTGAATGATGAGTGGAAGTGTAGCCTCAATTGACAACATTAAGGGAAACCCTGCAGACACCATGACCCTGACCTGTACTAAATCAATTAATCTTCAAAAAATATTACAGAACCATACAACTTTAAAAGTTGACTAGGAAGGAAAACTTCAATAGAAAAAAAGTGATCAGTAAAATAAAAAAGTATACTTAATAATGTACAGCCAAGAGCACACCATGCTCAATGGCCCTTTAGATATAGAATAGGCACATAGGTAATCTTCAGTATTCATTTCCTTCACTTCACTTGTCAATATGACTGTAAAGAATATTCTAAGGACTATTTTCTGATGTCTCTTCATAGCCTTCCAGAAGGGAATAGGTGGGCATGAAAATTCAAACAAGAAAACTGGTGCATGTAAAAGGAATTTTTTCAAAAGCTACTGTATATAAGTTGATTCCCAAAGGAGAATATAAGAAGGAGTCAATTAAAAAAGCAATGCATTTGCAGATGTGTGATACTGATTGGGGAGGCGAGGGGCACCGGATGAAATAAAAAGGAAAATTAGGCTAATTAAAAACAGAGCAGAAACACATTTGACTAAAGAGAACACCACTTTTGAGCAGTAATGAGGAGGCCAAACAAAACTCAACTCAGTTTTTAATGAAGAACTAAGTATACTCTCTTCAGCTTACGAGCAGGAATGTCCAAAACCTGAAGAAAAAAATTGTAATAATGAAGGCGTTCACTGAATTCTTGGTCAGATAGGTAGCTACTGTACCTCTAAGCAGTGAGGAGCCCCTAAAACTGTAATTATCTACAGTATATTCAATGTAGCAGCTGAATTAATGTTCAAATGTGCAAGCCTAACTGTCTGACACCCCTGCTGATAAGACTATTGGCAGAATTGTCAAAATCACACTCCACAGTGACCAAAACCATTCACCATGTTGCATATTACATGTTTCCCCATATCACAGAGGTTACATAGCTCATCCGCCTTACAGCAAATTTGTGAATAATACCCAGATATGGTTGTTTCATGTATTCTTTTGCTACTTTGCTAAGACCACATGGATTTATTTAGTCTACATCTGTACAAAAACATATCATTGGTTAGTCTATAACTAAAAAGAATATAAGAAACTTGACAAACGAGAGGAGATCATTCAGTCCATCAGGCCCATTTGTTGTCATTTACAATCTGCAGCACTCAGATTTGGATATTTTACAATGAATTGGTATTTGGAGAAATTTTGCATTTGAATATGTGAACATGATATTCAAAGATTAAATCAAAATTAACAGCTGGCTCCTGTTTTTCATACTGGAGGCACAAGACCAATGTACTGCTTATCAAGGGGACTCCTCTCATATGCTCCCATAAAGCTTTGATCCTCTGTGGCTTCTCTCTTGCCAGCAATCTCATAGCATAATGTTATTTACTTTAATAAAGATATATCAACAGACAAACTTTGTGAAGGACATATTTTACTTGACACCACTTACACAAAAAGGCCATCACCTCATTGTTTAGTTAAGCAACAGCTTGACCACAGTGCAGGGCCTACTTAACATAGTGGGCCTCTGGAAGGCGGATGTGATCAAAGAGATCCAGCTGTAGACATGCCTGTTACAGCTGTTGATTTGCCACTTCTTGGGCCCAACGGAGAAAAAAAAATCAATCTGGTTGTGAGGTTTGCGGGCATCCTTTATGTGCTGCTCTTAGAGAAAAGCTAATTTTACCTCTTACTTTAAAGAAATATTCTTTTAGCTCTTGACTACCACCTTTTTACCAAGAGATACGTGAATACTCATGTTCACCCCTTACATTGACATTGTTGTTTGCATAGATAGATAGATAGATAGATAGATAGATAGATAGATAGATAGATAGATAGATACCCTGTTGCTTTATTAGAAGAGAAACATGGAGGTCAACACTTAGCAATAATTTTAAATATGTAGCTAACAGATCCTTTAATAATTAGAAGAAAATATAATCCATGAAAATGATGGAAAAAACATAATCCATCATTTACAAAAATAATTTAATCAGCAAGGAGATTCTATTCTTGACAAATCATGACCTTATTTTGGATTTGGCTGTTCTTGATTTTGAGCAGCACTCATGTAAAAATATAATGCAGCAGGCTTCCCAGTTTCCACAAGGAATGCCAACATAAAAGTGGCCAAGGCCGCCTACAGAGAATGTGACTTTAAACTGTTGATGTTCTTACTTGAACATAAACAGAGCCTTACAAAAGTATTCAGTGCCTTGATCAGTTCTCTAATATTTCTGAAATCCTACATTAAAATTTTTTTCTCTTGTTTTAAAACTCTAAAACATTTGTTTAATATGACTTTATATTATATTAGAAAACATCGTCAGAAGACAAAAGGAGACATGCGTTATGCATATGTAGTCAATCATGTGTACTATTCTGTAGATCCTCCTTCTGTGGTATTAACAGCTCCAAGTATTTTGGTGTAAGTTTGACCCACCTTTGCTCACTGCTCATAAGTGATTTTGGCCCATGCTGCCAAGAAGATTTGCTCCAGATTGTTCGATTTAGTTGGATTATACTTGTGTGCTTCAAGTTTCAGATAGCGCCCCAGACTCTCAATTGGATTGAGCTGAGGGATTTGGCTGGGCCATTGCAGGACATTCACCTTTATGTACTTGAGCGCCTCTGAGGTTACTTTGGCCTTGTATTTGAGATCATTAATCTGCTGAAAGATAACATTTTAACCAAGCTTCAGTTTTTAGCCGACTAAAACAGTTCATTTTCTTGCATCTCCCAATAACTCTTCCTTCTGTTTTAAACAGAAGCCCTTATCCAGCACAGGGGTGAAGAGCGCTGTACCCTAAGCCAGCACTACTAAACAAAAGTCAGGAACAAACCCTGGATGGGGTACCAGTCAACTGTAGAAGGGTATCCCAGGAGTAAATATAAAACCAATTAAATGTAGAACCTCCAAACAGTGCAGCATGAACAAAGAACCATCACGCTTTTACAAAAGTATTAACGCACTTACACACAAAACTTGCATCACCCACATTATAGACCAAAATCCAAATATTCTAGCCAATGGATCTTGCACATAAAGGTAAGAGCATTTTAGACCACTAAAGCAATTGAAAAACATTTTATTTTTTACAAACCAAAAATAGCCACCAATGGTTATGAGAGAATTAAACTAAGTCCCTTGTTTCCCTCAGATGATCAGTTATCACACAAAATCTTCAGGAGTTCACAGCTAATTCTGAAGTTGAAAGGGAGCTGTGAATTGATGTGAGTAATACAGTGGGCAAGCCAGTCACAGGATACCAAATCTTACATTAACCAAAGAGTATTTTATGTAATGCTGGGTAAAGCCCCTGGGTGTGGATGTTTGCTTCTTACACAACAAAGCTGTGAGCGGCCTAGTGAACAACAGGAAGTACTCCTGCTGCACAGCACAGATCTTGTTTACTTCTTCCTACTGCCCTGGGGGACTCTAGAAGATATCTGAAGACATCCACAAGCAGATCCTTTACTAAAAGATCCGTAGTAAGGCACCCAAGGTGAGCAGAGACGCCTCATGAAGAGATGAAAAGGCCATTCCTTAAGGTGAGAAATACATGTCCAACACAAAGAACAGTCAAGGTGCAAAAGCAGAGGTCATACTAGCATCATGCTAACATACTCTAATGCCACAATGCAGTAGGATAAGCCAAACTGACCACCAAAAAGAGAGGAAGTTCTTTGAAGGAACATAACCCACCAACAAAAGCATCATCAGACTCATCTTGTCACATCCTAAAGATGACTTGGCTGGAGACTTTACACTGAGTTTGAGAGAACATGGGTGTGTGGCTGTAATAGACTGGCACCAACCAAGAAATTACCTACCAGAACAGATTAAAAAAAACCAAAAAAAAACAGTTGTATTCATAAGGATTTCTTTGTCAACTTGGATGAAGGCTTCTGCTAAATTGAAGAAATGAGTAATGAACAGAAAAGCAAGCAGATGCAAAAATGGAATTTTAAAGCGAGATAAACTAGCTGCAATTTTAAAGGTCAAGAAAAAAACAGAGTTTCCTTTGGTGATGAAAATTTCTAATCGTTCTAAAATTTGGCAGTATTTCTTATTTTACTGTTCATTTAAAATAATAAGTAGTAGCCACTACACTTAGAGATGGTGAAGACCTACATTAAAAAAAACTAAGACACATTTCAAGGGGTCTGTTTTTAGAAACAGATGAATGCTGCTCTCTTGCTCTATAATCCTGGTTTCCATTAATGGATACATATATAAAAATGCTCAATTAATTCTGCTATTTTTCATGAATTTAGCCTCCCTCTCCATAAACTAATTTGTTCAACTTACAATTCAGTTCTGCTTATTCTTAAACAACACTATTCTCAGCAGAGAAGCAAAGAGTTTATATTTAGATTCACAAACATAATAGTGATATAAGAATACTGCTCCACACAACACCCCTCCACCCATCCATTTGCAAACATGGTTAATCCAATTACACGGTTCCCAGGGTGTCATAGCATACCTCAGTACCATCGGGTAAAAATTAGAAACCAGCCCATATTACAACAGGCATATTTTTATACAAAATACTAATTGGAAACACACCTAGTTTGGATTTGAGACAAATTTCTACACAGAAACATGTAGAAGTAGCAAAATTCATACAGAGGTCTGACCAGACAGGGATTTGAACCCGGGATCCAGGAACTTCAGTGTAGCAGTGGTAACTGAGGCTCACCAAATGACAAAATGAACACTTACCTACACATTAGGGGCAATTAAAAAACTATTCACCCGCTTGGAAGTTTTCATATTTTATTACTATACAACATGGGATGACAGTGGATTTCATTTGTTTTTTGGCATTGATCAACAAAAAGATTCTTTAACATCTAAATAAAAGCAGATCTCTGCAAAGTGATCTACATTGATCACAAATATAATACATAAAATGAGTATACAGTTCCAAGGGTGAATACTCTTCATAGGCATTGTACTGTATACAGAAATATCCAATCACTCAAAGTCCTGAGAAGGCAATGCTGGTCACAATAAAGAGTACACAGAGATGCTAATGCTTATGTCTAAAAATAATCCTTGCCTTTGGTCTTATCTTTGGCTAACAAGAGAAACATGAATGTCTGCTTTTTTATTATAATAATAATAATGCAAAAAATGTCAGCTATTTATTTAATAACTTGCCCATGTGATTCCACATTGGATCAATATTCCAAAAAGACAGGGAGGCAAGAATGTGGCGCAACCTTCTTGTCAAGTCATGGTCTTTCCCGTCTGCCCTCTTGCTACAGTCATGCCAACGCTTTAGAGAGATAAGTTGCTCTCTGCAAAAAAAAAAAAAAAAAAAAAAAAAAGCCTGGCCAAAGGTGTTTCTATGGCAACCCTGGGAATGGCCTTTCCTGTTAAGGCTTTTCAGTTGCCAGGCTCCGTTTTGGAAAGGATTCTGTGTTTGGGGGGGTCACCCTGACAACAGAAGTGGACAGTCCATTACTTTTTGAAAATTATTTTTTAATTTTTTTTTTCATTCCCTTGTATACTCATGCCAGTGCAACATCTTCTGGAAGCTCACATTAAGTATTTCAGATTTTTTTTTATTCTGTACTGAACAGGGTGCGACAGGCAGAATTGAATGCTTTTTTTTTTCTTCATCACACAAAGGGGTCCTTGGCAGAGCAGGGAGAGTGGCAGCACTCATTGTGTGGCCCTGCTTGTTATTCCTATAGTTAGTCTACTCGCCTTTCTACACACACCAACACAAATTCACACACCAAATGCACAAGCCTGTTCTCATCTGTGCATGTAAAAACATTCAAACATGCAAAAGATGCTCATTGATGCAGATGGTGCATATATGATGAAACGGAAATAGCAGCAGGCAAGCATTAAGTCCAAAATAAAAAAAGGTAATTTAGACAGCACCACTGAACACATCTCCACATCACAATATACACACCGGCCCCAGGAGCTGACAAAACTTCAGCTTGGGACCTCAGGTTTGCAATAACCATTTGTGGCCTTAATGTTAAAAAAATTAGACTTAACTGCAGAGATGTTATGCGTAACCTGTAGAAAATGTTAGGTGCATTAAATAATCAAAATCATGCCACACACAGACAACTCTTGTACGACCTCTGAACTTGACATCATCAATCTACTGATGTTCCGCCTTGCCAATTACAAGCCTGGATTAAGACCCCTATAGGCCCCTGTGTGACTCAGCACCTTAATAGAGAGTTGATAAAACTTTTAAAAATGCAGCGTGCGGACACCCAGACGTTTAATGCTGCAAGGTATTTCCCACTTTTGCGTTCCGTGTGCAGGGACTCAATTATTTCATCGTGTTGGGGGGGTGGTAGTGGATTGGTGAATAGTCCCCTTGCAGTAAAAGATCTCTGAGTGTGCACCCAAAATGTCCTGATGGTAGAGCCATCCTTGGCCATTTGTTACAAGACTTGCTGGACAGCATCCAGGTCAGTCCAGATGAACAACTGTGCTATAGACATTGAGGCTCTGCCCCATTTGTACTCATTCTCACATACAGTACATAGCTCTCAGGCTGCGTTATATCATGATGACATCAAGAAGTGTGAATGCTCAGATGCTTCTTATATGAACCTACTGTATGAGATTTAGTGGCAAGGGCATTAGACTCCAAAATATGAATGTGTAAGTTGTGTGTGACCTTGGGCAATTCACTTAACATTGCATAGTCTAGAATGAAATAACATTCTCAATTGTGAGGGCTGAGTCTATCCCAGCATTACTCTGATCAAAACAGGAACTGGACTTAGATGGGGCACCAGTCCATGGCTGGATTAACTCACATCTACTTTCAAAATCGGCCAACTTATAGCTGCCAAATAACCTAACATGTACATACAGCATTGCGGAGATGATGCAAACTCCACACAGACAGTCTGAGCATGGGATTGAAACTCAAGAAATTCTAGGTGTAAGAGGTAACATTACTAACTGTTGTACTATTATGTTAACTACTGTCTTAAAATTGAAAAAAAATGCACCTTGATCTTGTAATGCATCTGTCTGCACTAGGCGGATATTTTGTCGCACATTCATGCTGTGAATCCACTGATATACCTCTATACTGTATATGCTCTATTAGATTGTGATCTGGGAACCATGCAGACCAACATAATCAACTGAAGCCACAGTCCGAATCTGAAACCAGCCTGAGATGATGTGCGCTTTGTGACATGCTACATTATTTTCAGGCTGGAAGTATCCATTTGAAAAAGTCTAGACTGTGGCCATAAAGACACACACGGCCAGGAACAATACTCAGATATGCCATGGCATTGCAATGTTGCTCATTTGGTATTGAGAGGTCTAATATGTGATAGTAAAAATTCTCTACTCCCTTACAATGTCACCATCAGCGCATACCAGTGATAAAAGGCAAGATGGCTGGCATAGAACCATGCTGTCTACACCAAATGATCCTACCATCATAATGCCACAGTACCAATCGAGATTCATCAGACCAGGTGACACTTTTGCAGTGTTCGGTCTTCTAGTTTTGGTGATCATCTTTTCCACTGCAACCCCATTTTCCTGTTCTTGGCTGACAAAACTGGAAAGCTGCCTGGTCTTCTGCTGCTGTAGCCTTTAGCTTAAAGTTTCAATGTGTTGAGAGGCTCAACACTGTTGTAAAGAGCTGTTATCTGAGCATTTGTGGCATTTCTGATGATTCTACTCTAACTTTTGTAATTAACAAGGTGTTTGTGTTTTTGCCCACAGAACTGCTGTTTTTATATATAACACCATTCACTGTAAACTCTAGAGACAGTAGGACATTAAAATCCAAAATGGAAAGCTGGGTCTGAGATGTAGGAACCTCTGTGTGTTGTAACAACAATCATACCATGGTCAAAGATGCTTAAATCATGTCTCTTGTCCATTTTAATGTCATGTCGAACAACAGCTGAGTTGCAGATATATTATTGGCTGTCTGGAGGAGCAGGACATTTGCTTTAACAAGCAGGTGTAGCTAAGAAAGTGGCCAGTAAGTTCAATTTGGACCATACTGGTCAATGTGATATATGGAGTGTAATCTAAAGCTAAGCTTTCCCTTGCAAACAATTCTCTTTGGTAGAGCAGTAATGTGTAACGGAACAACTTACAAGGCACTGCTAGTTATGCAAACGGCAAATTTCAAAAAGTCAGCAAAATTGCAATCAAAGCATTGGAAAAAAAGGATTCCTTTTGTTTGAGTCACATGCATGAAAAATAAAAGTATGACACGTCATAAGTATTTAGGTTAAAGCCATTCTTGCTGCTTGACAATCTGTGGGTGACATCACAAGCAGTATATCCGCTCTGACATTGTGAGCCTGTGGGGGCCGGAGCTTTTGAAGCTTTACGCCATTCTGAACCTGGCAGAGTGTGTTCTCAGTCTCATCTTCTTTCTGGGGGCGCTGAGGCAGAAAGAAATGCGCCTGAACTCCGCACGTCCCAGTGCTCCCAAACAAACCCAATCATTTCGACTTGCTGAATATTTCATACTACGAGTTTTTTTTTTTTTCCCCTCACTCCGTGCTAAAGCACTCTCTTCTTGCTTTCATTTCTATGTGACTTTTCCATTTCTTTCATTCAATGCTTCTCTATAGAATACAGTATGCCATTCTGACATTCATTTCGCCGATATGTTTTCCTATTCATGCTTTCGTAAATCCCATCAATTGCTCGCTCTCTTTTACATAAACACACACACACACACACAAGTGTACTCATCGACACTAGCAATCCCTGCGCTTCAGGCTTTTGGCCTTCCCACCATCATGTCTCCATAGCAACTCAGGAGATGGAATCTGCAGAGGGATTCAGAAACGACAGAACACGCAGACCAATGGCTCTGTGCTTCCATTCTCTCCACTCACCCTGCACTTCCACTCACATCTACGATAAAAGGGGTATCACTGTATCATCTTCTATCAGTATTCCCGTCCAGTTCACTGAAGCCATTAAAAAGTCCTGTCAAGCTCTTAACATAAAACCAGTGCAGTTTTCTTTAGCAAAAGGAAAAAAAAAACAACCATTGCTGCCAACATTCCTAAAGTTGCTTTAGACACCACGTAGCCGGAAAGCAATTCTTCATTTAAAATAGATACTTAAGAGCTTACTTGGCTGAAAATGCCGTCTTTACAAACGAGTTTTAAGGCAATTTGCCATTAATTCGTTCCACTTAATAAAAATCACTTATTTTATACTTGGAGATACTATACTTTTATTTAAAAAAACATAGATTTTAAATACAGGATTTTGTTAATTGTGTTTGTGCATGTGTCACCATCTATCCATCTAAGCAGTTTATGCAGCCTGGGTAATGGGTGACAAAGCAATTCGTAACAGTTTTGCAGAACAGGCAGAAACCCATCCTGGATGAGAGTAGGGACCTACACACACACACACACACACACACACACACACACACACATACACACACACACACACACTCAACCACACTCACTTATACTCGGCCAATTTACATTTGTCATTTAACTTAACAGACACTTACATGTATAATTACAAAACAGACTGGAGTTGATTAGTGTGGGAAATGCAATGGTGGATGGGTAGATGGCTCACATATACACTGCAGCAAACACCTCAAAAGGCAAGGGTTTGTACGAAACAGACAAGACAAATGTATGGCACAAGACAAACTTGAAAAGGAGAATCTACGTTGCTAACTGGACAGCTTCTTCAAATACCAGTATAGGTTGTAGACCACCCAGGGTGATGTGTGCTGCTAGAAGTATTTACTCTGACTGTACCAAAGTAAAAAAAAAAAAAGAAAAGTAAAAAGTGAAGTGGTGGCTCTGAGGCTAGGGATCTATTCTGGAATCTGGAGGGTGGCCAGGTCAAATCCTGTTACTGCCAGAAGGGATCCTACTCCACGGGGCCCATGAGCAAGGCCTTTAACCTGTAAATTGCTTCAGGGGTACTATACAACAGCTGACCCTCCGTTCTGACCTCCAAAGGTCATGCAAAAAGACAATTTCCCCTTGGGGATTAACAGTGTACCAAAAACCAAAATCAAAGAAGGTGGGCTGGCAGTCTGGGCCAGATGGAGGACTAGTAGATCACCACCTATAGGAATGTGGCACTCTGCGCATAATGATGAGTGCTAAAGTGCTACTTCATACGTGATTCTCACTATATCTTCTACCATTGAATGCCCACTACTGACAACTGCAAGATCATAGACAGGGTATGGACTGTAAGTTGAAGTGGTATCAGCATTGAGTTTCTTTTCTCACTTGGGGTTGGAGACCACTGTACATGAAAACAAGGCAGAGAAATTTGCACAACATGCCCAAGCAGTGCACAATTAGAGTTGAAGGTGTGAAAGGCTAGGGTCTCATCTGCTGTAATAACTAGTTGACTATGGTTTTTATTACAGGGGATTTTGCAAGGCAACACAGCATCAAGGAGATCCTGTTAATTCAATGTATGTCTGTCTTTACATAAAAGAGATTTTTCAAAGATGTTTCTCATGTGCTAACTGATAGAGCATTAGAAATAACAGAAGGAGGAAGTTGTGCAAGTGTTGGAGATTTTTAATTGTGATTAGAAAGAAAGCACGTAGGGTTCTTAACTGAAATGAGGTAGTCAATCATATCAATAAATCAATAAATGTAACTAAGGAGGTGAAAAGTCAAAACCAAAACTAAAAACGAAACTACCTGATAAACTAGTTTTGTTATACCAGAGCGCAGATAACACACATTAAGCAGCTCATTGTTTAATAAAACCCCCAATGACATCACACATATGAACTCAACACATCATCATGTGCAAAGAATTTACCAACATTTACCCAAAAAAAGAACAGCAGAAATAAGGATAAAAAAATAAATCCCAAACAATTTAGAATTGATTACAATCCTGACACCATAACCCATTCATGGCAGGCCTGCTTATTAGTGCCATTTTCCAATAGGCAATGCCAATAAAACAAAATAAGTTTGTGAAATTAGTAGATCCCGCTGGTTTGTGACGGAGTGTTTGAGGAATGCTGAGATGCCACTTATGGTCTCTTCCATACTCTCACAGGACATCTCCTTCCAGCTGGAGGAGCAGTACAGTAATTGGCTGAACGTTACACGGGGTGTCATTCAGCACCTGTATGACTTTATGCCATATAGCTACTTGTAATGTAAACATGGGCGGTGGGGGGGCTAACCTAGTATTAAAGACTTAATGCTGCAGAAGCATTTGGGACATTTTAAATGAACCACAGAAAACAGACATTGCCTGTTAACTTTGACAGGTCAGGTGATACAATGTGTTGTGAAACTGTTTGGGCAACTGTATAACAACTGCAACAATTGTAAGTGAACAAGGGTATAGTAATTTGCAATTAAAACATCAGTTGATTATGCCAACTGACTAGTCCTTGAACAGCCAATATAATAATATCCAGTGCCCAATTTCTTATTAGGGGTTTGACTGATACCCTTTAATACTATATAACACTTGTGGCCACCAGGGGCGCACCTGCTCCCCGAATCTGACACAGAGAGATGCCTGGCACAAGTTCAAGCACAACACACGTTTATTTAAGTGGGGGGAAGACGCTTCCCAAAACATTTCCCCATGGACAGTCCCAGCACACCATACAAATGACAAGAGTACAACACTTTCTTCTCTTCTTCTCTCTGTGCTTGTTTTCTTCATCCACCTCCACTCACCCTTTGGCAAGCTCACCGTCTTCCTCCCAACTCTAGCACCCCGAAAGAAAGCAGGCAGCTCCTTTTATGCTGCACGTGGGAGTACTCCAGGTAGCTGTTAGTGAGGTCTGGAATCACTCCCAGGTGTGGTGAGAGCCCAACAAAGTAGGGCTCTTCATTCCCCCGGGCGGCTCCCACAGGATCTAACAAAGCTGTGCCAGACTCCAACTCCCATGGAGCCCTGAGGTTTATCTGAGGTGCCGCTGCAACCCAGGAGGACTGCCATCTAGCGGTCCGGGGGATGCAGTGCCTTGGGTACACATGTTCCCCCCGATACTTCCATTACGACAGCATCCTGGCTGGGAAAAGACCCCAGCCATCCGTCACACACTTTATTTGTTATTAGATAGACCGTCTCCTTCTTCGTCAGAAGAGTGGCAAGAATTTATGAAGACTATAATTTATCTGTACCCAGCAGACATAAAACCCAAGAACAAGTTAGTACACCATCAGTTCAAGTGAAGTGCAAGCCACCAAAAAACACCTTGAAGGATATGACCCACCAATATTGAACGTGGTGCTCATAACAGACACGACGACTGTAGAATGTCAGCGCTCACATAGACCCATACAACCTGCTGTATCCACCAAAATAATACAGCAATACAAGCAAAACTAAAAGGACACAACTCCTATTACTGTTGTAATCAATGATTTGCATTTAATGAGAAAAAATCACATTTTGGTACCTACCTCACCTTTTAGCTTTTGAATTGATTTAACACACAATACATGTATATTTATAAACTGCATTTTAATATTTACTTAAAGTTAGCAAAACTTATCATTGAGTTGGAAAGATTGTTATTGAAAACGTGTAAACGAGTTAAGTATTAAAAAAAAAACAGAAAATCAAGGTCGACAAGGTTTAAATGTTATGCATGCAACATGAAGTTCTTTAATGGCTCACATGAAAAACATCGACATATGGACAGCTGACTGGAGATGTGTAACATGAGGATGTATCCTTTGACGTTTTAGCACTGTAACATGCTCTTGCTACCTCTCTCCATGGTGTACTCCCCAATCGTATAAGGGTAGCACCATACCAGGGAGGCGTTGCTATGATCCGATGATCTGTTATTAGGTGACTTGCTGCTGGAAGTTATTCTATTTGACTTCATCTACGCAACAATATTTAATCCAGCTTTGCATAGCCTTCATGGTTCAAGTTTGTAAGTAAATCCTGAAAAATGTCTGGTGATTGCCTTTGTTTACCTCTCCTGGTTATAACCTTTGCCTAAATGTTTTTACTTTGTTAGTTCTTGTTTTTGAATAGACACAGGGTTGTTTGACTTTTTTGGTATTGACCCCACTTGCTCTGACTATATTTCATCTTCAGATCCAACCTGTCTTCATCAACTACCAAGTGTTCACCCTCTGACTGTACACACATATTGATTGAACAGTGTTGGACTGGAGTTGTCTGTGCATTGATGCAAAGACCAGTGACGCTGAAAAGCCTGAAGAGGATCGGGAAGGTCTATGAGAAGGAGCTGGAGGAAAAAAAACACTGATGCTTGGAATGCATTTTTATATGCTCCCTTAGTGCACTGATTGCACGTACCCATAATATATCACTGAGTTTTTCTAACTTGAAGTTGCAACCTTTATATATTTTTTGAGATGTAAAATAACTAATCTTAAGTATGTTTCAAACTTAGAAGTGGGTGTTGTATTAAGTCATGGCACAAAAGCCATTTTTAGTGACACACGTGAACACACCACTAAAGAGAACTTGGATAATACAGTATGTCATGCTTTTAGGGGGCCCACAGTTATCTTATTAACTCTTTTAGGGCTGAAGTCGACTTTTATCAAAAGGAGGAGTTGACGATGGTAATTGACTGTAAACGGTGACAAAACCATCTGTCATGTTTTAGTTGGTCTCTCGTTGCTAGAAGGAAAGTTACATTCATTGGTTTGACCGAAATTCCTGCGCTCACGTGAATAGCAAGGCTCAAACAACGGCAAAAATGGCACTGACATTTAGCGAGAAATCAAAGCGGATGCGTAAAGCAAATTACTCCGCGGATAACGTTTGGCCTATTCTTATCTCTGAACTGGACTATGACTTGTCAGATTCCGATTTTGACACAAGTGATCGAAAAAGAATGTAAGGTTCCAGCTTCAGCTGATTGGTCCCCAGCTAATTGTGGTACTGACAATGTTCGCCAAGTAGGACTGCCACTTAACAATGATAAGAAGCAAAAACCAGATTACAATGCACTGCGACCGTGACCGCCACACGAAGACAGCCTGGCAGCAAGTCTGCTGCACATTCTTGGCAAACTGGCAGCCATAGCATGCAGCAACAGACGTTTTATGTTGATTTCTGTGTGAAACCATTTTTCAGAAACTGTCTTTGGGAAAAAATATTCATCCCTCAAAGAGTTAAATAGATGGATATTCCATTTGGTGAAGTCAGTCTAGAAAGAGGCATGATATTTAACTATATGTGACTATGAATTCCATGTGCCAGAGGTATTCGCTGGAGCTCAGAAAAACTTTGTGCATCTCTTCATCCAAACTAAACTCATTGTGTGCTAGTTAACATTAACATTACAGGAAATGTTTTTGCATGTTTATGCTATGGTAATCACAGAAGGATAATTGACAAATTTGTTTATATTTATTACTTTTCTGGCTTCCACAAAACTGATATGAGCAGAGGTCTCCCTGCCATACCTAGTAAACTCCATGAGTATAAACACAATATAAGGATCAAGTAAACACCCAGTGAGCTTCCTTTACTAACACTGGTAATGGCCACAATGGTAATGAACACTTACTCTGCTGAAAATACTGTATGTAGTTATACCTTTTCCATCAGGTGGGGATTTTATTATTCAGAGTCGGGAATCTTATTGGATATACAGACTTAATGTAGACACAACTTATGGGATAGTAATGTGTCCTTTAATTACAGCATATAGTAATGCTTTCAGGTAACTTATTTTCCTGTTTTTGTTTATTGCATTTTTTTTTTTGAGTCCTTTTCTGTGTTGGCACAGTTGTCTGCTCGGTGAAGATCACACTGAAGGTTGCAATTAAACCATGGAACACTGTAAACACTGTGTATGCTAATTGGGGTGCTACATAAATGAACACAAGTCCATGGTTTGTAGACGTTTGTACAGATGTAAATAGAAATGTTTCACGTGTGTTTAGTATGCACCTGAATCCACAACAGAACCAAACATTGAAGTTAGTAGTGATTAGCACGTCTTGTTTACATAGTGTCATGCTGATTTCACCCATCCTCAGTTTACCCAGAAATGCTCCTTTTCTTTTACACTGGGGAAAGAATGCTTTGTCAGCTTCCTTTTATTTTGGCTATTTTTTTTAACAACCAGGATTTTACATACTCTTTCCTTATTTCTGTTTTCATAATAAACTGAAATACCCGCAACACCTCATTTCTCGAAGACAAAAGATGTACAGCTCATTGGACATAAGAACAAAATCAGCATCCTCATTAATATCAGGCAAACATTTCAGATGCAATCAGTGTTATGGTTTTCTGGCCACCGTTTCTTCTTTCAGGTCATGTTTTACGTGAGTGAGTGAACATTCAGGCTAGTCTAGTGGGGTCCTAATTAAAGTCTGACTATTGACTGCCAAGGCAGACATGCCACTGCTCTGCTGTCCAGACTCTTCTGTCAGGCTTTCTATACTGTGTTCATGAAAAATATATGACAAAGTCTAGTATTTGCAATCTAACAATGAAACAGATATACACCTATGACACTCAGTGAGAATGAGAAAAGAAAACACAACATGGTTTGGAAATGTTTATGATAACTGTAATCACCTATTATAAAAAAAATCTATGGGATATGTGTTCAGATACTGTCTATGAAGAGAAATATATACAACGTACTTGACAACATTTTTATATTTTACATAAATGGGAAAAATGTCTAAATGTATTTGTATTGATCATTCAATTCCATTAATCTCCATCTTATAACTGAAACATATGCCAATTTAATTAAATCTGACAAAAATTAGACATATTCAAAGACATTCCAGTCAATAGTTAGTGTCATACTACAGGAGAGGTTGCTTTATCTGAAAATAATCATGCTTATGTTTGAAAGTAACTGCATTTGGGACTGAGAAATTCCACACTAGCACTGCCTAACTTTCCACATTTATGTAGTAGAAAGTGATCCTCCGAAGGTAGCAGAGCAGAGCAGTAGAGGACAAAAGCTACGAGGGTAAATCAAAAAGTAGAAGCTTCAACTCCCTCTGCCCCCAGAAATCTCACTATGATGCGTTGTTTGGTACAATCCTGCAGTGTTCAGGATACATGTTCATTTGACATTGGCTTCAACTTGACTAAGGGCAGAGCGCTGCATTGTGCATGTTCAAACTACCCATAAGCCATCGTGAATGTGAGTTGTATTGTGTCAGCTTCTATCCATTACAATTATTGCATGATTTTTCAAATTGCCTTTACTTTTTGATTTACCCTCAAATCATTATTAAAACTGCATATACAGCATACCAATTATGTATTTGTTTTGAAAAATTGCAGATAATGGGGCAAATCTAATGCACATGCAAAAATGTATGATGATCAGAACAAAAATAGAGTTGATGAACAACAGGCAGTGAGGCCTACTGTTTAAGTAACTGCAGTGTAGGCTGTAAGTGCTGCTAGATAGATCCAGAGATTTGAGTTTGATTTCTAACAAGAATACTGTTGGTGAAGAGTCTCAGCTTTCTTGTCTAGTCTGTCTGGAGGTCTACCAGCTTACCAGTTTTCTTTTCATACCACAAATATATGGGAAGTACTTTGAACAACACCTCTTAAATTACCCTGAATATCCAAGTGGGTTTTGGGGAAGACTCTTCTTTCATTTAGAATAGTTCCAGCTTTGCGTCCAGAGCTGCTAAGATAGACACCAACCATGTGTGATGTAATAATGGAAGGTGCTGAAATATATATAATGGATAAACAGATAAAAAAAACGAAAAACATACTACAACAACAACAGTTTCTTAATATACATTGGCTTGATAGTCTAAATATTAAACCTGTTGGATATTACCTTTTTTAATAGGATAAGATAAGCAATAGATTGTTCAAAGAGAAATCTGCTTACTTCATTAATTTTATAGTTAAGTGAGCTAAACTTAAAGTAGACGAAACAAGTGCACTTCTTATTTGAAGCAGACCTGGAATGCAGACTGTGGCTGGCATGAATAAAATGCCAAGAATGGGAGAAGGGTAGAGAATGTGTGTCTGTAAATGAACACTGGGTGGAGACGCATGCTACGCTTAACTTGACTCAGAGTTCATCTGAAATCTAGAAAGGGGGCATGAAGTTAAGGACATGTGTCCGGAAAGAAGAATTCTGCAGTATTTATTAATAAAAGTTGATTTTAGACATGTCCAGAAGCATCTGCACCAAAAGCCTTACCATGAAAATCCACAGGACAAAACTAAAAATGGGGGCTGCAGTCTGCTGTCACTGGTTCTATAACAAGGAAGTGGGAGTCTAACTGAAAAATTGTGAGTTTATAGTATGCATAATGTTAAAAAACAAGAGATTTTGCTAAGTATTATTAACCAATTATCTACAGTGTTCTGTAAAATAAGTTTGAAAAGAGACCTTCCTTTTTTTATTCACATTCTATTAGACTTTGTGTCACCTGCTAGACAGACACTGTTCCAGCAAATACTTTTTGTCTCAAAGTGCAACGCTAACACTACCAGCCATAAAATATCCATATTATGCAGACAAGTATGCCAAAAAGATGGTAGGATGAAATAAGAGAAGTTTGTGCCTCTGCTCCCATAATTAGACTGAAGAACACACATATACACTAAAAGTATTACAGTACAGTAAAACAATTTTCATCTGCACTTATTATATGGTGTGAAACTGGTACATTATCAATCAAAATGGATTTCATTTTAATTTATAAAAACCAATATAAAACTTGAAAAAGGCATTGCTTATGGAAACAACAATTTCTATCAAAACCTTCTTCCTTCCATCCATGGCACGGGTCATGCCAATGCTGTCTTTTTCCTGTCTAAGACTCTTCCCCCTTCTTCCCTTGCCAGTCCACCCTAGTGCTGATTGATGCTGTTCGTCTACGCTGCTTATCTGCTGGAGATCTTCATTTGCCTGCCCTGGCACGGCTCAAACAGGCCTGGAGTGGCTGCTAGTCTTTCTCTTTGGGCTTCTGTCAGTGTTGTGTGGTATGATAGCATGGAGTACACAGTATAGGATTACTATAGACAAATATGAACAAATAATAAACATGGGTTGGCTAATTTTGCTTTTTCTATAATGTTACCAAGTTTCAAACAAATCAGATTTTGGGATATTTACTATTTCTGTTGTGGGGGAAGGGGGGGGGTTACCCCTAAATATTGATATATTGAAATGTCCTTTCTTAGTCGATGCCTACTGCCCTAGATTTACCATACTGCTAGATTTCAGCATTTTAACTAAATGAGAGATAGTACTTTTGTTGATAAATGTATAAGGAAGTGTGTAGTGAGTCAGTCAACTTTGCTTTATAAATATTTTTCAAAGCAAGCAGCGAATGAGGCATCCATAAAGAATTAGCACACATGTGTGCACACAAGCAGACATTAAGGCCTTGGGTCACTGCCAGTAGGCCCACTACAATAAAATTTATGAGGAAAAACTTTGTTAGAGGTTCATTAGTGTTCAGAAAAACTTTCGAAAAATGTGTAAAATAAGGAATCTTATCCAAAACAATGGCAGTACAAAAAGCTGATTAAGAAAGGACAATACATAATCAAAGTAACCAGAAGATCTTATTTATACAAAAGTGGTCAGTATGAGTGAGTGAGGGTGTGCCCTGAGATGGACTGGCACACTGTCCAGGGTGGGTATTTGCCTTCTGTGCAACACTGTAGCCATAGGTTGTGGCTTCCCATGACCAGGTTCAGAAAAACAGACAAAGAAAGAGATGTACCTTGATGAATTCTGAAAATAAGGAATGAGACTGATTGAAATGAATCACAGTTCAGTGACTGGCATTAACAGCACACGGCAGAATACTGCCTTATTTATATGTTTTTAGTTACTGCTATGTGCATTAAAACAAATGTCTGACAACTGAATTATTCTCACAACTGAATGAATGCATTCTGAATATTATTAAACAGTTCTATATATCTTTTGAGGTGGGACACACAAGCTGCTTTTTCAATGAATACTTTAGAATCAGGTGCTGAAGTTCAAATTCTCGTGTACTTAGTACATACAATCGTGTACAGTGCTGGTGAAACTGCAACAAGGATGTTAACTAAAATACATAAGAAAGCATGAATTATCAGTTAAGCTAATACAAGAAAGCAAAATGGCGTTCACAGGTTTGACAATGATTGATAAAAGTATAACTAGAGAGCTAACTGCTCACAAAACTTCAAATACAGTGTTATCCACTACCTCATCTAAACATCTAAGTAAAAGAATATGAAAACCATAAAAAAATAGTAACATTGAAATAATGGAAAATGTTACTAATCTCTCTCTCTCTCTCTCTCTCTCTCTGCTAACATCAACCTACCGGTTGAAACAAGTAAAGACTGTGGTAGTATAAACTGGCACTGGTCCACTATAACAACAAGTTAATTTTCAGAAATTAAAAGAACTGAAGTTGTATTCTGTGTTGGTAAATTCAACTCTGATGAGGCCAACAATATTTGAACAGGGTCTGAATTTTATTTGTGACTGGGGAGGGGATTCCCCATTATGTAACAATAAACTGGAGGGATTTTAGGATAGGGTTTATAAAGAGTGATGTGATCATCACGGACAGTGTTACTTAAGTGGCAATGTGCTAGTACTAAATGTATTCACTGTCATTTTCTTTTCAGTAACTAGAAAGTATTACTTTAACTATAGTAAACAAAATACAAATTCTGAAATGATTGTTATTTCTACATTAATTAGTGAATATCAAGATTACTGAGGATATTTTCATTTTTAGTAGTAACATACTTTTAAAATTAGTTCAGTCAGCTGCCACTGGGAGATTTACATTTGCATCAGTATATAGAGGAGGTGTTGGCTAAAGTGTAATACTTCATGGACTAGTCAATGTAACTGAAATATCAAATGTCACAAACTATTGGTGCTTTAATTGTCCAAATCTCAATTTTTTTTTTTAAACAAACAGTACATTTATCCCGAATTTAAGGCTAACTTTGTGAATTCAAACCTTTAATTTGAAGATTAATTAAATATACCTTTTGTTCTTTTATTTTCAAGGTACCTTCATATAGCAGGTGGTCAAACTTTGTTATTGCTTATGCTGGTGTAAATTGAGCTGGACTGTTAATAACTGCAGTTATTACACAGAACCACAAACAACACCTCATTTGGCAACTTTCAAATATGTGTCACATGTTGTTCCGTATGTTCATCACATTTTATTTGTTATTTGCATTCAAAAACACAATGACACAAAAGTATCGTTAGCTGTTTTGTTTTCATCAATGCAGAATACCCTTTTAGCAGTTCCACTAACTGTGAGTCACTGTGATTATGCACTTCCATTAGCTTTAACTTGTACTTCAAAATACAGAGTCACACACATATCTGGCCAGTATGGAGGATCTGAAAGACTAACTAAACACATTTTATTTTGGAATTACCGTATACACTAATCTCAAGTACACAGATATCCAAATGCTTTGAAGCCTTCCCCCAATTTGAATTTACTGATGACGAGTGCAGCTCTCTATGACCCTAAATTGGATAGGCTGCTTAGAAAATTGATGAATTATTGGATGGACAACAGTACATTCACAGAATGAGTTACAGATAGAGAGTGACTGATGATTTAACATAACAGTGATTGTAGAAAATGAGGAGATTACAACAGACACTAAGATGGTGAGGTACTAACAGAAATAAGGAAAGAAATGAAAAACTGCTTAACTGTGCCACATAAACAGCATGGCACACTAGTCTAGGCACAGGATGTGATAGGGAAGGGCATATAACGTTATATGTAAACATTATATACTATATGCAAAATGGTAGCAAAACATGGAAAGACATTCAAGCCAGAGCTCATTTTCATTAGGTTTATCAGTACTGAGTTTGAGTCTCTCTTAACTGACCCTCAGTGGTTGACAGGTGTACAGTACTCATTCTGTAAAGACTGCAACCTCAGACAAATATGGAGACTAACTTCAGAGAATATACAGAAATGTCACTACTAAATTAGAGAAAACTCTGAGCAAAGAAAAAAAGCAATCAAAACAAAGATGTAATTTCCATTTCAAGCTTATATTTTAACGAGCTACATTATAATGATTTCAGTGTAATCAACTGATAACATTCATGGAAAATGAAAACAATTTGATTTAAATATAATCAATTTCAAAGCATAATGTGATCTTTTAAAACTGCTAAACATTAAAATAAATAATAATGTTTATTTTCAATCAGGCACTTAACAAAAATCATTACCATATTGACATCTGAAATTCTATAAACATTTTAAAATGTTTAATGTAATTCAGAGTGCTGGAAGAGGTACTGTATGCAATATTTTATAAAAATGTGGCCATAGGTGTTGGGTGGGTCTATTAGAATAAGTGAAGTGGGAATTAGTGTAATGAAGAGTTTATTTAGTTCATTACATCCAATCTGCATCTCTGCTGTCTTTTTGGCTCCTTGTCGCCTGATGTCAGCTTGTCTTAGAATGTACAATCTCCAAGATGGCAGACGGGAATTCCTGGAGACATTATCCAGACAAAAAATTCTGAAAAGGGAGACAAGTGCTTTGAAAGCTGACAGGAAGCCAAGCTGACCAGAATTTCCCTGTAGCCATGTTTAATCCAAAGCATTTCACTTAGCCATACACAATGTACTGCAAAACCTAAATTCAGCTATTAAACTAGTGGCCATCGCATCTGTACTCATTAGAGCTACCAGTCACTGGACAAAGTGTGAAAAATAGACTTAGCAATTGTGTATTATTTAGGAATATAACATAAGGGTTATGAGATGCTGAGACGTTCAAAACACTGTTGTATTTTCTCTCTCTCTCAGGTCTGTTTATGGATTTAGGTTTAATATCCTGTATTACCAGTTTCCAAATGGGTGTAGTCCACAGGGCACACAGCAGAGATCAGTCCTGGATAGGCGCCACTCCACTGAACAGCACATACACACACACTCACTTAGAGGGGGTTCATTTAGATTCTTCAGGTAAGCTACAGAGAGTTAGGCCCATACAGACATGGAAAGAACATTCAGAATCCACCCAGAGTGACTAGAGTGAGAATGGTGTATATATATCCATCTATCCATTTTCCAACCCGCTGAATCCGAACACAGGGTCACGGGGGTCTGCTGGAGCCGGGCAGAAGGCAGGAACCAATCCCGGGCAGGGTGCCAATCCACCGCAGGACACACACAAACACACCCACACACCAAGCACACACTAGGGCCAATTTAGAATCGCCAATCCACCTAACCTGCATGTCTTTGGACTGTGGGAGGAAACCGGAGCACCCGGAGGAAACCCACGCAGACATGGGGAGAACATGCAAACTCCATGCATCTTATGACTGCAAATGTTTGTGATGTGTTGGAATGACAAATGCACTGCATGTTCTTACTACAAGCATGATAGATGGTGCACTGCAAACATTAGCATTACTTGGATCTCTTAGATGGGTAAAACAGTCAGTACATATTATATTCATATATATACACTATATATATATATATATATATATATACACAGTATATATATATATATATATATATAATATAAATACAAAAAGAGATACTGTAGATAGATTTAAGCTGATAACAAGCAGTCTCCCTCGTCCCAAGGCCTCACGTGTAACTTATAAACACAAGATACATGGAGTAGGTGATATGAGTCATTCTGTCCCTTAAAGGGTCACCTAATTTTTGCTCAGGTTTTACTTTGTAGTTTAGCCCCTACTAGAACAAAAAGTTGAATAACAAACAATGTACTGCTTACACAGAAGAATCTCTGGGAGTCTGTGACCAGTAGGTCACTTCTTCTCCTTTGGGACAGGCATGAACATTAAGATCCAGAGTATGTCTACTCCTCTGTATGCCCCAGCAGTAAATTCGAATGTGAACAACCTTCAGAATGAAGAAGCTGTTTTATTTCTCTATTGCATTTTTGCCCTTCCCCATCGTTATCCTGTTGCTGTTTGTTCGACCTCCTATAATGATTTAGTGGCGCCAAAGCATCTGACAGCATGTTTTTTTTTTCTTAATGTAGGAGGAAAGTTGCGTCAGATAGCTACAAGTTAGCTAGATGAAGTGGACAGTCTGCTTTCATTTTTCACAATTTAATATATATTTATCCACTTGAGGGAAAAACTCCTTTCAGCAGACATTCAAACATGAAACGATGGTGATGTGATGCGGTGGCTTGACTTAGTATAATACTGCATATTACTACGCACTTTTTATTTTTACTTAGTGTTGTACATATTTCAGATTTACATAAAATATAAAAACAGAATCATGTATTATAGAAAACACTAGATTTTTCATTCATTCATTCATTCATTCACTCACAAGTGTACTTAGCCCAATGTACACACAGAGGCAGGACACTGGGTGTTTGTAAAAGCTTAAGCCACTCTTAAAAATGTCTCTGCATAGCCCCCCAGCTTGGGGAAAAAGAAAGCCACTTGGTACAGTATTAGCATACCATAAACATAATTATATACAAATTGAAATTTGTTGTATATATATTGTCTACTTTGAAATGGAAGTTTTGCCTGGAGTGTGTACCTCTGCCCCCTCAGAACTATTTCTGTCCCCCCATAAACTCCTCTGTCAAAACCTTCTGCCACCCCTAGCATATACTGTATAGTATGAGTGAAGTGGGTATGACAGGCTGTTACCCCACCCGGGGTTGTTTCCTAAATTGTAACCAGTCTCATGGATATGAATTACCTGCTATAGCTGACATAACTCTGACCATTACAGTAGCAGTAGCATTGTCACACACACCGAGTGCAGTGAAAGGCTTACTTGCATGTCTAAACAATGCATTGTGTAATGGCAGCATGAGAAATGATTTACTTATTATTCTAAAACTAGTATAGTACACTAATGAATAATTACCATGGAATTTGAGGAAGACCTTGCCTTCATGAACAGACATGCAATTTATTTGATTTCAGTAATTAGATGGTGACATAAGAATAGCTTGGTGATGACCCAAACTGGACTAAGTGTGTTTGGAATTTATATCACTTTTATCCTCTGACGTTTTTGTTTTAATTGTTTATTTGCACTATTTACTCACATATAAAAGTCACAAGGGAGTATAAACATCCTAGTGAAGGGTATGGTGTGTCAACACCTTCTGAAAAACACACATGTGCATCATTTTGTATGGTACACATTTTGGGCACTGTAGCTGCATTATTAAGCTTATTATGCCAATACTCACTTCCTTGGCATATGTCAAAACAAGCATCCAAAAATATTTCTAAAATGACAGTGCCAGTGAAACAATAAACCCGTCCTCAGTTCTTCATTGCATAATGAAGTGACATAAATAGTCCGCCTTAACCTATACGCTGAATGCTACTTCTGCATAATGTTTCCATTCTTAAAAGACCAACTGACAGCAAATTGGTAGTTTAGGATCACAGAGGCGGCGTTGAAGGGTCTTCTTTATCAAACTGCAACATACTAATTCACTCATTAAGAATGTGGTGCAATTAAGGAGATGCTGTGATTCTTTTTTTAAACCTGAACTTAGAATTCAAGACATTAATGAAATTAACTATTCATTTCTAAAAGTTCACCATTGCCTAAACGCTGGCATTTGCTAAAAGTTGAATTTTTTATTTGTAATGCACAGCAATCCACTCCACCAAGTCACACAGTAGCATACAGATCTTTTGGTTTACAGTTTAAAAGGTATTTAGCTATAGAAATGAAAATTGCTAACTAGTATGGTATAGTGGTACAAAATCTTATTCAGAGATGTACTATGTTAGATATACTGAATGTGAAGATATAAATCAGGCTGGAGAGGTGGCACAGTGGTGCAGTGGCAGCACTGCTGTCTCACAGTATGGAGGCCAAGGTTCGTGCCCCCTGTGTGGAGTTTATATGTTCTCTCTGTGTCTGCCTGGGTTTCCTCTGGGTGCGCCGATTTCCCCCTACAGTTCAAAGACATGCAGGTTAGGTGGATTGGCATTACTAAATTGGCCCTAGTGTGTATGTCTGTCTAGGGTTTGCTCCTGCCTTGTGCCCTCTGCTTGCTGGGATTGACTCCCACACCTCCCACTACCCTGCTCAGCAGTAAGCAGGTTATAAAATGGCTAAAGATGACATGAGGCTGGTTTTCACCTAATGTAACTTGGGGAGCTAAAGCAACAGGTACAGGGCAGAGACCAAACGGGGATGGGATGCCTGTAAATCATAAGACACTCTTATGCACATAGCCATAGTCACTCATACCAGGCAGTTGAACTAAAACCCCTTAAAGTACAGAAATGTAGGCCCCAGACTGATAATCAAAGCTGTAGTGCTGTAGCTCAAAAAACTGTAGCGCCATGCACTTGATTTTGTGACAATGCAGTATATAATGAAATAGTTTGCTTCAAATGGTCAAGACAAAGAATATACAGCCACAACACTCAGAAGAGATAAATCTGCCAGATACTATGCATCAAATGGCTAGAAGAAGCCACACAAGTAGTGATTGATAGATCATTTTTAATATTGATTGAGCTATTAATTCATTAATGATTTGAGCAACTGCATCTGTCTGAAAGCCTTATACCCATGATGCAGTGCTAGATTTTACAGGCATCATTGACAAGGCAGAACTGTGTTTTAATTCAGTGAAATCGACTCAAGCATTGGAGGGGGCAGTGAGCATAAGTGTCTTCTATAGAAAATCCCAGAATTTTCTTTCCAAGGCTTAGGCATAGACCTCTACTTAAAACACAGCATATTGCTGCATTTCATACATCTTACAATTTTTTTACATTTTTGACTTAATTTAACTAAATAAAATGTGACAATGGAACATTGTAACACATTTGCAAAATTAATTGCTAGAACATTAAAATGTGATATATATCTTCCCATTAATATTCAAAACTTGTGTTTTTTGTGATGGTCACGTTTCAGGGGTAGTAACATCACACACACACACACACACACACACACACACACACACACACATAAACATTTCACAACCCCTTAGAACAGAAAAAAACAGTCACTGAGAAGGGGATATTCACAATATGGCAGGAATTTACACTACAATGGCGCTTGATGATGGACCATTTACAACTGAAGCCTAATCTGACTCCCCTCTAGTATGCAGCACTAATGAAGATGTTTAACCTGTCCCTCTGAACAGATAATAATTTTACAGAGGATATTCAACATTAATTTAAAACTTAACTAATTAACTCCTTTATTCCAATAAACGGTTGTGGTGCTGCTGCTGCTTTGGTAGTAGGGCAGCAAGACTGGAGTCAACCCTGAAAAGGTCACACATTCCAGCTTAGAGTGACCAATCAGACTAAACTGCATGTCTTTGGAATTTGGAAGACAAGAGGGGGATGCCAAGAAAACGCAAGCAAACGTCTCCACGTAGACAAAGCACAGGCTGAAATTTGCAACTGCGACACTAGAGGTAAGCAGTATTGACAGATAAAAAAAAATGTTGCTGGAACACATCCCTATGAAATTTACTCTAGGAAGACTTATATATATATATATATATATATATATATATATATATTTTGTAACATATATTTCCAAATTTTTGTGAAAACAAAGTGAAAAATGCAACCCTTTCCCCCCTTATAGCTGTATATATTGCTTCTGTGGTTGACACAAACGAGTGAATAATGCTATGAAATCACCTCTTCATAAGATACGTACTGAGTCTGGAGACTGAGACGTACTGACGTGCTGACATCATCCTTGCAAGAGGAAGTGCTGAGAATTTTATGTTCTGAGGTGTAAGAGTTTTACTAACATGCTGAAATTCTATGATGAAGCACCAAATGGATTCTGCGAGAGTAGTGGTGCATATGATATTATTTTTGTTGACTTTCAGAAAGAATTTGATAAGGTACCAGATGAGAGGTTGGGCATCAAACTAAAAGAAGTGACAGTTCAGGGTATAGTGAGTAGATGGGTGCAGAATTGGCTAAAAGACAGGAAGCAGAGATGCAAGGAGCCTTGTCTGAAATTGCTGATGTTAAAAGTGGTGTCCCACAGGGCAAGGGTTGCTGCTATTATGAATATATATAAATGATTTGAGTATGAATATAAATAACACGCTGGTTACGTTTGCAGATGATACCAAGCTATGAGGATTGGCAGATCGTCTGCAATTTATGGAATCAGTACATAGAAACTTGGACAGCATACAGGCATGGGACACAACAGGAGGTATGACAAGTGGCAGTACCCCTTATAAGAAGGACCTTCAAGTCAGAGTGGACATCTGACTGTCTACATCCAGACAGTGTAAAGAAGTGACCGAGAGAGCTAACAGAAGGTTATATGGCGCCCTAATGTGTAGAGTATAAGTCCAAGGAGGTTATGCTCAAGCTTTATAACACACAGGTGAGGCATCATCTGGACTACTATGTACATTGTTGGTCTCCAAATTATAAAAAGGTCATAACAGGTCTAGAGAAAGTCTAGAGAAGAGTGACTAGGCTGACTCCAGGACTACACAGGATAAGTTATGATGAAAGATTAACAGCTGAGCCTTTTCAGTTTAAGTAAAAGAAGATTAAGAAGTGATATGATTGAAGTGTTTAAAATTATGAAGAGAATTAGTACAGTGGATAGAGATTGTTATTTTAAAATGAGTTGAACAAGAACACAGGGACACATTTGGAAGTTTGGTAAGGGCAGATTTCGCACAAACATTGGGAAGTTTTTCTTTACATAGAGAACCATAGTCACATGGAATAAGTTACCAAGTAATATGGTAGACAGTAGGATTTTAGGGACTTTCAAAACTTGACAATGTTATTTTAAAAGAATTAAGTGGATAGGACTGGTGAGCTTTTTTGGGCTGAACATCCTGTTCTCGTCTACCCTGTTCTAACGTTCTAAGATTTCAGGTTTATTTCATTTAAATTGCATTTAGTCAATGCTCAGCTGTAGGTGTTTTATGGCATTTAAAGCTGTAATATGCCTTATCCATTTGTAGAAGGCATGTTTTTCTGATTTCAAAAACAGAATCAAGTGCTTATAATAGGCCTCCTTAACCATAACACACTGACCTCCTAAAGCTGAATCATCAAAATTGACTGCTTATTAAAAATGTTACAAAGAAACAGGTGAAGAGTCTAAAATAAAAGAAAATATTTTTTCCTGTCCATGCATCCATTTTATAATCTTCTTAAAATCCTGTTCAGGGTCATGGGGAACCAGAGCCTAACCTGAGAGCATGTGTTGTAAGACAGGAACCAATCTTAGGCAGAAATCCAGTCCAGAGCAGTGCACCTTAATTCACAGTACACCAGTTTAGAGTCAACATTTACTAGGCCTGTCTTTGGGATTTGGAAATAAAACAGAGAACCTGGGCTGGGATTTGAATTCAGTATTTAAAGTTAGAAGGTAATATTTTTTGTCGCACAGGAAGGTAAACATGGACTTATTTTAAAAAGAAAGACCACTGACAGAAACAACTCAGCTGGGTACCCCTTTGAAGACTCTGTCTGTCCCCACTGTTCTTACTGTTGACAAAACAAACTTTAGCAGTCTCGATGACTTTGTCCATTTAAGCACACTATTACAGAATACATCCTTTCAAAATTGGAAAAATCAAGTCCAATGTTGAGTAAAGGTCCAATGTTTTCTGCGCTTACATGAATTTAAACTAACCAGCATGACCTATGGTCCCACAAACTTCAAATTGTTTATATGGCATTGATAATGAATGGATGGATGTTTCACAAAGTGAGCAGTTACCGATGTCAGTTGTAATGTCAGTAAGTAATGCATAAAAAGTCACTTTTAAACAAAGGAAACCTTTCTTTGTCTTATTCAAATATTTTCTTGGAAATAAGCCAGCCCTATAAGAATAAAAGACAGAAAAAGATGGAAACCTTAGAAATGGTGGCCACATCAAGAAGGCCACACTTTTGTTTTTATTCTTTTCATAAAATAAGCAAACAAATGCAAATAGTGACTACAACTGGTAAAAAAATGAAGGATGTGGATTTGGTTAAAATGTTGCGGACGAGGGGGTGCAAAGGGGCACTTTGTTCTTCTCATCTTTATAAAACTGATGGATACTGAGAGGGGATTTTTGTTTGTTATGGGGAAAAAGACTTAAAGAATTATTGTTGGTCATTTTAGTAAGCAAAAGATTTGCAAAGCAGATGAAAAAAGTTGCATTATTTTCCAATTTTTTTGGAAAGAAGACTGAATACAATACACAGCGCATATAATTTGAGGCAAAACAGCCCCTCATACATCTAAGTCATAACTAAACATGTTTCCATCTTTTGTGTATGCTCTATCCAGCAAAGAACTGTGAGAGGCAGCTTTAAGTGGAAACCAAGATCCTTCCCTGGATGGCACGCATGTCCATCACTGGGTACACTAAGGGAATCTGGAGTTACTAACTCAACGCACACTCACTTCTGGGTGGAAACCAGGAATCTCAGGGCAGGGAATGCACATGAACATTGGGAGAGTGCTCCATGTTCACACCGAAACTGAGGCAATACTTTAGATTAGGTAGTAGTGCATCTATTAGTCATGTGTTGTTATGTAATAAGACCCTCACAAAGCTTCATTAAAGGGGTTATTTATCTTTGTGCAGTGTGGCATACTGTATAAGAGCTTGTGAAATGTTTGTAAAATGATGGGAGCTGGATTTGGTCATATTAAACACTAATTAAGGATTCACAAGGAGGATAAAGATTCAATCACTTAAGACACCAAAGTGAAGTTCTTTTAGTATACCGCTCATGCTAGACCAAAACCTAGAGCCACAAATCAACCAAACATATATGTCCTCAGGCATATACAGGGTAAGTCAAAATTATGTTAGCACTAATGGTACTGCTATGTATATACTTATACACAATTTCTATGGACAATTTATGTGCCACTTATGGTACATGTGTTGAACATGATGGTGAACAGGTTGAGACATTCCTGTAAATCATCTTGCACATATGAAGTATGTTTTGTGAATAAATTGTTTCGGCCATTCAAATGTTAACATAATCACCCTGTATATCTTTAGGATATTGGAAGATCCCTGCAGTACAAATGACCAGGCTGGAGGCTGAGTCCAAGAGCTAAACACAGAAAAATGTGCAAGTTAAACAGAAATATGGAGTCAAAAACACTTGCACATGTTTTTTTCCACTTTCTTGCAAATCAGTTCTGACAAGTAATATATTAGGAAACAATTAACACTTGAAAAGAGCCAAAAGGATCAAGCATGCCACAATGAAATGAGACAATGGGCATAGCAGACATTAGATGAGAAGCCTTAAAGCTGACGAAACTGATGGATGTTTTCCTTTTTTGACTTTTTTTTTTTTTTTTTATTGAGTACCCGTCTTCTGAGGCATCGGCATGTCCCTCCCTTCCACTCTGCTTTTTGTCTCTCAAGCACTCAGAAGGGACAGCTGCACAATAAGGCATCTGGAAGGACTCAGCCCAGAAGGAAGCATTGTGCAGTCGGTCCTCCCTCACACAAGTTGTCAGGAATTTAACCTCACGGAGACCTTCAGCTCATCAAATAGCCTGCAGACCTTTATGACTCAAACCACACTAAACTTATTTTTGAATGCCGTATGCAATAGTTAATGGGGCTATCTTATATGACGACTTGTACCCTGTGTGGAATTCTGCTCATCTCAGCCAATCAATCCATTAACATTTATATTGTGCCCCTCACAGACAGATCATAACGGGGGTGTCACCTTACCAAAGACTGCAATGCAGCACCCACCTGTGCGAATGTAATAATGCATTTAAACACTCATTGCACACTGCAGGGAGGGTGAAATGGTGAAGCCTACCAAGAATGGGTGAGAAATTGAACCTTTCCATCTGTAAATGCTTCAGCACTACACCAATATAGCCTTTTGATTCAATTTCAATGCTTTTAGACATCTGTATTTAGAAAACAATGAGGAACTCCCACACTTTTCGAAAATGCCATGGGAGCCTCACTGACAATTTCTGGAACCTTGATTCGATTTTTGGTTGTAAATATTGCCTATTCTACACCGGGTTCACTTCATGACACATAGGGGGACCACAGCTCACCACATGGCATACTCCTGCTTACTGGGTAAATTCAGCATCAGCCATTACCTTTCAGGGAGTGGCCGGAGACCTCGCAAAGCCATTCTCAAGGTAAAGGACGGGCATGGTAGCTTATGATATCAGTGCTTAAGAAAGATTTTTCTAACATAACATGAACCGCTGGAAGATAAGGAGACCTGGACAAATGGAGTATGATTAAAAGGCAATATCAAGTGGAGCAGGCAGGACATGATAGACACAAACACAAAAATGATGTGACACTGATTAAGGAAAGTAACACCACAGCCATGTGAGTGAGGCAGAAGTCAAATAAGCAAAATGAAAAGCTAAAGATTATCTGAAAACTAGAGAAATGACTCAGTGACGAAGCCAAAATGGAAAATCCAGAGGCTGCCAAGCGATTGCTGTCACCAAGCAACAACAAGCAGGGGGCATGGAGACAGGCGTGTTCAAGGGTGAGCTCTTACTGCAACTCAACAAAACAGCCCTCTTATTATTGGCCTAATTAATGATCCAGTATATGCACTAACAATACAAACTACATAAAAAAAGAACTCTATTGATTTATTCCTTGACTGTTCTAACTTCTACTTAGCATAATTAAAGTATTGATTGAGCCCCACTCTGTGGTTCCTAAGTTATCAGTAAAACGATCTAGCCCAAAATCATTCAACTTCTTTTTACAATTGCAATTTAGAAATAATGTCAGAACCTAAAAACAAAGCAACTGTTTATGGGAGTTCTTTAATTTGTAGTTTCAGATCCAAAATCACCCAATCAACCATTGGATTTCGTATGCACACCATCAAGTTCAGGATTACTCATAAGATGGAAGACAACTGAATAGAAATAAGCAGGAAACAACCTAAATACAATATCGTCCCAACACAATTCTGCAAGTGTAATCTAATGAGAGTAGATAGCACTGCTGCTTCACATCTTCAGGAACCTGGGTTCAAACTCCTGCCCAGCCATGATATGTACAGAGTTACATGTTTCAGTAAGTTACTTCCCGGATGAAGGAACCGTTAGTCGGTGGCTCTAAAGCTGGCTTAGTATTTGTGGATGTGGCTTCATGTGACTAGAACTAGAAAAAGTTAGATCAGAAAATGAGCGAAGGGATGAATAATTTAAAATAAAATTATTGGGGTGACAAAAAAGGTGCAACAAACATTTTCTTTTGTGTCCATGTAGACCATGTGTTATTATTCTACTCTGTTACCCCAACCCAATGGTAGATTAGGATCTACGTGACCGTCCCAAGCAGTACTCATAACCCCATTCATCGTATTGCTAAACCTGCCAGTTGCATTCTTTCTATTTAGTTTTATAAATAGATGAACATCAGGTGATAAGACAATCTTTCCAATTCAATCCAGTATTCAAATTGGACTTCTTTTTTGATAACACCCTATCATTATGACCGAAAAAGCTGCATGATGTCAGGCACAAAAATCATTCTATAAAGTATAGCTATAATAAAAAAAAACTATTACTGTCAGGTTTCTATGGATTTTGGGACATGCAGTGCAGTTGCGATGCCTGGCAGAAACGCAGAACAGCACTCTTAATTGTGCATCATCTTTATCCATACCTCTATTTTCTAAATTTGCTCTTTCCAATAGAGATTTATATGAAGCCATGGAAATGGGGCCAGTTTGCAGTAGCCAGTTCATCCTTACATCTGCTCTGGCTATGGTGGTTTTTACTCAAATATGAAAGATGTGCACATTAGGCTGATTGCTGACTTTATGTTGGCCCAGTAATGGTGTAGAAGTGAAGGTGAACATCAACTGACATCTCATTCAGGATTTGTTCCTTCGTTGAGGCCAATGCTCTCAGGACAGGCCCTGCTCCTCATGTCTTTGAAATGGAAAACATAGAATCAGTAATGGTAGCATAGATACAGTACACAATTAAAAAAGGTGAAAGATATGCCTGTTTATTTTATCTTTGCAATGTGGTAAGATAGAGTTTTTTTGTTGGATATTTTTAAAATAGCCTTGCATTATTAAAAAATAGAGGCCTTGCTAGCATACATGGCGTGTGACAGGCAGGGAATACATTAATTATGGAATCAAAATTTATGAAGTGGTGAAACTTGAAAGTATCTCTCTATTATAAAACAAAATCCTGGAGAGAAAGAGTAGGGCGACGAGACGTGATCTTCACGTTAAGATCACGGAAAACACTTAAAAGACCGGCAAGACTAAAAAGATTGGCCATGGAGTGTCTCGCGGGGACCTTAAACATGAGACTTTGTGCCAAGAAACTGACTCAAGACCGTCTCGCGATGACGTAGAACATGAGATTCTTGCAAGACATGCCCTACTTACAAATAAATAAGAGCAAGGGCAGCCAGCAACACACTCAGTCGTGTTTTGGCTTTGAGCACACACAGATCCAGGGCTCTCAGCACATATAAAGTGTATAAGGACAATACGTTATAAATGAAACATAGACGACTAAGTGAAGAAGAAAGCAGCGCGGAGAAAAGAGACTCAAAAGCGTTGGAGAGAAAAAAAAAGAAAAAGAATAATCTAGGTGCAAATTCAGAAAATAAGGAAAGTAATTATCAGCCCGGAACAAGTGGAATTGAAAAAAAAGCACGTCCAATCCAGACGTTGGCGCTATACACATGCAGAGCAGGTTAGAGATTATGAAAGCAGTGGAATTCAAAAGGCTAAAAAAAAAAAACATTGGCACGATACACATGTGGAGAAAGTTAAAGAATATGAAAGTAGGAAAATTAGAAAGTATAAAAAAAAGAAAGTAAAGATCGCAGTAGCGCAAACAAACGGAATATATTACTCAATAAAGGGAAAATAATCACCATGGACCAGGTGTCATTGAAACAAAAGCAGGACAAAGCGAGGTCAGAAATGAAAGACAGAATAGAAAACAAAATAAAACGTCATAAAGAGGTTAAAAAACAAGGGGGCCAAACACATGCAGAGCAGGTTAGAGATAACGAAAACTGGAATTCAAAAGACTCAAAAAAAAAACGTAGGTACGAAACACGTGCAGAGCAAGATACAGAATATGAAAGCAGCAAACAACGACATTGTCAAAACAAAGAAAGCAAACATTGCATTAGCGCAAAGAAAGATAAATTATTACTCAGAGAAATAACGAAAAGGCGAATAGCAATCGAATATATGGACATAGGTGATATGTCAGAAGTATGTAAATATTGTAAGACTTTGAAGTTTAAGTCAAGAGAATTTCAAAAACAGAGTTTACCTCACATGCATTTATTAGTTACTTTGCAAAAAAAAATTATTCACTGCTGATGATGGAGATCGTTTTGTCTGTGCTGAGATTCCAAACAGAGAAACCTATCCTGAATTATGGTACAAAGTCATTAAACACGACTCACTGACCTCATTAAAAAGATTCAGCACATTGGGACTTGAAAGACTCCAAATATTGTTTTTACAGAAGTTCTGAAATAAAAGTGAAACTAATGAAATAGCAATAATTCAAAGAAAAAAAAATCTTAAAAGTGTGTAGCCGGAGAAACAAAAACGGGGGTTGGCGAGCAAAGCGAGCAGCGAGCGAAGCCCCCTAGTTTTCAAAAAGAGAGAAAAACATGGCAACTGACTGGGAGAATATCTGAGAAGTGGACTACTCTCCCACCAGCTATCCCTGATACCTGAGAAATCAGAAAAAAAGCACAGCTGGAACTGCTGGAGTTGGTCAAATTGGTAAGATGAATACTTTGTCATAAATTAGCTGTGTGCAAGCCCTGCAAAATACGAATCAGGCAAAGAGCCAGCAGGACACTTCACTATTATCAATAATTGAAAGACAGGAAGGCAGAGTGTTTGGTAAATGAACGGAGAGTTATTTTAATATTCACAGTGCAAAGTCATTTAAAATGTATCTGCAGTGGAAACTGTATCGTTAAATATATGGCATAAGGTATGGACATGGATTTTCGTGATTTTGTTTATGAAGAACAAGAATGGTTATTTTTAGTTTGCTGCACTTTCAGTGCATTTAAGGTAATAAAGAGAAAATTTGCATTAAAGAAAGGTAAGTTTCAGACTAAGACTCAGCAGCCCTAGTGCCTCATTAGTTTCACTTTTTCAGTTTTATTAACTATTACTAAGGTTATTTCACTTTGTGCTTTACATTTGAAGAGCTGAAGGCCAGTCAATTACATAAATGACGTTAGAGCTGAAGGGGGTCACCTGTAGTAGTAGTAGTGGCACAGTATTGTCACATTTAAGGAGTTCAATGAACCTCTTACTGGCATGCCTGACCAACATGCAACATGTCACCATTCTTAGGCATTGGTTAAGATGACACACTTGGTTCTGGACAGAATGTGAAAGAGCAGCCTTGTGATCTACAGACCATTTTCTAAACAATTTAGGCTTTAAATTGCTCTAATAACTTGCATTAACTATTGTGTATTCGGCAGCCACTTTTAACCATAATTATTTACAAATGACACACATTGTTAAACAGATAGTGTTAAAAGCAGCAATAGCTTAAAATAATATGTATGGATATGTACAATATGGAACAACAAAAACAAATAAAATAACTTACTCTTCATATTGTGCCATTTTTTTAAATACACTGTATCCAATTTACAATCATGGAAAATGTGGCGCTTATTCTCAGAACAAGGTAGAAACCATCATTATCTGTGCCACTCACTCACACACAACAAATCATTTAAGACTTGCAAGCATTTGAATAAATAGAGAAAATTCACATGTGCATGGTGACTCCACACAGACAATGAGTGTCCACGGGATTTGAATCAAGAAACTCTGATCTGTGAGGCAGCTGCCCTTACCACTTGAACTACCATGCTGCCTCTTTATTTATTTTCGTTCATCTAAAATATGTTCCCCAATTGTCATTTCTGTAAGTTCTGAGTGTACCAATATGAGGGCATTTTGCTGTACACAACCCACAGATATCAGCAAGGAGGTGTCTTCCAGGAGAAAGGACCTTTTCTTTAGCTCAAAAACTGGTGGGTGAACCCAATTTTCATGACACTATATTAAAAAAAGGAAAATAACTAATAATTGTAATTCTTTTTGCATGAAAAGCAGTTATTCTAGCGTTTTTAAAAATATTTTATTTTGTTTCATCATGATATACTCACCACACATTTTTTTAGTGCATGATGGTTGAATCTTTTTAAAAGATTAACTTTCCTCTCAGGGTTGCTTTGAAGATATTGGTAGTGTTCTGTAATTAGAATGGGGGTTGCTGCACTACTAAGGTCAAAACATCTGGATGGGACCCAATAGTAATGGAAAAACACTGAAACTCTACACAGGGTATATAACAGTCACACGTACATGGCAAGCCATTGTGTAGAAAGAAAAAAATCTAACAGCATGTTATGCAAACTGAAGTAGACCCCAGAAAAAACCTTGCCAAGTCTCATTATATTGTGGAAGCTTACTGTCAATAAAAATAGCTGTGTAATACTAAGTTTTGATTCCGGTCATCTTATTTTTAAAGATCTTTATAGAATTCTAAAACCTATGTTTCCTTAAAGTACACATTAAAAGGAATGAAATTATATGTTAAAAATTTACAACCATTTTACAATGGATGACACTGGTGCAAGGCCTGCTTTCTCAGCAATGAACTGTCTCCACGTTCACTGCTTTGTTCTTAAGAAAAGATCAAATACTAATGTCTGCTCATTAAACCTGTGGTTAATCTAGGTACACACACTCCTACGGTACAAAAATATATACAGTAAACGTGTATGGCAGGTTGGTGTAGTAGTTAGCGGTGTTGCCTCATTGAGAGTGATTCTTTCTATGTAGAGTCTACACATCCCCTCCGTCTCATGTTAATTTTCCTCAGGGCACACTGGT
>JANRMT010062806.1:57927993-57949684 GCA_026402145.1 Polypterus bichir lapradei | reverse complement strand
TATGGAACTGGGTGATGTTTAACATTCCATTAGGTGGATATTGGCACATCCTAATTTTCCCAGTGGGACTGAGTGTTGCTTGTATGGTAAGCTAATGCCCTGTCTAGTGCTTACTTTTTGCCTTACATCCACAACAGGTAACAGATGAGACTCTCTCTATAATGGAGAACTGAGGTGTCTAGATGATCACTGGAATCACACACAACTTACATATACTATTACTTACTGTTCAACATTTCAGACATCTCAAGCTCTGCCTTGTCTCAGAATTTAGAATTTTGTTGGCTCTCCTTGTAGCTCAGTGGCTGCCACTCTGTCCCCATGCTTGTGAAGTTCCTTCTGGCTATATAGTTCGATCCAAGTCTCTCTTTCTTTAGTGCTTTCATATATTTTGATTTGCTCAGTAATTTCAATTTTCTGAATTGGCCAGACACACACATGTAAGAAAATAAGAAGATCTGGATAATGAATTACTGGTTTTCTGTGATCTTTTCCTCTGCCTGTCAATTATCTTTACAGTGCAGTGACTTTGCTGCACTGACCATTTTAGCTAATGTCTATCTAGTTCAAAATCAGAAATGAGCTTGCCTTTAAATTATTTTTTCCCTAATTATTAAAGCACTTTCATGTCATAAAATAAAAATAGAATGATCTGGCAGGAATTATCTGAAAAATAACAGGTTAGAAATACCATTGTCTTACAAGAAGTTGGTCATAAACAAAAAAAGTGAGTGCCTGCCTAAGACATAAAGCAAATACATTTATGCTAGCAGAGTCCATTAGAGGAAAAACAGACAGACAGAGACCAAGCAGGCAAAAAAAAAAAAATGTAGGCACACAGAGTGACTTAGTCACGACCAGTTAGTTCTCTTTAAAAAGGCCAATGTCTAAGACATTCCTTGTGGTTCAGTCAGTTGGCAGGATCAAACAAAGTCTGCTGACAGAGTCGTTCGAGCAGCTCAGAGCTTTTAAGATAAGATGCAGAGATCTCAATGTTGACAACAACATTAACAACAAGCATCCTCAATGTGACAAAATGACCTTTTGAGACCCCCAGGCACTGTGCCTGCCTGGACTGCTTGCAGTATACACTTTCCACTTATCCCAAGACTGTCATATGACAAAGTAACAAAATCCCAAACACATAAATTACTTGGTCATTTAACCTCTTTGATCTTTACACAAGAGAAAATGCTCACATGCATTTTGAAATGCATATTTTTAAAACTGAATCTAATTGGTTCAATGCCAATATATTTCACTGACTGTTGCAATGTATTTTGTTTTGTTCTTTATTTTGCCTTATACAATTTCTTGTATTAGGAATTTGTTAGTTTTCACATACCCCTTGAGGTCAGAGTCCCTGGAGCAATTGCAGGTTAAGGGCATTGTACAAGGGCCCAGCAGAGTAGGATCCCATTTGGCAGTAATGGGGATTCAAACCGGCATCCTTCCGGACACCAGCGCAGATCCTTAGCCTCAAAGCCACCACTTTTTTTCCATTATATAAATGCGGAATAGTGTAAGTGTGTATTTGTGTGTATGTGTCTGAAATATATCACTTTCATCATTAGAAATATAATCAGAGAGACACAAGCCAATCTTAATTATGTTGGCCTTCTCAAATTCATCCCTCAATTGTCTGAACCCACTTCATTGAACCTAAGTGTCATAATTTTAAAAAAATCACTAAATCAATGTATTCATCAAGTCCCTGAAACTGCTTATCCAACTCAGAGAGTCCAGGCATATCCCAGCAGCTATAGGTGCAAGGTAGAAATCTCCAGTCTACTGCAGGAAAAACTGGCAATTAATTTAAAAAGAAGGTCTTTGGCCGTGAGAAGAAAATTCAAGCAATCAAATCGAAAATCTTCAAAATCCATAAAGACAGATGTGTTCCAAAACGCCATACCATGATGTTAAATAAAAAAATACCTTACTCCTCCTAAGGGCCAACTCCTCTTCCACCCTTTGGCTCCACATGCTGAATACCACATAAGTGCAGACACACATATGGCCATATTTTTGCAAGGATCAATGAAATTTTTTATTTTTAATTTTTACACAAGCAGTAATTGCTTTTCGAAACATGTTTTGCAAAATAAAGCTTTGCAGTAATTGTCCAGAATGTGTTGTAATGGGTGAGTCAAGCAGAGCAAGGCTGAGTGAGGAGGAGAACCTGGGGCTATGTAGTGTTTACATTGGTCAAATTACTAGAGTTCTACTCCGGTTGAACGAGTTGACTTCCAATCCCAAGACCCCAGGATTTTACTCTGTGGTGTTGCATTTAAATGCTCCTCTGTAGTTGTGAACCAGAGACATTGGGTAATAGAGAAGCTTGCAGATTTTGCTTGGCAGTGGAAGGAGAACTCCGCGGCTCTGCAGATGGGTCAGCTTCTAAGCTGTAACTGGTGTGCTTCGGTGTGTACAACATCAGGTTGGCTCCCCCCCAGTCCCAGGCACGTACTGGAGTGTGACAGTCCCACTGCTACCGTGTCAGGAAGGACAAGCAGAGTTTTGGAGTTAGCCCTAAGCAAATTCCTCAGTAAAGAAAGGTGTGATCAATTCATTGTTTGAGTGGTTTTGTGTTTATGTGCATTCATTTTTGTTTTCAATTATTACTGACTTCATCACTATTTTAGTAACATCCTGGTCAGAAACTCATTAGTGACTAATTTCTGACTTTCGCCTTTGGTTAGATGTGTTATTTTATTTTTGTTTCTTGGTACATTGAGTTTTTTGTTTGTGTTTACCTTTCCCTGAGTTTTTTAATGGATGATGTCATTTTTTTAATAACAGATGCAGCATGTTGCCCATCGGTGCTGGCACGAAAGTACTATAAAAGAAGGCCACACGCAGAGGAAATCATGCAAATATTGAAGGAACGGCTTTGTTAGGAACTAGTAGTGCTTAAACTGCATCAAGAAAGAAAGCAATTAGACAAAGAAATTTGGTTTTGACTTGTGTTTAACATCATGGCTTTGATTGTTGTTCAGTCCTATTAACATATATAATAAATGCCGTGTACTGATTTTGCTGATGCTTCTGCTTTTCTTTTGCCTGCTCCTGAATGACAGAGTATTGCACTCTCTGCTGCTCCCAACATATTTTTGTTCCCTCAGACTTTCAACCAATCACGTCAATAATCGTTTGTGATTAGAAAACAGACCAGAAAATTCCTGAGGATACACTGTAAACAGAAGATAACCCCTGTTCAGTTACATCTGATGAAATGTACAAACATGTAATATTGTTTAAAAATCCACAAAACGAAAACTTAGTGTACAACAAGTCTCTCTAGTATAAAAAAAATCTTGGAAGGAGATGAGACATGATTTTCTCAGAGAGATACTTATACGCCGTGCGAGAAAGATATTTAACCATGACCAGGGTTAGAAATAAAGAACAAAGAGTAGATGACAAAGTAGAACATCATAAAGAATTCAAAAATGCACATGCTGAGCAGGTTTGAGATAGTGGAAGAACGAAAATTCGAAAGTCTCAGGAAAAGGATAGGAAAGATCATATTAGCGCAAACAAACAAATTATTACTTGGTGAAATAATGGAATAGCGAAAAGAGAGAACGAATACATTGCTCGGATTTAAACTTTAAATCAGAGACTTGTAGATCGTCTAATTTGTGTTGCCAGTGAGAATTATACGATTCCAAAAACGTTGGCGCGGTATGAAGTCCCGTGAGACGGAGACTTTTAACATGAGATTCTTTCAAGTTACGCCATACTTACAACTATTTTCAAACAAGACCACGATCATCTTACCTCAGTCGTGTGAATGCTTTTGTCAGACACAGTTCCTATGCTCTACTTTTTTCATTGTCTTTAAAACCATTTATTGCAAGATTTTTCAAAGCATCTGGGCAGTTCAAACAGGAAGTGCAATCTATATATATAAAATTCTTTTTGCGTTTGAAACGGAAATTATGTATGACCATGCAAAACGGAAATTATGTATGACCACAGAACATATTATAATACAGGAACTAATCACTTCGTGAACTAATCACGCCATTTTTATATCTTCTTTACAAATAGTTATTGTGTGAGAGTTATTATACTGATATTGAATCTATCTCATAGAAGTGCGCCACCGCGTCGCCCTCTCCCAGCCCTCCTCTCTGGACTCCAGTGCTGAGCCGTTTGCCGCCAGGTGCGTTCTGACAGAGAAGTTTTATTTATTCGTCCACGTGGCTGTCACGGAAACTGCCACATTATAACTTTTTTTTAATTGGCAGTACTTGATAGTAGAAGAGATGAGGAAAACAGCTTTGCGTCTTTCTACTTTTTAACTGTGCCGAGCTGTAAACAATATAAAGACGACACCACCTTCAGCGGTGAGGGGTCGTGAGAACAAAGTGGATGCTGGGAGGCGCGGAATGTCGGGCTGTTCCACTGGGTCGAGAGTTTTGCAGTTTGGGGCGGCGTTCTCTCTTCTCACACTGTTTGTGATACTTCGAGTTCCCCTCGGCTCATGGTAGAGTGGAAATCTTTGCGAATGAGTGTGATCGGCGGCATCGAAGCAAAACTCTCTTTGTAAATTGTGTTGCACGACTACTTACTGTCCCTTAAGGTGACTTCAGGTCACTAAAACCCTGCAACATTCAAGGTTGCTTTTGTGATGAATTTTTTTAAGATGATGGAGGGTTTACAACTAAGAAGATGTACCGACCCCTTCATGTTGTTTTGGACTTGGGAATTGATTGGATCTTCTGCCCGTTAAGCACGGAAGGGCAGCGTCCACATTTCTCAGAATAATTTTTCTCTTAAATCACAGGCACGTAGTGCAAGGTTGTCAGGCAGAAATTTGCAGGATCGCATAGAAAATGTAATTTCTATACCACAGTGGTCGTGGAGCGCCTTTCACAAGGGATCTGCTACTGAGAAATGATCCAAATACATTTAAGCTGCTGTTAGTGCTACTTACCTGTTGTGTTATAGCGCCTTTAAAATGTACTTTACCCGAAAGCACTCCAGTACTGTTCAATGTACAGTATCTTTAGTTTTTACATGTTAATGTTTTACTGTTTAATAATTTATATACTACATTTTATTTTTTTTTCTTGCAGTGAGCAAAGCCACTGGGTAATCAGCTAGTATTATATAAAATCCTATAAAAGAAATCTGCTTGAATTTTACTGAGTGCATGTAGAAGTCCAGTTGTATTTCTACACTGGTTGTAAGCAATCTGTGCACAAGGAAGTAAGGCAAAAAAACTTTGTTAACAAAACAACCAATTTAAATTTTAAAAACAGAATTCACAATTACATTAAATAGTATTACAGAGTTTAGAACCCAAATAAAGACTTCAAGGATGAAAGACTTTGGGTGTTGGCCCTAGGACATAGTCTAACTAGTTTTTATGCACCCCTTATCAGCTACTGACGACAAATAGACTCAAATAGAAACAGGACTACGTGGTTGGTGAAAACTTCAATCAACATGAAAATGTCCAGCTTTATAAATTCTCCTGTGTTACCGTTTCAGCATGAAGGATGCAGAGAAGCAAACTTTGTATTTCCTTTTCAGTAGAGGCACCCACTGGGAACTGTTGAGGAGTCTTGTTAATTTGTTCATGCATAGTGACCTTTAAACACAAGCAATCCAAAAACAGGAAGCTGTAGTTAAACACGGGCTTCTGTCTTCTTTATGTTTTTGTAACTTGTCTCGAGTTCTTCTTTTTGAAAACAGTTTAATTCACTGGTTTTAAAAAACATGTTAACATATCCAAGCTCAACATTTGGTTATTCTTTGGTATTTTACATGCATAACTTAGCAAGCAAACAGTGCTTCTTTTAAATCATCTTTGCTATTGAGCAAAGTGGCTTTTAGCGTACTAGTTTTTGAATAAGAAGATGTTATAATATAGCACTGAAATAAGTTCATGCTTCATAGCCAATAGTTTCTCCATCCAGCCTCTTGACATTTCTTTGGTCTGCTAAGAGTTTTACACAATTCTTATCATTCTACACTAATTACAACTGGCTTGAGCTAACAACTTGCCACCTGTCCTCCTCCCGCTACTTGCAAATCTCGGGTCTGCTTTAACCCTGGTCAACCACCAGATCCTCCTTGCCATCACTGTGACCATTTTCAGGTAGACTGAGTCCAACATCTTGGGCAGATCCTACAATTTGTCCTTGTAAGGAGTGATGTCAAGGGCGGACCAGGAAAGCACTGGGTTTCTCCAAAGTTGGTGCTGGGTCTTCTCTTTCCTCTATATATTTACTCACTTGGCACTTTTATAAGTTCTTTTGGTTTCTTCTATCAGTGCTACAGTATGCCAATGATATTCAGCTGTACATGTCGTTCCCTCCAGAGGACTACATGGTATCAGCTAGAGTCTCTGCATGTCTTACTGATATTGCAACCTGGATGAAGGAATACCTTCTTCAGTTCAACCTGGCAAAGACAAAACACCTTGTTATTCCAACTCGTCCATCTATTCTTCATCCCATCTCGGCAAAGCTTGGCTCATTATAACTAAAACATGCTAGGTCTGTTCACAACCTTTGGGTGGTGATTGATTCGCAGTCTTTCAATGAACATGTTCTAATGGTGTCTTGTGTTGAAGATGCACTCTATAAACCGAATTTAACAGTGCATGCAACACAACCCCTGGTCCAGGCTTTCGTCTTGTCAAATCTGGACTACTGTATCTCTCTGCTGTCAGGAGTACTGATATATGTCACTGAGCCACTGTAGATGATTCAAAATGTAATGGCATATCTGGTCTTGAACCAGCTGAGGAGGGCACATGTCACTCTTGTTTGAGATCACCACATTGGCTCAATGTAGCAGATGTGGAAAGCGTACCCCCAGACACAGACAGACCGACACCAGGATGTCCAAAACACACTTCTTTATTTATATTTTCTGCACCACAATGTCTTCAAGCACCAACTCTCTTCTTCTTTTTCTGCTTCTCTTTCTCTTTCCCTTTCTCTTTCCTTGACCTCCTCTCTCCTCCTCACAAGCTTCGTCTTCTTCCTCCCAACTCTGGCTCGTCTACTGGAGGGAGGTTTCCCCTTTTATTATGACCCGGATAAGCCCCAGGTGCTCCCCTTGACGTCACTTCCTGGTGTGGCGGAAGTGTCAGGAAAGCACCTGGAAGCACTCCGGGTGTCCTCGTAATTACTTCCGGGCCATCCAGGCTTCTCTAATTGTCCAGGTGCCCCCTGGCGGTGGCCACGTCTTCTCATACAGAGCGTCCCAGCTCCGTCCCTGTGGTCCCCAAATAGCCCCGGGCGGCTGCCCTCTCGTGGCCAAGGAAAAGTATTGTCCAACTCGGGGACTATTCAGGCGTCCCGACCGGGCAGTGTCCCAGGTCATCTGTGACACAGAATGTATTCATTTCAAATCCTTGATGGCTGTCTACAGTAGTGAATGGGTCAGAAGAGGAGACACTTCTGAGGTCCTAGGCTCCTTCTCGACCACTCAAGTCTGCTGATGAATGGCATCCGGGGATGCCACCTCTGTGTGGCATCCATTCTCAGTATAGACTGTTTTCATGTGTAGCTCTATTTGAAATTCTAACTCCCTTGGTGCATTTTAAGAAGCAAAGAGTCTCTTGTTTGGTGAATTTCTGACTAACCGATACTATCTTTTAGGTTTTATAACCTAGGCATTCTAACTACCTTCTATTTTGTTCATTGCTCTTCACTTGTGGTGATCAATTTTTTAACCTTGTCCTGTAACACTTGTTCCCAAACAGCCCCTAGACTGAGGTTTACCTGATTATGTTGACCACTTCTGTAGGTTGCTTTGGATAAAAGCTTCTCTGAAGCAAGTAATGTAAATGGTATACAATTTACTATTTCAGTTGCACTGATGCTCTAATCCAATTGTTTCTGCAGATATAAATGGAACAGAACTGACAACTCTTGGTAGGGCAGGATTGCACGGGTATCTGAATGGCTCAGCTACAATGTAAGTAAAAACACAGATAGTTAAATAAAGTCTTTTCAAAATACTCTAGCGTTTAGTGGTCCATGATGCCAGTCGTTCATTTCTGCACTTACAACTTTTTACCCCTTCATTCTTTAGGCCACTGTTCCTTTTCTATGGTGTACCTCTGGTTTTCTGTACTTTGAATTGTTTTCAAACTCCTTTATTGTTTTTGAATGCTATTTTATTAATGTTTCTAGTCAATTTGGATAATAACCACTTTTACTTTAGCATGGAATCTGCTCTGAACCCTGCCACTCTACTCTTCTTGCTATCCATTTTGGCTTTAAGACAGAATCTTCATGAGTGCCTGATGCTCAACTGAGTGGATCAAGAAAAAGAAGAGTTTCTATCCAGAAACGATCAGTGTTTTTACTCTGACTTGCAGTTCAAAAAAGACAACTGGGAAATGCACTGTTGGAAGTGTCACTCAGATAACACAAATTCTGTACACAGTGGATAATAGCATGTAATTTTCAATCTACAGTTGTTAAAATGTCTCATTAAATACACTTATCTCTTATACTTGCTGAGTGAACTTTGGTTAGTAGGCAACTCCCTTTTACTGCTCAGAAGCATCCAGTACAATACCGGATGCCTCCAAAAGCAATAAAAACCCTGCTGCTGCTCTTTTAAGGAATTTTAAGAATGACTGATTTGGAATACTACTGATAAAAATACAACCTTTTTGAGTCATTCAATCTAAACATGTCCCTTAAAAAACAAGAAAAAAAAGGAGTGAGAAAGAGTTATAATGTTATATTTAAAAAACTGAAACTAAAGGGATAAAATTGTTCTATCTAGAAAGAAAAAAATGCCACTTGTTAGTAATTATAGTTTGTCTCAACAGTAAAAAAAAATCGACACTGGGGGGAAAAAACAAGCATGTGGACACACAGATACAACAAGTCAGCTCATGCACATAACTTAACAAAGTTAAGCAACCAAGAAAAGCAGAGAGAGAGTCTAAGAATAAACACCATATCTCAAATTGTGTATTCTGGCTAATGAAAGCCTACATTTCAAAGGTAATCACACAGAAAGCCTTAACAGTATTCTCCTTCAATTCATTTCCATAAAAACAGATGGGTTTGCTGAGCCAATGCTGATAGAAAAATTACTTGCAGCCATCTAAAAATATTACTTTGGCATCATCTGAGATACGTTGTCAGTAATGATATCCTGACTGGGCTTTAGTTAGATGGATTCACACATTCTCCAAGGTGTACCATAAATTTTCTGCCTGAAGACACTACTTAGTGTGATAGATTTATTCGTTCATTCATTCTTCTGAACCCATTTATTCAGGTACAGCTTCACAATTGGCTGTTGGTTATACCAGCAGCTTAAGAAGCAAAATAGAAAATGATCCTCATAGGGGGGTTCTCCACTGACCACCACTGTCTCATACAGGGCCGATTTAGAATTGGCAAGTGACCTGGCCTATATATCTTTGGAATATGTGGTAAAATCCAAGACACCACAGAAAGCCTACATGAACACTTGGAGAATATGCAAACTGTGCACAAGAGGTGACTCTGCTCAAATTATTACTAGTGGTAAGAAGTGGATATATCTCTCTATTTAAAAAAAAATCTTGGAAGGAGACAAGACGTGATTTTCTTGGAGACACTTTAACATCGCGCGAGACAAGGCAGCTGCTGTACAGGCTTTTAAATGTTCGAAGCGCTGCGCGACGTACAGAACATGTAGCACAGCAGAAGTAGCGACAGAACCAGCAGGAGCAAGCCAGCAGCTGTATTGTATTTGTATTGTATTTGTTTGCCATTGTATCTCCATTTAAGAGGGGGTTTCGGACGAGCAACCGCATCTCCTTAGCGTGCGTTCAGTCCCAACCTCCCAAACGTAAGCAGCAGAGACGCGAAGTGGCGAGCAAAGTGAGCAGGCCTAGTTCACAATTAAAACTAACAAACAGCAGATCACAAACATCTAGGCACTCATCAAGGGTGGGTCACACAGATTAACATGAGAATTGTTCTTTACTGCCTTAAGTCAAGAATAATAAGATGACATTAGCACCGTTACACCATTATGACTTAAACCTGTTTAAAAACTGATAGACACTAAATTCAAATTAACATAGATATTTGAATTTAGAGGTAAAACAGAGACACATCAGAAATAAAGATGGAAACATTCTGCAGGTTGGTCAATTGTGTAATTGGAGTGCAGATTTAGTAATAAGCGAGCAACATAATGCGGAGATTGAAGCCTCTTGAAATTTATGATTTGAGCCGTCAATCCTAGCCATTAGTCTGCTGAGCAGTGCAAATGGATAAAATGTGTTCATCCACAGAGTTTGTTGTAATCTGCAAACAAAACTGCAGTAATAGAGAAAAATAGAACAGTACTGCGTACACTCACAATTGTATACAATCAAAAGCAGATTAATATAATTTAACCAATCAAATAAGTATTTTTTGACACTACAAATGGACACATTATATGTATTTCATCATACAAATCTTGTTCAGCTATAGCATAAATATATTCATTACTTTCATTAAATTGAAAAGGAAGGGAAAGAAGCAATAGTATATTTCCAGATGGCTGGCACAAATACAGTGGCAGCCTCACCCAGTCTTCGCCATCTGTCACACCAGGGCATCAGAGCTGCTTAAAGCCACAAGTACTCAGTGTAACCCTTGCTCACTGACACACTGATCTCAGCCGCTGGGCTTGCAGAACTCGGTCTGTGTGTCACTGAGACATAAAGAGGATTAGGCGAGGATGACCCAAGAGCCAGAAATGGGATTCACAAAGACATTTCACATATTTGAAAGTTAACTAAATGATGCATAAGTGCGTGGTGTCACTGATGACTGCTGGTTTCTGCATTCAGCTAGAGATCTTCACTATGAGCATTCTCTTTAAATATCAGAGTTCCATAACATTGTTTTTGCCTTAAATGTTGTTTTACAAAAGGTTATATCAATTTTTGGAATGTAATTTTGTTTGATGGCCAATGAGCACAGATTCTAGTAGATGGAACAAATGAATGTCACCCTTCCACCCACAGTCTCTAACCAGCCTAATAATCCCCTGGATGGCTACTGCTGTTATAAGGATGGCCTATCCTGGTTTGGAGCACTGGGATTAGGAGCAGAGCTAGCGCAAGTGATGTACATTACATTCCCTCACTGAAGAAGAAAAAAAATACAGGCCAGAAAACAGTATCACTTTAGGAGAAATTAAGATACAGGGCTACCAGCTGAATGAGTTATGTGGTATTTTCCCATGTGGCACCTGTAAGCATTTAGCCAAAAGAACTTTACATATAACAATCCTTAGGGTCACAAGAAGCTGGAGCCACCTATCACTGAAGAACTAAGCATAAAGCAGTACAACACAAGACACAACCATTACCAGCTCATATTTAGCCAATACAAAGTTCTAGTTAACCTAATATATTTTCATAAGAATTCAATTATTGGGTGTTGGGTTGCTAAGGCCTATGCCACCAGCGCACACTTATTTGCTTGGAACAGGTTCAACTTTAGGATGTCTCCAGACATCTTTGAGATGTGGCCCAAAGAAAAAACCCACACAGACAGTGCAGCACACGGACCCTCCACAGAGAAAATGGCTGGACCAAGATTTGAACCTGGTCTCCTAGAGGTGTGAGACTTTAGAGTTAACCACTGTGCCATACTACTGATGTGATACCTTGCCACTTAAGATCATCCAACAGAAAATGGTTCAGGCTAAAAGTATCATCATTCCTGATTCTCAGCTTCTTATCCTGTTGTGACAAAATCTTTGGACAGTTTCAGATTAAACACATCATGGAAGGGTGTTAGTGTGGATATGCTGTCTTTAAATTAAATGCAAGTTAGATGTATAAAATTCTCATGAAGGTGAACCATGCTTATATCTTTGTAAAATAAGGGCAGCAAAAATTTTCAGTACTGCACAATGTATTTTATGATTTAGTACACACTTCGGTCTCAAATATAAAATCCACTTCAACATCATTATAATATTTGGCTGGCCTCACACATTATTATTTAATTAAAGATGACTTGCGAGTTCTCAGCATCAAGATACTCTCTGCCTAGCTCACCATGAATTGGGTGCTTTAGGCTTCTCTCCTATGAAGGATTTTTCCTAATGTGTGTCTAAAAGCAAATGGCAGCTTGCTTGGTAACATCAGGACATAGCAGACGGGGTAAGTGGGTTAAAGTGTCTTCCCACATGTGTGATTTTTCTAATGCAGGTCACACGAGGGGGCAGAATTCATCTGGCTTTGCATTTCCTTCCACAAAGCTGTTCTATTTTAAGTGCTCGAGTAGATCAGTGCTTTTCAAACTTTCTTAACTGACATCTGCATTTCAGCACAGTCTTCACAGATGAAAGCCTTGGAAATGGTGAGCAATATCTGCCAGGTCACTGGACAAAAACTGCAGTCAGAGAATCCAGGAAATCCTCTCTGGTTAAGGCCCCAGGGTCACTGAAATGTCTGCATCAATGTTGGCTGATGGGCTAAAAAATATGTAGTGTGCTGTACTGGCTATGGCACTGGTCTGTAAACCACAAGGTAACCAGTTCATTTTCCCCCTCCTCTGAAGCACTGTGTGACCCGGGGGAAGTCACTTAACCTGTCTGTGCTCCATTTCTAAAAAATAGATGAAAACAATTGCAATGAATACTGGTTTTGTCTTATAAGTCACCTTGGATGAAGGTGCCAGCCAAATACACAGTATTAATAGTAGTAAATCAGCAGACACAAATCAAGCGAAAGGCTATCATTAAAGTCAATCACTACCAGCACCAAAAACATTTGTTCCAATTATAGGTTAGCAGGGGTCAGAGGTTACCCCAATAACATTAAGTGGGAGGCAAGAACCAACCCTCATGCAATGCCAGCTCAACATATTGTGATATTCACATAAACAGTTTAACAGGTGCCGTTTAACCTTACAAATACATCTATAGGATGAGGAAGGAAAACCCTCATGTGGAAAAAACATCTGTTAATAGAGTCAGAGCTCCAGTGATGAAATTTAAGGCTAGAAAAATATGGCAGCTGCACTATAACATTTAAAATACAACCAATGGAACCTAATTCATGGATTAATGTGGGAAAATCAAATTTATAGTTATTCACAGGCTTTTTGTTTAGCTCTTCTTATCCTATGTTTCATGTGCATGGTTTCCTTGTTTTGTTGAACTTTTTTAAGACAAATTTGAAAAAATTGCCATTTCAATCATTACCACGTTTTATGTTTCAGCATGGGCTCTGTTATATCTCTAGTTTTGCTTCTTCTCATACTGAGATGCCTCCTGCTTTGGTTAGCACTGCTCAATGAATGTAAGGAGGCACTGTTCTTTTTTTGTATCCCTGAAGCCTGATTAAAGCATCACAAATACAAATGCTACATGGTTGTGTTGTGGAGAATCATCTGTCACTGTGGGTCCAACAGTCATTTTCTTTCTAGCATATGTGAGATGATGTTTCACTTATTGATCTGAGATTTCAACTATCATGTGTGGTCATTCGAGGTCATAATGTCCTCTTCTGAGAAACAGGAACAAATGAAGTCCTAAGCAAAGAAGATGACTCAATTTCCTCAGCCAGTGTAGCCTTACTAACTCTTCAACCCTTCTTCAGTTATATTTTAAAATTTGAATGATTATGAAAAACTAATTTTAGTGCTCCCACCCCCTCACCTAGTAGACATGCGCATTACATTAAGGGGTGTGCGCGAGTGTGCTCCATCCATCTGCTTTGTATCCAAGTGCTGCCAGGACAGACTCCCGCTCCCATGCCCCTGAAATGGATTAAGCTGTCTTCATAATAAATGGAAGAATTAATGAGTTTGTTTTAATGATGTTGTGTTTATCTGTTAAGTGAGACAAAACAGCTTCAATTGTACTGAATCCAGGAAAAAAAAACTCATTTTTCAAATTTAGGAAGTCTTAAAAAATTAGGCAGTTTTATCAAAGATTCAGTATTGACTTAAACTTGAAGTTTGTGTGGCTTTAGCAATGCCTAACCAATAACAAAGCAAGGTTACTGGATTTGTTCTTTTCATGTGTGAATTAATTTGTCAATTTGTGAAAACAAAACCGTGCCTGTCAATACCTGCTCCTTTCTAGGCAACTCTTAATGAAAAGCGTCTCATCCGAGCTGAACAGCGTCCCACTCAAGGACAGTTGGGGAGGGGGGGGGTATCTGGAAATGCTCCAATGCTATTCTTGATACTGTGGGAAAGCTCTTCTGATTGGTGTGGTAATCATTTAAATCAGACCTGTAAACAGGACCTTAGGCTTACTCAACACCACAAGAGCTATCAGCAAAGTGCTTTCATAAAGTGCCTTTCAAAGAATGTTCCACAAATAAATAAAAAAAATCTCTCACACAAAATGCTGGTCATCCTGCAGAGAATGCATCTTTAAAAAAAAACACTTTTTCAGACAGCTAGTACTGTACTCTCATTTTGATTTGTTAGGATCTACGCAGTTTGAGGAAATATGAAAGGTATATCCTCATCGAAGTAAAAATTTAAAGATTGACAGCACAAGCATTAAGAACTTGCTCATGTTCGGTTTCCTATATGTCCAATGTTTCTGTTATTGACTATGGCCTCCTAAAACCTAAATGCTAAATTACTTAACTTAAGAAATGAATGGACGAATGTAGCAGAAAAGGCAAATAATGTTTCCTGTGTGACTTATTTTTGAGTGTTCTGGGTGTGTCTTTCCTGTAAAAAACAAGATATTCTGAACCCATCATGCCCTAGACAAGTAACCAAGGAAACAATGAGATAATAACAATTAAGTATCATCCTATTTTTAAAGAATTTAAATTTCAAAGTCTTTTAACTTGTTAACAATTTTGGGTAATATTAAAATGCATAAGTATGACATTAGGATGTGCCATTTATCTGTTTTAAATTTAAATGAATTGAATATGATATATAATTCATTGTCTTTTAGATCCTTGTTCTATCATTTTTGGATTAATTTGTAGCAGCGATTTATGGCTTTTCTTTATTTGAAAAATATTTTCCCTAACAGATGGATAGTGGTATATTTAGCCATACAACAGCATCCCTGTTCTGTATGTATGATTTGTAATATAAATTCAATAAAAGAGTCCCGGATGTAACAATTCATTTGGTGTTGTCCACAATATCAAAAAGAGCTTAAGAAGATGGATAGTACAGATGGCGGGTGGAGTATTCAGCCTTAACAATAGCACCTCAATATCTATGTTTGGCCTTACACATCCAATAAAAGATGAATACGATGTTCAATGCAAAAAACTTGTGTCATCCACAAGCTGACGGCATAAGCATGGACATATAAACTTTCAAATGATATGCTTGAAACACACAAAAATCTAAACTAAGATATAACCATTTTGCACCATACTATGTGGACATAAATGCAATGAACAGCAAACAAATGGTGTATGACTGAGCAAGACAGAGCTGTGGTACGCCTGAGCTGTCAAAGATGATGAAAGCGACATCCATTTCAATAGCAAGTGATACGGTAAGAGGTCTCAGCTTACTGATATACATCTGTTTAAAAGCTTTGGGCAATGAAGTCAGATAAATCTGTTTTCTTTTATTAAAATGAAAACCAGCTATTTAAAACCATTGATATAAGCAATTGGGTTCACAGCTTTCAGGACTGCGGCGGTCAAAGCCATTACGATAAATGTTATGGACTACAATGCAAGTTTATCAACTGTTGTGACATCAATCACCACTGAAATGTGTAATATGAATCAGAGTTTGTGCTTTTACAGAGAACAGCATTATATCTTCTAACTTGAAACACATCAATCAAACGAAAGACACACGCATTTAACTCTTTAACCAGTAATATCCTAATTAAAATATTAATGTGTCCATCCATTCATTCACTTAGTGAGCTTGCCCAATCCATTTTACTGTCACAGGTAGTCAGAGCTTATGATGGAAGAACCAGGACAACTGCATCACCAAACCCAGATGAGATGCCAATCCCTCACGGGCCACACACACAAACACACACCTGCTCTCACATATTCCAGACTAATTTAGACTTAAAAGTGAAAGAAACCACTCAGAGAACAGCCACTCTAATACTTGGACAGTGAGTGTACTAGCAGCACCATACTGCACATTTTCATCTGGACTTTCTTACAAGAGCGCTACTCTAAACTTAAAATTAAATAATAAGCCCTTATCAAGTGACATAAGTTTTTTTTATCCTATTATTTAACAATATATTTTAATACGGCGTCCAGAAATCAAACAGCATATGTAATTTTACTTTGACTACCCCACACGCTCCCAGTAAAATTACATCTGAACCCCTGATAGAATGACTCCTCCAAAAGGTCTTTAATGAAGGGCTATTGTATACCACACTGAGGTTCAACATATCAATGAAAGATAACAATTCAGTCAAGCTTGGCTTTTCCTGCTCCATCTCTTTTCAGCTGATGAAAACATTGCAGATTTTTGCTATCCACACACTGATAAGAACATAAAGCCAGATAAGAAAATAAAAGAAGTTATACCCAATTATGGGAGAAAACGAAAAAGTAGGAATTTATTCAAGTTAAGCAAAGACTACAGCAGCAAAATTATACTTCTAAAAAATTTCTTAAACTAGAACACTGAGATGCAACAGAAACAATACTTTGTGTTAGAAAACAGTTTTTTACAGAAAATTGGCATCCATAGAGCCAGGTGTGTAGAGACATAGCTGAAATTGTGTAAATGTATGTTCTTGTGTAAATCTTTCAGACACACACCGCTGTTATAAAAATTACTACAATATTTTATAAAGACTTAGATATAAAGAGATTACCAGGATAATCCAAATTCAGAATATACACTTTCCATTGTTCTTTTAGACTTTCTGGGACAGATTTAGCAAGGAGTTGGAGCCAGAAATGTGACTTATTGGTCCATTTCCTTCACGAGTAGCTGACTCAGAAGACCCCGACTTCAGACACCAGGGCAGCCTTTTTAACTATATAGCTTAGTTGTCTTTAGTCTTTTATAAAAGCATCATCACATTCCAAGACTTAACTATTTAAGTGAGAAATCCACTGGCAACAGTGTACTTAACATACCTATCAATAAATAGGGCGCTCCTACCAGAGATACCAACTCTTTATCTTCTCAGTGTTTTGTTTTTCACCACCTTAACCAGTCAGATCAGTACGACTGCATCTTCTCTCAAATTCAAGTCATCACATTTGCAAAACACCAGGACAGGACTGAACTACAAATGCAGCAGCAAGCATAACTTCCAAGACTGCAAAATCAAAGTTATTATTTTTGCCGTATACACAAACTATTTGAATTTGAGACAGAATATGACAATTAAGCAAAAGTACAGAATGTCACTTTTTATTTCTGAGTTTTCCTGTGTATATGTGGTTTAAACCTTTTCTACCAATTGTAAGATGGACGCTGTATGGCGCATGACCCGACACAGACTGGACACGGGAGGCACGTGTAAACCAAATAAAACTATTTATTTTTCTTCACCTGTGGGGCATGTCTTCCCCATGAACCCCACAGGTATGACACAGTCTCAAGCACACAAGTAACACAGCACAAAAGCACTTTTCTCTTCCTCTCGGCACCACCACTCCTCCGAGGCAACCTTGTCCTCCTCCTCCTGACTCTGGCCGCTGAGTGGTTGTCGCTGGCTTCTTTTATAGTTCACCCAGAAGTGCTCCAGGTGCTTGATCACCAAGTTCCGGCAGCACTTCCGGGTGTGATGAATATGCTGCCCACACTGGCTCAGGAGTCCCAAACGTAGCACCCCCTGGTGGTGCCTGCGGGACCCAACAGAGCTGCACCCAACTCCAATTCCCAGAGAGCCCTGTGGGAAACCGAGGCACTGCTCCACCCCAGGTGGAGCGGCCATCTAGTGTCCTGGGGGAGGTATTGCACTGTCCAGGGCTGCTCCCCCTGAATATAGTGTGCAGGGGCGTCCTGGCTGGGCATGGACGCCAGCCGCCTGCCACACAATGTATGAGTGTTCTTAACCTCATTTCAGGTGACCATACAGGTATGTGTTTGGAAAGATTCAAGTAACTTGAGTAGTTTAATATTTAGTTGCAGTTTGAATGTCTGCAGTCTATGCAAACACACCATGATCCACTGATGTGACCAAGCTCTTGGTGTGTTCTTCTAAAATGCTTCCTCAAGCCCGTGCATTAGCCGTTTTAGTAGACCTCTGCCTTAGTGGATTTTTGATTGTAGTCTGCTTTTCAGAAAGGAAAATTCATGTTCTATTACATTCAAATTAGGGGATTGTATTAACAGGTGCATTTACATTTATTTATTTGGCTGAAGCCTTTATCCAAGGCAACTTAAAACATTTATGATAAAATTGGTTACATTTCTTTTGGTTTTCCAATTTGAGCACAGGTAGGTCAAGTGACCTCATGGTCACACAGTGTCAGTAGCAGTATTTGAACCCAGAACCTCAGGGTTTGATGTCCAAAGCCTAAACCACTACACCACACTGCCACACCACAATGTATAACATGGCTGCCTCATGGATCCAGTGTCCTGGGATTCGACATCTTTACACCGTCATGTACACATCTATGTGGAGTTTCTGTGTTTTCTGCAACTTTACATATGTTGCCCTCCAGTTACTTTACCATTATATCTATAAAGCTGACATCACATTACACAACCTCTGGTCAAAGGTGATGTCAAACTTGCCAATGGCAGTTGCGGGTCTAGTCAGCTAAGGGTGTCAAATTACACTAGCAATTACAGGGAATGACAAACTATATGACTATGTGATGACTTTCAAAGATGGATTTACTATTCTAATTCATCAGAAACTTGTGCCTTTTTCAGAGAACACGTAACGCGCAGCCTTACTGTGTTGGTGTTGTATGATAGCGTTCCAGGTACAAAGAGTTCAGCCGGAGTCTCTGCCCTTTCTTTTTTATTTCTGTCATGATACATTAAAAATGAGACATCAGACAGATGAGCCTTTCTTCTGTTTGCAAGGTGTGCTTCCTCTGTATATCTTTGGGTCTCCGTTGCACATGTACTTCTGGATGAGCAATTACTGGTGGTCAGCTTTCACACACACAGAGCACGTCCCTCACAATGAACACCAGGTTGGTTAGACTACATAACTGGAAAATTATGTAAATTAAGTCTGTGACTGAAAATCACTAGAAAAATCATGTAGTGTAACATAGCCCTAAGATACATGTGTTAAGTTAATTGAAGATTCCAACTTGGCCCTGTACAAACTGAGGGCCAAGTAAGTGAGTAAACTATTATTACTACTTGGAAATCAACATTTCCTGCATAATAGTGTCATTCTATTTTACCAAAAGGCCAAATTTGCCATGTTTGAAGGGCATAGAGCAAAATCCTTGTTAAAACAGTTAACACAGACAGAAAATGTAAGGGATATATTAGATCCAATATACAACCAATAAGGAGAAATAAACTGCATTTGTCACTCTAATAAAAGTAAAATATTATTAAAAGTGATATTATTTAAATGACTGGGCCCTGTGATAGACTAGCACCCTTTCAAAGGAAGATTCCTACCTTGAACTCGATGCTGTCATAACAATGTCATATCCCCACTTGAACTGACATAGAATGATATGTTGATTATATTAGCCTGTCTAAGACTTTTAACATTTTTTCAGATATGCTGGCAGTGTAGTCTTGGTCATTGTCTGCTGTATAACTAAGGTCCGGCCCATCACTCTGGAGTTTCTCCATGTCAAAAGTCTTTCATTAGTTACACCATGAATAAAGATAAGCAAGCAAGTTCCAAAGGTGACCATACATGCTAAAGTTAAGGCACAACCTGCAACGAGTTTTAAGAATAAATGTTGAATCGTCTGTACCAGATTTTCTTCTTCACTACAGGTTAAGCTTTTTCATTCACAAAATGGTACAAAAAATAGTTTTTTGAGCCTGAGAAGCAAATGACTAAAATGTAGAAAATAAACACAATCTGAGAACTGTGAATTGCAATTTGGGCATTGTGTGACAAGCTCGTTATGTGTATTAGAGTAATGTTACATCGAATAACAAATCAAGGCACATTGGCCTTAACAGATTACATTATATACAAGAAGAAATGAAATATTATTAACAACCAGATTGGTAGGAGGCAACCCAGAAGACATGACACATATGGGACCATTCCAGTCATGCTGGATAAATGGATTTCAAGAGGTTACTGGTGGTTTTCTTCTGACAACAATTAGAGAATACAAACTAATATGGTTAAGTATTTAACAGATGTCAGTTTTACCCCGTCCCCTTTCTATTCTTGGAGTACCTGGGATCAGCATGTCACTTGGGTAGTAGACAAGAACTGCCCAGTTGTCACCTATGATCACCTTTATAGGCCCCTGTCAAGCGGGGTAATTGGTAAGGGTCCTCTATCTCCTCGAGTGACCTTTCTAAGCTAGAGTTAGCCTTTTTCATCTTCTGGTACCCCTTTCAATCTCTCCACAGCAGAGTGACAAAGAAAACTTATATGAAAATAAAAAACTAAATAATGGTCAGAATGCATTTATGAGGGGAAGAACTTATCAAATCAATATGATTGACTTTGTTGAGCTGGTCACTAGAGTAGATGACAAAATTAAAAATTACAACATGATTTACTTTGAGTTTTATGAATCCTTTGATACAGATCCACACTGAGGATTAATTTTGAGACTAGAAGCCACTGGCATGAGAGGTCTGCTAGAGACATAAAGTGCAGAAAACAGGAGAATGTTTTGACATTGTCATTGTCTAGACGATGTGCAGTAGCATTTAAAAAACAAACTGTTAAGCTATATTGTAAAAAGCAATGAATACAAATTTAGGAGTATAACACTCACACTATATAATCCACTACTGAGACCACATGTGGAGTAGTGTGTGCAGTTCTGGTCACACTTCTACAAAAAAAAAAACACAAAGCTGTCTGAAGAGCATGTCCTACGGTAACTGGCTATGGAAACTGCATCTCTTTAGTGTTGAAAAAAAGACCTGGGACCTAATCCAGGCAGTCAACTTTCTAAAAACACTGATAATGCTAATTTAGTCATGTCATGCAAATGAAGCCAAAACCTTAGATGTTACCGGGATGAGACACTGGAAGAGCCTTTCAAATAACTAACAACAGGAGTTTGATGCTCTGAATGGTCTTCTCTCATTTGTCAACCTTCCTATGCTTTTATGTGAATCTTCAAAGCAGAAGTGAATTTAAAGAACCTCTGAAAATAAGTAACATTTTCTCTATTATTATACTCACTCTGGGATGATAATTATAAAGTTGACCTGAAGAGCAATGATATATCAATGCTGGCATGTTTGATACACACACTATCAGCAAAAATAGGTTAGTTTAATCAATATTTGAAATCTGACAACATTCCATCAGTAGGCATTGAGAAAGTAAAACACTTGAATATGACATCTCAAGCAGATGCATTATATGACATTGGGCCACCATAGCATACTGTGAAGGTGCCATGCTGATGAGCATGTTGGGCATCTATGGTTTATGTACTGTTGTACTTATATTCTTAATTAGTTTTGTTGTAGTTCTAAGGGATAACCCAGGAGTATGAAGGTCAGCTGATTTGTACTTTCTGTTAAATAAAATAAGGTTATTTCTCTTAAAGTGTTCTTGTTTATTATGATGTCAGATAGATAGATAGATAGATAGATAGATAGATAGATAGATAGATAGA
>JANRMT010062806.1:57917884-57927983 GCA_026402145.1 Polypterus bichir lapradei | reverse complement strand
AGATAGATAGATAGATAGATAGATAGATAGATAGATAGATAGATAGATAGATAGATAGATACTTTATTAATAATGGCAATAAGTAGAATTTCACTGTACTTTGTATATGTAACAATACTACAACTATTATTACTACTTGGAAATCAACATTTCCTGCATAATAGTGTCATTCTATTTTACCAAAAGGCCAAATTTGCCATGTTTGAAGGGCATAGAGCAAAATCCTTGTTAAAACAGTTAACACAGACAGAAAATGTAAAGGAAAAATTAGACCCAATATACAACCAATAAGGAGAAATAAACTGCATTCATTACTCTAATAAAAGCAAAATATTATTAAAAGTGATATTATTTAAATTCTTATATATTAGGCTGGATTTTATCCAACATTCAAAAATGTATGTGTCTTTTTTTGGCAAATTAAAATTACCTTGATGTGAGAATCAATGTGTGCCCTCTAATGCAGTACTGCCACATCTATGAGTGGTTTCTGCCTTGAGCCCAATGTTGCCAACTTCACAAAAATTCTTAACTACAATGTATTATGGAATATTGATAACAGAAGGATGGATGTATGGATATACTAAGACAGCTGTTTATCCAGGAATATTCACTGTATTATTTATCATTCAAGTGCCATTCTCAGCTTTTAGCTTTCTCCCTAGACTCCTTTTAACCCAGATAGCTTTTTAAGAGGTACTAAAATAGCAGCATTTCCTAACCATACCAGATTTAAGTGAAACATGCAGCTATAGGCTTCAAGAGGCGTACTTCAAGTTATCTCTGCTTTGCACTGTCTGATAAATTTTAAAGCTGTTTAGCTCCATTTAATATGCTAAGGTGAGCTAGACATGGTCTCCTCTCTGGAGAATTAGGGTTACCGCCACTGATTATCTATTCTCTTTTGTTATTTTTAAAGCCACGTAATTTCAGTTTCTGCCTTCCTCCTAAATGGCACCCCTGACTTTGGAAAAGCAACCCAGAGATGTATTTTCTATTGGAGTTTGCAGTCCAGCTTTTGGAGCAACATGCCCCAGAAAGACCAGAGAGCTCAGACTGTGAAAGGCAGCTGGTCTATGCAGCTGGAATATCAATACTGTCAGAAGCTGGTGATAATTTTAAGAAGAATTTAAATGCTCACAAATTTAGCAGCAAAAAATTACATGCATAATTTGTTATGTCTGTCATTTTTAACTGCTAAAGCTTAATTGGTTAGTGGCCTCTGTGATACAGAATAAAAAGCCTCTCCTCCTCCATGCTAGCCTGCAAACGGACTGTGTTATTTCAATCACCGCTCACATTAAAATCTGTAATCCTTCCGTTGCCTTTGACGTCCATAACAGCAAAGCCCCATTCCCTGTGCCGCAGCTGAATGAAGTCCTGCCAGGCAAAAATGTTGGGGCACAGTCTGCATCATACATCCGTAAAATGCAGACACCTGCGCTCTGCACAGTAGATAAACGGCTCTTCTCTTCTCAAGACAGGAAACAGAGTGTCTCTTTTAACACAGAAATATCAGCCGTTCCATTATCACTGCAGTCTTGTGTTAGAAGTCAACAAGAGCAACTCATGTAGAGCAGCGCTCTCTCTGGAAAATGGGGCCACAATGCAGCCGCTTCATTCATAGCTGGCTGCACTCTCATCTTTGTAATAAAAATGACATACATTATAACATTTTGAATTCCAATTATTTCTGAAGCTTTTTAGAATTTAAAAATATTGATGGGCATTTGTGCCAATTCCAGCAGCAGTTGGTATGCAATGACGGATATCACCCTCAGCGTGAAGCTAACTACATTGCGAGGACAGACCCTGCCAGACAAACAGGTTTGCACTGTGATAAAAGTCACACTGCTTATTTTGTAAAATACAAAAAAAGAAAAACAGCTTTGTCTAAATAATTTTACAAAGTTTGTTTCTCCTTAATTTGTTCATGAATGATTCCCACCTTAGAGGTGTATGTGTGGAGTTTGCCCTTGTCCTTTAGTTTCCTTCCACATGACAAAGACATGAGTGTTAGGTCAGCAAGGGACAGTAACTAAAATTATACTGTATGAGTTAAGTGAGGAGGAGTACATGGTCACCCCTTCAGCTGACTGGCATACCAACCAGGGCTGGTTCCTGCATCATGTTAAATACTGCTGAGATGGCTTCAGATCTCCATATTGTGTATTCAGTGAATGTATGGCTACAATAACGATACCACTAGGTTTTTTAATACTGAAAATATATTCCCTACAAATTAAAACTAAGCTTCACTCATTCATATGGTGAGAGGCACCTTAGCTGGCAAGAACTTGGCAGGGGCATGGCCACCACTAAGAATGCAGGGGAGAAATTACAATGCCAATAGTCCTGCACATGATCCCAACGAATGATGGGGCCATTACAGGATGGTCCAATTTGTGTTTGCTTGTGTGCCCCACGAGGTTATTAGACAGGGGCACCAGCCTGACCTCAAGAGACTGATTAAAAGGCACACAAAGCACCATATTTAAAAATGTGGACCACCACCCCAGTTTACTAGTCTCAAAGCACTGTCCCTGCATTTTACACATCACTAAAGAGGCATGTTAACTAAGATGCCACAACAAGATCCGGTACTGTCCTTCTCCCACTATTGCCTTGCCACTTAATGAGGAAATTTCCACCTTCTCTTACATTTCTCTCTATTATAAAAGGAATTCCTGAGATGAGACTTTTTCAAAGGGATAATTTCAAGTCCCGCGAGACGAGACTTTTGCCATAAGATTCAACCACGCCCATGGCCCTCTCACCTCTCATTCATGTGAAAGCTTTTGACAGCAGCTCCTGGTCTCTCAGCTCTTATAAATTGTAACGTTTTCCTCCCTTGAAGTTCCCAATTAAAGAAGGCGTATTATGTTCAAATCTTATTGAAGAATTGCATCACAAAGGGTTATCAAGAGAAGAAATGAGTACATGGGCAATTCTAGCACCGAGAAATGATGAAGTCAAACGAATTAATGAGAAAATTGTCAATCGGTTACACGGCAAATTGGTTAAATGCGTATCAATAGACTATGCTGAAACAGTTGGTGGTGATGGCGCGGAAGATGAAAACATCAACTTACAATATCCCGAAGACTATCTATAACCATTAACACGGTACGGTCTTTCACCAGCCGAATTACTGTTGAAAGAAGGATGTATCCAAGAAAAGTAATGTAGTACACCTCCCGCGGATAACATTAGACACCAAAGGAGATCTTGATGTGCCATTCGTATTAAAACGTTAACAGTTTCCCGTTAGAATAGCTTTTGCAAAGACAATTAACAAATCACAGAGACAAACATTTGAAAAAGTTGGTTTATTTATTACAGAGAAAGAAACTAAATTTACTCACAGGCAGTTATACGTTGCATTGTCACGATGAAATTCCAAACACAGAATCAAAATTCAATGCGATATTGACGAAGATTTTATTCAAAAAATTGTTTTTACTGACATTTGACAGTAAAAGTCTAAGTTTAAAAATAAATTGTATAATGCAACAAATAACTCTAACGCAACATGAAACATAATTTACTTTCAAATTATTATGTTTAACCATATTTTTAAATATGGTTAACTATTTGCTGTAATGTAAAATAGTTCTGTTATGCATATGTAACAACTCCTTTGAAAATAACAATCTGTTTAAATTGTACATCCGCATCCCCATACATGAGTGGCTTAAACACAAAGTGGCTAGCGCGTAGTGCCGGCCTGGGGGTTGGCGAGCAAAGCAAGCAGGAAGAAAAGCCCCCTAGTTCTATAAATTTAGCAAATTTTATAACCTTCTAATTTTTTGTTATAATGCTGGAGAGTTGTAACGCGTTACATGCCGGTCAGACATGCAAGTATGGCAATTTACTTCCACTACTAGATTGGGCTGCAGAAAAGGGTAACTGAAACTTCAGGATGCAGGGAAATCCAAAGGCACTAGAGAGCGTTCTAGTGTGGTGTCCCTGGAGTAGATGGAAGGCAGCCTTGACCCTAAATGGGGTTTAAAGCCACCTCACAGTCAGAAGTGAACAGCTGGGAAGACAGCTGATCCAAGGAAGAAGGGCCAGAATCTGGAGATGGAGTAAGAAAAAGATCCAAGACATAAACAAGGAGTGTGCTTTATGTAGTATGGCAGTGAGCAAGTGGGCAAGCCACCCCACCCAGTACAAAGGGGTTTAAGATCTGTTAGTTAGCCCTGGAGGAGTAGCAGGTCTTGTTGTTCATTTGATTATTTATTTATACTTTGTGTGATTATCTCTGTTTATAGTTTATTTTTGTTTGATAAAGGCACCACTTTTAGGTCATATGGTTAACTGGTGTTAGAAAATAGACAGAGGGTGGTACAAGGGTCATCCACATATTACACGAAATGTACGCACAGAAACAAATATAATTGTAAATTGATAGCCTTCCTCCTGGATCTTCACCAGGCAGATAGTAAAGGTGCAACTATTACAATAAAACATTATGTACACAATGTTTATTTTTGGAAAACTGAAATTTGGCAAGTTTCAAATTCATGTTAGTCAGTCTGGTCATTCACCTCTGATCTAACGCTAGTAACTCCCAGAGGGACCCCTACTCTCCAATCTAATCTTTGTAAATATGCACGGTAGAATCTGGCTCTTATAACAAATCATACTAAAAAAAAGACAGAAGGGTTGGGCAAACTATAATACAAGGTAAAACAATTCAATTATATTTTCTTCCTCCCCAGTCAGCAAAGATTTTCTGTCTTCTGCCAGTCCACAAGTAAAAAAGGTGGAAAATCGCTGGTCTTCATCAATTGTAGCAAATGCGTTATTGTATAAGATAATAAACCAGCATTTTATTATAGTACAACTGACACTTGGCCTTATTTCAGGTTATGCCTCAAAGTAAATGAAGTTACCCAGGATACAGCCTAACCCACGATGATGCCTAAACCCTTAAAGACCAGGTAAGCAGAAAATGTTAGAATGTTGCCTGACTGTGGCCAGTATTTCCTAGCTGAATCTTCATACTACCCCAATAGGGGGGATGAGCTGACACTGTTTGGCTTATTTTAAGGGCATACTTATCTGACTTTTAGCCCACCCTTGTGAGGGCATCCATAACTTGAAGATGGGGATAATCATTTTGAACCATCCTCTGTAGCCATGACTTATTCTTAACTTCAATTGCTTTTCTCTGGTGGCACAATGTACTGTTAGGCATGTCATAGAGATGCACGCCCAGTCTCAGACCTAAACACTTGCTGAATATTTCTGAGAACCTCACCCAATTCCCCATTCCTAATCTGCCTTCTCACTAACATCACTGCCCAGCTACATTTAAGGAGGACTGCAGGCAGAAACAGCACAAAGACAACCCTGGAGCACTCCATATAAGGTCACCTCAGAACACTTTCAGCAGTTGGCACTCTGGGAGGCTGAAGGGAGAAGCATTGGCCGAGAGACAAAGAAGAAATGACAGCAGTTTAAGCCATAGAGTTAAAACTCGTAAAGACACTCCAAATAAAAGTGGTTTATGGCACCTTTATGACAGTAAATAAAATTAAAATAAGGATGGCATGGAGGCTCAGTGCTTACCACTACTGTCCCATACCTCTAGTAGGACTGGATTCAAATACAGGCTAATCAATTTCTGTGTGGAGTTTAGATGCTCTTTCCATGTCTATGTGGGTTTTACCCTAGGTAACCAAACATATGTATTTTATATTAACTGATTACACTGAAGTGGCCTGGTATGAATGCAAGTACCCACTGATGGACTGGCACCCTGCGCAGTATTGCGCTCAATGCTGCTGGTATAGGCTCTATCTTACCCTAATCTTATAAACTGAATAAACGGGTTACGGAAATGGACTGATGGATAAATTGTATGGAAGCTCCTGAACTTTTATAACATTCTTAATCCAATGCAGGACCACAACAGCAGCAGACCTGGGAAGGGTATCAGCCCATCACAGTGTGGTGAGATAGTGGTTAAGGCTTTGGACGTCAAACCCTGAGGTTGTGGGTTTAAATCCTGCCACTGACACTGTGTATGAGTATGTCACTTCACCTGTGTGTGCTCCAACTAGAAAAAGAAACAAACATGTGACCAACTGTATCTGAAATGAACAAAAAGCATCAGCCAAGTAATGAGAATAACAATAATAATCACAGGGCCCAACTCATGGACACACACACACTCACACAGCGTCAGTCTGGATTGATAATTTAACTAAACTTGTGCATGTCTTAGGTTATGTGGGAATATGACTGGAGTATGTAAATGAAAATGAGTGAAGGCACTGTTAGTTAGTATAAAAGAGAAAAAGGTTTCTGCCTTCCTCTTCATAAGGGTGCTACTCAAAGGGCTGTTCTTTTAGTGAAGTGAATGTAGTGAGCATCTTGTTTGCAGAATAACAACCTTAAGGGTTGACCATGCAGCTCATCTTCTTGAAAATTTGCATCCCAAATGTATAGCTGACCCCAAGAATAAAGACACATTAAACATACTTCCCAGGAACTGGAAGAAAGAAGCTATAAATATCCATTCCTTTTTTTTCCCTTGACTCTACGCAGCTGGGAGGAGGCCTGTTATATGTGGATGTGAAACAAAATGCTGGATTCCTGCCACAGTCAACATATCTAACTGGTTCACTGACCTGACTCCTACTGACAACTGCTCTCTCTCTCTCACTCAGCAGATTTACAGCTCCTCTCTCATCAAGTCCATAGATTTTTCCCTTACTGTTTCTCTATAAAGTACAGTTGTCAATGGGCACAATTACTGGTGCACCTTGTACCAAAAATTAAATAACAACCCTACATGTTTATGGCTCAGAAATTCCCTTTTTACTTCCACTTTTTACTCATTTCTTTGAAAGGATTGTTCCTCAAACAGGGATCTTATCTCTGAATGGGTAGATGATTGGCCTTTATCTCTGCAAATATGTATATTGCATGGCAGGGAGCTGAACTACAAAACAAATGGACGAAGGCTAAAATCCCACCCCTTTATGACCCCAGGCAAGAATTAGTTTCATAAATGCACCTCTTGGGTCATAATGTACATATAAACTGCTTCATTGCTCTATATGAAGTAGACAGTTTGTATGTTCAAGCAAGGTACACGGTACTCAAAACACTCAATTCCACATCTCTTCCATTTTGTTTCACTGCACATTGTTTATACCTTAAGGAAGCAATAAGAAGAGGCCATTCAGCTCAGCAAAGCCTGACAATCCTATCTACCTATTAACCCTTGTGATGCTCTGTGCCTGGAGCTCACGGGCACTCTCTACCGTTTGCAGCATCTTGTAGGTTGTAACAAAAGATGGACTTGGGCAAGTGAGGACAAAACAACAAGTTGAAGGTTAGGGCACATTTATTAAAAAGCAAAACTGAACAATAAGCAGTGTCATAGAGAGAGAGGCACCTTAAAAAGTCTTTAATAAATAAATACATAACATAGTGCAGTTAGGTAAAAACAATTAAATATACAACACAACAATTAATAATAATAATAATAATAAGTTGCATTTATAGGGTGCTTTTTACATACCCAAAGCCCAAGGCCACTTGACATATAGATGGGGAGGAAAAGAAAAAACAATTCCAATTTAAAATCAGAATCAGCCTTCTTAGTGTCCCCCCTCTCATCTTCCCTGCTCTTACTTTAAAATCAGCCAAGTGCTACAAGATGCCAATGAACCTGGTCCTCTTGGTTCTCTCCCAGACATCTCCATCGGTAACCAGTAAGACTTCACGAGAACTTGCTCTTCTCGCTGCCACCACCGTTGATCATCGCAGTGAAACCTCTATAGCAAGCAACCACCTCTGCACTTTGTGACACTCTGCAAGCTTGGTCTACATCTGCCAAAACAGCATTCCTCGCTAGATCCTTGGAGATCCACAAGACTCGTTCATTCTCTCTCTTACACTGGCTATACTCTACCGATTCCCCTGTCTGTCTTTCAATCCAACCTTTGTTTTTTGATCTCCCTTCTCTCTGTGCTGAAAACATTTTTACTACAAACGTAGACGCAACACTAATCAACCCACAGAGCATATCACTAATCGACATATGAAAAACTAGTTAGCCCATTCCCCAATTACGTGCTTTGTGGCTGCTCTTCTCCTGTAGACACTCACACTCATGCATCTGAGCTGCACTATTTATAACCAAAAACCTGCACCTTGATAATCCGCCACAAACCTATGACACATCATGCATAACACCTCAACATTAAAATCAAGTTGAGTTTTGAAGGTCCATAAAGTCCTACTCTCTACCACATACTTAGTCATTTATTTCATGTATTTGTGGTCTTCTACTAACATTTATTCCATATTTACCCTGAACAATTTTCCATGTTCTTGTTGAAAAGTACATAATTCGGATTGATCTCGTTTATGAGATTTAAAAGGAGACACATATGTTGTTTTTTTTATCAGGGAGCTGAAAAAGGATTGAGTTCAAATCATTACATCAAAGTACTCCAACCTAATAGCAACTGTATGTTTCGCACTTAGACTTGTTATTTATAAATGTTCTAAATTGCTTTTTTGAGCAGCAATGAAAGACTAGATGATATTTGAAGTCCTGATTATTCACCCAACCATTTCATGAATCTTTTATTTTTTTTTGTCAACAGTGTCATGGTGTACTAGAGCCCATTTCCTTGGCTCCTAGAACTGACTTTGGATGGGATATTAGTCCACTGGACCTGTATCATTACATTTAAAAAGGCTACACCTCATCGGATGAGCAACCTCCATAGCCTAGTTCTTTATAATGCTTCACTTCAGAACAAATTCTGGATCTTTCAGCTTTTGTTCTTAACATCTAAAATTAGCCAGTCAGTCATTACCCAATCCACTATATCCTAACACAGGGTCACGGGGGTCTGCTGGAGCCAATCCCTGCCAGCACAGGGCACAAGGCAGGAATAAATCCCCAGGAAGGGCACCAGCCCACTGCAGGGCACATGCACACACACACACTAGGGACAATTTAGGAACGCCAATGCACCTAACCTGCATGTCTTTGGACAGTGACAGGAAACTCAGAGCACCCGGAGGAAACCCACGCAGACACGGGGAGAACATGCAAACTCCACACAGGGAGGACCCAGATTTGAACCCGGATCTCCTAACTGTGAGGCAGCAGCGCTACCCACTGCTCCATCGTGCCTCCCATATCATGTTCAATTCATTTAAATTTAAAACAGATAAATGGTACATCCTAATGTCATACCTATGCATTTTAATATTACCCAAAATTGCTAACATGTTAAAAGACTTTGAAATTTATATTCTTATAAAACAGCATATATTTAATTGTTATTATCTCGTTGTTTCCTTGGTTACTTGTCTAGGGCATGACGGGTTCAGAATATCTTTAGACACACTCAGTAATTTAATTCAACTAGTTCCTCATTTCTGTTTTCAAATATTCTTGAACTGTTTTTCCATAAGAATTATTAACAATCATCAGAAGCTGCCTGAAGTCTAAAAATGACAGATTAGAATCTGGGAAAAGTAGAAATTGTTTAATTTTGCAGAAAACCAAATTATTGAAAGCATCCATGTTTATCCAACAATAAAAGGTGCACCCTTTGTTTCTTTAACCCTTTATTTTTCCTTCATCTTACAATATAAACATCAGTGTCATCAAAAGCAAACATTCGAACACTCTGTGACAAATTAAGCCCCCAAACAGGAAAACAGACAACTTACTGTGGTTACATTTTCCCTGCTTCACAAGGGAAAAAAGCAATAAAATAAGCTGAGGAGGTTAATTCTGCCTCTGACTAAAACCAGAGAGTCCAAAATGATAGGACACTCATTCCTCAACCACTAACTATCGGCTTCAAATGACACAGGGAAGCCCTTCAGCCCAGCTGGATCTCCAAAGGAATATCCTGATCACAGCTCACAAAGATCAGTTATGGGTCAATGACTTCCAAACACATATACGCAGGAATTGAGAAAAATAAAAGAGCAGAAGTAACCCAAATAAGGTGAAAATGCCACCCTCCAAATTGGGGTCAAAAGACATCTTTAAGTGATTTGAAAGAAAGAAAGAAAGAAAGAAAGAAAGAAAGAAAGAAAGAAAGAA
>JANRMT010062806.1:57891533-57917874 GCA_026402145.1 Polypterus bichir lapradei | reverse complement strand
GAAAGAAAGAAAGAAAGAAAGAAAGAAAGAAAGAAAGAAAGAAAGAAAGCAAGCTTTGATTTGTAATACTCCATTTACTAACTAGACAGTGAAAGTGATCGGTGCAGAGTAAATGAAATGTGTCACTTAAAAGCATGAGCTGAGCCAGCAGCAGCGCCGCTCTAATGCTAAGAGTAATCATGCTTGATTGCTAACATTTAATACCATGGATTAACTTCTTCAAATCTGCCTGTCTTATTGCTGGACTGTGCTGTTCACTGCCCTAAATGCATAAATGCATTAAAATCTGCTAAGATAATTACCTTTTAAAATGGACAATGTGGATACTGTAAATTTTGGAATACATCAACAGGATAAGTACAAGTAGGTAAATTACTGCAGACTGACAAGCAGCTTGACATGGTCTTTCTTATTTACAGATTGCTAGAGGATGCCTCTCTCAAGCTCGGTAAACTGGAAGGGATATTTTATCTTAATAGCTGACTTTGACAGAAGATGGAAAATAAAGTAAAATCCTTGGATTTGAAAATGTATAGGACACTGATTGAAAATGGTGCAAATTAGCAGAACATCTGCAATGTCATTAGAAAGGTCCATATGAAAAAAAATGGCTTGGTATGTCACTTGATGCTAAACTTTCTGTTTATTAAGCTTTTAGAGGCATATGCTCACTTAGTCTTATATCGCCTAATAGCACTGAATGGCTGTATGAAGCTCTTTTACAAATCTTTCACACTTAAAGAACTCAAGAGTTTTAATTGTAGAATGCCCAAGTGTGCTTATTACGACTGATGAGATGCTCTATGCAGTGAAGAGGACCAGCTATATGTTTTACCCTACAAGGCCCTTCCTAATCAACATGTGCAGAGGAAGAGTGTCAGACAGGAATATTACTACAACTGATGGGGGTTTAATTAAAAGGCAAGGAAGAGTGACGTCCAGAGATATCACTTTGCTTGATAGAGACCTCTGTAATTACTGGGAGCCCCACAATAACCGGGTGCTTAGAAGTGTTGTCCTGTCATTTATAGGACCTTCCGAGTCACTGGAGGCCAAACAGCACTACTCAAAGAATATTAGCAGAACAGAGGAAGCCTCTCCTCTCATATTGCTATGTCAAGAAGCACTTCAGCTAGGGTTTTGCTCTATATGATGGGACAAATGGGCGGCACGGTGACGCAGTGGTAGCGCTGCTGCCTTGCAGTTAGGAGACCTGGGTTCGCTTCCTGGGTCCTCCCTGCGTGGAGTTTACATGTTCTCCCCGTGTCTGTGTGGGTTTCCTCCGGGCGCTCAGAGTTTCCTGTCACTGTCCTAAGACATGCAGGTTAGGTGCATTGGCGTTCCTAAATTGTCCCTAGTGTGTGTGTGTGCATGTGCCCTGCAGTGGGCTGGTGCCCTTGTGTCTGTGTGGGTTTCCTCCCACAGTCCAAAGATATGCAGGTTAGGTGCATTGGCACTTCTAAATTGTCCCTAGTGTGTGTTTGGTGTGTGTGTGTGTGCCCAGTGTTGGCTGGGATTGGCTCCAGCAGACCCCCGTGACCCTGTAGTTAGGATATAGCGGGTTGGATAATGGATGGATGGATGATGGGATAACCCTAATTATTGTGTTGGCCTGAAGTATTGTTACATTTTGATAACAGCTTCTTGGGTGCTGATGAGTGTTGGCCAGAAATATTCTTGACTTTAATAGGATCTCCTTAATCAGTAGCACTGCTTAAAATATTAGTGTACCAGAGGAGGTCTCTCAAATTATTAAGTCAGGAAGAGCTTAATAATTGGTTGCTGGAAAGTGTAAGCCAGAGGTATTCCTATGCACTGACTAGTACCTATCTAATTCCAAAAGACTCTAGCGGCAGACCTCCTGAGCTCTGCTCCATTGACAAAACAGTCAGATCGCACACATTCAAGGACATTTAGCAGCCTTTGCATTATAAATCAGTGATGTTATAAGACACAACTGATCATTTGAGTCAACATGCCTATTTCAAAGGATACCGCATGTGTTTCTCTCGTAAAACAGCCTTCCTTACACCACGGTTAAGATTAGGGCTGAGGGAGGATTACCTTATTCACGAGTAACGATGACTATCAAGTCGGCATATCTTGTAATGATCATGGCGTACGGTAGGACTGCCATGTAGTGCTGTGGGCCACAGCCAGACTCTTCTTGGAGATTTTGCTGTGTAAATCATGTGACATAAACATGCAATTTGATTGGCTATTCAGCACACCTCCTGAACTGCAGAGCTCTGAAGGTCTACAGCTAGACTGTTCTCACTGGCTGAGCACTGAACAGCACTGGTCAAACAATATTCATACACCCAAAGAGTGTCTCACCCTCAGATATTATTACTGAGATTAAATGTCTCAACAGATGTTTATATGTGAATTAATCAATTAAGAGAAGGCCAAGATTTGGTGTGCAGAAATAATCTTCTTGTGCCAGTGGCTAGCCATTGCACCGAACCCTTGCTAAATTCAAGGATTGTTGACAGCGGGAAGGACCAACTGAATGAATGAATACAGTAATTTCAAATGATTGCATTATGCTGTTAATCATGTAAGGCAATCGTTATTCTCCTAAATGTACACTCCATTAATTAGATGAACATTAAAGGTTGGTCCTACCATGAATGTGAAAATAATTAGGGCTTATTAAAATGTATGCACATCTTGCAGACCCAAATCCCCCCCCCCCCACTGTTCATGATGCAAATTCCTTATAAACAAGCGCACGATTGGGCTTTCAATATTGCATTGTACGTAACTAATACTAATTGGTGAAATATTTTTGGTAATGTTGCCTTTGCAAATTGTCTGCAAATCCTACTTTAAACAGTTGCTTTACTCTCCGTATCTATGAAGGCTGTCACACACGTGTGCTTAGGAGGCAGTCAAAAAGCCTAAAGGTGAGTGAAACATCGCGAGACAAAGGGTTATCATACGGTACTAACCTGACTCTCTCGTTCTTCTCTTCTCATCAGGAAATACAAAGAAAAATAGAACACGCACTTCCAGGTTCCAAAATGGCCGCCGAGACGTCACTAAAGGCACATTTCTTGATGCTACCTCCGGCACTTCCTGATGACGACACAGCCAACTCATTCTGATGACATCACTTCCATTCCTATGTTGATGACGTTGTTTCCGTCCCACACCATTGACGTCATATCCCGCCAACTCACTTCCTGTCCCCATTTTGTTTCTGTATAAAAACGCCATGTTTCTCATGTACCATTTATCAACAGTGAGATATATGCTTTTGATCACTACAAATTTTTTTTATTGTGTTTTTTTTTTTTATTGTCCTACGGACATTATACGGGGGTGGTCCCCAAAACTTTGTTTTTGTGATGCTTCTCTTTATTTCAAAGAAGAACGTTTATCACAAGGTGCAATATTTCATTGACCTTTAAAAATATCCACTGACTAGTGAAAGTGTTAGCAGTATGTCATGCATTAATGCAGTGGCACATAACTATCATCTCAAACTTCTGGAAACATCTGGGATGTGAACAATAAATTCACTGTCAGACAGATTAGGTCAAAATCAACGATAGGTAAGTATGCAAATTTTAAGGAAAAAAAAACTAAAGACTGAGTTAATAAATAAAGTATGGGACAAAATAAAAAGCTCAAGAATAGCCAATATAAGATGCAAGGAAAGCCAAAATCTGAAGGAAGAATTCAACAACCTTGTTTATGAATGCAGGTTTCACCTAAGAAACCAAGAACAAGCAAGTTTTCATGGACCCGTTGGCAACCAGGATTATTAATAGGCACCTCTTACTTAGCCCCCAAGTCTATCAGCATCCCCACTGTAGTACATCAATACCGTTAATCTACCGTAATAAACCGAGTTCACTGTGAAGAAATGCACCCCATGAAACCTAAAACACCATGATCACTTACATAATCAGCTCAACTGATGAGGACAGTATGGCCTTTCTAAACTGTTCTTTGTTTTTCAATGCAAAAAAACAACATTATTGTCTAATTAGGAAGAGCTCAAACTGATCATAAACTTCCATCTCAGGCGCTCTTTCATTTCAGACAGTCTTTTCAGTCTCTCTTTCTTTGGCTGTATCAGTCGTTGAACTGAGAGAAGCGCTTTCAACACAAGGTTCCCACTATGCCATATGATGGAGAAAGAGTCCTTTGCACCCACTCCAAGTACTCCCCCTAATGAGCTGGCCACAAGCCCACTTCTTCTTAACTTCAACCAAAGAGAAGATATGAGAGCAGTGCCAGCCACAAAATGACCGACCAGAAAGCCCAAGTAACAATTCCTCTCTAACAGAGAGAAGGACAGAGGGCTCCTAGTGAAGAGAGTAATGCTGGCTGGCACCACTTTGTTCTGGGACCCAATCTACAGTTAATCATTGCACAATGAACAAGCTGGCATGGATACAGCAGCACAGTTAGTCACAGGAGTGTGCCTGGGGCACCAAGCACAATCGACATTCACTGCAATTGAGTCGGCCATAGCCCAAAAGGATGTGGAGCATTTCCACAAGACTCACATGTTTATGGTAACAATGCAGAAGCTAAAAACATAATAATTTCAACTCAACAGTAGAGGGTTGTTTAGAGCCAAAAGTGTGTTCCTTAATTAAGTTTATGATTGTAAAGTACATTAACCAATAGTGACAAAATCACCCCAAACATTGACTTTTGTATTTTGTTTTTCTGGTGAAGTTAGACCAGCTAGTACTGCTGATGTTTCTTTTGGGACCAAAAGAAGATAATACTGTAGTCTATTTTTAACATTGAAAATAACAGTATACAAAGGAGTACGGAACGGTGTATGTGGAGTGCAGAAACAAAATTATATACCGGCAGTACCCCTAGCTGCAGGCCGGGCATGGAATACTATTCATTCTACCAACAGCCCACCAGATTAAATATTTATCTGATCCTGTGAATCCATCTCAATCCTTTCTATGATTTTTTTTTCTCTATTATAAATTGCTTTGTAAAGAGCTGTCATAATAATCACTAAAAATGTTCTGGCCACCCATTTAATACCAAGCTTGCCCAATAGTATTCAGGGTTGTTGGAGCCATAGCAGCATCAGGCACAAGGCAGGAGCAAATACCACACAAACCACTGCAGGATCAATATGAGGGTTTCTCTACAAAATAAACACTGATGGATTAATCACCTCCCATAAGCATTAAATCACAAGTGGGCCCACCGGGCAGTTTCATTGGTTTGTACATTTACAAATCATCTGAAGCAGTCAGGAAAGTCTGTTTGAAGACTAACTAGTAAGAAGAATTAAATACCAATATATGAACATTTACCATAAAGTTCAGCAAAAAAGAGTCAACTGTAGTGACAATGATCGAAAAGTTGCATACTCTTCCGACTGTTCAGGTATTTAATACTACTATTACATGCAAAGGTTGAGGACTTTTAAATTAATTTATAAAAACAACAAAACCATGAGATTATCTCCAGATTCCTGCAAATATGACTAGAACAATAAAATGTTAACATGCTCAGTCATTACCATGAACAAAAAAAAATCATATTATATGGTACTAATTCTGAAGTGAGGATGTATATGAGACACGCCTTACAAGGCTAAACAGTTTAAACATTGTTTCTCTAAATTCCTTTGCAATTTTTCAGCATGGAAATCAGTTTTACTTATTGTTCTTTTTATATATTGTGAATATAATAGGAACAAATTGTTTCCAGGCTAATAAGATCAATGAAAATTTCATAGCTCCACAGGGTCCATGTCCCGTCAGTCAGTGTCTGCATGGAATATGCACATTCTCTTAATATCGGTGTGCTTTAGTTTCCCTTGATAATTTGGTTTTCTGCCCACATCCCATTGAAGTGCTTGTTATGTTAATCAGGAACTGTAAATTTACTTTGCATGTATGTGAAAGTGTGTCCTGAGAAGGTCTTGCAACCCATCCTCAGTTGGTACCTTCCTAATATTTGTTTCTGCTGTAATATGCAGCTGCTCCATATCACCATTGAACATTCAGAAATCACACCACAGACTAACGGGTCTTCCCTTCTGTCCCTACAGGAATGGTGCCATCTGATGAAAAGCTGTCATTCAACTAGCACAGCAAATTGTTGCACTTGCCTGCCCTTTTCGTTAACGTTTATTTTACCAAAAGTACCTCAGCATTAAACAAAGTGGCCCATTGAGCACAAACCCTTAGTGATGTTTATATCCTTATATTTTACAATAAAAGTAACAGGCAAGTTAAAAAAATCAGTCTCTGGAAAGAAAAGTAATATTTTGCTAATGGTCTAGGCTTACCACAGTGAGCTACATGGCTTCATTGCAGTGACACAGATTTTCCAAATCAACTGCAACATATATATATACTCTATATATATACTAGGAGGCTCTGCCTACTGCTCGCTTTGCTCACCCATCCCCGGGTTTGGTTAACCGGATATACAATTTTAAGAGATTGTTCTTTTCATGGGAATTGTTACATATGCATTATTTTCACTTTTACTTTAAAACTTTAGTAAAAACAATATTTGGAATTAACTTTTCTTCAAGATCGCATTGAATTTTGATTCCGTGTTTGGATTTACATCGTGACAACACGATGTATAACTGCCTGTGAGTAAATATCGTTTCTTTCTCTCTAATAGATAAAATGACTTTTTCGAATGTTTGTACGTGCTCTTTCTTCTTCGCTTAGTCGTTGACGTGTCATCTAGAACATATAAAATTATTGTCCTGATAAAATTTATCAGAGCTAAGAAGGCAGGAAGTGTGTCTCACAAAAGCATTCACACAACTGAGGTCAGATGACCGTAGTCTTGTTTGAAAATAGTTGTAAGTAGGGTGTGACTTCAAAGAATCTCATGTTAAAAGTCTCTGTTTCACGGGACTTCATACCACGCCAGTGTTTTTGGAATCTTTTAACTCTCACTGGCAACACGAATTAGATTATCTACAAGTCTCCAACTTAAAGTTTAAATCCGAACAATATATTCGATCTCTTTTCGCCCTTCCATTATTTCACCATGTAATAATTTCCATTTGTTTGCGCTAATGCAATCTTTCCTATCCTTTTTTTGAGACTTTCAAATTTTCGTACTTCCATTATCTCTAACCTGCTCTGCATGTGTACCACGCCAACATTTTTTAATTCTTTACGACATTCTACTTTGTCATCTACTCTTTATCCTTTATTTCCTGCCCCGGGCATGGACTTGTCTCGCGGGACATATAAGTGTCTCTCCGAGAAAATCAGGTCTCGTCTCCTTCCAAGATTTTTTTTTTATAACAGAGAGATATATATACAGTATACAGAAACATTCATACAACATGTATACATATATGGTTTACATAAAAGTAGAGTACAGTTTCATAGCATTGACAGAAAAAAAACGCTTGGTGAAATTTCACATATGTGTAGGTACAGTGGAACCTCAGCTCACGAGCGTTTCAGAACAAGTACAAATCGGTTTACAACCAAAAAGTTCGCCAAACTTTTGCATCTGTTCACGATCACACACTCAGTATACGAATAAGCCAGTTTCCCTTTCGGTTTGTGCGTACCGATGATTTCCTCACGTGTTCAGTCTCTCCCTGTGCAGTGCGAGAGAGAGACACACACACACACTTGTGTGTGAGACAGACATACACACAGACGCTCGTGCCAGAGACACACACACACAGACGAGAGAGAGATACACACACACAGACAGACACGCGCGAGAGAGAGACACACACACACGCGCGCGAGCGAGAGAGAGAGAGACGGCTGGACGCATGCTGAGAAGGCAGTTAAAGAGTGCACCGGGCTTGTTTTTAAAGAGATAGATCCAAGCATTGTTTTAACCTTGTTGTATTTAATGAAGACTTTTTTCTATTGGATTTTAACCTCCACTTCACTTCTGTTTACAGCGATTGGTTCGTAGCATTCATTGTTGCAATGTTACTTTTCTTGGTGGTTTATTAAATTATGGATTTTTCAAATGTTCATTTTTTCCTTGTGCTTAAAACTCATTAAAAAAAGTGTTTTAAGCGAGCGGTTCGTAGCACTATAGCGCAAACTCTTGCGGTGTTAGTTTTCTCTGTTGTTCAAGGTTTTCTTAGTGTTATTCAATGTTTTTACATTTAGTTTACTATTATGCTCTGCATTCTATGGTGTAATTAACTATATTTGTGCTGAAAAATCTTTATTTACATACAGTTTGTACGGTCTGGAATGGATTAATTGTATTTACATATTCCCCTATGGGGGAAATTACTTCGGTACACGATCAAATCGGTTTACGACCAGAGTTTTGAAATGAATTATGCTTGTGAACCGAGGTTCCACTGTATGTTACAGTATGCCCTGTGAAAGGCTGGCATTCTGTTTGGGATTTGCTATTGCCTTGCACTTGATAATGAAAATTCGTATTCAAATTGCAGTTGTTTAGTTGCTATTTAGTTTCCATGCGACACGCTAACATTTAACATCAAATGTAAAGTCTCCTCCTGTTTAATGGGGATCTGAATGATAAAATACTACTGGCTTAAGAAGTGCAGATAGATTACACAGTGAGAGCAAGAAATTGCAAATTAAGGACACACTTATGCTTGTTCTTACCAGAAAAAATAAGTGTTGCCAATGAACCTGGCATGCATATCTTTGGGATCTTGGAGGAAGAACAAAGCACCTTGTGAAAAGCCTCTACAAAAAGAGAGAAAGCATGCAAACTCCACCCTGGCAGGGCCTGGGATTTGAGCTCAGAACTCTGGGGGATGCTGTGATAAGGCTCTGCTGCTACCTTACATAAAAAATGCTTATTTCATTAATAGACAAAGAGTGGTTTGTAGCTTTATGTTTAATGGCAGTCCTTAGATTAAAGCAATCTTAAAGTAAGGTTTAGCAGGCTAAAAGTTTTCCACATGAACACAACATTCCAAACACCACTTGGTAAGGTATGTAAGTACTTTAACATGGCTTTCTCCTAACTTCACTTTAACTTAATCCTGATACTCTGTATGTTCAATTCATCATAATAACTATTCATAGTGGCTCCAAAATCCGTACTGACCCCAACTCTCTCTTCTGTTTCTTTTTCCGGTTTCTTTCTACTCAAAGCATCATGATGCTCCAACATTGATGGACTGAAAGCCAGAAGTCTACGTGACCATCATCATCAGGTCCTTCCATGAAAACCCTAAATACAAAGAGGACTGTTTGATTTATGTTAGGTAGATTGCCCAGAGGGGACTGGGCGGTCTCTTGGTCTGGAATCCCTACAGATTTTATTTTTTTTATCCAGCCTCTGGAGTTTTTTTTTTGTTTTTCTGTCCACCCTGGCCATCGGACCTTACTTATTCTATGTTAATTAATGTTGACTTATTTTTATTTTTTATTGTGTCTTCTATTTTTCTATTCTTCATTTTGTAAAGCACTTTGAGCTACATTTTTTTGTATGAAAATGTGCTATATAAATAAATGTTGTTGTTGTTGTTGTTGTTGTAAGTCACACACCAGTGATGAAAGATGGATGTCCTGAGAAGCTCGAAAGGGTTTAGCACTGCATCTTACCCTTTGGTCAAGCTACCTAAGGAGTGAAAAACAAGTGGCCACTAAAGGTGACCTCTAGAATAAGAAAACCGACACCTCATGAAAGAAATTAATTTTGAATTGTAAGATACAATTAAACATTTCCCATATGATTGCTTTTCAGTTGTGATATAATATATTCTGAAAATCACTTTATAACTTTTAAAAAACTAACATTTTAACATAATGTCGCTTTTATGGATTATATCAAATGCACCAAAATTGAGTTTTTCTTGTTTTCAGCTTAGCGTTTCCAGCAAATGGCTAGCAATCCGTCATGCAGTATTAAGCATTAATGAACCCTGTCACTCACCAAGGGGCTTCCCATGTGTTAGTTTAAAATTTGTTTATTTTTTTTTTATCCTGATAGTTATAAAATGGTAGAGAAAACACTGTGAGTGTACTGCACAGATTTTTAACTGAAATTACGGAATCATAAACCTATTTGCAATTAAACTTAAATGATTGCATGTGGAATTAATTATTCCTTTTCCTTATTTTAAATTTGTTTATTTTATATGACATATGTAATTTTCTTAGAAAGAAATGTCTATTTGGAAGTGTATTATTTTTTATTAAACTGCTTTTAAGCTGCACAGACCATATTCATAGGGTCAATACTGCAGACGTGTAACGCTTTAAATCAATTAACCAATCAATCAATTTTAAACGCTTCCCTGTAATGATCTATTAATAAAGTGCTGATCTAAGAGCTGTTGGCCAACCCGTAACAGGGGTCTAGTAAATTACTTCTGGATTTTTATTGTTTTCCCAAGGGCACAGATGATTCGTTTTTTTACCAGATGTGCTACAAGGAAATAAATCCCCCCAACTGACCTATGACATCCCCACTGTGAAGTCACTGCCCATAATATACCACTGGATATTGAAAACAGATGCGATTTGTAACAAAGATGCAAGCTGATCATTTCTGAAAAACATGACAAGTCAATTCCTCCTAATTCAAGAGGAAGAAAATACTGTATAAAAATTGTAAACCAGACAGGGGTGTTGTCCACAAGTAGCTGCTAAAGTGTACACTGTGCTTAAAATCTGGAAAGAATATAACAGGACAGAGATCATCACAGACATCCATCATCAAGCAAAGCAAAGGGGTGAATGGTAGACTAGAGTATACTTAAATTAAGCTTGCCAAATTGCCAAAAGTTAGGGAAACAATAAAAATACAACATAACAACAAAAAAATAAACTGCAATGATTTGACTTTGAAGATTTCCTGTTGAATTTGAAAGAGATATTCCATGCAGAGGTTTAGGATGCCGCTTTTACTACTGTTCAGTAATCCAATCTCAAATAAATAAAACCCCCTGAGGCTGAGGTTGGCGAGGAGCTGGCCAAAGTGTCGATTAACAGAAAGAAGGCAAAACTCTGGGACACATGAGTGTGAAGATGACGAGAGTTTACCTTAAGGCATTTTGAAGAACTGGGGAACAAATTCCTGTAAACGTTATGTGGGGTCTCAAAATTTAGGCTTAGGGGTCAAGGAAAGAAGATTTAGTGCAAACTCCACTTGGCTGTACTGAAGACTTGCATATGTTCACATAACACTACAAAAAGCGTATCTGGCCCCAAGCTGTTCTCAGTTACACCCAGTGCCGTTTTCTGTTCTGCAGGGTAGATGATTATCATGTCCACAATCAAACATTTTGTCTTTTCCCCGACATCAAGTCTGTAATTACACTGCCAAAATGGGTTCCCCTTCCCTCTTCAGGCTTAGAAACCTCCACCCAAATATCACACTTTGACTAATGCGTATGTGCATATGCCACTTTATGTAAAGATTTATATTGATTCAATCAGTGCACATACAAAAAATAAAGCCAACAGGAGACAGACAGCCATGCCAAAAACCACGCAATGTAAATCTGGAAAAATTGTACGGTGTCATGAAGAGATCCATCCTTAAATACTCTGGTTAACTTAGGCTACCGCATTATAAAAGTAATAGCTATGCCTAGAAACTGAAGTCTGTCATCAAAAACACAATCTTATAATCAATATGCATCAATCAAAATGTGTGTTTACTTTGAGTTGACTGCACAACACATCAGGCTCTTCAAGAAGCACCACACAATTGCCATTCTCAGGATTCATAATCAGTTCATGGTAATGTGCCGTCTTTCAGAAGCAGATGTTTAAATCTCTCACATTATGCCATCAATAACTTAATATTCTGTTTACAGCTCTGAAAGAAGGCGATCATCTTCACCCTCACTCTACTGTATAATGCTGCTCTAGTTTGCTTCCTCCTTTATATTAGAAGCACGCCATCTGGAGACAGACTTCTTAAATTAGCTAACAAACTTACAATATGCAAACCTAATGAATAAATGATTGGGAAGATCAATTAGGCATGTGGTATTTATGGGCACTATTTAAAATGCAATCAGGGGAGTTGAGTCTACAGGCTCTCCGTCTCATGCTCAGCATACCATTTGTCAAGCTCATTTCTTCACATATTAAAGATAAAAAAAAATCCATTTACAATAAACACGCCAGATTCATACATTGTACATTGGAGCTTACGTTATAATTTTAGTTATAACCCAGGATCAATCAGAAATCAAAATACACTGTAACCTATTATCATCAGGTCAGAGGGCTGCACAGGGGGCATCATCAAACAAAATACAGTCAAACTTGCATTTACATTCAGGTTAACTAGTATTGCCCTTCAAAAGTAAGTGGACTTACTGAAGTGCGGGGGAAGGAATTTCAATTCATTTGACACTGACTGCTACTACCTTGCAACCCAACGTTGCCATAAGGTGTTTAAATCAGCACATTTTCCCCAAGATTGCTGCTTATTTGACACACACCACATATTCTTGATGTCTTAAGAAATGTATCCAGTTTGTTGTAATATCAGGTACTGCTGAAGTGCATACAGATCTGGAGTATTCATTATGTTCAATCCATAACTACTGGGTTGCAACTAAGAAAAGATGTTGTCATGAAATGATTTCTTGTAGTGCTTCTTCTCATAGATGACACATGCGGTCCACTCAAGTGTTACAGTCAGACAGACATCACACACAACCAAAGCATCTGATAACACAGTACTAAAACCTGATGCTGTGCTGTACATTGATGGATGAGGTCAATTTGGATTGAATACGTCATTAAAATTAATAGTATCTCCACAGCAGAAGATGTTAAAGCTATAAAATCAGTTTATATATGACGTAATTTAAAAAATATATAGTGAACAACTCAACCTCACCAGTTCAGATATGCAGTGCTCACACAAAATCCATAGACTCCATGAAAGGAACTGGACACCCACATGCCTACAGTTCAATAAATGAACTCATAACCATCAACAACAATAGTGCAGTGGTAAATGTTGCTGCTTCATGGATCCATTATTCTTTCTGCTTATGTGGTGTACACACATTCCTCCCCATATCTGCAAGGAGTTCCCTCCAGGTACTCTGATTTTCCTCCCACATTCCCAAGGTTTGATTAAATTGCCCCGAATGTGAATGCAAGTGTGAATGTGTGCAAGTGAGCCCCACGATGGACTGCCACTCTGTCCAGTAATGCTTCCTGCCCTTTTGCTCCCAGTGTCATCTGGCCTCCAGTGATCCTCAGCTGGATAAGGCAGATTTGAGAATGATTTACTGGCTATTAATCATGGATCATGGATGCTAGCCCACCAATACCCAGTGGGCCTGACTCTATAGAACCTCTATGGAAAGTTTCCGAGGTCAATGCTGACAGATTCATTAACGTCTTGATAGCTACATGGAAAATAAAAATATGTTTTAATTAACATTCATCCTCTTTTTTTCAATAATACGTATCTATTCAACAATGAAAGCAAGCACAGGAAACAGTCATGTGGATTTCTGTATTACAGGCGATTGATGTTTAAGGGCTCATTTCTGTTCATCATTACTGTATAATGAATTAAAAAAAAAAAAGATTTAACATAAAATATCTCGGTCCATTGTTCTTTTAACTATGCTTATGTTTACCTCAAGCTAAACTGAACTAACCAGGACATCAGAAATTTTGAGGTAAGATAGTTTTACTAATCATGGTGCTGGACAGTACTGATGTGTGGCATGTTGATTAGCGAATGCAAGGAACAACTTCACTGTGCTCTTTACACATGACAATAATAACCTTATAAAACTATAAATATAAAGAGAGAAAAAAGTCCCAATGCATGCAGCTATCCGATGTGACGCTACAAACTATTAACGTAAGTTACACCCAAGTCCACGTCGGAACACTTGGCACTTCATAAGCAACCACTTCAGTTCAGATTTGCTCTACAATATAATAATAGGCATAAAAAAGTGCTTTGGCATCAGACTACTACAGCTTTAGCACTTTGTCTGTAATATCTAGCAGAAGCCTTGATTTGTCAATGTCAGCAAAGAATAGCTCTGCATACTTGAACCAGGTACTTGTTGAATGGCATATGATGCATCAGTGGCTTTCAGAAGGCGAGTCGTAAGGAAAGTCACGTTAGTTAGTTAGTCAGACTGTAACCTGTTAAATTTTATTTCAAGAAACCTGAGCATTACTTTGTGATAATTTCTGATGAAGTGTGAATTTATATTTGCAGGCTGAATTTGTCCTCAGTTTCTCAAAGTAATATGATTGAATTATTCCTAAAATATGCATTTTGAAATTTTACAGTTTGCGGAACTAAAAAAAAATATGGAGATTGAGATACATCGAACTGACATCGCATTTTTAGACCTTGTTGCCAATTTAAAGACCTATTACTTTTGAAATCTTGGCTGTCTTTTTTACAAGGGTACTTTGTTTTTCAAAATTTTTCCCGTCCTTTTAAAAGTAATTTGTCATGCTTTTGCTGACCAGCTTATGTTCTCAATGGAAACTGTGTGCAGGGATTGAATTCTTATAAACATTCCTCCTAATATGATCACAAAGTCAAACAGATATGCATTTTCAATAACTGCTGAAAAACACCAGAGATACTGTACAGAAACTAGTTAGATGTGCATCGCCCAAAACTGGAATTTGGAACTTCTAAACTTTAATACCCTACAGTATCAGCTAACAGGTCTGAAATACATGTCTCAAAAATACATGTATTGCAATCATAGCTACCTAAAAATCAGAGGCTGTGGCTCCAGCGGACCCCCGTGACCCTGTAGTTGGGATATAGCGGGTTGGATAATGGATGGATGGATGGATGTTTTCATCTGTCTATGCACTATAGCTGTAACATTATATTACAAACAAAATGAAAAGTTTTTGGACCAAGCAGACATTTTGTAAACAGTGTCTCTTTAGGCAAACACTTCAATCCGAAACACTTGAATATACCATGTGGACATGAAACATTGAAACCAAAGGGATCATCCTTGAAAAGTTTCATGGGAAGTGTGGATAATTATCACACAGTATCAGGAAATCAGACCATGTTCTTCTTGCTACTTAGTCAAAACCAAGTCAAGTCAAGTTGGGGAGCATGAACCGATACAGTGCATTGCCGTACCCACTACATGATGAAACAAATTGGGATCCTGGTTGGCAACCCCCCAGGAAAACATGCGGTCCAATCCCACCCTCCAGAAATGACCCTCTATCTGCTGCAGCCAGGTGTTACGTGGGCGACCCCTTGGCCTGGTCCAGCCACTCAGGTCCCCAACAATGAGGATCCTACGAGCTGGATCACTCTTGGGGAAACACGCCACATGGCCATAGTGCTGTAACTGATGCTCCCTCACAATGCAGGTAATGTGCCTCATTCAAGACTCCATGAACAACTGCTCATTCGACACAAAGTCGAACCAGAGGTACACAAGAAGTTTCCAGAGAGACACAGTACCAAAGGAGTCCAGTCTTTGTCTCAGGTCACTGGATAGTGTCCATGTCTCGCAACCATATAGCAAGACAGGAAGCACCAGGACTCTAAAGACTTGGACCTTTGTCCTTTTACATAGATATCGGGAGCGTCACACACCCCTTTCCAGTGACCTCATGACCCCCCATGCTCTCCCAATCCATCTACTGACTTCATAGAAGAGTCAACAGAGACATAAATGTCACTGCCAAGGTAAGTAAACCTCTCGACAAGGTTTACACTCTCTCTGCAGACAAGACATACTGCTAATGGCTGTGCCCAAGTGGTCATTAAAGGCCTGGATCTTGGTTTTTATCCAGGACACTCGCAAGCCCAGACACTCAGACTCCTCGCTCAGTCTCTCGGGCTCCCCGATCAGAGCGTCCATTGATTCTGCGAAGATCACAGCATCATCAGCAAAGTCAAGATCTGTGAATCTTTCTTCACCAGCAGTTGCCCCACAGCCGCTGGATCCCACAACCTTGCCCAACACCCAGTCCATACGAGCATTGAACAGAGTAGGAGCAAGAACACACTCCTGATGAACCCCAGAATCAACTGGGAAAAACAGTACCAGTGTACAGGCTGGCCATGATATCCAGCAACCATGAGAACCCTCAGTGCCAGGATGCAGTCGATGGTAGACTTCTTAGGCGTAAAACCAGACTGTTCCGGTCGCTGGTAGGTGAGCAAGTGATCACGGATCCTATTGAGGACGGCCCTAGCAAGGACCTTATCTGGCACTGAGAGCAGTGTTATCCCCATGTAGTTGTTGCAATCCAGGCGATCACCCTTCCCTTTCCAGATAGGGACAACAAGTCCCGTTTTCCAGTCAGATGGGATGATGCCAGTCTCCCAAATGGAAGCAAAGATTGCTTGTAATGCCAGGAGGACAGCCTTACCACCAGCCTGGAGAAGTTCACCCCGGAAACCACAGATCCCTGCAGCCTTTCCTCCTCTCAGCTGGTTCACCACCTGTGCAAACTCAGTGAGATTGGGTGGTTCACAGCTAATTGGAGGGTCAGCCGCAAGGACCGTGGACCCAGAGATATCCAACGTCCTAGCCGGAGGATCAGCTTTGAAAAGAAAAAAAAAAGTCAAAACCAAATACATGAAAAAAAGAATTGGACCTTGTGTCTGCATTATTATTGTATAAAGGTAAGCAACGAATCTCCACACACACACACACACACACACACACACACACATGCCCACACATATTTCTTAGACTGACATAAACCTGTGTAGGGTTGTCAAAAGCCAGAGCCCACCCTGACAGTGTCTGGTACAAGACAGGAACCAGTCATGGACAGAAGCCCAGTTCAACAGAAGGGCACACTCACCAACATAAGGTGCTCTCCCACTACCGGAACTTTGTTTTCAGGAACCAATGAGTTCCTTTCAATGTAAGGCCTGGGCCACTTGTTGCATTCCCACAGCACAACAGGGAACTATAACCTTTATGCAAAACAAGTGACATGCAAATGTCATAAGTTAAACTGTTAACACCATTTCAATATGCAACAGTACCACTAAGGTAATGCTGAATGAGGTGTTGTCAGTTCTTCTGCTGCATGTTACTGCAAATACATTCATTCACTGCTGTATCAGAGAATTGATTTAAGGACTTAGTTGACAGGGTTAAAAAACAAAGGAAGGCTAGAGAGCAAAAGCGAAAATAACTTTTATATCTGATTGCAGAGATTCAGTACTCTGAAGGGAGACATTAAATATAAGCAAAAAAAAAAAAGTAACATTAACGTTATGCATTCATTAATACTGTAATGAAATTTAGGCTTTAAAATGGATGGCGCTAGTGCTTGTAGTCAACCAATCAACACAATTCATTGCCCAAGCCCCACCCACGACAGTTCCTGGTTGAATGAAAAGTACAAACCCTGGAGTAGGAGCTCAAAAAGCAGGAATGCTACAAGAGTTCCTAGAGTTTCAAAAAGACCCTGGTTCCTAAAACAAAGTGCCTGCAGTGGTAAAGAGCCTGTAACCATTATACCCATTCAGATCAGACCAGTTTAGTTTGGGCAATTAGCCTAAATTGTACACAAGAAAAGGGGAAAACTGAAAGAAAAGCACATGAACACAGAGAGAAAAAGAATCAAACTACAAGGAAGCAGTGCTGCCCATGATGCTACTGTGTTGCCTGAATAGGGAAGTTTTTCTCCTAACTCCTAATTGCAGTGATTAAAACATGTTTTTTAAAAAAGATCATCATTTAGGTCTTCTTAGCCTACATATCAGTCACACGGATTGCACGATGTAAATAAAAAACTTTTTTTTTTTTGCAATGACTGTCCTGGATTTAAACAAAAAGGTTGCCATCGATTTTAAATGACCTGTCTCATTCTCTCTCCGGCTGACATTTTCAAGCAAATGCAAAAACACTGAGCTCAGCTATTAGGAGACAGACAGGCACATTTAAAGCCTGTGCCAGGGTGTCTTGTTCATTTTCTTGAAGCCGACATACAAATAAAGAGCTTACATCCCAATTTGAGGCTGTGACGATGAGGCTTTATTAAGATAGATTACAAAGTGTAGCTGCACCGTGCCACGAGTGCAATGGCTCTGCTGTGAATGTCTCTCGCCATCTCCTTCCAGTGTCTTTCTGATTATCAGTAGCTTTTGCAGAGGGCTCCAGGGAAAAAAGGATAGGCTTCCATAAAGAAAGTGCAAATCACACATCAGGTTTTATGGTAAACACAATGAACCACAAACACAGTCATAAAGGTCAACGAAAAGACGTTAAATTAATGTGTCCCCACAAGCCAAAAAAATTCATGCGAAGCCCATTTTAGATGAGCACTTTATGAGCAGAATATGACTATTGTGCAGTGTGGAGTGCATATGCAGTGTAATTCAAAGTTCTGAATAGTTTCCAGTGTGAGCATAGGAAAAATAGAGTGTTTGTGGGAAAGAGGACACTTATGGTGAAAGCCAGTCTGAGGCAGGTTGGGGAAAGGAGGGTTTATGGTAACAGTCGATGGGGCAGTGCTTCAAGGATGGTCTATAGAAAGGGTACAAACTGAGCAAAAGCAATTCGAATGGCATATATAAAGTTACAGTAGGTTATGTTACATGAAAAAAATTGAAGGGACTCAATTTTCAGACTGTATAACGTGCCAGTTAGTCCGGAGCTGGAGTACTGTGTGCAGTACTGGACACCACACTACAAAAAACAACATTCTAACACTAGATGCTCTGTAAAGAATAGCAACCAAATGCATCCCTGGGCTAAAGGACGCCTTCTATTCTGACGGGCTATGGGAATTAAACTTGTTTAATATTTATAAAAAGTGGGCTCTCTGAAAACCCACACTGGGGTCCTCAAAATCACGCAAGGCAGATTGAAATATGTGAGAACTTCTCTCCACACAAAGGGCTATGAAAATTTGAACCAAACTACAAGTTTTGCAATTGGAGCACAATGGACTTTGAATTTTAAATGTGGCTGGAAAAAACAGTCACGTGCAAAAGTACCAGGGGTCAGATTAATAAAACCTTTGCATGCGCAAAAAGAGGTCAGAAATATGCATTTGCACCATTCCACACAAAAAGTTGGAATTTTCATAATACAATACTTGATGGGAAAATGTCAAGTGTGCATATTTACAGCAACTCCAATCTATGCGTAGACAACGTGTCAAAGAAACTGGGAAATGATGACACCCTTGATCAAGTAGGGAAATGCAGCCAAACCAGATAAACAATGACTCAGGCGCATAATGAATCTTATCACCGCGCTGCTATTATTTGCATTGATGTGACAAGCATGCTGCTCCTCAAAAGTGATGAATGTGATGTACAGAATGTATTTTAATTGCCCTTTAAGCAGCGGCAATGCTGTATATTTTTACTGAAGAATTTTTTTGTTTTTTTGTCATTTATATATGCTACCTGTTTTCATTTCTCAATGAACTGGTCATAAAGTCAGGGATATCTCAAAAGCTTCACTCCACCATGCCCTCTGCTGGAAGCCATTAACTGACTGACAAGGCACTACGTTCAGTTTTGTTTGGTGAGGGTGTACAAACATAAAAAAGAACATGGCTTTGACAACATAAAAAGGCAATTTTTCTCTTAACATAATTTTAACAGTTAATCTTCACATAATCAGAGCACTGAAATTGCAATACGGGCACCTAGCGAGAATGTTTGCCACAGTATTGATCTAATAGGGTCTTCACGTGTGACCTAAGGAGTCTTACTTAAACCGCCTGCTGGCCTAAGCTCAGTGCTGAGTGCCTGTGTTATTTGGTTCCACTTATGTGTTTCCCTTTCTCAGTTTTGAGTTTTGTTGCTCTTTTAACTGTTTTTGATTTATATTTTGGCTTTTTTGACTTTTGGTAGTTGTTCTTGGTTAACTCTTTTGCTTTTGCAGACAACCTTAATATTGGATTTTCTTTCTTTTTGGTCTCTTTACTATTTAGTGTTTTGAACTTTAGTAGTTTTGAATTTCATTCTAGTTTAAGAATTTTTCCATTATTTTAAAACTTTTATTACTTTGAAATTTCTAGAATTCTTGGTTTTTACATTTTCTTTAGTTAATTTATTAGAAAAATAAATCAGTAGTTTTATTATGGGTCAAGGGTTTGTGCTTCTTCTCTCTCTTAAGTGATTTTTGTAGGTCTTTTGAAAATATAGCCCTTGACGCCTATTTAAATTTTTCAGGCCTTTTTGTACTTGTGGGCCTGAAAATAACAATTAAACACTTAAATGCCGTTTTTTGTCATAGCTGTTGATAAAGTACTATTGAACCTTCTGTTGTAATTTGACTCTGTTTTAATTTTTTATAGTCATTTCTTGATCTCAAAAATTCATTCAGCTGTTATTTTGGTGATTTCTGAGGGCAAGGAATTAAGTGGTTTAATTTTTTTAGTTTTGATGTGTTTTTATGATCTTTATTTTTTAATTCTTTCTTCCAGGACACCATTTTTGTATAAATGCCGCTGTGGTAGGTCTGTAGATGCTAGGCTTAGTGATCACAGGTTTGCGTCATGTGATGTTATCACCACTGTGGGGTAATGATCAGCATCAAGTATTTCTGAGTGTTCAATGTAATAAGCCACATGTCAAGATATTAGGAGTAATCTGAACAATGATTACTCCTAATATCTTGGCATGTGGCATATTACATTGCTTTGATCGCATGATTTTGACTCGTTTTAGTTTCCTGATTTTGGTTCTTGTCTTTTGTATTGGTTAATAAAGAGTGCTCCTGGCCCTGTCACTACGTCCTTTTTGACCCCAATTTTTGCTTCATGTTTTGGACAGTGTTTAAAATACTAACTTTCTTACTCACTGGCATCAACCCTAACTTGCTTTTCTAACTTCACCTCCCGAACCTCAACCTAAAACCATCAGCAATAATGAGCTACCCATCACTGCCAGCCATCATCTGGGTCATAGGGTGCTGGTGTCTACTCCAGCAGCATTAGGATCAAAGTAGATACCTTCTTTAGATGAGGTGCTAGTTCTATCACCACAAGGTGAGGTGCAGAGGACTGATAGCGGGGATGGACCAGGAAATGAAACACAAAGCGTGGGTCGAAAGCAGGAAAACAAGCCTGTTTTTCATCAGAACCAAATCATAAACGAAAAGTCAGGAATACAGGTGGTTAGATTGGTTGTGGAAGAAACAAACATTCAAGACTATTACAACGTATCCATAGACTTGGACAAGTTTGAATAATGTTACGTCTATGACATCACACAATGTGACGTGACTTTCTGAGGCTTGTGGTCTAGCAAAGGAGACCTGCAAAGTGACGGTGCCCATAATGAAAACAGAATGCTGTGTTGTGAAATAAATAAAATGAAACAAAGTCTTTAAACAAAATTGGGGAAAAAATTAAAGTCAGCTACATTCAAAAACTTAAAAAAAAATGTAGAGTTTCAAAGGAAAATTTCCTATGGCAAAGAAACTCATAACAGGTACAACTCCATCACGGTACACACACTTTTTCACATCAGGGGAAATTGACAGTCAGTGATTAACCTAAGCTGCATATCTTTGGAAATATGAGAAGAGAGTTGGAGTAACAGAAGGAAAAAACACACGGGGTGAAGATGGAAATTTCACATACGTAGTGCCACACACGGGATTTGAGCCCAGGACTCTGGAGTGCTAACCAATGCTGTCCTTTGTAACAAGTGCTAAATAAAACATAAGGTGGCATTATTGCTTATGAGAAGGTCATATACAAATGTAACTTTTCATTGAGTTCCACTTTTACCATAGAAGAGAGTGCAGGGGCTTCAGTTTACTGATTGGACTCAGACGTCAAATGCTTTATTATTTTGTTAGTGTTGTAGAGCCAGAGGAAGCATACATTGTTTAGTTGATGGTAAAAGTTATATATTTAGCAATAGAGTCATTTCTAATTATTGCTTTGTCAGCACAAATGAGTTATATAGTATTTAGCCAGGGAGGAGCAGCTATGGTATGTTTAGCCAAGGGGGTATTTAGCGTGTAGCTTGAATTTACTAATCATTTCCAGCTTTAACTAAGCTGAAATAAAACGAGTGCACTCTACAGCAGACCGCAGGCTACAAACGCACCTCTTCATTCACTGGACGGACTCTTCTCAAGCACTGTTGCCTCTCTGCAAGACACAAAGCTTGGTGACACCATGAAAATGAACTCGACATCCAGGTCTGATGCAATCGAAGGGTCCACATGCGTGCCACATGCGTGTGCAGCCATGCACGTCACTACAAGCTCTGACCTACATTTCAGAATGTAGTCTCCCATGCCTGCTCTGAAAATCGACAGTAATCACGCTAGCATCTGCTGCAGCTCTGCTTAGCCTTGCATTAAGTACAAATGCACAGAAATCTCAAAAGGCCCACAGGATACGTAGTCACTTTAACCGAAATGTATCTCTCTTAGACACCCTTAAACAATTTCTGTTCCGAAGTACATCCACCACGCTGTATTAGAGGTTAATGATGAATGAAACTCATAAAAATGTCATTTAAAAAAATAAAAAAATAATTTGAGGCATCACATCCAGGGACAGGTGCTTCCCTTGTATGAGTCCTTGCTAAGTCCACCTCAGCACAACTCTGAATGGGATTAGACAATATATGAACCTTTTTAATAGGAGCATAAAGAAAGCCAAGGCGATAGTCGATAAGGGGGACAGCTTAGTCTTCAAGTCACATACGGCGGCTCACTGTGCTGTCTAACTCTTTTTGCTGATGCGCCGCATTATTTGATGTTTGAGCAAGGGCACTGACACTGCAGTGTGACCTGTTTTTAGAAGCTAGCCCTGCTGCTTCACACTGCAGCTGACAAATTGTCCTATGGGGGATCACGCTAGATATGACACAGCCACAACCGTCACCACCTCGGCAGGCTCTGATTGTGTTCTGCCCAGGGAAAAAAAGCTTCACTCTCAGCAATGAATGGAAAAAAACGGACCAAGCAAAAAAAAAATGAAATGAGCGTTGAACTCTTAGGACGTTAACACTCAATGTCAGAAGAGCTCAGACACGGAAGACGGCTAAGATTGGCTCATAGTTTCCTCAATGGTTATATTCTGCTGCAGCATATTATTATAGTTTTTGCCATCCTGGGATCTGATGGCTTCTTTCCCAGTTCATCAGACTCGACTTCCTGAATAGCAGCCACATTTGTGTGCAGTTCTGGATCTTTCAGTATTTCCCTTTATCAGCAAAAATGAATGCTGTAATTATCTGCATTATTTATTTCATTATTTGGCAGTGCACTGCCTTTCAGATCTGCGAATCAGTTTGATTGCTGGCGTGTTTTTTTACTGTTTACTCCAGTATAATCTGACACCCAAGAAGATGAACACGTTTGGTAAACTGGTAACCATTACTTTCCATGGGTGCCCTGTGATGCAATGGCATCTCATTTAAAATCGATTCCCTGCCTGATTCTAATGCAGCCAGGATAGGCTCTTAACTCACCACAACTATGTAGTGAGAAAAGCAGTTCTGGAAAATGAATGGATGATTTTTTTAGGAAAGAATATTTAAACAAGTATAGGTGGAGCAGCTACCACAGCAATGGGAATAACTCACACCGTGAAGTCAAGTCCATTTATTCTCATATAGCACCTTTCTCTGAGGAAAGACCAAAAGCAGGTTTAGTGTCTGACTGGATGACACAGACTGCCTTAAGTATCACAGCTCACGTATAGTAGAGCCTAAGTAAAAAAAACAAGGCCGGGCATACACTGTATGATTTATAGAAATCATGGCTAAGTGACTACTCACACTGCACGACAGAGTCACCAGTCAAATGTGTGCCCAAACTGTACAACACTTTCAAACCGACTGACGTGCCACAATGTGGTGCACACGGCCCCAACAGACTGTTTTAACTGTTGACATTTTGTAATAAAAGCTTTAGTAATTCAGAAAAACAGACTTCTGAAAATGTCAACAAAGAAAAGAGCTGCATTACTGACTCTTGTACTGTGCTCTTAAACTACAAAAACAAAATGGCATAACTGAACATGACAAGAAAGACACTAACGCGATTGATCGATAGATAGATAGATAGATAGATAGATAGATAGATAGATACATATTTTATTAATCCAAGGGGAAATTTACAGGTCTTTCTATTTACTGTAACAGAGAGAATTGGTGGTATATAGGATGTACCGTTGTGTGTTCATTTTGGGTTCTTCCAGTAAATATCTCCTAAGGCACTTTTGTCATTGGCAGTTTAGTTGTACGTGTGTTGCTATATGATATATTTTGAAATCAAAAAGGTGAAAATAAGCATGACTGTGGTGGCTGCACAATGAAATTTGGGAAATCTGATGGTAGCATCTGAAAATCAGCTTGTGAGACGGCTCACACTACAACACAGCCAACTGAAATTCCTGACACGACAGAAATTCTCCCCATTGTGCGACAGCCCAATTGTAAGATGCAATCAGGCATCACAACACAGCTCATAGTGCATATGAAATGATGAAGCTGAAATTCAGACCGACTCGGAAAATCAGGCTTAAAAGTGTGCCAAAGTTGCATGGTGTGTGGCCGGTTTAAAAGACAGAGGTGACAGACACATTGAGTTAAATAAATACTAAGTTTGGGGTCACCTTAATTATCATTGCTAACTCTGCATGTACTGATCAATTTTCTATAAATAATAGGACATACAGAAGTTGGAGGACTTGAGCATTACAGTTCTTGGTAGTCGGGGTAAAGCCAGCTGGCTCCAAGTGGTGTCCTGGTATGGCAAAGAAAGGGTGGCAATAAACTTGATTCAGCCCACTCAAAAGTGGTAATAAATTGTTGGTAAGTGTGTAAAATATTACATTTATCATGTATAACTTATTTATGTCACACACATCTTTTTTTAATTTTGTCTTGAAATAAAATTGGTATTTTGGTTTCTTATATAAGGATTTATACTTACACTAGTACATTAAACCATTAGAACACTCTAGACGAGAACAGGCCATGCAGCCCAACAAAGCTCACCAGTCCTATCCACTTATTTCTTCCAAACAAACATCAAGTCGAGTTTTGAAAGTCTCTAACGTCTTACTGTCTATCACACTACTTGGTAGCTTATTCCAAGTGTCTATTGTTCTTTGTGTAAAGAAAAACTTCCTAATGTTTGTGCGAAATTTGCCCTTAACAAGTTTCCAACTGTGTCCCCGTGTTCTTGATGAACTCATTTTAAAATAACAGTCTCGATCCACTGTACTAATTCCCTTCATAATTTTAAACACTTCAATCATGTCACTTCTTAATCTTTTTTGGCTTAAACTGTAAAGGCTCAGCTCTTTTAATCTTTCCTCATAATTCCAACCCTGTAGCCCTGGAATCAGCCTAGTTGCTCTTCTCTGGACCTTTTCTAGTGCTGCTATGTCCTTTTTGTAGCCTGGAGACCAAAACTGCACACAGTACTCAAGATGAGGCCTCACCAGTGCATTATAAAGGTTGAGCAGAACGTCCTTGGACTTGTACTCCACACATCGTGCTATATAACCTAACATTCTGTTAGCCTTCTTAATGGCTTCTGAACACTGTTGGGAAGTTGATAGCTTAGAGTCCACTATGACTCCTAAATCCTTTTCATAAGGTGTACTCTCGATTTTCCGACCACCCATTGTGTATTCAAACCTAACATTTTTACTTCCTATGTGTAATACTTTACATTTACTGACATTAAATTTCATCTGCCACAAATTTGCCCAAGCCTGTATGTTGTCCAAGTCTTTCTGCAATGATATAACAGATTCCAAATTATCTGCTTATCCACCTATCTTGGTATCATCTGCAAACTTAACCAGCTTGTTACTTATATTCCTATCTAAATCATTTATATATATTAGAAATAGCCGCAGCCCTAGCACTGACCCCTGTGGTACACCACTCTTAACATCAGCCAATTCTGATGAGGTTCCTCGCACCATCACCCTCTGCTTCCTGTGTCTGAGCCAATTCTGCACTCATCTAAAAACATCACCCTGAAGTCCCACTTCTTTTAACTTGATGCCCAACCTCTCATGTGGCACCTTATCAAATGCTTTCTGAAAGTCCAGATAAATAATATCATATGCTCCACTTTGATTGTATCCTTTTGTTGCCTCCTCATAGAATTCCAGCATGTTAGTAAAACACAATCTCCCTCTTCTGAACCCATGCTGACTGTTCAGAATAACTCCTGTTCTTGTCATGTGTTGCTCAATCTTATCCTTAATAATTCCTTCCATTAATTTTACTGTGATGCATGTTAAGCTTACTGGCCTATAGTTGCTTGAATCTGCCCTGTCACCCTTTTTTATATAACTGGATGATATTTGCCATTTTCCAGTCCTTCGGAATCTCTCCAGTGCTCAGTGACTTCCTAAAAATATGTGTCAAGGGTTTGTATACAGTGGTGTGAAAAACTATTTGCCCCCTTCCTGATTTCTTATTC
>JANRMT010062806.1:57857929-57891133 GCA_026402145.1 Polypterus bichir lapradei | reverse complement strand
GAATAAGAAATCAGGAAGGGGGCAAATAGTTTTTCACACCACTGTATGTACTCACTAGCCTCCTTAAGAACACGAGGATAAATATTATCTGGTCCTGGTGATTTGTTTGATTTCAGCCTATTTAATCTGAGCAGCACTTCTCCCTCTACAATTTCCACATCCCTCAGTATCTCCTTAGTAGTCCCGTTTACCTCTGGGAGGTTATCCAGGTTATTAAACACCTCAGAAAAATGTAAGTTTAGGGCATCTGCTATTTTATTGTCTGTATCTTTTAATTCCCCTTTACTATTCCTGATGCACTTCACCTCCTCCTTAACTGTTCTTTTTCTACTAAAATACTGAAAGAATCTCTTAGGGTCTTCTTTTGCCTTATCTGCGATATTCCTCTCCAACTGTCTTTTAGCCTCCCTGATACCCTTCTTAATGGTTGCATATCCTTCTTAATGGTAGTTTACATATTTATTCTTATATATGGATTTATTTATGTAAAAAGATTATTCACTGTGGCAACCCCTAACGGGAGCAGCCGAAAGAAGATAAAGATATATGGATTTATACATCACGAATAATAACACAACTGATTGCCATATTTCCCATCATGCCTTCACCCCATCTCTCAGCTTTAAGTATAATAAAAACTTAGGGCTCTGGTAGGTTCAAAATAGCATATGAACATCATCACTTTGGGATCAAGACGTCAGCCTCCACAGATGGTCTCCTTACATATACCGCGTCCTGAGAATGCAGTGCTGAAATGAAGCAATCACAATAACAACCATGGTGACGGAGGAGTCCCGCTTTCTAAAGACACAGGATAGAACAGGAAGGGAACTCAGAGGAGTGTGCATTCTGTCATCAGGAGACTGAAGTCGTGAGGTTTAACACAAGCTGATAACAGAGTAAACAATGCTTTTCCATCAAGTTATTCAGGGGAACAATCAAAACAAATTACTGATCTGAAGCATTGTAATTTACATTTTCCCACAACAGAACAGTGGCTATTAATCAAAGAAAAATATGTTACTGTCTAACAGCTCCAGCAGACTGGGTTTGAATCCCACTCCTAGCTGATGTCATGTTCTCCCAATGTCTGGGTAAGTTTTCCCCACCACAATTCAATAATGTGCATTTTTAGATTGCTTCTAACTGTGTCTGGGTGTGTCTTGCCATGGTTTGGAGCCCCATCTAAGAAGGTCCAGTGATCGAATATGTTTTTGCCTACTGCAACCCTGCAACTTGTAATTAAGTGGGTGTATTAAACAGTACTAAGGACAGAATCACCATTTTATTATTGGCAAACAGCCTTCTAGCATAATCAGTTTTACAGAGATACATTTTGATGAAAGTTACACAAACACTGGAAGTGAGAAGTGACAGTGACACGGTAAGGTTCACGCTGTCAGTTCGTAGATTTGTTTTTCTGTCTCATTCGTACTCTTGCCAGAAGTGCATCACCATTGTTTCTGCACATTAACTCTGTTGTTTTATTGCAAAACAAATCTGTTGCTTTATAAAGCCACCGATGCGCATGAGTAGCCCGACACAGTGAGTTTTTGAACCCAGGACTCTGGAGAAGAAAAGAAGCAGCAGTAACCACAGACAGTAAATTTGTTGTTAAGGGAAAGCAGATGAACTGCTCCATCAGTTAAGTAAAGAGTATACAAAACCAGATGATGACGGCCCGTAGGGAAGACTGCCATGCTGTCCATGTTTACTCTCCCAGTTCACTTGTGTCAAGGCAGCCATGGCAATAATGACAAATGAAAAAGAAAAAAGGAACATGGAGCGATGACAAAAAGTCACCTTTTGAATAGCAGTCACCATTCCAACTGGGCTTGGGGCTGTTGCTTTGCAGTATAAATACAGCATTACGACGCTGTGCAGGAAATGATGGTGCAAAAAGTGTACGAGGTTAAAAAGACCTGACCCATGAAATGAGATCAACGCTTACAAAGAGCCTATATTTGAACACAGTGGTTAATGCTCAGGGATACAGCCGTTTGTTTCACTAACAATAGGCCTAGCTCTCACAGGAAGCCAGACAACCAGTGGGTACAATAATGATTCTTTCTGTCCTAGGGGAACAAAAAAGGAGTAGCCAAAAATACACTTCCACATCAAGTGAACACGTCACTGAAAAAGCCAGACTGCAGAAATGCAGACAGAGCACTGGATTTAGACGCAGAAAAAGCAGTGAATGTGCATACAGTTTAACATCGGTGGACTGGCGTTGCTAAATTGGCTCCTGGTGGGTGTGTGTTCACCAGCCTGGGATGGGCTGGTGTCCAGTCTAGGGACTGTTCCTGTCGATGTTTGCTGGGACAGGCTTCATCTTTACTGCAGCCCTGCTCTGGGTAAGCAGGTCTAGGAAATGCATGGTCACACTGTGTACTGCCTAGTGCACAGACACTGATGGCTGAACAATTTTACAAATAGACATTATACATTATTTTAAAAACAAAACACCATACAGCAAATACAAACAAACATATCTGCATGAACACATTAATATTTTTTAGAACAGCTAGCAGTAATAAATGCATCCATCCATTATTAAACATCTCTGTACAAAACAGGGTCATGTGAGCTAGCAGCATCAGACATAAGGCAGGCCCTAAACCTGGACGGGATGGCAGTCTTTTGGAGGCAACTGGTGTCAATAAATCCTAAATCTGACAACATCCTGCTGTATGACAAACTACAATAGTTGTTGTGGCAAACAGATGAACATTTATGTTATTTATAAGCCTGGTGGTCTTGTGACTGGGGTTTCATTCTCTGGGTGGGCTTTTTCCAGCTGGTTATCACAGTAGTCTCAAGGTTCAAAGGACCTTCTTTCAGCCCTGCATTACATGTTGTGTGGAATTCCCACATTATCTTTGTACTTCTCTGGGTTTTCTACCTGGGCTCAGATTTCCACTTCCATGATGCGTATCTTAGAATAACTAGCATCCTTATACTGGCCAAGGGTGACTATGTGTGAGACAGACAATCAGTTTGGTTCTTGTCTTGTCCATAATAGAATGGTTGCCATGACCTTTACTGTTCAGAAAACGGATAGATGGATGCTCTGCAAGTTACCTCTATTACAGCAGGGGCCCAACAGTAAGTCTGATGTGAGCTGATAAATCAAACTTTTCTGGGTATTAATGAGACCTGATGGTGCAGGTGTTATGAAAAAAAGAAATGTCCTTGCATTATGTGCAAATACTGACATTTAATTTGCTCACCATCTGTTTATGATGGCAACTGATGATGACCAGTCACCTTGAGCATTATGTGATCTGTGAGCAACAGTCTTTCAGCTCTGCACTTTTTGACGCTTACGGCACATCTCTGCACGACAGTTTTTCAGCTATATTAAGAGCAGTGGTGTAGTCAGCCAGTGAACAGTTAGCAACCGAAAATGCAGGAGATACAGACAGCAGTCTTTCTCTTTGCTGCTGCAAGGTGCCCATGATGTGTTTGTAGGAGCAGTGCTAAGCTCCAATCCTGAAGATTTAGTGTCTAACTAAAAGGAAATATTTATGGAAGGTTTCATGGCCAATTTGGCTCTATTTGAACCTCTGTCATGGAAAAGTTGGGCTTGGTCTAGTTGCTTCTCTTATGTACTTCATGTAATTGCTATAAGAACATCAGTTGAATAGATTATAGTTTACTAACGCTCATATGGACAGCAATAATCATGATTCCCACCATTTCACAAACAACCAATATAAGACACTCTTAGACATACAGCATTCATGAAATTAGTGTAGAAAAATCTTAAAAGAGGTTAAGTTCACCTTTTAGGCTGGTCAGCAGCCATACCACATGTACTTCAGAAGAGGTCATCCTCCTGAAACTAAGCATATTTGTACCCGGCCAGTACTTGAGTGGAAGATCATCTAGGAAAAGCTTGGGTTGTGCTTACCCTTTGGTCTTTGTGTGGATCTCAATGTCCCAGTATTGTGACAGGGACATTGTACTGTAAAAATGGTGCAATCTTTTGCATGAGTCATAAAACTGAGATCCTGGTGTTCTGTGGCCATAAAATAAATCCTTGGGGATTGTTTGTACCCAATGTGCAGGGTAAATTGCCCACCTCGGCCTAGTGATTCTAGCCCCCTACTTATCTCCTGTCTCTAACTGGCTAACTCTCTCTCACCAATTCACCAGTTATTAGCTAATGTGTGGTGAGTACACTGGCGCAAGAATGGCTGTCATCACATGATCTGGGTGGATGCTGTTTTTTTATGTAAAGTGCTGTAGTAAGAAAAGTTTCTTCTTCTTTAGTATTTGTTGAGCAAAAAAAAAAAACATTTAGTTTCACTCAATTTCACCAAAAATAATTTCTCCAGAATAATAATTCATTTCCATAGCAATCCACAGCAAAATGATTACTTGGGTTAACTTTCTGTGATGTTCAGCTCTGTGATCAGAGAGGGAGCACAGCACCATGATGTATAAGGTCTTTGGCTGCAGGAGGCTGAACAAATCTGATTAGCTTTTAGAGGTATATCATTTTAAATTATATACAATTAATACAGTATATGTGAACATATACAAGTATACATATTATTAAAGAACTTGAACTACAGTGTCCAAGGTCACAAAACAATGAAACCTCTGGTGGAAAACCTCATAGTATCATGCATACATTTTTGAAATCCACTCACACAGGTCCAGGTTAGTGTTGCCTCTCAACAAAAACTGGATGGTTTTGGGAAAGTAAGGAAGCAGGAGGGCCAGGAGAAAAACACACAGCGAGAACATGTGCACAGGCAGTGACCGGGCTGGGATTCAAACTCTGTCTCCAGCAGTTGGGAGGCACTGATGTCAACCACTGTACCCTCATGGCACTCCCACCCTTATTAGTATTATTTGTCAGCTTGAGAGCTCAAAAGGAATAAAATGAGGTGGGCATTTGAGAAAATAATTTTGCACATTTTGTAAATGAAAATTCTTTTCTGATTTCCCTCCCTCTGATTAACATCACTGAAGATGGTCCAAGCTGGCAATACTGCATTTAAGCATAACTTGGCATCTTGCTTTTAGAGATGACTTTTATGTGCTCTTAAAATTTCAGCCAAGCCCATTGCTCACCATGCTTGTGCGTCTGTCATCGAGACTCAGGAGTGTAAAATGTACTCCCCAGTAATCGGAGAAAACAGAACATTCCCCCCACAGCTCCATGATCTACAAACACGAATCTTTAACATACACTGGCTGTCGAATCCAGATGGCTCTACTGGACTTGCATGAAATGATGCAAAGCAGATTAGGTTTTAACAGTCAGGAAGGGCTACTAAGACATGATGAGGCCTATTTCACCATCACATTTATAACTTAGCAAAAAAAAAATAAAAGTAGTTTTGTACTTGCACCCAATTTTGAAGACCAGCAAGATAATCTCTGCATGAGTGAGTTGTGGAAGACATGTTACATTTCTACAAAAGCTGTCATTTTATAAATTGAATTCCAGTTTTATAAAGGTGAGACACAAAACAACCTGCCACAAACACATTTCAAAGAGAAAATGACCTGCAAGCTGCTAAGCAGTAGTTGAGTAAACAGGGAGACTTTGTATAGAAGACCACTATAAACACAGGGATCACATATTCTGCGCACTGATAGAAACGATGCAGCCATATAGAAGAACAATTTGTAGCTTGATGTGTGACTGATAATTTGGATTACCACTGTAGGATAAATGTTGATTTTATGTTAAGAACTAAAAATAAATAATTTAATCTGAGCCAGGGCCTGCAGTGGTATATTGCACAACCTTATGACAGCCTTGACAAACAACAGCCTTATTTTCAAAAATAACAAACCGTTCACATTTCAAATAACCAACCTCTAAACTGAGGCCAAAATACAGCAACCCTGCTTACCTCTCGTGTTGGTGGCCATGTCTGCCACTTTCTGAAAGGCATCCAGGAACGCCACGGCAGCCAGAACTGTAGTCCTATAATCAAGATAAAAAAAAAATGTAAAAAAAGTCGGTCATATTAATTAGTATGTTACTTTTATAAAACTCTCATTGTCTGGCATTAGGGCTTGGTTCTGGACCTTACAAAATATCACATTGGAGTCTCAGCTGTGATCAAATAAGTATCAACAACAATACACATGAAGACAATGACTTGCACTGTCTGAATCACCTAACTGGCCGGCAGTACAGAAGATCTTCTGCATCACAGCTTTGAGTACATGAATTCAGTTCTCCAAAAGTATCTCCGTGGACCTTGCAAATCCAAATCTACTCATTGCTAGAACACATAATGTGGCATCTTTGTCACAACTTTGCTCAACATTTCAAGAAAAATAAAACACCTCTACCAATTAAGTATCTACTTTTGTTCCCAATGTCATGCTTCTCCCATTTCAAACTGACATTGCCAATCTAAAAAGCCCTGCATGTTTTAGAACTACATCATGGACAGTGTTTAACAACCTCAACCACAGAATATAACATGAAAATTTACCAATCATAAATTCAGAGATGTTGATCTCTGCAGGATGGTTGTCTATATTCTATCACACACTCAGATACACATCAGAATGCAGGAGATTCGCAGAGTAGCCATGCCAGGAATGTAGTGGGATTTCTTCTTTCTCAATTCTCAGGTAAGTTACCAGGTCATTATTTTTCATACAACAGTTCCACATAAGGAAGCAAGTCCTGAAAGGTGTAAACATAATAAAGTATCTATCTATCTATCTATCTCTATCTACATGCTCGTGACTAATGATGTCACTGGTTTATTTTTACAAAAAATAAAAAAAAAAGTCAAAGGATATGTCTTTTGCATTAATAATATATTCCACACTGTTTCCTTACAAATGTATTAAAACTGTAAACATGCAAAGAAAAAAAGAAACAAAATTGTGGATGTAAAACTAGAGATATACTGTATACAAAGCTGAAAGGACCTGAAGATACATTCTATTGTGTTTTTATTGCCCCCAAAAGCTGCAAACCGTCTCTTTTCATCAGCTCAAATGCAGCATGCTGTCTGTATCACCACCATTCCTATGACTGGGGAAAAACTCAAGCTGCAGAGAATATAAGAAATTTAAAAAACGAGACGAGACCATTCAATCCATCAAGTTTGTTTGTTTAACTAACAGGTAAGCTGTGCCAACATCTCATCCAGATTCTTCTTAGAGGTTATGAAGGTTTCTGCTTCAACTACATGTCTTGGTAGCTTTACTCTTTAAGTAAAGAAGTGCATCTTGGTTTTAGTGTTATATGCACTTCCCCTTAATTTAGTATGTGACTCACTGCATAGCTGAAAGAACCTAATTTATCAATGCCTTTGAGAAATCTGAAGACCTACATTAGGTCTCCTCTGCTCATGACTAAACAGGTTTAATTCTCTGAGTCTGTTGAAGTAAGAGATGTTCCTAACACTTGGGATGTGCTTTGTTGCTCTCTTGTACACAGCTTCAAGTGCTGCTATGTCTTTCTTGTAGCGTGATGACCAGAACTGCACACAGTCCTCCAGAAGCAGTCTCATTGGTGTATCAAAGATGACAGCACAAAGTCACATCTATCATATTCAACAGTTTCTTTGGCTTAGATGAGGACTTACAGTAATTCCAGATACATCCAATTTCCAGATATATTTCAAATAAGCTATTCTTAAGAAACACACAAATTCACTTATTCAAAATTAATTAACTTAATGTAGAGTTGAATATATGCATCATCATCAATGAAATCAGTGAACCAGTCTCATCAATGTACACTCACCTAAAGGATTATTAGGAACACCATACTAATACGGTGTTTGACCCCCTTTCGCCTTCATAACTGCCTTAATTCTACGTGCAATTGATTCAACAAGATGCTGAAAGCATTCTTTAGAAATGTTGGCCCATATTGATAGGATAGCATCTTGCAGTTGATGGAGATTTGTGGGATGCACATCGAGGGCACGAAGCTCCCGTTCCACCACATCCCAAAGATGCTCTATTGGGTTGAGATCTGGTGACTGTGGGGGCCATTTTAGTACAGTGAACTCATTGTCATGTTCAAGAAACCAATTTGAAATGATTCGAGCTTTGTGACATGGTGCATTATCCTGCTCGAAGTAGCCATCAGAGGATGGGTACATGGTGGTCATGAAGGGATGGACATGGTCAGAAGCAATGCTCAGGTAGCCCGTGGCATTTAAACGATGCCCAATTGGCACTAAGGGGCCTAAAGTGTGCCAAGAAAACATCCCCCACACCATTACACCACCACCACCAGCCTGCACAGTGGTAACAAGGCATGATGGATCCATGTTCTCATTCTGTTTACGCCAAATTCTGACTCTACCATTTGAATGTCTCAACAGAAATCGAGACTCATCAGACCAGGCAACATTTTTCCAGTCGTCAACTGTCCAATTTTGGTGAGCTCGTGCAAATTGTAGCCTCTTTTTCCTATTTGTAGTGGAGATGAGTGGTACCCGGTGGGGTCTTCTGCTGTTGTAGCCCATCCGCCTCAAGGTTGTGCGTGTTGTGGCTTCACAAATGCTTTGCTGCATACTGCGGTTGTAACGAGTGGTTATTTCAGTCAAAGTTGCTCTTCTATCAGCTTGAATCAGTCGGCCCATTCTCCTCTGACCTCTAGCATCAACAAGGCATTTTCGCCCACAGGACTGACGCATACTGGATGTTTTTCCTTTTTCACACCATTCTTTGTAAACCCTAGAAATGGTTGTGCGTGAAAATCCCAGTAACTGAGAAGATTGTGAAATACTCAGACCGGCCCGTCTGGCACCAACAGCCATGCCACGCTCAAAACTGCTTAAATCACCTTTCTTTCCCATTCTGACATTCAGTTTGGAGTTCAGGAGATTGTCTTGACCAGGACCACACCCCTAAATGCATTGAAGCAACTGCCATGTGATTGGTTGATTAGATAATTGCATTAATGAGAAATTGAACAGGTGGTTCCTAATAATCCTTTAGGTGAGTGTAAGTACAAGTTACATGTGGCCATAGTAATATCATGCAAGCTTAAGCGAGCAAATTCACTTCTTTGTTTACTCATACTAAGTCTTGACCTGGGCAATTACTAAGATAAGTCATAAGTGATACGCTGTGCATGTGGCCATACTCCTTGGATGACCTCTCACAAAAAGTGACTTCTCTTTGTATGTTATGTTCAACAAAGAGATAGTGAAGGTTGCTTCTTTGTCTTTCTGTCCTGCTCATGTTCACATTAAATCTCACACAATGTACAATGACAATACTACTGCTATTACCACTGCTTCCAGTAATCTGTCATCCATCCACTGTGCTGTGAAAGGGACAGCAGTAAAACATCCCAACACCCCAATGCAAAAGCAAGCTTGAAGAACCATGATATACTTTTTTTTTATGTATTACATTGAGAATTGCATTGCTCCACTCACTAATATCTACATGTCTGCTTCCTTTGGTTTTAATATTCTGGCCTTCCCACAATGCTCACGTGCAATTGTGGTCATAGCATGATGGAAGAAGCTAGTATATACATAGTATTTTACATACTGCAAGACAAAAACCTAGCAACTCCACTGACCAATGAGGAAAGACTGCCTACCAATGAACACATCAGATTACGATCACGTGATTTAAATGCTACGACTGTGTAATTTAAATGGTAGGTGTTGTTGATTCGTGAAAAAAAACTATATTGTGTACATTAAGCTCAGGAAAAATTAATTCCAGAGATCGTTAATTATAGGGGCGACATCATTTTCTCAATTTGCCAAAAACTTGAAAGATGTGACATACAAGGATTTTCCATAGTTGGTGAGAATGTCAAAGGTAAATACAACAACTGAAGGAGGCAGAACCTTTAGCAACAGAGCCCCCCAAATTTGGTGAAGCTTTGTACATTTGGAAACCAGATGGCCCAGGGAACTCAGTATTTCAATCCGCAGTTGAAGGTCCACATCATTTAGCATGGGACTCTCTTATTAGAGCTGTCAGTGAGGTTGATCACATTGCTTTACTTTATTTTTGTATTTTAATTGATGCAATCAGAATAAAGGTTTATTGAAAGCCTTCAGTAATTTCTTTGCCTTATCAATGCCTGTGGGTGTTAATTTAACAAAGTTAGCCTTGGACAAGGGCAAGGTCAACACTGGTGGCAGTGCCAGTGCCAGGCCACTGCATGATGCACCCACCGTTGAAGACCAGATTCTGCTGCATTGTTGATTGTAGAATGCCCGGAGATGGCCTATGCTTAATAAGTCAGGCTCAACTTCTTTGAAATATTGTGGGCCATCAGAAATGAGAAAAAGAGAAGAATATTCTGCTTGTTCTTCTGTTGGATGGCCTCGGCTCAGGAAAACTTATCTTAATTTATTTTATGTTATATTAAACAAACTACACTGGTCAACAAAGATTTTGTGACAGAACAACCTAGGGGTGTTTTAAAGTTTTATTTTTAGGCTGTATATTTAGCATATAAACCCTTAAAAAGTATACAGGTTTTTAAAAGTTAAATTCAAGCTGTAAATGTTTTTACTGCTGATTGTGAAGATTTTATAACTTTCCAATTTGAGCTCAGGCTTATGAAGAACTTTGTTAAGGCAATGCATCAAAATGGATTTGGATTCACATCTGTAAGAAAGAAATTTTCTAGGATTTGTGAAGCCAAGATCAAAGAAGGAGTGTTTGTAGAATCTGAAATTAGGGAATTGATCCAAGATGAGAATTTCTATGACCAGCTGAACCCAGCTGGAAAAGCAGAATGGCAGTCCTTCAAGAATGTATGCAAGAACATCTTGCGAGAATCATAAGGCAGACAACAACCAAGAAATACAGATTGATCTTTTGAAGTTGTACAAAGCCATGGGACGTAATAGGTCTTTAAAATATCATTTCTCAGATTTCCCTCTGGATTTTTGTCTGGAAATCTCAGAGTGGTCAGCAACGAGTGAGGCAAACAGTTTCATCAGGACATTTCTAAAATTGAAAAGCGATGCCATGGCATAAGGAATCACAGTGGTCTATGGATATGGATATCCATGCTATTGCTTTCCCAGAGGCCAAGTGCAGCAGAAAGTCATACACTTCTGCCATTTAGGTGTATATATGGTGTAAATATATTTATAAATTAGAAGTATGAAAGTATGAGTAGATATTTGAATTTTGCAAGAGACATACTGTGAGATTCACCTATGTTGATTTGGGTGATGAAAAAAAGTTACATTGTGTTACCCAGCGTTATCATTTACATTTATAATCCCAACACTCTTAACAGCACAAACAATTAAAAACCTAACTATTTAATCAAACAGATTGCAAGGGTTTTTGTACTTTTGTTTAATTTATTGGGAAATATGTCAAGAACTGTGTAATGGGATGTATGCTTTGTAAGGATAAATTTACTTAAACATTTTGGATAAAAAAAAGGTTCATAATCTGCATCACAACACTTTGAACTGCAGTCTGGTCTCTGTGTTCCACCATTTGCTAGGAGTTATCAGACTATTTCCCCCCCCCACACATAAAAAATATGTACATTAGCTGGCAAATCCAAAATGGATGGTTTATGTGGGTGTGGATGGGAGTGTGTCCTGAAATATACAGGGTATGTGTGTTCAAAGGTCTTCCCCTTTGCACAGTTCTTCTAAATCACATTAAAACCAAACAGATGCAGATGGTCGATGCCAGTGTGAGGCGGCTTATTTTCTTTATCAGAATACAAGGAAGCAGACTTGTATACGGGCATAAAATAAAAACAAAAAGCTACTTTTAACCTTATCTGCCATCACAACTAAAACTTAATGTGCTGCCTTATTTAAAAAAAAAAACCCTGGGTCGCCAGGTCACCTTATCATTGTGCTTCGGCTCACTGTACTGGTGACTCACCACCATATCCTGCACATTGTCCACAACAGGAATAACTCACTTGGCCCTCTTTGACTCAAATGCCGGCACCAGCCCTTCTTTACTGCTGCCTCTCTCAACGGGCATTGGGCGCCCATTCACAAACTGTCCATCAGCCCTCCCTGATTTATGCTTCTGCTATCCTTCAGCTGTCTCTCGGGCACTTGGACTGAATCAATTTTAAATGACAGTCATTTCCCAAGAGTACTTTCAACAAAGTATGCCAAGGATCAATTCATTAACAAACTTTGCAGTGCTAAAATAAATGCAATTGCATTGTTCTTAGTGCACAGTTGTCTCTTGCTGTGTAAAGTGTAAAATATTTACAAATAAGATTACTGTTCTCTTATAAGCTTGTAAGACAAGTTTGCAATTCTCAGTACACTTTGAGCAACTTTTCTCTTATATGATTTTACATGTGAAAGCTGATCATTTTTGCTTTATTTTGCTATCAACGTTAAGCAACGCCAATACACACCTAGCCATTAAAAACTGAACACACTTTAAGTGCTTTCTCTGTTTATTTGAGATCATTAGTTCATTTGTTTTAATATTTAGTTAGTTCAGTTGCATTTCACAAAGCAAACTTCCATCAAACCAGAACGTGTCAATAAACACCCCGTGAGGCGTCTCATGGACTTCTTTCATGGAGTCGACAACAACTGCGTTTGTGCAGTGACACATTTGCAATAATTATGAAGACGGCTCTGTGAACAGAATGCCTATTATGTGATAACATGAGGAGTACATGAAAAGCATGCGCTACTACCCATGTTACAGAAAGGAGACTTTCGTCTTGGTGACTTTACAGGAGATGGCAAGCTCTCCTTAGGGCATAAAGTGATGTGCTTCAATTTCATTTTGCGAGCAGATGTTCAGGCGAGTTTCATTTCACTGTATGATGATGATTATCTAATTGCCAGCAGTAAAGGTATATCACGACTACCACAGTAAACCCAAATTTGACCAATTTCCTACAGTTAGATCAGTCCTGTGTCGGACTGCTCCCATGTTCACTTTGTACAGCACTGAGACTACCATTTCTAAAGGGTTAAGGTCCACAACAAAATGTGTTTGGTTTGTTCACATCTATCTAAATTAACTGGACTATAGGAAAAATTGCTTCACAGTTTGGAACAAATGCTCCAAATGAACTAGGCACGAAAACCCTATTAGACAAATTTCTTTTATGCATGATTAACTTAAACTTCAGAGTCTGTCGATAAACACCATGAAGCCAAGTTCTTCTTTTTGCATGTTATTTTTTTCTACATTTTACCTCATAGTCCATTATGAACTATATTCCAAAAATAATTAAACCTATACATATACATATTTCATGTATTTACAATGGTATGCCATTATGTTATTTTCTTTTTTGTATTTACAAGGCAGCAAGAATTCTGGATCAGTTACATTCCATCACATGCTGCATGTTCACTGCTAGCACGGGCTTCTTTGATCCACTGTCAGAGTATCATGCTGCTCATTGTGCCTCAGTAGTAATTGTATGAGACCACAACCCAAAACATACAGTAAATAGATAAAAATCTGATTTAGTGCTGTAAAAAAATATTAATCTGTTTAAATTGCTTTCCTCTTCTTGTTTTATACTGTATCACAGATGCTCATCTGAGGTTCGATTTCCAGGCTCAGTGGAGGGCATTCTGTCTCTGATGGTATCATCTCTCTTTTTTTTTTTTTTCTTATTTTCATCATAGCCCTGGGAAAACACCCACTGAGGGCAACTGACTCGCCCATTCTGGTCCCTCAGCTATAAAGCTCAGGCACTCCTGGCGTGGGTCACCTCATTCTGGAGAGAGCAGATCACAGAACAGAGCTGCACAGAGAAGTACGGACCACACTACAGAAACATGAACCTGGCACATTGCTTTACTTTATTATTTTATGTTTAGTTATTATTTTATGCACCATCAGGCACCTGTTTTAAATTCTTTGAACCTGGCAAATGATTAAAAGATATGACCCGGTTGGTGTCCCAACATTTTTACTGTGACCAGTGTGTTCCCTTAGTCGATGACAACATATAGTAGCAATAAAGATTAGAACAATGACTTACAAGAACATCCAATGTAATAAATCAGGTGTCACGCATGCGCGAATAGGAAGCCGCGGAGGGACCTTAAAGCACCTCAAAAGATGTTCGCCGGCGGGGCGTGGCGGGGTATTAACCTTGTTTCTTTATTTTCCAGAACAAAAGACGCTCCGCCATAAGACTGACCGCAGTACGTCCACTTCTGCCCTTCCTCCGCCATCTTTTATGACGTCATCACTCCCATCATCCTTCACGCCTCCTTCCCAGCATTCCTGCACTTCCGGCTCCTCCCCTATAAAATGGCCGCTGATGCCTAGTATGGCGTCGCATCTGAAACTGTTTTTTTGTTTACTGTGACCTGTTTACTGTTGTCCTGGATTGCAAGCAATATACGGGGAGTGATGCAAGCAATATAAAACCCCAAACCTTTTTGCTGTCTCGTACTGAGTCTTTTACATTGGCGTAGTCAGCAGGATACTTGTCCGAAGATGTCCGAAGGACAGGACCTTAACTCAGTGCTCCAGGGGATGAATGCCCAAATAGCGGCTTTACAACAAGCTCAAGCTGCTACCAATCGGGAGTTGGAATTGACGAGGGCCCAGTTGGTGGAAGCACGTAAGTTGCAACACGAAACTCAGGCTCCTAAACCCCCACCTTTAGTGCCCATGACGGAGGGTGACGATGTCGAGTCTTACCTGGGCATTTTTGAAAGAACGGCCACCCGTAACAAGTGGCAGCGGTCCGAGTGGGCGGCCATACTGGCACCCTATCTGAAGGGACCCGCTTATTACGCGCTTATTACGATCTCCCCGAGGAGGAGGCCGTGAATTATGACCTCCTGAAACAGGAGATCCTGGCACGCTACGGCATAACGCCGGGCCAGCAGGCGGTGGAATGGAGAGACTGGAAGTTTGATCCAGAGAGGCCCGCCCGAGCGCAGGCTTTCGAGTTCTGGGGAAAGATGGGGCGGTGGCTAAGGCCCGAAGGTCCCCAAGGCAGAAAGGTGGTTGAGCAGGTGGCCTGTGAGGGCCTTGTCAACGCTTTGCCCAGTTCTCTCGCCCAGCAGGTCCGGCGCCATCCATATAAAGACATGTCGGGACTCCTGGATGTACTGGAGCGTCAGCTTGCGGCCTACCAAGCCGGGGGGTCCGAAAGGCTAGCGCGTGGGAACCGACAGGGACGGGTGGCCCACCCCGAGCCCTCTCGACGCGCTGCGGAAGCGCCGGTGAAAACCAAAGAAAAACCGGTCTCTCCGCGCTGTTACAAGTGTGGAGAGATCGGCCATTTACTGCCGACCTGTCCCCTCAACATCACGGAGCCGATGGACTGCACCTGGGCCACCAAGGAAAGGTACTGTACTCCGTCGCACCCGCTGGCAATACCAAACACGGGAGTGGTGTTATTAAATGGACACTCGGTGTAGCTTTGTTTGATTCCGGCAGTAACATTACCATTGTTGCTCGCCGTTACGTATTACCGCGACAGTGGCTTACACAACATCTACAAGTCACTTGTGTACATGGAGAGACCAGGTCTTACCGTTCGGCTCGGTGTTTCATTACATGGAAAGGGCAGGTTTCCTCTCAGATGGTCGCGGTGTTGCCCAAACCTCCCTATCCGGTGATCCTGGGGCGAGATTGGTCACAAACAAACTGCGGTAAAACGAGCACTACTCCCGAAGCTTCCTTAGGTCTAGCTGTGAGGGGACGAGGCACCCTTCCCGCGGTCTCCACGCCATGCTCCAGGGCTGAACAAAATGGCGCAGGCACCTCGCAGGGCGTTTCTCAGGCTGTAGACTCTGACTCGGAAGTATCCGCCGGGGAAGGGACAAGCCAGGGAACACTCCCGCAAGGTCACTCGGAAGATCCGCTCACTAATTTGGACTGTCAATTTCGGTCCACGCCTGCATCATTTAAAAGAGAGCAGTGGAATGATGATTCCCTCCGGTTTGCCCGGAATGCAGTTGTTCTTCCAGGCGGCTCACAAGCTGATAGTTCCATACCACGCGAGCCCTTCTTTGTATTGGAAAATGATCTGTTGTATCGGGTAGCCACTCACGAAGGGGAGGTGCGGAAGTTGCTGCTAGTACCACGCACCTTCCGGCGGGAGGTGTGTGAACTAGCACACGCTCACCTCCTGGGCGCCCATCTCGGGGCCGAGAAGACACTGGAGAGGATTAAGCTCCGGTTTTACTGGCCTGGGATTAACGAGGAGGTCCGGCGTTTTTGTCAGTCCTGTCCGGAGTGCCAAATACACCAGATTCCTAGGAGGGACCGCGCTCCTCTCGTCCCTATTCCCCTGATAGATATTCCTTTTGATAGAATCGGGGTCGACATAGTAGGACCCCTCGATCCTTCCAGCCGTGGCTTTAAATACATATTGGTCATGGTTGATTATGCCACCCGATACCCAGAGGCGGTTCCCCTGCGCTCCGCTACTACAAAAAATATCGCACGGGAATTAGTTAAGTTATTTTCAAGAGTGGGTATTCCTAAAGAAGTCCTCACGGACCAGGGTACTCCATTCACCTCGGATACGTTCAGGGAAGTTGCCAAATTACTCCGAATAAAGCACCTAAAGACGTCTGTCTATCATCCCCAAACAGATGGATTGGTAGAACGTTTTAATCAGACGCTTAAACAGATGCTTCGCAAGGTAGTCAACGCTGATGGCAGGAATTGGGACCAACTCCTACCGCTTGTACTCTTTGCCTATCGGGAGGTGCCACAGGCATCTACTGGTTTCTCCCCGTTTGAATTATTATATGGACGACAACCCCGAGGAATTTTGGACATGTTAAAAGAGGGATGGGAGGCTGAGACCATTCCCTCCCCCAATATACTGGAGTATGTTGCGCAACTGCGCGACAGGCTTACCAAAATCAGGCCTATTCTAAAAGATCATGTGACTCGTGCGCAAGCAGCGCAGGCCAGGTGTTATAACCGCAACTCTGTCCTCCGAGAATTCCAGCCGGGGGATCGAGTCATGGTTCTTGTACCCACCTCTCATTCTAAGCTACTGGCTCATTGGCAAGGCCCGTATGAGGTTAAAGAAAGAAAAGGACTCGTCGACTATTTAGTTCTCCAACCTAATCGTCGACCGAGTGAGAGAATCTATCATATTAACCTGCTAAAACCTTGGAAGGAAAGGGAAGACACTCCCGATACTCGTAGGTCCCTCTCCCTTTTCAGTGGCGCATCGGCCCTTAACCTCGGTGACGAGCTAACACCCGTGCAACGACGTGAGATGACTCAAACCATCCACGCCATCCCCGAAGTGGTGAGCGAGACACCCGGGAGGACTGCCCTGATTGTGCATGACATAGTCACGGATCCCGGTGTGATCGTCCGGGAGAGACCTTATAGACTCCCGGAGGCAAAACGGGCGGAAGTGGAATTGGAGGTGCAACGAATGTTGGATATGGACATTATTGAGCAAAGTCATAGCCCGTGGTCCAGTCCTATCGTCCTCGTTTCCAAGCCGGACGGCTCCTGGAGATTCTGTAATGACTTTAGACGTCTAAATCAGGTCTCCAAGTTCGATGCCTACCCGATGCCTCGTATTGACGACTTACTTGAGCGGTTGGGTACGGCTCGATACTTGACTACCCTTGACATGACAAAAGGGTATTGGCAGATTCCTTTAACGGCATCCGCAAAAGAGAAAACGGCCTTTAGCACCCCTAGTGGACATTGGCAGTATAAAGTTCTCCCATTTGGGCTGCACGGAGCCCCAGCGACCTTTCAACGTCTGGTGGATAGAGTGCTGAAGCCCCACCAGTCCTATAGTGCCGCCTACCTGGATGACGTAGTCATTTATTCCGGCACCTGGGAAGAACATTTATCGCAGGTCTCAGCTGTTCTCACTACCCTAGCTAAAGCCGGCCTCCGTATAAACCCCCGAAAATGTTTCTTTGGCTTAAAGGAGGCCAAATATTTGGGCTATCTTGTAGGACGAGGACAGGTGAAACCACAATGCTCCAAAGTTAAAGACATCTTGGAATGGCCCCGTCCGAGTACCAAGAGACAGGTGCAGGCTTTCTTGGGGCTAGCCGGGTACTACCGCCGGTTCGTACCCCGCTTCTCCGAGAGGGCAGCGCCCTTGACTGACTTAACAAAGAAAGGCGCTCCTCTCCGAGTGGTATGGAACGAAAGGGCGGAACGTGCATTCAGTGACTTAAAAAAGGCCCTAACGTCAGCGCCTGTATTAAGAACCCCTGATTTTGGTTTATCATTTATTCTCCAGACCGATGCTTCGGACACAGGCCTGGGCGCCGTGTTAAGCCAAAGCATCGATGGTGTTGAACACCCCGTGATGTACCTGCGCCGGAAACTGCTGGATCGCGAGACTCGGTACGCGGCGGTGGAGAAGGAGGCCCTGGCCATTAAGTGGGCTGTGACTTATCTCCGATACTACCTGTTGGGTCGTGAATTCACTCTGGTGACAGATCACGCCGCGTTGCAGTGGATGTCCCTTCATAAAGAGTCGAACCCGCGAGTCACCAGGTGGTTTCTGGACTTACAGCCTTATAAGTTCACGGTCACTTATCGCCGTGGCGGCCTTCAAGCCAACGCCGATGCCCTCTCACGTATTCACGACCTCTCGGTTCGGTCCGCCCGTCCTGACGGTTTCGGGCTGAGGGGGGGGGTCGTGTCACGCATGCGCGAATAGGAAGCCGCGGAGGGACCTTAAAGCACCTCAAAAGATGTTCGCCGGCGGGGCGTGGCGGGGTATTAACCTTGTTTCTTTATTTTCCAGAACAAAAGACGCTCCGCCATAAGACTGACCGCAGTACGTCCACTTCCGCCCTTCCTCCGCCATCTTTTATGACGTCATCACTCCCATCATCCTTCACGCCTCCTTCCCAGCATTCCTGCACTTCCGGCTCCTCCCCTATAAAATGGCCGCTGATGCCTAGTATGGCGTCGCATCTGAAACTGTTTTTTTGTTTACTGTGACCTGTTTACTGTTGTCCTGGATTGCAAGCAATATACGGGGCCGGAAAACCCCAAACCTTTTTGCTGTCTCGCACTGAGTCTTTTACACAGGGAAGGTTAGAATACACAGCCGGCAAAAAGCATATTATATGATATGGGTTTAAAAGGGGTATGAAATAGTACACTAATATTTACCAAGACTAAACGTAGCCCATAATTTCATAATACACTTATCATCTGACAAGATACATTGGAACAATGTTTCAGCTATCATCTGCAATATTTGTCTGCTGCCAACAGCAATAATTTAAAACCTACAATGTAACACCCATTGTCTGAATGGTGCAAGGCTCTCTATCAGCATGTAATGACCAATTACTTCTCTGTTTCATCTCTTTGTACTTTTGGGGCTCTTGGATTGACAGAGGCAAACCGGGAAAAGAAAGAATCGCTTTTCTTTTTTGCAGGTTTGGAACACAATCAGATGCTGTCAAAGCCAAGTCAAAAAAAAAAACAAACAAAAAGATGTCATTAAATGAGAAAAGCAGGAAAGGGAGTTCACATCAGACCATCTGAGAGCTGCCAGCGTGTTTGCTTACGTTCTGATCTCAATCAGTCTGCCAGACGTTAGGTGTAAGCTGATTGTTGCTAAGCAGGATGTTAGGCTAGTGAAAGACACGTTACCTTCTACTTACAAGGCACCATTTTACTGTCACACCTCCAGCCAAGTATTTTGCCTTGATAATACAATATGCGATATTCCTGGCAGTGCCTTAAAATTTATTTAGAGATTCAAAGATGGCATTTGAATCCAAGGATTTCCATATCACATTCAATTCAGAACAATGTTCAGGCCCAGCCAGTACTTGAATGGGAGACCACCTAAGAAAAACTTGGGTTGCTGTTGGAAGAGGTGTTGGTGAAGTCAGCAGGAGACATTAATTTGTGGTCAGAATGTGGATCCATTGCTGTGATGGGGACACTGTGCTGTAAATATGGTGCCATCCTTGTCCTGGCTCTCTGTGGTCATACAAAAAATCCCTGGGCATTCTTGATAAAGAGAAGGGAGTATCCTGATGTCCAAGTTAAATTGCCCTCCATTGCTGAGTCATTTTGGCCCCCTAATCATTCCCAGTCTCTAACTGGTTATCTCTCTCTCTCTCACCACCTAACAGCTAATGTGTGGTGAGTGTACTGGCGCAAAAATGGCGGCCGTCACATCATTCAGATGGATGCTACACATTAGTGGTGGCTGAAGTGGCTCCCCACTCACTGAAGCACTTTGAGTAGTGAGAAAAGCATTATATAGATGTAAAGAACTATTATTAATATTATTATTATTATTAAGGAGACATAGTCAAGGCAATCGCTTATGCAAACATATCACAGGTTACTGTACATAGCATGACGTAAAACTTTAAAAGCATGTAAAGTCTTACACCGTCCTTCCGAAGACCAATGCATGATGTTAAGGCTTTTTATTGGTTTTCATAGTGCAACTCATAGGCTGCATGTCAAAACTTAAGATTTTTTTTAGGAGTATTGGAATTTAGGATTAAAAAGAATAAGGAGGCAGCATATCAGAGCAATACGTTTCTAGACTAAAGTTCAGTGTTATGATTTAGCAAGGAAACAGAACAAAATAAAATGCAGTTGTACTGCGAGCCAACTGCAGAAACTGTTAGACTAAACTTCATTCCATTCACTGCATTAGAAGTTATCTACCCATACCCAGTCTTTATTTCTCCTCTTTTTTAAGATTTCAGCGCAGCTTCTACTTTTTCTTTATTTTCTTCAAGCTAAAATGTAACAGTATAAAGGTCCCCTGCCACTCAGTGATACTGGAGCACCCCAGTTGCGATTCAAGATTAAAAAATAAATTGCTTTGCAGTTAATGGTGCTCAGCAAACAGTTCTCTCATTATTTTAGTTCGAAAGCTTCTACAAATCAGTAACCTCTAAATGACTGCAGGATTTTATTATGGCAAAGTCTTTCTAGTAAGAAAATAGCTTCATAGGTGAGAAGACAACTCACCAAATGTATCTCTCTCTAAAATTACTAAATGTTATACACAGAGCGAGACCCACAGTATCAAAGTATGGAGGACTAAAAATTAAAAACCTTCAAAAATAAATCTTATTGCCAATTAAACCAGAAATGTAAAGTGATTCCCTTATAAAAAAAGGCACATAAAAAGACAACCATAGACAATAACATGAAGATTTTCTACAAGCTTTTGTTTCTATTGGTTTTATTTTAGGTCACAGCCTTTTCTGGGTGATGGAGGTCAGTAGGGTTTCAAATATGAGTGTCGTGTGTGGGGAAAAGACGTTACATGTGTTAAAAATAAATTGAAGTCATTGTAAAGGAAAATACATTCTGTTAGACAAGAGTACACTTTGCCATATGAAGACATAAGTGGACAAAAATAAACAAAGCACTGCCACTGGCTGCATGTTGTCTCTGCTATTCATAGCTATGATGATACAGTAGAAGGAAATGAGCGACTGAAAGAATTAGCAAATAAGTTCATATAATGATGAAGTCCAGAATATCCATTTGAGCTAAATGGTGTGCCACCATACCCAGGTAATGGAAGGTGAAAGGACCAAACTCCTGTTAAGTGAGGTCCTCATGTTGTTGATAATGAAGAACCAAAGGGGAAGTCGATTTCTGTAGTCAATACATCCAAAACAGGCAGCATGGTGTAGTGGTTAAGGCTTTGGACTACAAATCCTGAGGTTGTAGACTCAGATTCCGCTACTGGCGCTGTGTGACCATGAGCAAGTCATTTCACCTGCCAGGGCTCCAACTGGAAAACCAAAAGAAATGTAACCGATTGTATCATAAATGTCGTAAGTCGCCTTGGATAAAGGCATCAGCCAGTTAATTAAATGTCAATGTAAAAGAGTATATGTGCCTAACGACAGTGATCCCACCCCAGCACAACCACATACCAACGAGAAGGCTGCATAATATTCAACTTCTAGCTACACGGAAGATAAAAGATGGCAGAAGAGGAGCAAAATCCTTATGTTAACTAAATACTAAGACATGCTATACATATTAATAAAGTATCTATCTATCTATCTATCTAAATGAAGCGTGTTCATGGTGTGAGAGAGTCGAGGTGTGTTGCATGTTGTTGAGCAGGCAAGTTAAAAATTTCACTTTATTGTAGTATATGTGACAATATGGCTACTGCTACAGATGAAGACATTACTGAAAAAGTCAAACAACACAATTCTAGTTTTAATCAGGTTGACAGCTTTAGGGATGAATAATCATTCACACGTTAGTGGCTGAACAGCCCTAAATAATCAAAGGACAACCAACAGAAACACCTGGTGAACCCACAGTGTCAAAGGGAATTCATTGTACAGTCTCCTTCCAGATCTGCTACTAGTAGGTCAGAGTGAGACACACAACTAGGAGAAACAGCATGGGAGGTATGGGGAGGGTCACACTGCAGGGTTTGTGCAGAGCCAAGCCTCACTCGTTCAAAATCATCAAGTAGGAGGAACAAGCCATAAACAATTACCTTTACAATTTATTGCACGGTACATTCACACTCCAACTTATAGAGCAAATAAATTAATTACACAATTGAACCTTGGACCCGAAAGAAGTCAGATTATTCTGAAAGAAATTAAGCAGAAAGCATTCCAGCTAGGAATCAATGTGGGGTCCAAACACTGCAGCAGTAGCAGGTAGCAGTTATTTTTATATCTGAGCTCTTTTTGGCTCCAGATTTGAAACCAGCTGGAGATGCTCTATCGCTATATAAATATACACACATTATGTTAGGCCCTCCAAAGCGAATGTCATCAGCTTGCACTAAAATTTCACTTTTCTAACTACAGATTTCATTTTCTTCACAAACATTTTTTCAAGTTAAATGAAAATAAAAAAGATGTTATCTGAAAGGGTTGGTGAAAATTGCTAAAACTGTTAGTAAAAAATTGAATACAAGAAAGGTAATAAGAGTATTCAGGGTCTTGGTCTGTCTTGAGAAAATTCAGTATTATCAGTAAAAGCTATAACTGAATGGAACAGAAAATGAGGTCATCAAAGAAATTGTAGGCATAAATATAAGCATGGTTTATATATATATATATATATATATATATATATATATATATATATATATACAGTATATATGTTTTGATTGCCACCATCTGGGCTACGACTGGAGGTGCTGTCCGTTTAGAAGGTCGTTAGATGCCAGGAGGCAGTATCAGGGCAGTGCTTCCCTGTCCCTTTCTTGTCTTGTTGTTTCTGAGTGCAGATGTGGACCTGGTTATGTTGATTCCCAGCCTGGAGGAAACCAGCCCTAGGACCATTAAGGCTCAACTGAGGGAGGGGCAGTGTGACGTACGGGCCTGGCCAGGACGCCTCTATGTTGAAAAAAATGTTTCTGGAGCATTGCCTCCCCCGAAGTGTTAAAGGGCAGCCCACCCTGGTACTACAGGTTTGGAACATGGGAGCTCAACCCTGTTGGGGCCAATGACCACCAGCAGGGGGCGCCTGGAGAACTGTTGAGCCCTTTGATGCAGCACTGCCGCCACACCTGGAAGTGTTGCCAGAAATAGGTCAACAAGCACCTGGTGCCTTATCAAAGGAGCCAGCTGCCGATGTTCTGCGGGCCAGAGTCGGGTGGGAGAAGTCGAAGCTCATCAGGAGGAGCAGAGCAGAGCGGAGTGGAGAGAAAAAGAAGAAGAAAAGGTTGTGTGCTTAACTTTATTTAGTGCTTGATACTGTGCTGTACCGGTGGGAAATGGGTAAAGGTGTTTCCCACAGGAAGAAAAAGGAAAATAAAAATTGTGTGTGCTTGCACTTGTGTCTTATGTCTGTCTTTGTTGGTTTGGGTCGGCAGGTGCAGCCCCTGGTGGTCCACTATATATATAGTGGAGAAAATCATCACAGCTACAGACAGACACTAAGGACACACGATGTCCAAACAAACACGTTTATTAATTATTTTCTTCTTTTATACAGCCAAACATCCATCCATCCATCCATTATCCAACCCGCTATATCTTAACTACAGGGTCACGGGGGTCTGCTGGAGCCAATCCCAGCCAACACAGGGTGCAAGGCAGGAAACAAACCCCAGGCAGGCGCCAGCCCACGGCAGTACAGCACAACACAGCCACAATCTCAAACTCACACGGCTCAGTTCTTTTTCTACTCTCTTTTCTTCGGCCGCCTCCACTCCTCTCTTGCAAGCTCCGTCCTCATCCACCCGACTCCGGCACCCTGAATGGAGTGAGGCGGCCCCTTTTATAGTGCACCTGGAAGTGCTCCAGGTGCTTTGCGATTAACTTCCAGCAGCACTTCCGTGTGTGGCAGAAGCGCTGCTCGTGAATCCAGCTCCTCTTTAAGCTGCACTTCCGGGTGTGGCAGAAGTGCTACAGATCTTGTTTCCGGAGCTGTCCAGGCCCCCCCGGCAGTGGCCACGGACCCCAACAGATTTGAGTTTCTAAGCCCCAAGCCCATGACCCCGATGCAACCCAGCGGGGCTGCCCTCTCATGTCCCGGGGTATAAATTGCCCTTCTCCTGGTTCTCTGCTCCTCCAGGTCTTCCAGTAGGGCACGATCCCCAGCCGTGCATCACAATATATACTGTATATATGGAAGGAGGCTCCAGTCAGTGTCTTCATTACACATGACTCCAATAGCTACAGGACAGAAGTAATAAGACATGCCCGTTATGCTACCAATAGTCTCTCATGTAGCACTGCCACAGGCACTAATTCTATAGTGGAATCATTGCTGTGGTCTTCTGGGCCTTTAAGGGCAGAAAAAAACAACGAGGAGACCTCCATTATGATGTTCTTGGTTCAGAATGAGGTTAGCACTGGCCAAAAGGTGGTTCCCAGGAGACTGAAAATGCAGATACAGTTTGGGGCTTCAGAGACCGTTCTGTCCATAGAGACTTTGAACTTGGAGTGAGGAGGAGGATAGCTGGAGCGGAGGCACTACAGGAGGGAGGAAGTGAAGTGAGACAACAGAGTTTGAACTGTTTATTGAAATGAGAAAGTGTTTTAGGTAATAAAAAACCAAGATGACCAGGGTGTTGGTTTCTTATCTGTTTGTTACTTGAGGTGTTACTATAACCCATCTCTTCCTTGTACTTACAACTTTGTACTTATTGGGCTACTTAGAATTATCTGAAATTGGGGATAACACAGGAGTGTGCCCTACATGATGCTTTATAACGGCTTTTTATGTACTTGTTTATGCATTCTATGGTTTTCTTACTAATTGTTAGGCTCATGAGGTAGTTTAGCAGTTGCCAGAAAATAGGAATGCCTTACCTTAATTGGGAATGTAGTTTTGTTGCCTTGGCATTGAAGTCTTCCCAGATGGGGTAGGAACTCTACAAAAGAACAAAAAGATACAATTTGTATGGAACAGGGATCAATTCATAGGCAGACATTTCCCCATTTACTGAGACAAATGATATGCATTATATTTACTTATGTGAAATTTAAACAGTAAGAAGGGAGACATTTCTCTGTTTACTGAAACAAACGATATGCATTATATTTGCTCATTTTAAATTTAAACAATAAAGGTGCATGCCACGCATTCAACAGAGTAACACAGAATATCACACACGTTACCTATTGCTGCATGCCTACAGCTGATAAATGACAAATAATTAATTTATGACATTGTTTCCTGAAGCCCTTATCTCCATGTTCTCCATCACAGGTTTATTCAGTAGGGCTCACTCGGTTGATATGCCTGGTTTGGATTTCCATTTGTGTTCCCATTCACACACAGGTTGCTCGCAATGCACTGCAATTCATGGTTTAGAACCCAGCTTCTTGTGTTTGTGTAGCAGCCAAAGAACATCTTCTTTCATAATACCAACCTTATACTCATTAGTGGAAATCAGTGGTCAGAGACCACCCATGGCTTCAGGATTTTACTACTAGCTTTGAATCTGGATCCTGAGTTGGTCTATCATGTGGTGGGTGCGGCAATGCACCGTATCAGTGTGTGCTCCTAACCTCATCATCATCCTTCACAATCAGTACATCATTCTTATTTTTATCTGATCTCATTTTCATATTGTAAATAAATTCATAAATATTTATGTTCTTTGCCATGGCTCTCCATGCTTACAATTCTTTGCTTATTTCGTTTTAATTTATTCTGTTCTACAGAGTTTGCTCCCTTCAGTGTATTCAAATGCTGAGGATTAACAATGCGCAGGGCAGACACAGGTACAAACAACACGAATACTAAAGTACAATACAATGACTAACTTCACTGTCATTGTCACTTGTCTACTCATTAATAAATGCTTCTTACAAATGAGCAGAATGTGGTACTGAAGTGAGTGCCCACCCGTAGTCAGCATTTGGATATGACTGAGGGAATAAACTCTAGAGAAACGGGTAAATGACAACGGAAATTTAAGCAATTAATTTTGGTAGAAGGACACATATTTCAGAATTTCTTAGAATAAGAGAATGAAAAAGTTCAGCTCACTAAATACTGAGATCAAGTAAAAAAATAAAGTGATACACTGATGGTGAAATTGGTTGGAATAAAAACCGACAGCAACAGAGGAGCCCAGCACTGAAAACATGTTAAGCTTCGACCCCCTACAACCAACATCATCACTGAGACAAGCACTTGGCTGCCATAAAAGGTAACACAGTTTAACTGAGAATTCATGTGTTCAGCACATGAGGCTCTTACCGTAGCCAAAGTGAAAACTGGCAACTCCAGAAGGATAATGTTTTATTAGCAAAAATAAACAGTCATTAGACACAGTAAGGGCTCAAAAGCAAAAATATCTTTCTATTATAATAAAAAAATCCTGGGACAAGATGAGACTTTTTAGCCTGGGACGAGACGTGACTTTTTCAGAGAGATACTTTCACTTCCCGAGAGATGAGACTTTGTGCCACGAGATTTAACCACGCCTGGGGCTGGAAATAAAAGACAAAGAGTAGATGACAAAGTAGAACGTCGTAAAGAGGTTCAGAAATGTTGGCGTGATACACATGCAGGGCAGGTTAGAGAGAATGAAAGTACAGAAATTCGAATGTCTCAAAAAAATGATAGTAAAGATCACATTAGCACAAGCAAACGGAAATTATTACTAGGTGAAATAATGGAACAGCGAAAGGAGATCGAATATATTGTTCAGATTTAAACTTTAAGTCGAAGACTTGTAGATCGTCTAATTTGTGTTGCCATCATGGAAAAGCAGTGTTTCTTCCCAATGAAGAGGCCTACCCGTGAGAATTAAAAGATTTGTTGTTTCGGTGAAAAGGACATCTACCTACGTGAGCGGCAGAGACTAGAAGTGGCTGGTGCATGGCGTAGCCCGGGGGGGTTGTGAGCAATGCGAGCAGGGGGGCGAAGCACCCTAGTATCACAAAACATGAGACACAAAACCAAAATTTTAAACAAAAAATTGGAAGCAAAAGGTCCTAAGCACACCTACAATTCTTTTCCATAACTAACTTTTTTGCTTGTCTGAATCCAAAACCTGGATGTTGGGTGATGCAGACCAACAACCTAAATTTTGTTAGCATGATGGTATCACATCATTGGTGATGGTGGACCAGCCAACTGACAATGGAGGCCAGATCCAATAACAAAATGGTGGTAACCATAGCAAAACAGCAACTAAAATGGGATTGTGGTGATCATAAAAAAAGTAAAAAAATTACAATTAGAAAATCTTACCATTAAAGCAGAAAATAGCACAGAAAGAATCCAGTTTGAAAAGGCGTTAAAAAACCTCTCTGTGTGATCTTCGTCCTTGTAGCAAATAAGCTTGTTGTAAACTATAATGGCCAATGTGGTCTTCGTTACAATACATTATCCACATGCAGTAAGCCTAAGTGATATGAAGGAAATTGGGGATTCTGGGTACACTGCTCAAGTCAAGTCAAGTCAAGTTGGGGAGCATGTACTGGTACAGTGCGTTGCTGCACCCACTACATGACGAAACAACTCGGGATTCCAGTTGGCAACCCCCATGAAGACACACGGTCCAGTCCCACCCTCTGGAAATGACCCTCTATCTGCCACAGCCAGGTGTTACGTGCACGACCCCTTGGCCTGGTCCAGCCACTCGGATCCCCAACAATGAGGATTTTAAGAGCCGGATCACCCTCGGGGAAACGTGCCATATGACCGTATTGCCGTAACTGACGTTCCCTCACAATGCAGGTAATGTGCCTCTTTCTGGACTCCATGAGCAACCGCTCATTCGACACAAAGTCAAACCAACGGTACCCAGGGATTTTCCGGAGAGACACAGTACCAAAGGAGTCCAGTCTTCGTCTTCATCGTACACTGCTTGCTACATTAAAATTTGATCAGATATATCTGAGAAACTTCATATACGTGTTCATATACAGTATAGTAGGTTCTTTCTTTAGCAGACTTAAGACAGGCTGTACAAGAAATGCACAACACAATAGAAATAAATGATTAAAATCGTCATGCATGCTGTAAAGACTGTGTAATGCTTACTTTAATTCTGAGATTGTCAATGTTAAAGAACTGAGTTTTCTGCTTCTTGAAGAAAAAACAAGTTGGAAATAAGCAGTATATTTTATTATCCATATCTCCAAAACTACTGTCTACCCAAAACCATTTTCAATAACCAGACCTGTAGGAAACGTCAAACTCATGGGCCACTGTAGACCCGCCGCACAATTCATTTTCAGAAATGTTCCCTGCCACCACCCAGGGCAGTCACTCTATGGAGCGTCCAAGAAGCTTTAATCACATGAATTCTGCATATGGAGGCTTCTGTTCAACTATACTTAGGGCTGCCTGCAACATAAACACTGTGCTTATAAATTCATTTCATTTGGAGACACCAAGGAGCCCAGGAACTCCACCGAGTCTCTGACAAGGCACACTTGGCTTGGTGATTACAAACATACCACACGTTAAATTTTAATGACGTAGTCCTCAGCACGATTAACTTCCTAAGTGCTCTGCTGCCGTGGTGGCACCGTGCTTGCTAACAGATCCACACTCGATCATCTTCACCTCTTTGGCCGCTGGCACAGCATCCTCCTCACTCTGCGGAACTCTCCTTTTTTTCCATGTAAACATCATTTTTAAAAAAAGAAATCAGCTGGAATCAGCAGCCTCAGAAACAGATGTTATAAATTACTTCACCGCAAAATAAAACTGCTACCAAGATCTTTCATTAATACAACCTCCTCCGCCTTGGTGTCTATTTAAAATGCATGTTGGAATTTTCATTTTGAAATCTCAGCAGGCTACCCTCTGTTTAGCTTGAAGTTCTGTTCATTTCAAGTACAAGTGCCTTCGCATTCCATGTTGTCTGCAAAAGAACTGCAGCTTATGTGCAATAGAAGTGAAATCCGGGGCCTGAAAATGGTCCTTTAACATAAACTAGTACCACCACCCTTCTGTTTTTGCCTTTTCTTTGTTAAATTTGAAATGGAATACAAAAGTAAGGCTATTAGCTGGATGAGCTAAACTTGTTTATAGATTAGATAAATAACCATAGCTTGACTGAAGGTAGCTCCTTTGCAACAGTCTGCCTTCATTTGAGCCCTGTGTGTGTGTGTGTGTGTGTGTGCGTGTGTGTACAGAGGCTGGACTTAAACAACAGGAATGGCTCTGACTCGCTGTGTGACCCTGAGCAAGTTACTTAATCTGTCTGTGCAGAAGGAGGGATTGTAATGAATTTAAACAATTTCACTACATTATTATACTTTACACTTATACTTTATTTCTCCCCAAGATGAAATTAAAATTTTACAGAAGCTTCCAATAAATAAATAAAAACAAATAATAACCCCATCACACACACATAAGAGCTTCTGGGTTGGATAACAGATAGCTGCTGCTTTTAATAACAGGGTTATTGGTGACTTTAAGATGAGGTCAGACCTGCTCAGACTGTACCACAGGTTTAAATCCAAAGTCAGATTATATATACTGTGGTGGATTGCCGGCATTTTACTCCGACCCTCACCCCCAGTCCGCCAGGAGGAGCTCTCCCGACAGCATGCTCATGCCCCGAGTTCCAGCAGGGCATCATGGACTATGTAGTGTTTATACACAGCCCTGCTGGATACCTTGGGGGCCACCAGGCATTGCTGTAGGGGGGCTTGTAGGCCAGCATGTGCCCTTTAATCCGGGAGTATGTCATAGTCATGTGACAGGAGGAAACAACGTGCTCCCGGGGTGAAGAAAAGTACTGTTTACCCTGACCCGGAAGGAATGAGGAACTGTGGACTGATGGGGCAGGAACACCTCCGGGTCAGGGGCTATAAAAGGACTATGGGCCAGTCCAGACACTGAGCTGAGCTGGGAGGTAGGAGGGCGAAGTGTCTGGGCGAGGAGGAAAGAGTATTAGTTGTAGTTTATTTGTGATTGATGAGTGTGGAGTGGAGGGTGCTTGGTGCACTGTGTAATAATAAACATAATAGTTATTATACTTTCACCTGGTGTTCAGAGTGGTACCTGAGGGTGTTAGAGGTGGACCACGCCTCTATCTGCGACACTACGTACAGGCATACATTTGGATAGAGCTGGTCCGACTTATAGGGTCCACAATTAGAACACGCTGATAGACATTGGTTTGTTATTTGAACTCGGCAGCATTCAGAATGTTTCATCATTAAGATATTGGTACGGAGTGAATCATTTCTGTTGATAACGTAACTCATATCCCTGAGCAGTCCACATTTCCATGTCGGGATCACGCATTTAGTTTTAATTGTATTGTGCTCCTTTATTCACTAGTCGCTCATTGAAATAAAGCTCCAGTTCCCCTCCTGCCTTTTGAAACCTGTCCAGTGTCTGAAATTAGAGGTGTAGGCCAGTTCTCCATAACCCAACATGTCACAGTACCACCAGCCAGTTATTACATATGACATGCAAATAGAGTAGATTCTCACAAACCATTTATCAGTTACTAAAGAAGAGCTTCTCAAAGTATGACGGCGCACAGCAGTTAAATATACATAAAGTTAAGCATGGCAATATTAAAATCCTTTACACCTACACCCACAGAACATATTTTCTGTGTCACAACTGAGATGTTCTTGAGTGTGTCCACATTCTTTTTTATATTAATTTTGAATATCTTTTAACAATTACTTTGCCTGAATTCTTTCTTCATGTTTGCATTTCGGCACTTAAGGTGTTGAGCAGGTAACATTAAAAGGTAGCGTCAGCGGCAGGATAGGCCTCTGCCACCCTTGGTGCTGCACTAAGCGCCAATGTATGCCATCATGAGTGTCATTTTGTGTAAACACAGATGGTAAGCACATCTCAACTGTCAGATCTTTGTGTAGGCAAGTGGGAACAGTGCTGGAGTTTAAAAAAAACAAACATATTTTTATTATTTTACTCTGCCTGAAAGTGTTTAGAATATTCTAAAGGTGAAGTTGGGATTTCAATTTAGGATGATTACTGTACACATTTTCCACTACAGATCTAGCTCTTTAGTTGTTTGGAGACTTTGGATAATTTCAAACTACCTGATCTTGGTTAGTCAAGAGAAAAATAAAATAATTAGCAATCTGGTGAGTAAAAAGCAAAATTATAATTATTCATATACATTTTATAAGCCACTCAGACTGTGATAACTTATTTTGTCCCATGTTACTGCTTCACAATAGACCACATTTGCAACGTTCACTCACCAGCACTGACTCACTGCGTGACCATGAGCACTCCAGGTGTACATGATACACAGTGGAGGTACCAAGGTGGACCTGGAGGGAGGGTGGTTCCTTACCCAGGCGGGAGGCCATAATGGAAGGATGGATAGGCATCCTGGCCGGGGTAGTTGTGGATACCTTTCCTGGCTGGGAAGATATAACAGAAGGGCAGGGAAGGACAGTCTCTTGGGGCCATGTAGTCCCCCAGTACGTCAGAGGGTAGCATCGCTCAGGCAGAGTTCTCATTTGTACACCCGCAGGGCTGTCCATCCATATCTTTCCTGTTTGGCCTCCCATCTGAGTAAGGAATCATCCTCCCTTCTGGTTGAGATGCCAGTCTATCCACCTTGGCACCTACAACAGTCAGGTTTGTTGTCATATGTGCAGAGTACAGTGGAATTCTAATTTGCATGTCTGACCAAGACAAGCTATCGCTCACTGCCACTCTCCAGTGCCAGATTTGTCAGAATGGGACTTTATCCTGAAACCTCAAGATTCTTTCTTTGTCAAAAGTGATTTGCTCAAAAACTGAAAATCTCAGAGAACCAAGTATACAATTGCACTGCACCTCCGTGAATGCAAAGAGCCTTGTGAATGTGTTTCACTATTAAGATTTTATGGAAACTAAAAGCCAGATGGTTGTGTTCCTTGTGTGAAGCTGCACAAATTGCACTCAAGCACACCAAACGAGAGCTCCAATAGACTGACAAGTGCATCTTGGGTTGCATCTCACTGATGGATGGAGGGTGTGGAGTGGTGGTGATAACGGAAAGGATGCCACACCAAGTGTAGTCTTTCCACGAGCAAAGTTTCATGTTTGTTATCAAGATGCAAAACTTTATAACTCACTTTATTTCAAAACTACTGTCCACACCAAAAATGTGGAAATGTGAAATACACAACAAAGAAAGCAGAGTTTAAAATATTGCTTTCTTGTGGAAACAGAAGACCTGGCAACTACACTAGACTGGTCTTTTTAATTTACGGCTATGGAGGCAGCTGCCCAAGTGTGTCATCCCCAACGCCGGACTTGTCTAAATCTCAAGGAGGTAACCCCATGAAAACAGACAAAGACCCAGAAGTCCAGCAGGCTTAGCAAGCAGGGATGTTGATGCATTCACTCATGTTGTTACATGACAACAGGGGTGTCAAACTCACATCCTGGAGGGCTATTGGGACTGCAGGTTTTCATTCCAACTACCTTCTTAATTAGTGACCAGTTACTGGTGCCAACTGAACATCCTTAAGTTTGAACTGACTTGCCTTTTACGATTCCGAGCCCTGAATTATTTCTCTTCTCCCTAACCAGTACTCAGACAGTCATGAGATGTAAAGCAAATAACACCAAACTTTGTTTAGTTTGAGTTAGGGGAAGTGAAGCCAAGTTAGTGTTAGGATTTCTGCCTTTTGGTTTATATTGTCGGTATTCTGCATTGCACTTCTGTTTTGGTTACTCGGCTTGCCTGGCTTTTCTGGTTTTGGACTAGAAAGAAAAAGAAAGAAAGAAAGATAGATAGATAGATAGATAGATAGATAGATAGATAGATAGATAGATAGATAGATAGATAGATAGATAGATAGATAGATAGATAGATAGATAGATAGATAGATAGATAGATAGATAGATAGATAGATAGATAGATAGATA
>JANRMT010062806.1:57805237-57857829 GCA_026402145.1 Polypterus bichir lapradei | reverse complement strand
TGATAGATAGATAGATACTTTATTAATCCCAAGGGGAAATTCACATACTCCAGCAGCAGCATACTGATAAAGAACAATATTAAATTAAAGAGTGATAACAATGAAGGTATAAGAGACAGACAATAACTTTGTATAATGTTAACGTTTACCCCCCCGGGTGGAATTGAAGAGTCGCATAGTGTGGGGGAGGAACGATCTCCTCAGTCTGTCAGTGGAGCAGGACGGTGACAGCAGTCTGTCGCTGAAGCTGCTCCTCTGTCTGGAGATGATACTGCTCAGTGGATGCAGTGGATTCTCCATGATTGACAGGAGCCTGCTCAGTGCCCGTCACTCTGCCACGGATGTCAAACTGTCCAGCTCCGTGTCTACAATAGAGCCTGCCTTCCTCACCAGTTTCTCCAGGCGTGAGGTGTCCTTCTTCTTTATGCTGCCTCCCCAGCACACCACCGTGTAGAAGAGGGCACTCGCCACAACCGTCTGGTAGAACATCTGCAGCATCTTATTGCAGATGTTGAAGGACGCCAACCTTCTAAGGAAGTATAGTCGGCTCTGACCTTTCTTGCACAGAGCATCAGTATTGGCAGTCCAGTCTAATTTATTATCCAGCATCACTCCCAGGTATTTATAGGTCTGTACCCTCTGCACACAGTCGCCTCTGATAATCACGGGGTCCAGGAGGGGCCTGGGTGTCCTAAAATCCACCACCAGCTCCTTGGTTTTGCTGGTGTTCAGGTGTAAGTGGTTTGAGTCGCACCATTTAACAAAGTCCAGACTACGTTGTCTGCTCCCTAATGGCTCTTTTCCATTTTTAAAAATTAGTTTCTCCTTTAGAGTGTTGGCACTCACGTGCTGTCTCTCATCAATCATAACAGTTACTAGTTGACAGACTTGCCAATGGGCGCAAGATATGGTCAATCTTATGCTGTTCAAACTGAAATATAGCTTGTTAAAAAAAAAAAAAAAAGATTGCCAAACAATTTGCACTTTGCTATGAATTTCTCCACACATTGAAAGCCCAACATGCACTGATAAGAAGCAAATATGCCAAACAGACAAAACACGCTGTAATAGGAGACCATGTAGCCAGCTTTCTAAAAGGACAACTTTGGCCTGTTTATATCACATGCTTACAAAAATAGCAAAAGGAGCCTGAAAACAGGCGTCAACTGAAAAGCACTGCATTAATACGTGGATGTAAGATGGTGAGATTTCAGTATCCTCACATCACCTGCTCCCTTGTTTTCATTTCATTTCAGTTTCCAACGTGGGCCATCTTAATGCACAAATCTGGCAGCTCAGTAACGGTGCCTCACTTGAATGCATTTTGGGCCAATCAGGAATTGACTGTTTTCTCACAAAGCACAACATTTACTTCACCCTTTCCTGTTATTCAAATGCTACCCATTTGATATGTTTCAAAGGAGAGGGTTTTAGCTTCCAGCATATAATGTACAGGGCTTCTAAATCACACATTTAATGAACCAATTTCACCTAACCCTTTAATAACCTCAAAAATCAAAGTATCTTCCTTGTCTCCCAGCTGCATCTGCTGGTAGCCATTATTTTATTCCCACTTGGCAAGATCAGAGCAGAGCATGGCACAGCAGGGGATTTACTTATTTCACGTAAATTAATGTTTCTGTTAAAATTCATGCACACTTGAGCACATTCATTTGCATCTTTTCAGAATGCCTGCTAAGGTTTGGCTTTTAAAAAAAAATTGCAAAAATGAAAAAATATGAAGCATGTTTGGCAGGGATGTGTCAATTCTATTTTTTTTTTTTTGGTTGTTAAGTGTGTAACAATTTTTTGCCTAAATCCAGCTGACAGCAAATGACAGTTGTACATACACAGCAGGTCTTCAGAGCTGGAGAAGGAATCAGCAGCCAAGATCATGAAGGAACCCTTTTTTTTGTAACAAAAGAAGCTAAAGTGCACTTCTCTATGATAATTGATTTAATTACAGCAATCTACTATTCTACGTACAATCATTCACATTACTTCTTTTTATTTAAGGTGGAAAATGGGGACTTAAGAACATCATTTGATAAAAAAGAATATTAGCAACTACAAAAACCTTGAGCTATCAAGTTGAATGGATTCATTTTTATGTAACACAGTTCCTTTCCAAGTTTCCCATATCAGTTCATTCTCTTTCATTACCAACTTCTCCAGTTCAAGATACAAGGAGTCAAGGATATGGCACTAGATGGGTTGCAAGATTATAATGGCAAGAACAATGCCAGAGTAACAAAATAAATTAAACACAGGCAGACAGTTAAAGGAGGCATTCAAACATTTAACCTAACAGTTGATTTCCATTTTGGATTAAGAAGGAGTCGAGTTCTTTCCACACAGGACAGGATACAAGTGTATCCCAAGACACAAGTGTGCACACACCAAACACCAACAGTAGGCCGGTTTAGTCATCGCGCAACTAAAATAGCAAAAGTACGACTAAAAACATCATTATGACCATTTACCACAAAATGATTAGTCCTCATGAACACTTCTGAAAGCATATCAAGATGGCTGACACAGTCTCACAGTCCTCAGCGCACAGCTCCAGAAGTCTGGATTCAGTTTCCACAGGTCTGCCCGTCTGTGTGAAGTAGTGCTGGATCAGTACTACAATTCTGGGAGTTTAAAAAAAATAAAGGATAACTCACCAAAACCTGGCTCTATTCTGCTTTGGCCCTAATACACGTGGATTTGGCAAGCCGACTGCCACACTTCCTCACTTCTGTCCGAGGCTGACCAACAGCCACGCTCACAGGCCAAGAGGTCTCAGGAACAGGGAAACGTGGAATACAGAGCTTCCCAGAGTGCTGGATGTGCAGCCCCCTCTGCAGTCTGCGACTTCCTGGAGAGCGTGTCCCTCTCACATTCATGAAATTAATTAAAACAGCATAGACTTCACAGCGGGTTAACATTATTTAGTATGAAGATTTGCATCACACTTTACAGAATCACTACAGTTGGGCTTGACCTAACTTGCGTTTGTGTCTGTTCATCAAACAAGCGCAGGAAACTGTCCTTTGTGAACTCGCATGGTGTGAAGATGGCTCCTTTGTTGAGATGAGCTTTGTAGCAGCATTAGCAAACTGGCGCTCTAATATCTTCAGTTTCAACTTTTTTATTTGCCTTACTAGGGGGCTTTGCCCCCTGCTTGCTTTGCTCGTCAACCCCTCCCCCCCGCCAGTGCTACGCGCCATTGTGAATTGGGGGCTGCAGGAGATGCGCTCGCTCCTCCTAAACTCCTCTTAAACGTTTATACAATACTGTTTTTTTTACCTCCTCTCTGCTCAATCAGCTGCTGGCTTGCTGCTGCTGCTGTGCTGTGTGATCAGCATTTCGAACGTTTAAAAGCCTGTACAGCAGCTGTCCTTTTGTCCCACTGCCTTGTCTCTCTTCTCCCCCAGACATCTTCAAACACTATTCGATCTCTTTTCGCTGTTCCGTTATTTCACCAAGTAATATTTTCCATTTGTTTTTGCTAATGCGATCTTTACCCTCATTTGTTTGAGACTTTTGAATTTTCCTACTTCCGTTATTATCTCTAACCTGCTTTGCATGTGTATCGCGGGACTTGCTTCCAAAGGTTGTAAGTATGATGTGACTTGTCCGTCTCGCGGGACGTGAAAGTGTCTCTCTGTCTTTCTTCAAAAGATCACGTCTCGTCACAGGAAAAATTTCTTGCATCGTTGCAACATTTTTTTTATAATAGAGAGATAAGCAAAGTATTGCCATATCGCACGTTGACTGTATTGTTTACGCTCTCTATGACTTTTTATAAAGACACAGCTAACTTTGCAATAAAGGTAGTATCATGCAATTTCAGTCACAATTACATGTGAGTAGCCCTTGAAATGAAAACAATCGCCAATATTCTGTTTTGTCAGCGACTTAGTCCTCTTGGGGATGCATTAAATATTTTACACAATTTCTTAATCAGAGTTTCAAGTGCACTGGGATAGAAATATTGTGTCATGGAGAGGGATTGGGTGGATCAGAGCGTGAGGTGTCAGCATACAACACAACCTTTTACTGCAGGTACTCCGCCAGTACTGAATCTGACATAATGCTGGTATGGTACTTTTTAAAAAAAATTAGTAGGTTGGTATTTTTTAGTAGCGGTACACAGCACTACACTAGTGTGGAGTGCCATGTTTCTACACATATAGTGCTGGTTTAATGGAAGTACAGCCAACTGGGTGAGGCCAGAGGGAAAAGACATGTAAAAGGAGGTGACAAGAGCACAGTCCAGGCCTAACTGCACGATACGGCAAAAAAAGGTAAAGGAGGCCTGAACAAAGATCTGCTTTTGAAAATATATACAGTCTCAAAACTTGATCTGAAACGTCAGCCTTGCAGTTGATACAAATACACAATCTGGTTCATAATCCTTGTAACAAAAATTGCACCCCTGCAAAATAAAAACATCAAGCAACTTAACTGACTGAAGAGGAAAAGAGAAAACACCATTACAGGTTATCTTTTGAAACTCCTTACATGGTCTACATGCTGTACTGGGATCACCAGCTCCTAAAGCTGGACAGAAACCATTTAGTGCCATTCAATGTCCTTTAAAGCCTGGCAGTGAGCAGAAGTGGGCATGGACATGCAGCTAGGAATCATCATAATGGCTATGCAAATGTGACAGCTGCAGATGTCAGAAAATCATACGTACATTAAGTATTAATGGAAATTCATCTGTGCATAGTGGGATCAATTCTGTCTGTTTATAGGATGTCCAAAGGAGGGTTCTGGAATTTGCATCATCATTTTATGACTCAATTGCAACAAATGTGTGAAATTCTTTATATATATATATATATATATATATATATATATATATATATATATATAATGCATGGCACAGTTTTTAGAACCTCATGAATCCAGTTTTCTGTATTTAAATCCTACATGTGTTCATGGCCCATGTGGTGGTTTAATGCTTTCCTGTGTCTGCATGGATTTTCATCATGGCATCCTGTATTTTCCTATCAAAAAATGCATATTAATTTTGTTAATCAGTAATTATAAACTGGTCTACTTTGGCTGTGTGTGGAGTGGGCTCTATGATGAATTGGCACCCTTTGCAGTGTAGGTAACATGCATGGTGTGAAAAAGAAAAAGACTTGATTGATGGCCGTTTATCAGTTATTTGATTATCAGTTTTTCCTTTGGTAATGAAAGTAATTAATAGGGCCCACGATTTACTGCGGCCCGCAGAATTTAACGCCACACCGCGTAATTTAGGGTTTTGCAGCGGTAAAACGCCACGCCGCGGAATTAACCTAACGGCCGCGGAAAATAAGAAATCTGAATGAAATCTCCCCAGGCATCAATCTTGAGGCATATTGATATTTGTATGATTAGTTTTGATTACTTCTTTAAGTTCTTTCTTTAGCCTATTGCATCATCTCATTAATATCTCGTTCGTTACTGAAATCGAACACTGGAGCTACAGTCCAGTTAAAGAAGCTGTCGGCGTTGCTGCAAAGTACAGTACTGATAAACTTAACGAGCGGAGAGCTGAACTTGAATTTGTATCTGTTCACTGCCAGCCAATTATGAACACTCTGACTTCTTTTGAGGCACAGTCATTCATGGCTGTCGATGTCTACAACAAAGCGTCTGACTTACTGTCTTGCCTGAAATCGTCCGGATTTCTAATTGGAACCAGCAGCTGTGATGATGCAAAGCACAATGCTACTGCTAAACTTGAAGAATATTTTGTGGGAACCAAACAGCCGGCAGTAGACCTATTCAGATCTGTGAGAATATTTGATCCACGACAGCTACCACTCTTATCGAAGAATTTTGCTGATCAGTGCCAACAATGATGGCTGCAGCCTGCAGCAGATGAATGGCAAGCTTATCTGGACATAGCATCTCATGAAGTTATTCCAGCTGATATCACTGCTTTTTGGCGTGCCTTAGAAAAACAGACTGCCTCACTTAGCAGCTCTTGCTAAAGTTTACATTGCATTGATGTGGAACGTTCGTTCTCAAAATATGGATCGGTGTTGTCACCACTGCGATATTCTCTGTTACAAGAAAACCTACGAGCTTACAGTGCCGTTTTCTTCAACAATAAATAAACAATAACTTTAAAAACATTATTCGATAGTTTGTTGAGAATAATATTATGCCTACATATGTTTCAGCATCGTTTGCCTGAAGCAAATCTATGGATTAAAATGTGTGGATGTAAACTAGGGTGACCAGATGGGTTCGGCTATAAAGGAGGACACCGACAGTCAAAAAGGAGGACAAAAATGACCAAATATATTTTCCAACTCCAATCAACCGCTAACCACTGTCCATTACGCCATTGGGCGGAAATAGAATACAGTATAAAACAATGTTGCCGCTACTTAATGTTACAATTATTGATAATGTGATAACGTAACGTAATGTCACGCGGTGATGCGGATGAATGGAGAATGGCCAAAGGCTGCTCATTCTTGGTATATATCATATGGAATTAGTCAAAAACGATCAACTCTGTTCGTGATTCTGTTAAAGGAGGACATTTTAATTAATTTTTGGAATGCCTGGAGGACGGAGGAAACCATGTTAAAAAACAGGACATGTCCTCCTTTTGAAGGACGTCTGGTCACCCTAATGTAAACGCTTTGATATACCTATTTGATTAGTATTACGAATTATGATTGATTATTATTAAGGATTAAGAATAATAAAAATTGCATTTATTTTGCATGGGTTACGAATTAGTCTTATGGAGTTCTGGTACTGCATTTGCCGCGCTGCGAATTTAAAAAAACATGCCGCAGAATTAACGATTTCTTGCCGCGGTAAATCGTGGGCCCTAGTAATTAATAAGAAAATTAGTAAGTCGCCCACCAAAGAACACCAAATTAATGTAGTGTGTGAGGATTCTTCCCATGGTACCTTTGCTTTACCTTCCAACCAAAACATCATAAATGTGGACAGATCTCTACAATTTATGAAAAAGGATCATAAATCGGCAAAAGCCTGTATAACTTTCATTTTCCCTGTTGTGATCCGAATATGGTAATAGACTATTTTTTTTAACAAATAACCCAAACACGCTGGCTGCAATAAACCAAATAATACAATTTATTAATAACATATTGATAATCGTAAGTATAAATGTATCTACTCTCTATATATAAAATCCTAAGCCTAAAAGTGCAACGATTTTTTGCAATGATTTTATGTGACGTTTTTATGTCACTATTTTGTCACACTTTAAATGGGGCTTATTTTAAAACCTACATATAAATGGTTGGTGTCATTCTTTTCAGAGTTTATCGAACTTTAATGTGATGGTGTTAGATTTTCAGATTCTTATTCCGTTTTTAAATTATAAACTAAAAAATATCAAGAACTCACGTCCCACAAGACAAGACTTTGTGCCAAGAGATTTAACCACGCCTGGGGCTGGAAATAAAAGACAAAGAGTAGGACAGCTGCTGTATAGACTTTTAAATGTTTCAAGCACCATGCAAAATGCAGATCATGCAGCACGGCAGCAGCAGCAAGCCAGCAGCTGATCAAGCAAACAGGAGGTAAAAAAAACTGTATTTGTTTCCCATTGTATCACAGTTTAAGAGGAGGAGAGACCAAGTCTCCTTAGGGTGCGTTCAACACCCCTCTTAACAACGTCAGTGGCAGAGGTGCAAAGTGGCTGGTGCGTAGTGGGTTGGAAAGCGAAGTGAGCAGGAGGTGAACCCCCTTGTGTGTGTGTATATATATATATATATATATATATGGGTGGCACTGTGGTGCAGTGGTAGCGCTGCTCATAGTTAGGAGGCGCGGGTTCGCTCCCCAGGTTCTTCCTTGCGTAGAGTTTGCATGTTCTCCCCGTGTTTGTGTGGGTTTCCTCCGGGTGCTCCGGTTTCCTCCCACAGTCCAAAGACATGCAGGTTAGGTGCATTGACGATCCTAAATTGTCCCTAGTGTGTGCTTGGTGTGTGTGTGTGTGTGTGTGTGTGCAATGCGGTGGGAGCTGGTGCCCTGCCTGAGGTTTGTTTCCTGCCTTGCGCCCTGTGTTGGCTGGGATTGGCTCCAGCAGACCCCTGTGACCCTGTAGTTAGGATATAGCGGGTTGGATAACGGACGGATGGATAGATGGCTGGATATATATATATAAATATACAGAGTGGAACCTCGTGTCACAATCGTAATTCGTTCCAAAACTCTAGTCGCAACCCGATTTGGTCGTGGCCCGAAGTAATTTTCCCCATAGGATTGTATGTAAATACAATCAATTCGTCCCAGACTGTATGAGCTGTATGTAAACATATTTTTTTTAAAGATTTTTAAGCACAAAAATAGTTAATTATACCATAGAATGCACAGTGTAATAGTAAACTACAGTAAATGTGAAAACATTGAATAACACTGAGGAAACATTGAACAGAGAAAACTAACCTTGCAGTCTCTTTAAAAACAAGCCCGGTACATTCTTTAACTGCCTTCTCGCGCTCGCTCTTTCTCTCTCGCTCACTGCACAGGTGCACAGGGAGAGACTGAACATGTGCGGAAATCATCGGCGTGTACAAACCGGAAGGGAAACTGGCTTGTTCGTCACCCAAGTGTGTGGTCGTGAACAGATCCAAAAGTTTGGCGAACTTTTTGGTTGTAACTCAATTTGTACGTGCTTCGAGACATTTGTGACCCGAGGTTCCACTGTATGTATATATATGTACTGTATATATATATATGTACATATATATATATATATACATATATATATATAGTGGGGGAAATAAGCATTTGTCTGATGGGTAGTTGGTAATAAGTTAAGCCACGTCTTTAGCAAGACAAGTGTGTTGCATTTATGTATGGTCTCTCTCTTGCTCTTGCACTTGTTTTTCCGCAGCATGGTTTGAAATAATGTACCCCTGGCTAACTGCAAAACTGAGAAATCTTCAACACTTCCTGTCCAGCATTAGGTTGCACTTTGGGGCTGCTAATGATTTTTAAAGGAAGGAGTAGACATTTTGTTATTAGCCTTTTGGGTACACATAAGCTCAACCTTCTTAATTGACAAGAAATAAACATTTGTGTCTATCAATGTGTCCCATCATCGAGATATAGTTTTTTGTGTATTAACTTGGGTGTTTAGATGGTTCATGGAGGAGACATTGCTCAGTGTCACCTTGTCTGTGATCGATCATTCTGTCAGATAAGGCGGAGAGGCTTCTTTAGCGAGAAAACTTACACTCTTGCTGAAATTAGGAGTGTCTGGCAGTTTGTTTTTAGCAAAAGTCTTGTGTGCCAAAGCATGACAAAATGGTCTGTCCTACAGCAGCCTAAAATTAGCTGTTCTTTTTCTGCAGGTTTTTTATACGTTTTGTCAAAACTTTGTAAAGGGACGTGACCAGGTACACCGGCATAGTACAAAAGAAAAGAAGGATTTGCGTTAAACACGCCTTTCTCTCCTCTGAAGTCTTAAACTTTGTAAATGATCCTATATTTTGGAGACCACACTGTGCCCAGACAATTTGATGCAATTCAGGGGACAACTGCTGTGTCGTTAACATAATAATAATTGAATATTTTCAGACTCAAATGTTTCTACTGACTTATTTTTGCTCAGATTCTGCAAATCATTACTTCTATTTTGGGACATAATTATACTAACAGGCTCATGGTCAGTGTGCTAAGTATCCTCTGGTAATAGGGGGTCTCATTGCCTGAACACTGAAATCTCACCCAGGTACTGTGGAATACACCATAAACTAGACATGAGAATGTTATCAAGTAAGATATGCATGGGTTAGACATAAAAATTGTATTATACGTGGGTACACAGTCAGCAAGCAAAGACCACATCACAGGACACACTGCATGTAAATGAAATGATACCTGGACCATTTTATTTCCCCACTGGAGTCTGAAGTTGAAAGACAACTTCTTTTGAAGCATATATTGATCTTCCATTGGTCCCTTTGCACTCCAGCTGAACACTATGAACTGAAGTCCTCTCTGTGGCATTGCCACAGGATCATCCCAACAACAGGCTTGTTTATTGAACAACAAAATACAGAAACACTTCAGCACCTGCGTGTGGTTCAGATTTATCCATTTCCTATGAAAGTCTCTGTCCTCTTTCTCGAACCCTCATCTCGTGCCATTTAGACTGCGAGATACTGTCTCACTGTCTTATTTTCTTGCCAACTCAGATGGGCATTAAGTAATTGATAATGTCGCACGACAAGACATATCAGTTTCTCACTGTTTTGCTTAGCCTAAACATGTGAAAAATATTTGGGGAATTCTGTTTTCAAAAATGAAAAGATTTGTGGCTGGCTTTGCATGGAGCTGGTCTGATAAGGAGGCACTTTCGGTCTGGAAGCCCCCTGCCTTGCAGTGGTTGTGGGAGAATCCCTTACACCAATGTCCGTGTAGCAAAGATGGATCCACATGCTTGTTAAGTTTTATTTTGGACATGGTGAAAGTGCTCATGCTGGGAACCTTATGCCTGTGAACATACGTGTCAAAAACTTCTTTGGAAATTGCTGGGCTTGACAAACTCATTGAACTTGATGAAATTTGAGAACTCTTGTAATAACTGTTACTATTACCAAGTTCAGTTCAGGAAGGTTGTGGAGGACTTCTTGTTGTGGTGTGGAGATAAACAACCTGCAACTCAGCATCAGCAAGTCAAAAGAGCTGGTGGTGGATATCTGGTGGGCCAAGGAGCCTCCAAGACCAGTCACCATTCAGGGACGTGGAAGTGGTGTAGAAGTATAAGTACCCTGGGTGTCTCATAAACAGCACAATGGTCTGGTATGACAACACAGTGGTGCTGTACAAGATGGGCCAGAGCAGACTATACTTCCTAAGGAGGCTCAGGTCTTTTAAAGTGTCTAGAAAGCTGATGGAGATGTTCTATCAGTCCATAGTAGCCAGTGTGGTGTTGTACACTGCAGTCTCCTGGGGAAGCAACCTGAACACAGAAAAAGCACAATGCCTGGACAGACTTATCAGGAAAGCCTGCTCCATAACGGGGTGAACCCTAGATATGCTGAAAGCTGCTGTAGAAAAGAGTATGGTGGCAAATTTGGATGCCATCATGAAAAATACCCTTCATCCCCCCAGAAGGGGCTCTCTTGGAGCACTTTTAGCCACAGGCTCATTCCACCACAGTATGCTAAGAAGCACCTCTGGGGTTTTTTTTTTTCTACCCACTGCTATCAGGCAATACAATGCTTCCACCCGATGTACTTGTTAAGTTTATATTTATTTATTTATCGATTGATCAATTGATTGGCTGTACTAAGCCCTGTGAGTCTGTATCCTGCTTTTTTATGTTTCTCCTGCTGCATCCATCTGAATTTCCTCATGGGATTAATAAAGTTTATTTAATCTAATCTCTTAATGAGATCGCCACAATCCTGAACTGAACAAAATGGATGGAAATTTTGAGGAAAATGATTTGTATATGGGCAGCACGGTGGTGCAGTGGGTAGCACTGCTGCCTCGCAGTTAGGAGACCCGGGTTCGCTTCCCGGGTCCTCCCTGCGTGGAGTTTGCATGTTCTCCCCGTGTCTGCGTGGATTTCCTCCGGGTACTCCGGTTTCCTCCCACAGTCCAAAGACATGCAGGTTAGGTAGACTGGCGATCCTAAATGGTGTGTGGGTGTATGTGTCCTGCGGTGGGTTGGTGCCCTGCCCGGGATTGGTTCTGTGTTGGCTGGGATTGGCTCCAGCAGACCCCCGTGACACTGTGTTCAGATTCAACAGGTTGGAAAATGGATGGATGGATGATTTGTATATTTATAAATACTGTACCAACATCATGGGCTGATTTCACCAGGGTTTTTGATCAGATTTTGAGTGAATATTCCCAGTGAAACCTTCAAGGTTGTGAAGGACCTAAGCCTGTTAGATATACTGTAAGGGAAGCAGCAGCACTGGGTGGGATGCAAGTTCATCACAGGGGATCAGAGGCATCCCAAAAAAAAGAAAAAAAAAGTCAAAATCGAGCTTTCAAAGTTAATTCTCAGTGAAAGTAAGCAAACGAATAGGCACAGATTACAGGAAAATTACTTGATGTCTGTGTTAGGTTTGAATTTCCTACTCATAGTCCTCTGAGTTATCTTGACTAGCCCATGTTTCTCCCATATTCCAAAGATGTCTGTTAGGATAACTGGCAGTTTGACTTTAACCCAGTATGAGTGACAGACTAGTATTCCACAAAGGGCCAGTTCTTGTCCAGTGCTCCTAGGACACTCTCTGGTTATCCACAATTCAATATTAATGGACATCTAAGGACTTCGACACATTAACTAAATTTGAACTACTGTATGTGGTAGGTATTTCAAAACATAATAGTAAAATGGATGAATTTTGCATTGAACACCTTAAATCCCATGAGCCTCTAACAGTTCCTTTCAATGAAAAAGTACATATACTATTTTTAGCTGCAATTACTCAGTCAGAGATTTCAACCTCAGTTTCTCTAAGGACCAAAGGCCCCCAGGGAGGATTGTTTATCTGTGAGGACTAAAGCGATCCAAAGTTACTTATTGGCTTTGGTTAATTATACTTCTATCATTATTAGGAGCATTATAGGGAAAACTCAGGGTAGGTGGCAGGATTGGCACTCCAGCCACTGTAAAAAACCTTTCACTATTCCACTCTATTCAAACTAGTGTGGTGCTAAGGTGGTACCCGTTGCACGGCTGTGCTCGGGTCCTAATTTGGGATCCTGAGGTGGTTCGTCGTGTGGTGGGTGAGGCAACATGCTGTATTAGTGCATGCCCCCCTACCTCCCTCTCTCTCACTTGGAGTCACTTTGTCCTGAATAATAACTTGCATTTAACTGTACACCAACGTGTATCTCATCTGCCTCATATTTGCCAAGGGGTAGGGACTTGAGTTCTAATTCTAGCACAAGCACTGTTTGCACATTCTCCCTGTGATATCAACAGTTTCCTCAGGGTATTCCAGCTTACTCCAACATCCCAAACACATTGTCATTATGTTATTAGTGACCCCAAGCTGGCCAGGTAGGACATTGTGTGCCCTGAGATGAACTCACACCCACTGCAGAGTTAGTTCCGGCCTTTCAGTGAATGGTTCTGGTCCCCACTGACTCTGTATTAAAATGTGAAGGTTTAGACAGTAAATCTTGGGGCTCCAACTTCCCAATGACCCTGCTCAGGATAAGCGGGTCTGGAAAATGAATGGATGAAGGAATGTGTACAGTGTTCTGAGATTGCCAAAGGGGAAATAATGAAAAAACAATATTCAATTTTAGTGCTGCAGGAGGTTGGAAATAATGCCAGCAGCATCAAGTGCAAGACAAGAACCAAAGCCAGAGGGGTCACCACCTCATAGCAGGGCCCACTCAAACACACCCTACCAACCCAATGTAGGGAAGACAATAGGTCTGACCTGCATGTCTTTGTGAAACAGGAGGAAAAGAGGAAAATCCATGACTGGAGAAACCCCGGATGGATGGAGAATGGGCCAATATAGACAGCAAGGACATGAGAGGTTCAAGAGCAGAGAATACAGGATCAGTGAAGCGGCTGCACTAACCACTCCACTCCATCATTGGTAAGTGAAATGAATCATGCTTCTATGTATCTCCTACAACTGTCTGCGTTAAATTTTTTTTAAATCACTATATTATGCATTTGCCGAATTTCTAAATTTTAAGTAAAAAATTTATAGAAGAGATTACATATTCCCAAACTGCATGCCGCACACCTCGGACGCAGCACATCTTCAAGTCGAGCAGACTTCTATTGATCACAAGACTTAAGAAAATGCATTTGATCGTATGTACGGGAAACTAGTGTCCTTGGCAAAGGTTGCAGGGATTGCCTACATCCATTTAGGCAAAGTAGTTAATTCATCTACATTAAGAATTTTAAATTATATTGAGCAGATAAGATTTAACACCATGATCATCAGCTTGTCTTACACATGTTAAAGTCAAAACACAGCTCTCCTTCAATGTATCAAAACGTCAGCTTTACCAAAAAATTAAACCCGTCCCTATTGTACATTTTTACGCCACCTAGCATGCACAGCACACGGGAAGTACAGAAGACGGCCATCTGGTTATTTAAAAATCACAGAAAGTGGATCACGTTTTAAGTCGAGTTTGAAGGCTTAGGTTAATGAAATCATTATCAAGGTCACACCAGCAAAGCACTGAAGCAGTATAATGGACCTCGATATCAATAAATATCCAGCTTTCCATTTTCTAACTTGCTGAACCAGTTAAATGTTGCTGGTGGCATGGGGTGCAAAGCAGAAGTCAGTCCTGGAGGAGACATCAGTCCATAGCAGGGTACAACGAAGGACAATGGAATGTGCAAGCTCTGACCAGCATGCCTCACTTTCAATTCTGCATGGATTCATTAAATAAATAGGGATGTCACACATTTATAAAAGGAAAAGTCCCCTTGGAATTAGTGGCTGGTAACATGCTGAATGGAATGGGGTGTCTTAAGCTCTGTTGAGAGCGAAACTAACTGGCCCTCCGTCTAGACTCTAAGCTGGCCTTAGCAGGCTCAGAAAAATAACACGCGTGCAGTTCATTCTTTATAGAGGACAAACATCATTCCAGGACTAAATTTCCAATTAAGATCTTTGAATTTGTAAACTGATAACGCATATCATCTGGTTGACTTGAAGTCATTAAACAGAAAACAAAACAAAAAAAAAAAAATCTAGATTTGCATTTTCTGCAACTAACTTGAGGTATTCAGAGAGTCTGGTGAGATGTTTCCAGTGTAGGCTCAGGTTATGGTGAAGAGATCACATCTCTCCTGAGGGGAATGGAGACTGGTTGAGGATAGCCAATTCTAGTCTGACCATCTCAGACTGTTAACTAAAACAGGAAAAGCGGTCAAAGACGTGGCAAAGAGCATTGGAAGGTTTATATGAGAACAGGCCACTCAGGCCAACACAGTTTGTCAGTTCCAATTTGCCTAATATTTCCAAAGTACTGCTGTCATTTTAAGGTCTTCAAAGTGTTATTTCCTGTTATGTATATACCAGTAACGGCATACTGCACGATAACGTGCAGTGAATACACTTGAGCATTGATAGTTTTCATCCTCTTTCTCTGTATGTTTAGCATTCGTTTACTCAGATGTTGATGCGCTTGCTGCTTCCTGAGCAGCTCTTCTTTTCTCCACCCTAGTGGCCCGCTCCTTCTTTTCTTCTGTCGGCATCTTTTCACGTTAAAACTGTAGTTACTTGGTGCGTTTTCCTTAATTTTTCACTTAAGCTGGCGCTTAAGTCTTCAATCTGCCTCAAGAATGATTTAAGATATGAAGACGTAGGGGAAGTGATGGCGAAGGTGGTAGGGATGAGAACGGCACCCATACAAATGTGCTGCACAGCCGCCCTGCTGACTGCTGCCGAGAGTTGATTCTACAATAAAATAAAATAAAGATAAAAAGAGGAATAACCTTGGAGGTCAATCATTACCCTGAAAGCGGACAGAAGATGTCACGTAGTATATGTGTACCAAATTTAAGGTCAATCGTTCAAACGGTTTACGAGCTACAGGTGATTTAAAATCCTGGACCGACAAACAAACAGCCACGGTAGTATTACATACAGTATAAAGATTCTGATAACTTTTTGTGTGAATATCTCTCACAATTTCTTCTTTAACAGCTACCATCAGTGCTACCATGTCCTAACTGAAGAGCAACAGCTGGCATCCACTATAATAAACCCCTTAATTGTTTTAAAACCTTTTCTTAATCATTTTCTGAATTTACTTATTCAAATACAGGATCCACAGCTTATCTAAGATGATGCTTAAGCCAGGAACCAACATGGGGTATCAAAGGCACTCTCCACTCAAACAAAACTGATCATCTTTGGAATATGAACAGACACCCGAACTACTGAGGCAAAATCAACAAGGTGTCATGCATGCGCCTCTGAGGTTTGCCTTCTGGGATCATCTGAGGAAAGCACTACCACTCCGGGGCACGACGAGGGGGTGTGGTCACTGATGGTAACATCTCCCTTTTCTCCCACAGAGGGACAGTAACTCCTCCCCCTGTGGCCCCTCCTCCATAAATAAGAGGCACTCCCAACATGTCATGTCTCACTCATGACAGAGCAGACTGATAACGACTGGATCTCCTACCTGAAATTGAAGTACCCAAGAAAAGACTGAAGAACAGTCACTTGTTTAATTTTTACTTATCGTGCTTTTTCATTTTGCTTTATTGAATGCACCATTGAGCGTCTGTTTTCATTTAAGGACTGTGTAAATATTAAAGGGGCCAACCTGGCCTGGTGCCCCAACGCTTCCTCCATGACCAGTGCCTTCCCTCAGTTGACAAAGGAAAAGGGGAGAATGTACAAAACCAACACACTGACCAGCAGTAAGGCACTACACCAGCATGCTGCCCATTTCCTGTCCTCTCTGCTTAGCACAAAAACTTCTTTAACTTTTCTTCCTAGTTTATATCTCATAGTTGTTAATACACACTGTACTTTTTTTTTTCATTTTCATAAATCTGTCCTTCTTGTAAGAGGAAGATGAAAATTTCAGATGTAGCCTCACACATGCATTGTACACCAAAGGCATAATCTTTTTTGACAAAATGTCGGCACTGCATATTCACTTAACATGATACTAAGATTTTTACTACAAGAATCAAAAAGGTCTTAGAAATAAAAAAAACAAACAAATCCTGTAATTAAAATACACTCATTTCAGAAATGAACTCCATTTTATTTCAGTGAAACTAACCACACCACATTTCATTGGACATTGGAATCCAGGTAACTGGCTTCACCTGTTAAATCACAGCAATGGATCTTCAAAGCTTAGCCACTCTTTTCCCCCATGAGGCAATTCATCTGAAACCATTGTTCTTATTTTCGAAGTAAGCTCAGAACTCAGCTGGCACCAAAATACCTCCCTACAAAGAGTCCTGCAAACTGTACAACAGAACATTTCCCACAGGATGCCTCCCACACAGCACAAGAGTTCTCAATATCCTCTGACACGGCAGCATGAAAGGCAAAGGTGCACATTGAAAAAACACAATCCCTTCTCGGCGACCTGCAGATGAAACCGGTCCGCCGTCATTCCTGCGTTGCCTGGCACAGTAGCTTGCTTTTATTCATTGCATTGAAGATCCCACAAAAATGTATATGTGATGATACCCAAGTGCAGATGGGACATGTCAGCCTGTTATAACCCCAGTCACCATATGTTATACAGAAAATTAAGTAAACACTGACAAACGTATACAAATGACAATGCCCTCCCATGGCTTACTCCAAAGTAAAAATAGCCGATCGGCCAAATAAATTCAGCACAGCATTGTGGGGTGTGAGCAACTGTACAAAATACTTTACAAAGGTCTGAGGGAGTAAGGCTCAACAGTTAATAATAAAAAAAAGTTTAAAACCACAAAGAGAGGGGTCAAATTCTTCCACTGACTAGAAGACTCCGCTATTAATTTACAAATCCGCCATCCATCCATTCACATGGAACAAATGTCTGCATCCATAAGATAGATAGATAGATAGATAGATAGATAGATAGATAGATAGATAGATAGATAGATAGATAGATAAGATATGCAACATCCTCTAATGTCGGCCTAGTAACTATCCTCTCTTTAGGCAAGAGTCCATTTGAGTCCCACTCTGCTGAACCTTCTTATTGGCTGCATTACGTGTTTGCATGTTTTTTGCATTTTAACGTTTTGCATTAAAACCCCCCACCTGCCCCGCTCATGTCCACAGATTTCAACATTCACATACAGCAGTGATAACTGTGCTCGAAGCAACAGCTACAACCTTTTGTTTTCTGCTTCTCTTCCTTACCATAATGAGCTGATGAATTTGCAAACTTCTAGCACTGAAAACAGTGTTAAGGTGTGCAGCAGCAAACATGCTGTTGATGTTAAGCGGTTTTTATAAATTTAAAATAAAGCATCTTGCCTGCTCGGGCACTTCACAATGCAGAGTATGAAGCACTGAGGAAAAGCTTAAAAACTTACCAAATACATCCATTTTTTCATGCCAAGGCAGTTGATAATAGAAAGCGGTTCATTTTAGAACACAGTTTTGCGTGGTAAATGCATATACAGCAAGTCGGTGAAGAAATAACTTTGACTTGAAAAACACCAAACTTATCCTATAATGAAATTCAGGAATGTGTGAGGAGGGCCAGTGCCTATTTCGACATGCAACCTGGACAAGTCACCAGTTCACTCTATCAGGACTCACTCTCGCACACTCCCACACTTCCTAAGAGAGGTATAATTTAGAAGTGTCAAATATGACTGTTTAGATGTAATATGATCATAGAAAATCCACATAGACAATGACTTGCTAGTGACTTCAAACCTAGGATGCTCGATCACTGAGGCAGCAGTTATAACCCTTGCGCCATCAAACTGCTACAATCTGCATGTGAATTTCTAGTTTCCATAATCATAAGTATGCAAACAGCATTATTCTCTATTCCAGTTGTTACACCCTTTCCACTTTCCTATTTAGAGTCTCATTTCTACTTGTACTTCTGTATTACTTTTCACTGTTCTCATCAGTTTGACACTTGCTTGCTCTACAAAGCGCCTTGTGTCAGTGGATGCAGTTAAAGGCATAGTAATCCAGTGATTAGCACTGCAACCCTGTAGCTCCTGGACATCTGCTTTGTGATTTTATGGTTCTTCTGATTGAATCCTGGTTTCCTTCCACATTACAAGTGAATTTTGAACTCTAAACTGGCCTGGTCTTACATAATCACATCTAATGGACTGGCATCCATCCCATCTATAGCAGGCTTAGTTCAGGCATCACAACCCTATTGGCGGGAGACGTGCTACTTCTGCTAAGACCCTGTAACAGAAAAGGTGGGTTTAGTAAATTTATTAACCAATAAACTGGGTAATCCTCACAAATCAAGTGATTTTGCTTAGGCCTAAATATAGTAATTGTATTTTTTTCTATTATTTGTATAGTATTTGACTTATCATTGGTCATTCTTTGTTGAATTCTTTCATTTTTTGGAATGCATTTTACCACAACTTTATTACTGACTCTTCAACAACTGACTGAAAAGCCTGTCTGTAGTACAGTCAACTCTGTGATGCCATCAGAGTGGTCATTATTTTACATATTACATCTGGTATGAATATTAAAAAGTAAAGTCTTTGCATAAATAAAGGAGCATTTGATTGTTAAACTGAAATATTCAACTAATCACCTGATATTCCTAAGTGCAAAAGTAAATGAACATTTTCAGTGAATAAATTCAGGCAGCCACCATCTATGACCAATTCCCAGTGTCTGACATCTTGCTGGCGGGATTTGTCACATTCCTCTTCATGAAACTCCACCAGCACTGTGAGGTTTGAAGGATGTCTTGCATTGAACAGCCTCGTTCAGGTCCTGTCACAGCATTTCAATTCAATTCAGTTCATGGCTTTTGCTTGGCCATTCTAGACATTGAGCCTCTTTCTCCTTAGCCATTCTTTTGTGGATATACTTAAATGTTTAGGATTGTTGTCTTGGTGAAACATCCTCTTTGTGCCCAGCTTGATGTTTTGAACTGATGACCAGACATTTTTTTGTTAATAATTCCTTGATAGTTGTCAGTATTCAGGATTCCTTCAATGATATCAACCTGAACAGGGTAAGCCCCATACCAGGGCACTCCAAACACCATGCTTCAGAATAAGAATACGCTTCTGTTGGTGGCAGGCAGTGTTGGCTCTTCATCAACACTTTGATAGTTAAATTTTGGACTCATCGGTTCAGAGAACCAGTTTCCGAAGCTCTTCAGACTCGTCCAGGTGATTTCCAGCAAATCTTAACTCCTCCATAGATGGCATTTCTGTGGAAGGTTCATCTGTTGTTCATCTATGCAACTCTACTTTAGAGGCAGCTAGAGAAGCTTGTAGATCTCTGGATGTTATTTGGGACTTTTTATCTTTTGATTATGCACCTTGTGACCCTGTCTTGAAATTTTAAGAGGATATTCATTTCTTGGCAGGGTTGACATTGTTTCAGATGCTCACCACTCAAATAATAACTACAGTATTTGCCAAACTGTGCATTTGTGACATCTGAACATTTTAGAAATGGCTTTACAATCTTGTCCAGACTGATGAGTATCCACTTCTTTTTCCCGTAGGTCTGCCAACGCTTCTTTGGCTTAAAGGAGTGATGGTAATCTCAAAGAAAGATATTTTATATTTGATTGTCACAAACACATTATTACAGATCTTCAGTGTAACTGGTTAGGTCATATAATTGGTGGACATTTTGTTTCTGACCTTGAATCTGCTTAACCGTGATGCATGTCATAAAACTAAGGATTCTTTCTTTTCTTCTTATTTTGTAAGCTGCATAATGCCATTTTGGCCACACGCGCAATGAATGAACCAGACCAAAATCAACAAATCCCATTAGAGCACTCTTTGAGAGGTAACTCAAAAGGTATGTACTACAATATACATTAATCACATTTAATCCCAAATCAGTAGCATGTTCTGTGTGACACACTCCTAAAAGGTCCAGACCCTCACTTCAGTCTTGTACGTCTGTCTTACCTATGTCATATCTGGGTATGTGACGGCATGTTCACAGTTTTAAGGTGTGAAACATTAAACTTTAACCCTACTTAGTCTTATGTTGTGCTCCATACAACAAATTTAGGACTACATGCTAGTAGCTAATAAAAAAAGGAGCTTGCAAATCTGCTTTAGATCGAGCCTGAGCTCTTGAGAAATTGTAAAGTGAAAAGTCATGTTCTCTACTTTGTAGCTGTAATCTATTCCTAATTTACTTATTGTTACTGTTTGGCTGTTTGAGAAATGAAAGATCTAACACCTTGTGAACAAGAAAACATAAGCTGAAAGATGGTCCTTCAGCCCACACAAGTCTGTTAGCGTTTTCTCACAGTCTAAAGTTGGCTCGACTAGTCAAGTACAAAAAAATCAAGTCCAATTAAGCCTCAATTGTTTTTATTAATCTATATATCTATATCTATACAGTATATATCTATATATCTCTATTTATATCTAGATATAAGGGCTGTCAGAATAAATATCACTATTTGAAAATAATTAAAATTATAGCAAAAAAAATCTTAATTCAAAGGCAAATGTTAACACAAGATTGTAAAAAAATCAAATAAATGTTTTACCTTGCACTAATTGTGGCTTTGTGTTACTCAAGGACACACTAAAACAGCTTTGTATTTTGCTTGTGTTTTGCACATCACTTCCACAGTCAGAGTTTTTGCAATTCTAAATGGTTAGTTTGGACGGATGTTTTTCTTTCTGGTTAATGGGTCAGCTAGCAACAGATTCTAAAGCCTCTTCAGTGCCCTAGAAGTATCTTTTTGGTCCTGATCTTGTTCTGTTTTACTCTTGAACCTGAGATTCTGGATTTGCTGTTGCATTCATCGTAGCAAAAACAAAAACTGGTTTCCTTTCTCATTAAACATAATGGCAAATAACTGCCTTACTTCTGATTTTCCTTTCATTTAAAGGGCTTTAAAATCAATGCTTTAAAAACATCATTTTCAATGTCAGGAAAGCATAAGCATGGGGGCTGCTGGCTTGAAATATAATTCCTAAAACAAAGGCAAAATGAAAAATGAAGGTTACATGTGTAAGATTTTTGCTGAATCTGTAAAAGGAGAAATGAATCCCACTTAGTTTAATCCTGTGTTATTCTTCGACTACCGGACACCCTGCTCTGCAAACGTATCTAATCAGCCTGCTTGCACATTTAAACTACTTTCCGCAAGCTGTTTTTTTTTTAATCTATAACATAACTTTTTTTATATAACTATAATCTACGCTTCTTGTGATTTGTTTTAAAATTTTCCCGTACTGTATATTTTTTTTACTTAGTAGCAGAATTTATATGTTGTTGCTAATGAAAACATTTGCCAAATAAAAATATACACAGGGGGAATACCTAAAGATCATTACAATGTAACATTTAGAACTTTCAGTAACTTTTGTGAAATTTGAATAAACTCACCCTGCTAAGACTTTATATAAAACATAAATGACTTCTGCATTCAAGGATCAGAAAAGAACAACATGGACTTAGTGCTACATGGGAGGGTAGTGTGTGGGGAACAAAAGTAACAAGAACATTTTAACGTGTTTAAGTAATCGTGGATGATTTTGTATGGGATTTGTACAGGCATCATAGGCACGTCAGGTGTCCGGGTTCGAATATTTCATTTGATTCTGTCACTTTCCAAGCACAGAACATCCAATTTTTGTGGAAAAGCATCCGCATATGAGCCATAAGTGTTGCATGTGACACACCGCAAGCAAAAAAAACCAAAAATAATAATAAATAAATGAAGCACACAAAGGGACATTACATGCAAATGTACATATAGTACCACCTGGTTGTTGGTTCAAATATATACTGTATAAATATATATAAATATTATATATATATATATATATATGTATATATGGTTGAATAGTTTACTGTCAACTGACTGACAACTCCTTTATGTGATGAGGTAAAGAGTTCAACTGGCAAGGAGCAGCAGCTGCAAAAGGCCTGTCCCCCTTAGTTTTACATTTGGTATGAGGGACAACAAGAGACAACTGACCAGAAGATCTAAGCACTCTGGATGGCTGGTGTCAAACACACAATTCAGATAAATAGGCAGGAGCAAGCCCATGTAAAGATTTAAAAACCAGCAACAAGATTTTAAGGCGGGGTGTCCAGCTCCGGTCCTGGTGGGCCGCAGTGGTTACAAGTTTTCTTTCTAACCCTTTTCCTAATCAGCGAGCAGTTTTCACTGCTAATTAACTCCTTTTCCCTTCATTTTAGTAGCCCTGTTTTTATGGATTCAATCCTCTGAATTTACTGGTTTCCTCATTAAATGGCAGCCAAACAGAAATGAACCAACAGATGACCAGCTAAATTGGAAAATCAAACTCCAGCCAATTTCACTCCAACCAGTTTGTTAATGCGAAGCCAATTCTTGTTGTTAATTAAAGCCGCTATTGAATATCATGACTTGTTGCTGCTCTCATTCTGCCACAGCTGATTTTCTGTTTTTTCTAAGACCACCGTCAAGATGTTTTGGTGACCTGAGCAGACCAACATGACCGAGACCTTCACCTTTCTTTATTTTCAGGTGAGCTGGTCATGTGGCAGCTTGTTTTGCATCTCATTATTTTTTGGCTGCTCATTAAGGAAAAAGAAACAACTAAGAGGTTGGAGTCACGACAATTAAAATGAAGGCAAAACAAGTTAATCAGCAGCAAAAATGGCTCACTAATTAAGAAGATGGTTAGAATGAAAACCTGCAGCCACTGCAGCCCACCAGGACCAGAGTTGGACACCCCTGACTTAATGAGATAGCCCATTGCTTTGTCAAGGTTTCTTAACTGACTGATCACCTTTGTAAAAGGGCCCAGAGACAATTAGGAGAGAAGCATTTTCAGTCAAAAGCTGAAATACATTTTTCAACAAGCTGGGGGCTCTTCTTTGTCTTAAATGATGAGGTGTTGGCTATTCACTCTGTTCTTGGATTTCAGTTTGTACCCAAGATGAGAGGACAGCAGCCCAAAGTGAGGTTATGGGGGTATAAAATGAACTCTGACACATGTATACAAAACTGAGGATGGTCTCCTTTTTATAGCTTTGATGTCTAAAGCCTCACCAACTATTAATCAGCAATTGTGCCAACATTCAACTAGACCATATTAGCTCTTTCAGGGCGGATGTCGACTTTTGTCAACAGGAGGGGCTGATGGCGGTAATCAGCTGTACACAGTGACAAACCTATATTTTTGTTCCACTCTGTTTGCTAGAAGGAATGTTAGCTGTGTTGGTTTGACCGAGATTCCCAGCGTTGGCATGAGTAGAGAGGATCAAACGACGACAAAAATGGCGACAGATAAAAGCAAATGTGTAAAGCAAAATACTCCATGGATAATGTTTTGCATATTATCGCTGAATTGGACTCTGACTTGTCAGACTCCAATGTTGATACCGGTGATTGAAAGCGAATGTGAGGTACTAGCATCAGCTGATTGATCCCCAGCTGATTGTGGTGCAGGTTTGTGCAGTTGACGCGCCTACAGCAATGTTTGCCTGGGAGGACCACCACGTACAATGACAAGAGGTACAAACCAGATCGCATTGCACTGCGACTGCCACTGTTGCAAACACCCAACCCCACCGCGTGAAGACAGCCACACGAGATGGCGAACTGACGTCCGCTGCATGAAGCAACAGATGTTTTATGTTGATTCATGTGTGAAACCATTGCTTTGTGAGCTTTCCAAAAAACTGCATTTTTTGGAAGAACATATTCAGCCCTTAAAGAGTTAGAATGACATGCAACTGCACTTAGAATTTATGAAATGAAAAAAAATGAATGAATTTATACTTAAGACCCTAAACTGCATCATAAACTGTATCAGCAAAGAAGTAATAAACACAGCATTAAACTCTACAGTAGGCACTGGGGCCATCGATAGACTTCAAGAGCCCCTCTGCCCCACAGCTCTTGGGAAACTCTGCGTTCAGTGTGAGTGGATGCTCGCATCTGCATTTAAAACGATTTACAATTCATCACACTACATTGCAGCCTTTTGTGAGCAATTACTGAATCAAACATTTCATTTTAAAAGAAGCATCCTGCGTAAAAAGCTTCCAGAGGATTTGAAGATTATGGGGATCTAAATGGCACAAACTCCTGAAATAATGTAAGATAAATAAATGGTGCCAATCTCAGCTGAGTTCTAACATCTGAGCCTCAGGAGGTTTATACCAATTAAAAAACAAATTAGCAGGCCTAGGAGTTTTGATGTCTTTGCCACAAAAAAAAAAAAAAAAGTTTAAACAAAAATGGACTGTTCTCAATTCATCTGGCAAAAATAGCTACTCATTTTCCATAAAGATTCTAATTTAGAAAGAGGAGAATTGAAAATTGTAGGGTGATGCCCTGCATTCCACTTGACTTGTGTACACGTTTAGCTCCAGCAGAAGTTTAAATATATTAAGAGTGACGTTCACCCTTTTTACCACAGAGAAAAAAAAACATCAGTGCACCCAACCGTCCATTTGCTGAGCCTGCTATTTACTGTCAAATGACTGACTACAAAACCACCTAATTCCATCCATTAATCCATCCTTCTGGTCTTCCATTTACATGTAATATATCCATCTGTCCATTTAGTGGACTTACTGTGTTGTGCATGGGTGAAAACTGAATGCTATTTGAATATACATCCATTCATGCAAGAATCCACTGAAGACACTACATACTGGACAGACAAACAGATACTTGTAAACTGCCAACATTGGTCGCACTGAAGAAGTGATTGTATGATGTGCTCCAAATTGTTACAATGACAGCAGAGTCATTCAAGACTACAACAGTTCTATCTTTAGATCACTAAAGGCATTTCATGGAAACTGGGCAGCCATGGCGATAAATTCCATCACCAGATTTTGAGTACCTAAGGTTGTCCAAACATATTATTCTGGTATGTTTCAGACTGGCAGAGCCATCATATGCAGCAGGTGAAGGTCCAATGTGAGTTTTAGTTCCACTATGGCAGATAGATGACACCATCATCATTTTAACATGATAGCATAGAAATCTGAAATGATTTGAGTACAATCTTTTGGTTTTTTACTTGCAGTATTGTCATGTGATCAGACCTACATATTGTATACATGAATACTGAAAAAAGTCTTAGGGGACATCTTGAGGGCTCTGAAAAAGTAAGCCAGGCCATTCTGGAACACCAGCAGGATGACACATGACCTCATTTCAGCAACCTCCCCCAGGACTCTGCCCCTTCCTGAAGGGCACTATAAAAGCCAAGAGACCACTGGATGTGGACATTCATGTGAGGACCCACATCTACAGAGAACGGAGCTCTTTGGTCACACAATAGATCTGAAGACCTTTTGATTTCTTTGTTGGCTTAAACCATTATTTTGCACTCCTGAGTGCCATTTATTTTGAAGCCTTTCCCACCTATTAAATGGAGCTATCCTGCTCGTATACAAGCTCCTTGGGCCGACTGTTTCTGGTTTGTGCTATGCCTTAAATATAAAACAACAACAGACCAAGCTGGAGTCTCTTATCCTGATCACTAGCACGTATTCAGAGAAATGCCAGTTCTGTCATCTGTGAGAACAGAAGGAACACTGATCTTCCATTGCCTGATGCTGTGGACTCGGGCCACAAGTTGCAGTGGGTTGAGAGAAGGGTGGAGTCTTCCCGCGCAACTCATGGCCTTGAGGAGGGAGGTGTGTGGCAGGTGACCCATGGCATCGAGATAATTTTAAATAAATAAGAGCAGCCCAGAAAGTGCAGGCTCCAGTCAGGCGCTGCGGCTAACTGAGGTGCTGACTGATTGTGCCACATACACGTTGTGGCAGTAGGGGGCGCTAGTGCTCCCTTGAACCCTTAGGTACCACGCAAGACACTGGATAAAAGTCCCAGACTTTTTATTTATCTGTTCCTCAGTGCACCAAACACTTTCCACACTACTCATAAATTATCACAATAAACACAGTAATCTCTCTCCTCCTCGCCCAGACACTTGCTCCTCTACCTCCCAGCTCAGCTCACCGTCTGGACTGAGGCATCGTCCTTTTATAGCTCCTGACCCGGAGGTGTTCCTGTCCCAACAGTCCACAGTTCCTTATTCCTTCCGGGTCAGGGCAATCAGTCCTTTACTTCAACCCGGGAGCACGTCGTTCCTTCCCATCACGTGACCGTGACGTACTCCCGGGTCATAAGGCACAAAAGAGCCCATAAGCCCCCCCACAGCGACTCCTGGTGGCCCCCAAGGAGCTCTCCCGACAGCAGGATAGTGCCCCGAGGTCCATAGCCCTGCTGGACCTCGGGGCACTATCCTGCTGTCGGGAGAGCTCCTCCTGGCGGCCTGGGGGTGAGGACCGGCATGAGAAGCCGGCAGTCCTCCACAACGTGCAGAAGGCTGGTGGAGCAGTCAATGATGCCACAGAGGAAGTGGCTCATCACATCTGTGCCCAATTAGGAAGGTGAAATCAGAGGTGCCTGCATGGAAAAGAGGGGTCAGAGAATGAAAGAAAGAAAAGATGAAGGAAGGAACAGAGGTTAAAAGACAAAGTAGAGAAAGCAGCAGGAGAGAGGCAGGAGACAGAGAGAGCCCGGCTGAAGTGAATGAAGGCAGGTGGTAGGGAGTGAGCTTCAGGGCTGCAGGAGCCTGAGGGAGGGCATTCCTACATTCCTACTGAGCAATCGCCAGAGAGTAGGAACAGCCCAACATGTGGTGTCTCCCACAGAGGTCGAGGGTTAGGAGGTGGGAGATGTGTGTGGCTTAACATGGTACCCCACAGATGCAGAGGGCCTGCCAATGGGGACCCAAGCCTGGATATAATGGTTGATTGTACCTGGTGGTTGGGTGTCTCCTCAGTTGCCTGATTCCGTATGAGATAAGCTGAGGAGAGGTTAGCATTGAGAAGGCAGCATTGGGGCTCATGGCTGTTTTAAAGTAACTGTCTCTCTGATTTGTTTTAACCTCTTTTTTATAGAATATATTTGCTAATAGCTTGTTAACCTCCTCATGGCCACAGAGAGTTTTTATGAATTATTCATATTTTGGAAGGAGCACTGCACTATTTTTTTGAACACTGATTATTTAGATTATGTTAGTAAAAGCAGAACGTTGCTTATGCACCTATTCCTTGCTATATGTGTGTCCTCATTTGCCTGGCTCATCCTTGGTTACGTTATCGACAGTTCAAGAGGCTCCTGAAGGCGTCAGGGAGTGTGGCGCCTACCCACATATTCACAATTTTGCTTTTCTTTGCTTTTCTCTTTGATCAAATTCACTAAAGGCAAAATTATGTTTACTTGGCTTTAGAATTAATGTCAAATCACAAAAATATGAAGGCCAGTATTTGTGACTGAAAGCATAGGAAGCAATCAAAATGAAACACGCCATCAACAAAAGGCAAGAGGATTTTTCCTGTGATGACAAGACGGGAAGGGAAGCTTTTCTGTTGGCAAAAATGTAGATCATTAAACTGCAGACAGCCATCAATGTCTTGAAGAGTCATTACAAATTTTTATTTGGAGTTTTTTATCATCCATTAGCGCTTTTCTCCTAAAAGTTAGTTTGGGCCTTGCAATATTTTTGCCCTCAAGTGAGGATTTTACTCTGCTGTTTCATTATGTGCAAAGAGGTAATGTCTATAGATGTGGTTGATGACTGTTTGGCATGATTTCATGGGGATAATGTTTGTGGTTTGAGTCAAAGTAATAGTAGTAAGAGGCAGACTACAATGAAAGATAAGAAATTATAGGGTGGAAAAATAGCAGTCAAGAGCAGAAGTTCATTTTTGCTGTACTCACCGAGACTGGGAGCGAGAAGAGCAACTATATTTTCCTTTCTCGATCAGAAGCATTGGGTGCCACCCAGAAAACAACACTCGATAGGTAACTAGGACATCCCACAGTGCACTCCCCTATACTCACTAATACAAGGCTAATTTGGAGTCACCAATTAGCCAAAAAATTGTTCATCTTGGGGATGCAGGAGGAAAGTTGGAGCAACTGGCCAGAGTGAAATCCTTGGATATAATGGAAAACAGGCAATGATCAGTCTTAAAATATGGAGGGAGCTATGAGGCAGAAGTGATAATCAAGGTGCCAACTCTACTTATACAGAACATGAGTAACAGAAATACATGTGCACGGCTATAGTGCAAAGGCATAAATAATTACACCATACCTCATATATATACATAAACACACAAAGCAGGTTAAACACACAGTAAAACAGATCACATTTCAACACAAATACTAGAAAATCATGACAATACAAGTCCATTAACATGACAGCTCAGAGATAGCCAATAAAAAACAGCACTACTGTAAATAATAGGCCTCTGAAAAAGGCGACCATTTAAACAGGCAAAGTTAGGGCAAGTCAGAAATCTGTACACTAAAACACAGCCTCAACAGGTCTGCAAGCACACAGTGTTCAAATGTGTCTCATGCAATGGACACAAGCCAGGAAAACACTAAAGACGACTTTATAAATATGTCCTAAAATTACCCAATGGAGCACAAGTAAGAGATTTCATTCATACTGTAATTGCAAGGACACTCTCCTTCTAACTGACCAGTGCACCTTTGAATGAACACCTGCTCAAATTCTACTGCGTGCTTCTGCATTTGAACTGGCTCTGCACTTTGCATTTTACTTTACCACTAAAGTGAGAGAAGGCTGGGACAATTTGTTAAAACACACACAATTAAAACAGCTTCTGGATTTTTACACAACCAGTATAGGAACAGTACTGAGAATCTACACTCACCAGCCACTTTATTAGGTAACCCTTGCTAGCATCAGGATGGACCCCCTTTTGCCTTCAGAACTGCCGTAATTCTTCATGTGATAGATTCAAAAAAGTGCTGGAAGCATTTCGCTCCATACTGACATGATAGCATCACACAGTTGCTGTAGATTTAATGGCAGTGCATGCATGATGCAAATCTCTCATTCCACCACCTCCCCAAGGGGCTATCTATTGGATTGAATTCTGGTGATTGCGGAGGCCATTTGAGTACAGTGAACTCATTGTCATGTTCAAGAAACCAGTCTGAGATGATCTGAGGTTTGTGACATGGTGTTTTATCCTTATAAAAGTAGCCATCAGAAGTTGGATACACTGCGGTCATAAAGGGACAGACATGGTCAGCAACAATACTCAGGTAGGCCATGGCATTTAAGAAATGCTCAATTGGTACTACGGGGCCCAAAGTGTACCAAGAAAATATCTCCCACATCATTACATAACCAGCACCAGCCTGAACCATTGATACAAGGCAGGATGAATCCATGGTTTCATGTTGTTGAAGCCAAATTCTGACCCATCCATCCAAATGTTGCAGCAGAAATCGAGACTCATCAGACCAGGCGATGTTTTTTCCAATCTTCTATTGTCCAATGTTGGCGAGCCTGTGCGAATTGTAGCCTCAGTGACCTGTTCTTAGCTGACAGGAGTGGCATGCAGTGTAGTCTCAGCTGTTGTAGCCCATCTGCTTCAAGGTTCAACATGTTGTGCATTCAGAGATGCTCTTCTGCATACCTCGGTTGTAACGAGTGGTTATTGGGGTCATTGTTACCCTTCTATCAGCTCAAACATGTCTGGCCATTCTCCTCTGACCTTTGCCATCAACAAGGCATTTCTGCCCAGACAACTTCTACTCCCTGGATATTTTCCCTTTTTCAGACCATTTTTTGTAAAACCTGGAGATGGTTGTGTGTGAAAATCCCAGTAGATAAGCAGTTTCTTAAGGCACCAACAACCATGCCATATTCAAAGTCACTTAAATCACCTTTCTCCACCATTTTGATGCACAGTTTGAACTTTAGCAGGCCAACTTGAATATCAACAAGTCCAAGTTGCTGCCATGTGATTGATTGGTTAGATGTGTGCATTAACAAGCAGTTGAACAGGTGAACTTAATAAAGTGGCCAGTGAGTGTATATAAATGATTATTGCAAATTTTAAAATGACTAGCTTTTTAAAAGCCATTTAAAATTATACATGGGTGTTAAACAATAAATCTGTTTTAATGTACCAAATGACAGTAACAATATATATATTGCCAAATCTGAATAATTCTGCACCCACACACTAAAAACAAATTCAGAACAATTAAGTAAAGATGTTCTGTTCAAAGCAGGAATTAGCCATTAATTAAAAGATTATTTGGAATGAAAATCTGCTGCCCTTCCAGAGCTAAGACTGAGCACTTCAATCTAGGAAGCGCAGGAGATGACTAAACATGGAGGTTCAACACAAGACAAAGCTGATGTCTCATCAAGAAACTGGCTGCAGTGAAAACCTGCTGCCACGGCTGCGCTCAAGGACTTGAATGAACTATAGCTGACCAAGAGGAAGGTAAAACTGTACAAATGTTTATGGACAAAATTCATATTTGAGCAAGTGTGAGGCACATGCAGTTTAAGGCATCCAGCCATCTAGTCCTGGAAGCCACTTAGGCAAGTTCTTTGGATCAGGAGTGTGTTGTGGCAGAAGCACTAATCATGTCACCCCATTTGGAAACTACATTTTGTTTTTGTCTTCATTCAATTTCTAAATTAATTTATTCAATATGGTATCATCGCAAAAATTTTAGAAGCAAAAATGAAAAAATGAAAACGAAAGAAATTTTCAGATTTTAATTTTTGATTAAATAAATAAGGTATTTTGTAATTCTATGGTAAAAATAGCAGTCATAAACTTAAAATTACACATACTTTTCCGGATTTATTTGTGATTCAAATAATGAAAGTGTTATAGCTCAAAAACAACAAAACAGACGCATTTTTGTCGTCTGAAATCGGAAGTACTTCTTCTTCTGTGTGATTTCTGACAACACGTGCGAACAGTCCTCCTCACAACACATCGATCGACGGCCTTGAAGTTACGCTGGCATCAGCAGAGGATGGACCATTACGTTGTTTTTTGGAACAGTAAAAGAGTGACACTCCGGGACAAGGACATGACTGCAGAAAAACTGAGTTGCATCTTTCAGGTAAAAATACAAGCTTTGCAAACTTTGCTTCATTGATGTAGCAGTTCTTTTATGAAGGTTATTGTTGTTACTTACTGTGAAATAAATAAACAGCGTTTTCTTGTTCTCGTTTCTTGCATTTATCTTTTCTGATGTGCGAAAGAAGAAAAGGAAAAAAGTAATTGTTTTGCGTTTTTCATTTTTCCTTTTTAAGTTGAAAATCAAATAAGTGTCTCTTTTTCTTTTTTAAATGATATTTTCTGAAACGGAATTTCAAATACCAAAAAGTACACGGACCAGGAAAACTACAGACTTCTATTTTAATAAAATTACTTTAAAAAATTTTATTTAAAGAAGTAATCATATTTTTTGTTAGAAACACGGGTGGCAATATTTTGTGTTGCTACAGCCTCCTGTGACCCTGGCAACAGCATTGAGCCTTCTCCAGTAAAGTTTAACATCCTGGGAGCATACTGGGAGGGATCTTACAGCATTCCACCATATTGACATTTTCCTGGATCCTTGATGCCATTAGTTTTATGCAGCTGCATAGTTCAATATCGACACAGCATACGCATTTTGCACACAGAGACCTCAGGACAGAACCAGGACACACTGCAGGGATTAGATCTCTCAGCTGGCCTGGGAACGCCTTGGTGTCTCCCTGGAGTTGGAGGAGGTGGCAGGGAAGAGGGAGGTCTGGGAATCTTTGTTTAGACTGCTGCCCCTGTGACCTGCACCCGGATAAGCAGAAGAAAATGGATGGATGAATGATGCCGATGTTAACAGATCAAACAGAATGTTTGAAGTAATGCATGTGGCTTGTAATCTCTCACAGTCTGCAAGAATCTGTCAGATGAAACAAGTGGCACCAAGCCTGTGAAAGCACTGTGGGTGTCATAAGAGTAAATTCACTGAGGGCACCAGACAAAGAATAAACACAAAGAAGAAAAATGGCTCATCCAGATATACAGGCGGTAGCAGAGTGATTACACCAGAGAAAAATGGGACCTGGTACACAAAATGGAGAGCAGGCTAAGGTAAGTGAAGTTGGAACTCTGGCTTTTTACAGGCTGACCAGGAAACTACTGGTGATAAAAGTTACATATATTGTATTTGTAAAAAATAAACCAACAATTATATGGCTGTCTATAACCGAAGACCAAATAAGGAGGCAACTGAAGGAGTTAAATGCAGGAAAAGCCGTGGGACCAGATGGAGTAAGTGGACGAGTGCCTAATGCCTGTGCTGACGAACTTTGTGGTGTCCTCTGTCACCTGTTCAGTTTGTCCCTAAGGCTTCAAAAATTGTCTTTGCTGTGGAAAACACTCCTGTTCCAAAGAAGGAAGGCACCACTTCACCTAATGACTACAGACCAGTAACACATCTCATATCAAGAAGACCTCTGAGAGACGGGTCCTGGACTATACGAGTCCTCTTGTGGTAGACCACCTGGACTCACTGCAGTTTGCCTACTGGACAAAGATTGGAGTGGAGGATGCAACCATCTATCTGCTCCACAAGGCTGATTCTCACTGGGATAAAACTGAGAGCACTGTGAGGATTATGTTTTTTGATTTCTTTTGTACCATGTGGTCACCCCTGTTAAAGGGAAAACTGAGCCTATGGAGTCCTGGATAATGGACTGTCAGTCAGGCACACCACAGTCTGTAAGACTCAAGGACTGTGTTTGGAATATGGGTGTGAGCAACACTGGAGGAACACAAGGAACAGTCCTGTCTGTATTTCTCTTTACTGTGTACACCTCTGACTACAAATATAACACCAGGGCAGGTCACTTGCAGATATATTCAGGTGATTCTGTACTTATGGGGTGTATTGATAAAGGGGATGAAACAGAGTACAGGAGTCAGGTGGAGAAGTTTGTTTCTTGGTGCAGAAAGAATTGTCTGCATCTTAACATCAGCAAAACTAATGAACTGGCTGTTGGGCTTTGAGGCACCAAAGAGCCTCGGTGCCTTGTCACTATTCAGGGAGTGGGTGTAGAGGTGGTCCACATTAATGACAGGTTGGACTTGTCTCAGAATACAGGGGAACTGTATAAGAACGACCAGAGCAGGCTCTTCACATTTTCTATAACTCTGCAATGGCCAGGGTGATTTTCAATGTTATGGGGTGTGTGTGTGTGTGTGTGGTAACATCACTTCAGGAGAGGCCCACTAAATCAACACACTAATTAAAAGGGCAAGCTCAGTTACAGGATGCACTCTGGACCCCTAGAGGTCATAGTGAAGGAGAGAATTAAAACAAAACTGAGTGCCATTATGAACAATGCTACACATCCTCTCTCTGACACACTAACACTGTGTACTTTCAGCCAACGAATCATTTAACAGAAGTGTGTTAAGAAACACTACTGGGGCTCCTTTATACCAACAGCAATATGTCTGCATAATGGCTCACTGTGACTGTGACAGCTGAGTCACAACTTTTCTTTAGTCATTCTGGTGTGTGTTCAGACCAATAGCGTGTGTGTATCTATTTATTTATTTACTTACTTAAATACATAAAGAGGTAGATAAGGATTTATTTAAAAAGCTTCTGTAAAAAGTTAAATCCAACCCCCAAAGCCTCCACAGGGACAAGTAATGTTATTTTTATCTATCTCTCTATCTAACTTAAATGTCAAACCATCAAAGCCCAAACTGGATTAAGCATGCTTAACAATAAATGGATTGATATTAATGCAATTAAAATATTAGCAACAAAAAAGACAGTGAACAAAGGTGCCTCAATAAACTACAGGAAAGATTTTAGACAAACACACATGACAAATAAACAGTATATCCCAGGGCACTTGAGACAGTCAGAGTACACAAGGGACAGACAGATTGTGAACATATACTGTAGCTACAGCAGACACCTAGAAACACCAGGTACTGAAGCAGTTAAATATGAACAGCATAGCGGAATTCACAAATTATAGAAAGCGACGGCTCACGTCAGGTTTTAGGCACATTGTTCACCATGCTACCTTGTTAGGTCTGTAAGGTCATCATTGGCATGTTTACAGAATGCAGTGAAATTCTTACTTCCATGCGCTAATCAAAATTCAGCACGTCACCACTCCACTTTTACTAGACTACCTACAGCTCAGACTAACTGACAACACTGAAGGCCAAGGTAAACAACAGCCTGGATTTTAATCTAGTTAACAAAGAAAGACGGTGGGAATAATAAAAGACAAAATAAAAACTGCACACTCAGTAAAATATATTCAGAGCTGGCGACACACGGCGACTGCTATGGTGAAGGCCTGAGGCACATACAATTTACAAGGCTGCCTTTGGTCCTTGGCTTAGGTGTGTGACGAAATGACAACCCATTTAATGAGGAAATGCTGAAATCGGACTCCTCCGCTCACCCCACCTGAGCTGTGCCATAATGGGATTGTCGCCTAAGGTTATGGCTGCACTGGTTCCAGACCTTGTCATTGTAATAATTAACAGATTAACAATGTGCAGACCAATACCTTTCACCACCAGATGTAAATGCCAACTATCTATTGTCCTGCTAAGAAAACATCTTCCTTTGATGCAAGATAATAACAAAAAAGTGTAGATAACAATATTCTGATGCATGTGTGGCAAAATATGAACACATTCAGAACGAATTATACAGACTCACAAAACTGAGACTTTATTTTTATATATATATACTTTATAAAGACGACCAGCAAATTGAATCATCAATCACATTAAAACTTAATTAGAGCCTCAAGCCAAGGCAAATGAAAAATGGCAAGCACTTAGTACTAAACCATTCACATTTGGCCTTCTCCGCGATTTTTTTCTCCATTTCATCACCAGATATTTTGCATGTAAGCTTCAGCTCGGCTCCAACAATGCAAAATAACCAAGAAGAGGTGCTCAGGCCATTTCTGGGTTTTTGAAACACTAGAAGACAACAGACAACTGCACTGGGAAAAATGACTTTAACATCATCTTTCGCCCTTGAGCACGAAGGCTTTACATGATGAGCTGGCTATCAACTGTAAATGTGCTCCCTGAGCTAAGATACCACAAATCTCAAGAGGAAATGTGGACTACACAGTTGTTAAATACTGTACAGCTAACCAAAAGTGGAAAGAATTCACAGGAGAGACTATAGTGGAGCTATCTGTGCAGATAAACATAAGAAGCTTTACCACCGGCACGTGGTGCTCAAGTGTTAATGATAGTTGCGAATATCAGGACACATGTAATTTCATGGAGGGCACTTCCAGACACGTTATTGTTAAAATGTTTAAAGCAATTTCTTGCCTTCCCTATGATTTATGCAAAGAGACCCAACCTTTTCAGAACATCAAATAAAGACAAATTCCGCAGTAAAGACATCACAGCTAAGATTTTCTCCGTTTTGCCTCCACATTTCATCTTAATCAACACCCAGAGCTATGAGTTGGACTTGCATGTTGCAAATATCTGGCACCAGCTTACCAATACTGAACATACCAGCGCTCTCTAAGAGGCTGCAGCTGAGAGATTCTTTGATAGACCAGCTACTTAGCAAAATACGCATTTTTCCCTCTGGCTCTACTCGTCTGCATAGCAAGCAATCAAAAAGTTAGAAATAACAATATGTATCTGAATTGGAGTGTTGGTGCTGTCTTGAAGACAGACGGCACAGAAGGCGTTGCAAACAGCCTGTTTCCCTCTGGCTGAGCTCTTTCCAGATGACCTTTCAGGGTAAAGAACTGACCGCACTTACTATAATGCATGCTTTTTTTAATACAATGATGACTCATTAAATCGGGAGTTTCCAAGCTGTGGGCTGAGGAAGGATGGCAGAGGAGGCGGCAAGCAATATTATATTGGAATCTCCTCCTTTGCCTTTTTATTAGGCAGAGTCATTCTTTAAAACAAAAATGGCAAACTGATATTACTTTGGGCATGAGGCATCCACTTATTCTATCCCAACTTTAATTAACATCTACTTCTCTTGCACTGGTAAAACACATTGAGGTGAAGAAATAGAAAATAATCAGAAGTGCAGAAAGGAAATAATCGAAAGTCAGATGACATAATCTGCAAAGCCGAATTAGGCACCACACCAGTGTACCTCTACAAAGGTTGGGCTGGCAGCCTCATTCTTCCCCAGCAAGTGGAGCTAGTGCTCTGGACATGGGCTGTGGACACCTAGGATTTTCAATGAGCGATACTAGACGGGGACGGTGTAATGGGTAGCAGCACTGCTTCCTTGTGTCACAAGAGTTCTGTGGCCCAATTCGTGCCTGATCACTGTCACCTCATATCCTTATGGATTTTGGCCTAGAACAGATCAGGATGATTAGTACCTTTATGCTGAGTGATTGCAGGTATTGGACTGGAACCCTGTGCAGGATGATTTCTTTTTTTGCCTTGAGCGATGCTGCCAGGTTGGGCTTCAGTTTCCTACTTGGTTAACTAGATTTAGTAAATAGATGGAAATGTACAGTAAAAGCGGGCTGCTCTATAAGACAACTGCACCACATGTAAGATGTTCTGGGAGGTGGGTGGGTGCAAGGTCTTGAACTGCGTGTGATGATGCCGGGACAGACTCCAGTGCCCTAAAGACAATGCATTGAAATTAACAATAATTTGTATGGGGATCAATGCTGGCAAAGGTACCCTTGTTGTGCCTCGAGGCCCTGGCGTGGGCAGCATTGTGTAAACTCAAGTAACTGCTGTGTGGCCTATATGACATTCTCTGCAGCAAGTCTGTAGCTATGGGGTGCAATGGACAAATATACTGTGGAGGTGAAATGAGATGCTACAGTATATTTACCTGCATGGTGGTATGAATAAATACTATTTGGGGATAGTTGTGGATATTTATCTGTTATACAAATAAGAATCCTGCCACCAGCAAAGTCTTCAAGGGTCATTTAACACCAACAAAATCTGAAATCCTCTTAATGCAATTAAAGATCATGGCGAGCCGGCAGCACTAAACTCTGGACAGGATGCCAGACCATTGCTGGGCTCTCTTGCACACACAGTGTCACAAAGGTCCAATTTAGAATGACCGACCAACCTGATATGTCTGTCATTTAGAGAACAACCTACTCAGACACAATGAGAACGTTCAAGCAGCAACAGGGCATGGGATTTGAACCCAGGATGCTGGACCTATAGTGAAGGAATGCTATCAAATGAGCCTCTGATAGTGCTATATATTTAAAAGAAATGTTCAGTTTCATATTTTCCTGGAATATACCTTCTTGCAATCGCCTTAAACACGGTGCAACAAGCCATTCAATTAAGCCATTTTGGAGTTGATTCTGGCAAAGGAAGACAAAAAAAGCATAACCACTGATTCCTTTTCTAATTCAGTTATCCAGAAGCTGACACCATAGGGGGTAAGGCATGAAAGACAGACAAAGGCACCAATAAACCTAACAGGACGCCTCTGAAATGAAATGCTCACTGACATAAGGAAACATGTAATCCTGACACAGAAAGAACCCGAGCCTAGAAGCGAGTCTAGTACTCAGTGACCAAGCACAAATACACTTCTGCCTGCCATTACAGATAACACCACTAAGGCACGTTGTTCAAAATCTAACTAAAAATTCAGCACTTCTCACCACCATTCATCTTATTCAGTATCAAAGAAATGGACACCTGAGCATGGAATCTGTGTTCTTGGACTTTTGAACCACCATTGAAGTGACAAAATGAGCAAGGACCCAGCTTTTTTTTTGGACTGGGAATACTACTTGGCCTGTGTGCTTTGTTATTTCAATGCATTTCTTGACGAAGATTCTCACCAATTGCCATCAATAACTGTCTTACCAAAGTTGGAATTATGAGGCACCATTCCGGTATTTTGCGCTGCAGTCAAGAGTGTTTAATGTATTGTGTATAGTTAAAGAAAAATATGACCCACAGACGGCATTTTTTTTAAGAAGGAGGCCACATTCTCTTTACTATTGTGCCTCTCGCCCGTTACAGTAAACAAGGTTTGGGTACAAAATTGAATGCTTTCCCATAATTCATTAACAAGCTTTACCATTCATTCATCTTCTAACACGCTTATTCTGGGTAAGGTGATGGGGCACCTGGAGCCCATCATAGCAATCATGGAGTGTCAGGAACAACAACAGGACATGGCAACAGTCCATCACAAGGTAAGTTTTACCAGAGGCTACATTAATAAAAGGCCAACCTCTATACGTTCACAATCTGCCATGGGCTTCACAAAGAGACGTGTGGCCTCCTTTAGAAGTCGGACTTTTACCTATTTGCCACAAAATAGACAGCTTGTCATTCACAGTAGCAGGACATGTTTGACAAGCTTTTGTAATCTTTTCAAATTTTTTCAGATTCTTTTTGGCATAATTATTTGTATTTTCTTCCCAGTAGTGAGGAAACCATTTCTGTCATTATTTAATTGATTCGAAATCATTCCAAAAGTGTTCTAACTATTTCCCGTCTTCATGCTTTGCCATCTTGGTCTTTGTTAAGCACCATCATTGTGGTTGGATTTTGTTTGTACCACAATTGTTTTACTTGCTTGCTTGTGACAACCAGAAGTTGTGATGTGTGACATCACCAATGCAATGGCGTAATGGTCAGCGTTGCATACTTCCTGGTTGTCTAAGACTTTCATTGTGTTAGTACAGCATTTTTTAACTTAGGTCTTTGAAACTTAATTTTCTGGCGCATGTGTCGGACTGCTCTTTGATATTTTTGCCTTCGGTAATGACCTTAATTTTTGCTAACTTTCATCTCCAACTCTATGTTAAGACTCTTTCTCTGTCTTTTCAGAACATTTAATGAATCCTCAGTAGCATGGACTTTGTTGGCAGTTCCTCTGACTGAAGGCTGCACAACAAATGGCAAGACACAATCTGACACAAGCTAGGCATGCGTTATATTCAACAAAGTGTTTCAATGGTACAGGTAAGCTTTGATCAGGATGCGGACAGTTTAAAAATGGGTTCCAAGAGTAACATTTATTTTTTCACTGCCATTTCATGAATTGTAAATAAATATCGTGTGACAATTAACCATACTTTACTTGAACTGATACACAAGCTGCCCCCAAACTACAAATTAATTCAAGGAGACCCAAAGTGGCTGCAACACTTCCTCATGAAACTGGGTCCTGCACTTTCTGACAAAGAGACTCCAGACAGTCGGCAATGGAAAGACCATCAACACTACCATCATGCTGTGCACTGGTGCTCCCCAGGGCTGTGTACTTAGCCCACTTCCATTCACTTTGCTGACTCATGATTGAACAGCTGCATACAGCTGTAACACCACCATTAATTTTGCAGGTGACACAATGGCAGTGGTGGATCTCATCAGCGTAATCCGTGAATAGACATGGCTTAAAAAGGCAGGTGATATAGGTAGCCTGACCACCTAAAATGGCATGCTGAGGGTTTAACCCATTTTATAATCCCCACTGCACTCCCCTTCCACCCCATGACATGCTAAAACAAGTGACCAGACTCAGCTGAAGTAATGCTCTTCTAGACCAGGAAGCTTTAATCAAACTTGACTGATAGTGCTGACATTTCATCACACCTCTTGAGCCAGGATGGAGGCACACAGAAGAAGGAGGGAAAGAGGAGCTGGGCATTTGAGGTTTGGGGTGTCCTCTTTTAAAGCATTTCTTTGAAAGGAAGGCGCCACTCCTAGCTGAAGAGTCTGGACACTCAGGACTAAGGAAAGGTCATACAGATATAAGGTGAATTAGGTTTTATATTTGTGTACTTACCACAATAGTGTGTCTATACTTGAAAGAAATAAACACTTTAATACATATGTCATTTTATACGTACTCGACAGCTACTAGCTATTTATAAAGGACATAACAGCAGTGAAAAGATGCCCCCAAAAATAAAATAAGACACCAGATCATTTAAGTCCATGGGAAAGGACAAAGGATAACAAATTGCTCTTCTGCAAATGCCTAAAGATGGGTTACTTAAGATTAATGGAAAAAACACAAAAAAAAAGATTTTCAAACAATTAGTTCACAAAGATATCAGGTTAAATGTATGGGGAGCTCAAGTGGCTAAATGGGGGGTGATGGTGGTGGCATGTATGGTATGACACCAATCTCTCTTGACTCAGCTTAGTGATCATTAGCATTTAAAATCACATTGAAAGTGACAAATGCATACAAATTGGAGCCGAGCTTGCACAGCTGAGACTGCGTGCATATGAGAGATGAGTGGCAGCAGTCATTTGATTAAGCTGTGGATCAAATGACCACAGACATTTAGAGCCACAGAGCAGTGTGCACTTTCTTTGAGAGAGGAGGTCCAGTTAGGCAAGTGAATGGGACATGTGCAGCACACACTGTAGTGTCAGCTTAGGTCTTGTTTAGGGGTAATCACCCTGCACTGGTGGGCGTTTACTCAAGAGGACACTGCCTCACTGCACTTAATGTGCCACAAGAATAGCTGATCCTTTTTGAAGACACGGACAGTTTAAACTTGAGCACAACACTTCTACACACTGGTAAAGGAGCCAGTCCCATTACAACCAGCTGGTTAAACTTGGTCTTCCCCTGACAAGTCCATTAAGGCCTCACCTCTCAAATAGCGAGGATGGCAATCTTCATTCTGTATAGAGCCTGCCATCATAACCACAAAGAATATTACAGAAATGTGCATCTGTAAACCAGACAGCATGCTGTCTACCAGCTCCTCCATTCACCATGCTCATCTCGTTGTTCATTATTTTGTTACTGACAGCGGGATGTTTTCAGGCTCTAATGAAAGTTCATTTATCTTGGATTCGACCTTTACAGCGTCTGTTGCTTTGCGTTAAATTGTAAAGCATTTTGCACACACACTTTCTGCAACAGGCTCTACATACAATGCTCTGTATTTGCATATCAGCAGCCGAGTGGGGCAGCAGGACCGCTTCACAGTATGGGAACTAATGTCCCAAGCGTGGTAATGTATGTATGTTTCAACCCACAACGTGGAGGCATACAGCTAGCTAAATGGGCAACACTTGTTTGAGCTAATGTATCCAAGTGTGTACTCTACATTGGACAGGTTCCCCTTCTTCATGACACTTACTACCCCCCCCTTAAACAAATAATGAAATTGGTGGGTTACCAAAATGGTGTTCTGTAGCTTATACAGATTGCCAGGCCCAAAGGTTTACTGTGATGAGGCCCGTATTTCCAGTTTATCTGGGAGACAAGCAGAACTTGAAACTCACTATGCCTAATATAGCGATGCAGACAGAGTGTAAAGCAACAAGTTAAATTGGCATGAAATCTACCATACTGATTGAGATTTTTAAAACTGGGGGGAAAAAAATAGATAAATTGAGATGACAACAGCAGCTAGCACATCTGGTGAAAGTTTCTACTTAAGGTGGCATTCGGACTGACTTGCAAGAAAGATGTAAGCTGCTGGCAGGAATACGCGTTATGCTGAATAATTCGGGTAAAAGTAGCTCACTAATGAACATCCATCCCATACCTAACAGTGTAGAGGAGTGAGGCAAAAAGAAGCAGACATAAATGAGGTGCCATTCTCATACGCACTGGATTAATCAACCTAGCACTCCTATCTGAAACTTAATGCAAAAGGTGATGGGAACATGACGATTCTTCACCGATTTAAAAAACAAAAGGACAAAAGTGTGCCAACTGACCATCTTGGTAAAAGTGGAGGTGGGCACTGGAGGAGACATTTACCAGCTGAATGCTACAGCTCGCAGAGCAGAACAGGTTTACTTGGAGATCGTCTGTCCTTAAATGTGCAGCGCAGTTGTTGCCGTGGAAACTATTTTGACCTATATTTCTCATCGGCAATATACTGTATTATAGCAGAAATGGGGTGGGGGAGCTGCTATAAAATATGGATAAAGACGTGTGTGTGGAGGAGTACGGCAATGTTAAACTATGTATGGCTACCATATGTGGGATTGAGGGGCGTGTGGGCTATTGCAGGGACGTCAGGGATGAACACGTATGAGTGCAATATGTAGGAGAAAAAGTGATGGGAGAATGTTTTCAGGAGCTGGCGGCATGCTCATGACAGAAGTATCCTGTGTTACTGGGACATGGTGAAGCAGATCCTAAAATAGTGTGAGGGTGTATCTGGGAGGCCACGAAAACCTTACAACATGGCAGACAGCTGCATGCATGTGTGTCTGGAAGTAGCAGGAAGCACAAAGACAAAATGCAAACATATGGCGGGAGCATGAAAGCCATAAACACATGGGTGAGTGTGTGGAAGATGAGCTAATTAGGACAAGATACAGTATGTGAGTAGGATTGTGGGCTTGTTAACTATAGTAATGTGTGTGATTTTGTGGATGAGACCAGGAGCAATTCATAAAAATGCATTTGTCAGGAGGATGGGCTAGTAACATGCATGGGTGGTATGAATACAGTATCGGGGGGAAAAAACTGTACCAGAACAAACAATAAGCAAAACACAAGAGTGTTAGAGATAAAATCTTAAGTGAAGTGACTTACACGTAAAGGTATTTAAAGCTGTGGCCACTTATAGTTAGACTGTGATAGAAATGGGATCAACCTGCGAGCTGGATAACACAAATCAAAGTAAGAAAACAGCACAGGATAAAAGCTGCTACCATGTTTAGCAGAGAGTAGTCTGCAAATTACAGATTGGTATACTGTGGAGAAGGGGGTCTGTGTGGGTGTATTTGTGGCACATATAGGCAGGCACATTGAAAAGCAGTTTGGTTGTTGGAGGCATGGTGGCACGGTGGGTACTTTTGGCATCTCACAGTTTTGGGCTTCAGGTCAGTTTCAGACTGGCTGCCCTTTGGTTTATCGTCAGCATGCACTTCTCATTTTCCTACCATTTCAGTTGAGAACTTTATTTTCAAAAAAAGTAAACACTTAGTTCCACCGCCCTGACGAAAGCAAGTGTGTATGTGCACATATTTGTACCGTGGTTCAGAATGGCGACCCCTCTCTAGCTCTGGTTCATGCCATGGGTCTACTGTTACTGAAATTGACTTCAGCTACTGTATGGCCCTTTACTGGATAAGCAGGTTTGCAAGTTAGATGACTGGATGGCTTGGCTTTATCAATGATATAATTAAAACACTTATAAAGCAAAGAAACCTATGAAGACACTGGGGAAGTGATCTGTTTATTATCAGTATTATACATTTAAATATGAAAGCATCAAAACGAGAGCAAAGCATCACACAGTAAAGGCTATCCAAGAGAATTAAGAGTTGGTGACAGTATGACACTGGGCACTGTTCAGTGACATGGGGTTCTAGAGTTGTGCCACTATATAGCAAATTAAATGGGCTCCATGTGAAGACCGATATGGATCTTTTATAACTAAGATACTAATTAGGTATAGGTTTAATAATACAGTCCAATGTCTGAATTGATGCATTTTGCATCTATTCATTTTTTCTCATTCTGAAAAAACATTAATTATCCGTGTATGGACACTGCCAAAACCCATGTATGAAAGGCGCTATAGAAATGACGTTTTAATGATTATAAATTCCTTTAGATATCATAGAAACACGGCGGCCTGTCGGTGTACTGGCATGTGCCACCCAGATGACACTGCGTTCTTCCCTCTGTCAAAGATAACGGACACACGAGCCGTGCGGGTGCGCATTCGCTACGTTAGCCCTGCGTGATTCTGCCAGATGAAGCCCGCACGCTGGACTTGTGATGATGGATGCAACGGTCTGTCTGAATCGGATCCTTTACTTCAGTGTTCTGCCCAGCCAAAGTTCGCTTCACTTCACACGATTAATCGCAGGCATGATTACATGTCAAAATTGTAGCTCGTATAGAATTGTTGCTTCTTCTTTTTTTTTTTGGCAAATCGCATTTTATTTTAAAAAACGCCGCAAGAATAACATCGTCAGTAATGTCACTGTCGCAGTACACAGCGTTCTGTTGTCTCTAGGGTCTTTAGTCTCTTCTTTAATTATTCAAAATACCCTGAATTATTATGGGGTATATAATTCCAAAATCATAAAGACCGTGTGCGACTTTTGCAAGCAGCTGGGGTACGGCTGTGTGGGAAACGAGGGGAGTAACATGCTAGAAAAAGTCTTTATCCTAAAGAACGTTAATGTCACATCACAACGAAATTTACGACTCTCCTCAGAAGCTGAATATAGTCTTTAACAATCATAATGCCCATGATGTTGGTGATGGGGCTCCTGCATGCTAAATAACCATAAACAGCAGATACACGATACCGTGTCTGACCACAAACACACACCACACACAACATATATGCATGCGTATGGATATCTGTCAGCAATCTTACCTTCATATCATTAACGATCGCTTGAAATAGCCCTCCGAGTGCCCCGCATTCCTTCTCCACAGTCTCCATATTAAAACATCCACTGATCACCACAATTACTCAGATCCTTGAGTGGGGAAAAATGAAAAATTTCGGGAATAAATTTCCAAGTCTGGGTGGGGGAGGGAAGAGCAAAAAAAAAAAGGAAAGATTTAAAAACAGATTTCACTCCAGCTTCTTTTTTCCTTCTTCTTCTCTTAAATCTGCTTCTGTCGGTGTGGCTTTCAAATTATTTCAATGATTTGTTTCTTCCCAGTTGTACGCCCCGGTTATAAAACCAAGATGCCAGCGAGATATAAAAAGGATAACAACACAAAAGAAAACAGAAGCAGAAATGATGATGATGATAATAATAATAATAAAGCCACTCCAAGAGTGAATGGCTTGTTTCGAGCTGCTGTGAGACTAGCGGGTGATGGAGAGCACAACAGGGATCTTCTTCTCCCCTTTCCCTAATCCTGGTTTTACTCTCCGCGACTGGTGACATGCAAAGCAGACGTCTCTGTGATGGGCATTTTCACCCCTTCTGATGGATTTCAAAAGGAATCGCAGCGCCGTATAGAAAATTTAAAAAGACAGACAGAGAGCGCACAATCTGGCGGCGTATTGAAATGCTCTCACGGTATAGTGCAGTGTGTGTAAAAGCCGGAGATTGTAGCTATAGGCTGTGATTATTACAGCAAACGGGGGCTGTAATCCGATCCATGGGAACGGGGCGGAGGAGAAGGCGGGGCGCACCCGACGCGACGCGACGCGCTCATACACCCCACAGGAGCGGCTCACAGCGACGTCGACGAGATTTACCGCTTAGTAAAGCGGCTAGTCAACTGTGCAATAATAACAACAACAACGAGAACCCAGTAGGGCCGAGAAGAAATCAGCAGAGGACTAATGGTTGATGCCTGCGCGAGAACGCACCCGCCCTGCTATCACCGCAACATAAAGCCGCAACCATCGGAACCTGGCGTTACACTTAATAGGAGTGAAACGAAGCAGGTGTTCAACCATTCTGAAAACAAAATGACGTGTAAGGACGCGTGGGGCGGAAACACAGAAAAAAGGACAACACTTAAAAGTCTTCTACTAAAGAGTAGCGTGAGCTACATGACAGTTGCTCTGAAAAGCGCCAATGCAGCTCTTGGCCGTAAACGAGTCCAGATTAGATATGCAAATATGACACACGAGGCTGGGATCCGCTATGTGCAAGGCATGCTGGGTTACAAGAGTGCTAACTTGTGTCAATAAGAAGAAACAAAAACGTACGACAAGCTTTCATTTCTTGCGGCGGGTTAGCTTACGCAGTGAATAACACGAAAGAGATGAGAAAGGGTGGAATAAGGCACAATAAATATAATGAACTTTTTACATAGCCTTGATAGACCAACCGACCTCCTGAACCTACTTAGTCTAGCCGATGAACATCGGATGCAAGCTGAAAACTGCCCCGGTAAATCAACGTTATGGCGGTGACATGTGGGCCCGCTCGACATGATGTTGAGCAGTGGAGCTCAAACACCACTTTCCTGGAGGACTGCAGGTTTTCATCCCAGCCACTTTCGGCCAATTATGTTGGAACGACTTTGTGCAGTGAATCGAGCGGCGTGAATCACTGGGGGCAAGAATTGGTTTCTATTTATAAAACTGGTTTCAGTGAAAACCTGAAGCCATTGGAGCCCTCCAGGAACTGATTGTGAGACCACAATATTACGGCCTGGCAGTCAAATTAGACATTTCTAATATTGTTTATTTTCTTATTCTGTTATTAGGCAGCTGGTTAAGGAAAACATAAGTAAATTAAGTGTAAAAAAACTACAAAAATAAATTATTTACCCTAGTAAGTTAAAGGAGAAACTCTTCTAAAGTGCTTTATGAATGTATCACAATCCATATGTACATTATGCACATACAGTAAGTACTTGAGTGCTGGCTTGGTCTTTGTTTTTACTCTTTTGCACTGTATGCCCTTGACATTCTGTATTGCTGTTGGCTCATGCAAATTTCCCTTCTGCACAGATATTTATCTAACTTTCATCAATTCTTTAACAAAATCTTCATATTCCAAGTGAAGGTCACGGTGAGTGTATCGTACAATCTATTCACCTATAATGGGAGTTTAGTGATGCACTTCCATCACTTCAGTAATTACTTCCTTCTTTTACTCGGTTCCATCAGAATCAAGTAAGTTTCCATTTTAAAATCCTGCTCATTCAAACATCTAAACATGTAACTGTAGTATTGAAATTATACACTCTTGTTGTAATTGTGGATCCTCTCAACTGAAACCTAGCAAAATTATATTCTCAGTATCAAAACAACGTTGTTGAAGGTAAATAATTAATTTAAAAATGGATAAGCTGTCCTGATCATGATTAAACAAAGCAAGCAAATGAATCACTCATCAGTCCATTTCCCAAACTTGCTTTTTCCATTACAGAACTGCAGAGAGATAGCGGATTCAGCACAAGGTAGGAATGATGCATGGGTGGAATGCAAGTGGAATGCTTAGCACAGTTGGACAGAAACACTCACTCACTCAAACATGCACAGTGTATTCAGAAAATAGAGACCTTCACATTCTGCACACTTTATTGTGTTGTAGATTTAATTTTAATAGGGTACATTTGCCATTTTTGCCCATCAGTTTAAAACAATTTCCAGAAGGATTTGCAAATGTATAAAAAAATCAAGCACTGAAACCACTCATTCATATTAAGTATTCAGACCCTTAATTCAGTATGTCGTAGAAGCACCTTTGGTAGTAATTCCAGCTTTCAGTCATCTTGGGTGTGTCTACAACCTTTGAAAACATGCATTTGGGCAGTTTAACCCATTTGTCCTGTTAGACTGGATGAGAATTGTCTGTAAACTGCCATCTTCAAGTCTCTCCACAGATGTTCTGTGCAGTTATATTCTGGCCACTCAAGACAGTCAGAGATGTATCTCTAATATACTCCGGTGTTGTCTTGGCTGTATCCTTTGGGTCGTCACCATGCTGAAAAGTAAACTGTTGTTCCAGTCAGAGGTCAGCAGCACTCTGGGGCAAGCTTTCTTTAGTCACCTCTCTGTATTTGGCTGCATTGATCCTTCCCACAATTTTAACTGGCCTCACTGTCCCTGCTCCTGATAATGAAACCTATAGCATGCTTCAACACAGAGATGGTATTAGACATGTGATGAGCAGTGCCTGATCTTTGCTGAAGTTCTTGGAGTTCTGACCAAAGAGTTCAATTCAGACCAGAGACCCTTTTACTCAAGAGTGGCTTCCATCTAGTCACTACACCATAAACGCCTGACTGATGGAATGCTCCTGAGATAATCGTCTTTCCAACAGGTTCTCTCATCTCAGCTGAGGGCCCCTTAAGCTCTGTTAGAGTGACCATTGGGATTTTGGTGACCTCCCTGACAAAGGCCCTTCTTGCCTGGTTACTCAGTTTGGCCAGATGGCCTACCCTAGGAGGAGACCTGGAGGTTCCAAACTTCTTCAGTTTCAAAATTGTTGATGCCACTATGCTCTTGGAAACATTTAAAGCTTTAGAAATTGTTGTTTAGCCTTACCCTGGTCTATAGCTCACCACAGTTTGATTGTGGAGGTCTACAGAGAGTTCTTGGACTTCACAGCTCAGTTTTTGACCAGACATGTAGTGTGAATTGTGGCCTCACATACACAGATGTGTGTCATTTTAAATGATGTCCAGTGAATTCAGTTTGCCACAGGTGGACTCCAGTCAAGTTCTAGACACATCTAAAGGACCATTAAAGCAAATATGATACACCTGACCCCAATTTGGAGTGCCACAGCAAAGGGTCTGAATACTTACATATTGTAAATGAGAGATTTCAGTTTTTGATTTTTAATACATTTGAAAACCTTCCCAAAAACATGAATTCTTTTTGTCATTATTGGATATTGAGTGTAGATTGATGGACAAAAATGGAAAATGTATCCATTTTAACTTATAGCTGCAACACAAAGGCATGCAGAAAGTGAAAGTGAAGGTGTCTGAATACTGTCCGAATCCACTAAACGTGTCCCAGAGAAAACCATTGTAACTGGAGGGAAACCACACAGACACTACACATGCCTGTAATTGTGACAGGTCTCTGAATATGTCAGACAGCAGTCATAATAACTATCAATGCGTTGCCATTAAAGAATCCACCTTTATTGTATAAAGTTGTTTACTACCTTGAACATTCTTTCATTTTCACAACTTGCTTATTTCAACTGTGAGCTTCTCTGTGGAACCAGAGCATTTCCTGCAAGCTTCAGGCTCAAGGCACACAGCGACAAAGCACTTTGTAAAGTGCAAAAAAACATTTTTTTACAAGATAAAAAGAAACAGAATAAATGCATGATTAAAAGACTAGGAATACCAACAAAATATATACTGTACCTGCAGGAGATCTGACAATAAAAGCCGACAAACGGCACTTTGAGTGAATATTACTCGAGTTAATCAACACAGGTATAGCAGACTTAAAGTGTGGTGCTGAGTGTTGTTAACCCTGACAGAGTTTCATGGATAGCATCATGGAGAGTGGGAACCAAAAAGCTTTTTTTTATATTATTTTGAACCAAAAAGCTTTTTTTTTATTATTTATTTTATTTAAATTACTTTTATTATTATTGTTTTTATAACTCAAAGGGTGGCCCAAATCATTGAAAACAGTCCATAAAACAGAATCAAAAATAAATGTATGTATTTACCAACCATTAGGAAAAAAACAACACAATTAACAAGCAGTAAGTGCAGGGCAAAGACCTGAAGGTGTAGATAAATCAAGTAAAGATTAAATTTAAGAAAACCCCTAACCTGCAAAGCCCAAAATAAATATCCAAAATTCTAATCCTTAAACAGAAAAAGGGGTTTAGAGTCAAGGGTATCCTTTAAAACAGGGGTGCCCAACACGTCAATCGCATTCGACCGGTAGATCAGAAAGGTAGTGCAGGTAGATCGTGTTACATTCAAAAAAAAATTTTTTAAACGTTAATCTATCACACAGTATATCCTCCATATGGCATTTGCCACTTGATTGACATATAGGACGGCCAGTCTGAGATCTCTTTTCTTCTAACACACTGGGCATCCTGCACGTACGATCAAACAGGCAAGCTACTGCAAAACTCCGGCTGTGATCTAGTTAGCCTTCCAATTTATATTGACTAAAGAAGGGATTTAAAAAATATATTTGTTGGGGTGCAGGGGGGTATGGGCTGGATATGGAATTGGAAGAGGACTTTTTTCTCTCACAATGTCACAATCGAAGTGCGTTTGTCTGATCTGTCAATCTATCATTGCAATTCCAAAGAAAGAAAATGTGGAAAGGCACTTTCGAACTGTTCATAAAAACTACGAAACTGACTTCCTTCTGAAAAGCGATCTGAGAAAGAGAAAGAAGAGGGAACCAAAATCACAGTTAATCGGACAGCCGTCATTTTTCACTCGGCTGATTTCAAAAGCAAAGGCAGACACACCAAAGCATCGTTCCGGGCGAGTGACTTGATCATTAGGCATAAGAAGTCCTTCCAAGATGGAGAGATGATAAAAGGTTGGCTTTGTTGAGGCAGATGGCTAGGGAGAAATTCCTGCTGAGATTTCAAGAACCCTGGCTGGAGAAAAAGGAGTTTCTCCTTGTCATTAAAAATGCAGAATACAAGCAACTTAATAACAATCAACGGCCGGTAGACTTGGCTTTTTTTTTCGATCTGACCAACATGTTGAATGAGCTTAATTTACAGCTGCAAGGAAAAGAGAACTCCATGGTCAATATCATTAGCTCAGTTAATTCTTTCAAATGAAAAATGCAACATCTGTCTTCAAAGCTGCAGCGCCTTGATTTGGGGAACATCCAAAACCTCGCGTCAGAGCTGGAGACGCAATGGAAGGCGTATGCGCAACTTGACAGCATACGCTACACAGAACAGATTGAAAATTGTCAGACTTTGACAGATGGTTTCAAGACTCAGCTTTACTTGAGCCAATCGCTACACTTAAGTGCTATCCATTTAGAAAAGATGTTGAGGGTGATTCACCCGCATCAAAAATTGCAACACTGTTTCATCTAAAACTCCTCTAACAGTGGAGGATGAGATTTTGACACTACAGGATGACATTCAGCTGAAGTCTGGGGCTCTTGGACAGTTTTGCAACTTACAGAGGAAAAGTACCCAAACACGAGGAAATGTGCTACCTCCTTGACTGCATTATTCGGCTCTACTTATTTATGCGAGTCAGACTTTTCCCTCATGAAGATTATTAAATCCAAATACCATAGCGACCATAAATGTATTGAATTGGTATTGTGCCATGTATAAAGTATACTCAGTATATATATATATATATATATATATATATAGCATTTTTAATGTAGGTAGATCGTTTCGACCTAGTCATTTTAAAAGTAGCTCACAAGCCGAAAAAGTGTGGGCACCCTTGCTTTAAAAGTATTCGGTATAGCAAGATTTCTAATTTTCAACAAAATAGAGAACTAAGCCAAAAGGAGCAACTGTACATTAACCGCAAAAAAAAAAAAAAATCAAAATGTGAAAATTCATTAGTATCAAAATATTAATTTTGAGATAAGCAAGGACTTTCAAGATAAGAAAGGGAGGAAAAGGCAAACGCAACCTTGAGCGAACCAATGTCACAGCAAACAACTGTAGCAAACGGGAGTCTTTTGTAACCCTCAGGTAAGTGCAGCACAAGAGCGTCATGATGACACATTAATCAGCACACTCTTTTTGGCACCACACAAAATAAAAACTATTACTAAAAGAAAAAATTGGGAAATAACAAAAAGAGGAAAAAATAAGTGGATCCCGGGTAAGGCACAGATGGGAATCTGGCAAAAAAAAAAGTGATCACTATGAGTTGCACAATCAAACCCTGGAATAATAAAAATTACCAGATCAAAAATCTCAGTTGTCTTAATGAGAAAAAAAAGAGAGGTTGGGAGCATGCACTGATACAGCACATTGCGACACCCACCACACGACGAACCACCTCAGGATCCCAAATTGGGACCCAAGTGCAGTCATGCAATGGGTGATGCCTCAGCAGTCTAGAAGGGGCAAGTAATAATGCCTCTAGTCTCTAGTTGATTTGTAAGCCACTAGTAGATATCTAAGCATCTAGTGCAGGGGTGCCCAATGCGTCGACCGCGATCGACCGGTTGATCGCAAAGGTAGTGCAGATAGATCGCATTGCATTCAAAAAAAAATTTTTTTTAAACGTTAGTCTATCATATATCCTCCCTATGGCATTTGCCACTTGATTGACATACAGGGCGGCCAGTCTGAGATCTCTTTCCTTCTAACACACTGGTCATCCCACATGCACGATCAAATGTGCGAGCTACTGCAAAACTCCGGCTGTGATCTAGTTAGCCTTCTAATTTATATTGAATAAAGAAGGGATTTAAAGAATTCCAAAGAAGGAAAATGTGGAAAGGCATTTTCGAACTGTTCATAAAAACTACGAAACTGACGTCCTTCCAAAAAGCGATCCGAGAAAGAGAAAGGAGAGGGAACTAAAATCGCAGTTAATCGGACAGCTGTCATTTTTCACTCAGCTGAATTCAAAAGCTCCTTGAATGCATTATTCGGCTCTACTTATTTATGCAAGTCAGCCTTTTCCCACATGAAGATTATTAAATCCAAATACGGCAGTGAACATAAACGTATTGAATTGTAATTGTGCTATAAAGGTTATTCAGTTATGCAAAGTAC
>JANRMT010062806.1:57782799-57804837 GCA_026402145.1 Polypterus bichir lapradei | reverse complement strand
AATTTTTAATGTAGGTAGATCATTCCGACCTGGTCATTTTAGAAGTACCTCGCAAGCCGAAAAAGTGTGGGCACCCCTGATCTAGTGTTATTGCAGTAACAGAGGTTTGATGTGTTTATTGTATTTAATCCAAGTTGGACTTTGGCAGCAACCATCTGGACTTCTTGTAATCTCTTAATGCTTCCCACAGGAAAAAAAAAATATTGAAAAATGAATTCCAGTCATTTTTTGAGAGATAATGATGAGCATTTCTGAATCTGGGTCTGTACATAAGTTTTGGCTGCAGCTAAAATATTTGAAAGTGCTGTTGAGGGTGACTCTAAGGCTAATGATGTAGTACTGTAAAAGGAGCAATGTTTCAATATAAAGGAGTCCATGGAGTTGACATCCCAGAAAATGTAGTTCACTGTTACTAATAGCTGCAGACAATGATGCACTAATGCTATAGAAATGAACAGTGAGAGTGTCTTTGACAAACAGACAACTGGTATCATTAGCATATGGGCTGGCAGAACACAAGGTCATGCTGATATGTCAAGCATTCTAATGGTTCTACGTACAGTAGAGGTGTGGAGCTCCAAACCTTAAAGGACACCACAATGAGCTGGTCGATTCAATGTCATTTATATCTGTTTGCAACACAAGAGGCAAGAGCACATAGAGGAATAGCAGGGTGCAGTAAGTACCAGTGTACTTCTTGTGTCAACCTGGCTTTTTTCCCACATCCCAAAAACATGCATGTTATGTTGACAGTCTCCAAGTTATATGCTTGAGTGACATGCACTCCATCTTTGCTTTCTGCCATGTAGGCACTGCTGCCAGGTGGAGTTCAAGCACCCCAAGATGCTATTAAGAAAGGTGGTCAGAAAATTGATTTTGATGTAGTCTTCTGAAGCAATGCATCACCTTTGGGTTTAACAAAACTGTGAATTATTTTGCATAAAACTATATACTTTGTAAGACAGCCAGGTAATGCGGTGGTTAGTGGAATTATTCCTGCCTTGCACCCAGTCCTTCTGTGATATGGTCTGGCCCTTGTGACACTAAATTGGACAGATGGGTTAGAAAATTAATCAATATATGGATGAATTTAATGTTTTGATTTAAGTACCCAAAGATGTTTGATATACTGTACCACTTTTGATTTATTTCACCAATTACTCAGTGAAAGGCTTTATGGACTGCATCCCACTGCTGTCCCACCTAGGATGACACTATCCATAATATATGGAATGTATAGATGGATGTTAAGGCAATGAAAGGCTGCATTGAGAGGACGCTGATGAGAGAAAATTAGCAAATAAAAGACAAGCATACAGAACAAGAACAAGGTGGCAACTCCTGGCCCTGCAGGGTGATGGCAGCTGCAGGACTATTGTGCTTAAAATCCTTTTTGGAAACTGAATTTATCATTTTGCTTACCTCAGCCTTTACATTGGAAAAGTTAAGGAAGCTTTCCTTCCAAAATTGAGAAAGATGCCAGAGCTTTTATTTCTTGGGAGTATATTCAGTGAGTATATTTTTGTTTTATTTCAGTTCTTTTACCTTTTGTGAATTTTAGGTTTGAGGTGGCTTTTTTTCTTAACAAACAGGAAATTAACAAAGAGGTTTCACCCAACTATATACTGTATTACCTAAAATAAGCTTTTATTCTAGTAGTGTTTGCAGTGCCAAGAAGGGAAAAAAGAAGTACACTTTACTTTGTAGTGTCCTATGAAAAAGTGCCTCCCGTAATGTAGATGTCGCATCTCACTTAAAAGCTAAACTGCTGAAAGGTTTTGTTTGACCACAATGCACAAAATACCAGGTGGGTTAAAAAAAAAAAAAAAAAAAAAAAGATTAAGATTATCACACATGGACTTGTAAATTAATGTAACCGTCACATCTACATCCCGATTATTTAGCATCTGAATGTGTCATTTTTATAAAATGTCACAGAATCCCACCCTCGTTGCATTGTTGTCTGCACTGTAGTCCACCAGACAGACAGACAGTGTGCTGTTGTTTACTCACATTATTAAAATACTTTATAACAGTTAATTCCTGCCTAGTGGATTTAAATTAAAGATCGTTCACACTAACAGCTTTTCTGTTCAGAAAAAGAACATGAAGTTTAGTGAAGAAACAATAATTAAAACAGACTGGAGCAAAACTTATGCAGTTACATTTTAAAAAAAGAAAACATAGTAGCAGAACTACATAGGTCAAAGTTTTTAAAATTAAAATGAAGGTAAATTTGAAAACTATAAATCATAACTAAGCCTTTGTCATCCACCGTTATGTTCAAAGTCAAAATGTAGGCTAATTAAATTAATTTTACCTAATGACGCTCGGGACAACTCTCGGGAGCCAATTTCTAAAGTTTAAAAATAACTTCTTCAGAAAAACTTGAGTAATTTATAAGATCAGAGTTGTTCATGAAATAGGTTGGAAACTTTATTTTTATCCTGGCATCTCCAAAGTAGAACAAACAGGTTAGGCACTGGAATGATGGACTTTATTTTTGTTAGCCAGCGGGCAACCTGGAAACAAGAAGTGCATAGAGATGGCTCCAGCAGGCCTGAACGCTAGACGCTGTTCAAGGGTCCCTTAATAAGAGCGGAGTAAAACATCAACACTATGTCCTACAGCAGAGCTGCACATATTTATTGGCATTTCTCTCTCTCATCTCTTATATGCACAGTTGATTTAGATGGTATTCAGACTCTTTCACGTTCTACACACTTTACAACATTGTAGATTAATTTTAAGTTAATAGAACTGCTGTACACTCAGTAACTCACAAGGAGTTAAAATCATAAACAAAAATCTCTTCTCTATTTATGTACATATTCAGACCCAGTGCTATTTGCCATGCATTTGTATGTACATTCGTGAGATTTATTTCAGCATTTTACAGAATAAAGGTTTTGTTTTAGACCACAAGCAACCAAATTTGCAGTGAAAGAGCAGAACAACTACTACATGGATTATTTTATATTTTGTGTACAAGTTGTGTCTGATGCATGGAGACACCTGGAATGATGCTTTACCTGTTCCAGCTGCTGTAGGTTATTATACTCAAATTAATTGTGGAGTCAATTAAGAATTGTAACTAAACATTTTGCTAAAGAACGCTGGTGAGGAAAATGTGATCTTTTTCTTTGGTGTTCTTATAGCAAAAAAGAGGACACCAAAGGGAGAATTAAAAACAAAATGCTCTAGAATATTTGCAGACAACTTGCCAAAACCTACCCAAGCCAGTAAATCTAACGCCATCGTAATCAACATATGTAAGTACAATGACTTGTGTCCTCATCTGACAGGCACATGTTATAAATGAAATACTGGCCCTAATGTATTTAATGGGGGGCAGAATACTCTTTATCCACTGTAGTGCCAGAGGGACTGGAAAGTTGGTGCAGCTCTATACCTTTTAAGAGCTCACAGCAGCAGGATTCAGTTAGGTGCTGTGCACTGCATGACATGGCCAAGAGAGTGAAGAACTATGAGATGTACTCTGCTGGCCATTAAATTTGCAACACCAAGAAAGATATGAAATATCAAAGCATTATTTATGTGGCAGTTTACTCCTAATAAATGGCATACATGGCTAGAAGTACAGCTCAGCTGCACATGCGGAACACACAATAATCAGAATTTGGTTTATCTGCCAGAAGCAGAAATAACTGCTTATACATGGTCTGCCATGGACAGAAAGAGACGCTGGATCTTTGTTTGTGGAATGGCATGCCATGTAGCCTTTATACATGCCAAAAGTTCATCCATGCTAACCACTGGTGGTCTCTGGCACGCCATTCTTTTCAGTACACCCCACACAATCTTTATGGGGATAAATCCATGTAATGTGCAGGCTAGAGAAGAAGTGCCACGTGGTGGTCATCCATGAACTGCAAGAGGTTTCTTGTCACATGTGACTGCGCATTGTCCTGTTGAACAGATAGAGGCTGTGATGACATCCTCCAACACCTCTGTGATGCATCAGTGGTCGGTCCAGGAACCGGCAATGTGTATGAAGTGGGAACAGGAGTGCAACCCAACACTGTTAAGATGAATATTCTTCCTAAGCTCCTTTTTTTATTTCAAAACATCCCAATATACATCAATAAATCATTTTTTAAGCAATTAGATTCAACAATAACCTCATTTTTTTGGAACTCAAAACATCCACGTATCCAAAGACCTAAGGCAGAAGGTGGCATGGCTCTACCTAACTTCCAATTTTATTACTGGGCAGCAAACATACAAGCTCTAAAAACCTGGACACAAATAGATGAACATACACAGGCCTGGTCCGCAATAGAAGTAAAATCCTGCAGTACTTCTTTATATTCCCTGCTCTGTGCCCCAATAAACACAAGTTATCGGCAATATACTAATAACTCAATTGTGCTTCACTCACTTAGAATATGGAACCAAAGTAGAAAGCATTTTAAGACGGAGAAGCTTTTATCTGTGGCACCTCTAGAGAACCACCTCTTTCAACCCTCACGAACATATGCAGTTTTTAATATCTGGAACAATTTGGGATTAACTTGCTTAGAGATCTTTATATAGACAACGTCTTTGCATCCTATGAACAATTACATTCCAAATTTAACATTCCAGCTACACATTTCTTTCACTATCTTCAAATTAGGAACTTTGTTAAACAGAACCTTCCCGATTTTCCTCATCTCGCACCCTCATCTATGCTGGAAAAAATATTGCTCAATCTCAAGGACTCAGACACCATCTCTGCAATATATAAAATCATTTTACAGTCCCTCCCTTTCAAAGATCCAATAGGACACTGGGAGAAAGATCTCTCAATTAATATATCAGAAAAGGAGTGGAAAGTAGCAATGCAGAGAATTCACTCGAGCTCCATATGCGCAAAGCATACAATTATACAACTCAAAATTATATATTGAGCACATCTGTCTCGCCTAAAACTTTCCAAAATGTTTCCAAGGCAGGATCCAACCTGCGAACGCTGCAATCAAGTCCCAGCCTCACTGGGTCACATGTTCTGGGCCTGCACCAAATGAACATCATTCTGGACCAAAATTTTAAACTACCTTTCAGACAGCCTTGGTCTCACAATCCCTCCTAACCCATTAAGAGTTGTGTTTGGGGTTCTTCCAGATGGGTTTAAAGTGGAGAAAGACAAACTGTGATTGCATTCACTACACTTTTGGCACACAGACTTATTCTGATAAAGTGGAAGAACCCAAACTCTCCTCTTTTAAGTCAGTGGGAAACCAATGTGTTATACTATTTGAAATTGGAAAAAATCAAATAGTTAGAGGATCTGTACAGATTTTTTTCAAAACATGGCAGGATCTAATCAGTAATATTTTAAAATAAGCTCTTAAAGCACAGAGGAAGCAATTATTTCTGTATTTCTTTGTCTTCTGCATTCATCTCTATTGGCTTATCAAACTTATTAATTTAGGTATGTTTACAAGCCTTAAATTTTACGCCGTTTGCCTTTCTCTCTCTCTCAGGGGTGGGGGTCGACTTGTTCTTAACCCAATTTTACTTTTTGTAAAAATTGATTGATTTGTATGGAATGATTGCAATAAAATTAATAAAACTTCAAAAAAAAACAAAAGGAGTGGAAGCCAGAGGCATCCCGCAACCTAACACCTGGTGCTTCTCTCTTCTTTTATTTGTTTTCTTTTTTTAAATGAATCACATTACTCTAGATTTTGCTGCACCTACAGAGCACAGATCAGGAGCTGAAGTCAAACTTCATTCTTAATGTTTGAGGCTTGAATGTTTCAATTCAACAAAACAACAAGTCTAAAATATTGAGATGAATTTTGTACGCCCTCATTCTTGCTGTTCCCCACCATTCAGGGTCACTTAAGGACACATTTTAAGAAAGGAAACAATGTGGACATTGAATGTAGCTTGAAATGTAGCTTGAAGTTTCTTTTTTAATTACAACCTGAATGATTAATAATCTTGATTCTGTTATCATATACAGACATGGACAAATTTGTTGGCAAACCCCTCCACAACAAAAAGAAACACTCACAATTGTCTCCGAGATAACATGCAGTTGACAAAAGTATTTGGCACCCATCTTTGTTTATTCTGTATTTAACACATATCAGACTTTGCTTTAGAGTTTTGATTTAACAGAATATTTTAAATAATACATGGGCAAAAGGTATAGGACCCATAACCTAAAATTTTGTTGTGCAACCTTTAGAGACAATGACTGCAAACAACTGATTCCCAGCGTTCTCAATGAGACTTCTGCACCTGTCCGCATGTCGTTTGGGCCACTTGTCCTGAGCAAACTGCTCCAGCCGTGTCAGGTGTGAAGGGGGCTTTCTCCAGACGGAATGTTTCACTTCTTTTCAATGATGTTCGATGGGATTCAAATAAAAACCACTTCAGAGTAGTCCAATATTTTGTTCTTAGACATTCTTGGGCACTTTTAGCTGTGTGTTTTGGGTCATTATTCTGTTGGAAGATCCGTGACCTGTGACTGACATAGATCTTTTGGACACCGAGCAGTACGTTTCACTTCAGAATGTCTTGATAGTCATGAGATGTTATTTTTCCCAGCACAGACTGAAGGCACACCATGCTGGATGCAGCAGAGCAGTTTGATGATGCGGGTTCCGCTCCATGCTTCCATCTTGCTTCTGGGAGCTCTGTACCCGACACCATCGGTAATGTCACAGATGAGCTGGACAGTGAGGCACAACAATGAAGCAAGGGGATGGTGCAAAAAGTGCAAAGTGCTTTTATTAAAACAGCAAAATCAAAACAAAGTGTCCAACTAAAGTGCAGCGTATCAAAGTTCCTTAAATAAATAATCCATAAAAAACTGTGAATTGTAGAGGTTAAAAACACGCTAGAAAAAATCCTTTAAAAACAATGAGGTTAAAACAATGGCAGAAAGCAGTCTTTTAAAACAAAGCCTGGTGCCTTTCTACTGGTGACTCCCCTGCTTCTCCCGTCCAGGCTATGCACCAGGGGAGCCACCCTACCTGCAGCTGACCTTCTTTCTGCCTTCTCCTGCTGGTCTGTTCGCCTTTCCGATCCCTGGCTCCGGTATGCTTCACCAGACCGTGACTTGGGAAGTGAAAGTCCCAGCGTGAGCCCAAGTCCCGACTCTCACTGCCTTCTCGGTCTTATGCGGCGAGCCATCCTCATTCCGGTCACTCCCACTTCCTCACTAACACTCAGCGGGAGCGACCACTACCAACTGCTCCCTACGAGGGCTCACTGTCCAGCTGCCTTTCTTTCTCTCTCTCTACAGAGAGCACATTCGCTCGCTCACGCACCAGCTTTCTCCTCCCTGCTTCCTGCCTTCTTCTTCTAACCTCTGTTCATTCCCTTCTTTCTCTCTTTTTTCTCCCCCTCAACCGCCTCGCGCTTCTATTATATGATCCGGGGACGTGGATTAAGTGTGGCAATTAGCAACTCCCTACATCAATTACGGATGCGGACAACTCCTCACCTGTGCACTTAAGCGAGGACCGCCCACATTACGAATTTAACCGGGAACCTGCTCCAGCCACACTACCACTCCCCCTCTCTAAACCGCACTCGTTGCACGGCAATTATTTATTTAAAAAGTGGCCTTTTTGACGTGTGCTGTTGACCTGCTACACCACAAGCAGCCCCAAAACAGTAGGAACGGTGGCGTTTTCTTTGAAAGCTTCATTTTTTGGGTCAGTGGATCGGTTTATGGCTTATCGATATGCATTTTAGCAAATTCCACTCTGGCTTTTTCATGTTTTTCTTTCAACAGTGGAGTCCTCCTGGGTCTTCTTCCATTGAGCCCACTATCACTGAACAAATGAAGGATGGTTCAATCAGACACTGACAGACCTTGACCTTAGAGTTCAGCTTGAATCTCTTTGGAAGTTGTTCTTAGCTTTTTTTCTATAATTCTCACAATCCTTCTGCCCTTTCTGGGGTCAACTTTCCTCTTGCAGCCACGCCCACGGAGATTGGATACAGCCCCATAGACCTTAAGCTTCTTAATTATATTTGCAACTCTTATCACAAGAACATCAAGTCGCTTGGAGATGGTCTTGTATGCTTTGCCTTTAACATGCTAGTCTATAATTTTTCATTATCTCCTCAGACAACTCTCTCCTTGGCTTTCTCTGCTCCATGTTCAGTGTGGGACACACAATGATCAGAAAACAGCAGTAACTACTCTCCTTCATTTAAATAATCTGAATGACTGCCTGCATGATTGGAGACATGTGCGAGATATACTAATTAAAAGAAATCACTCTTCTCCGATTATTTATGAACTTTCATAGGGGTGCCAACAAATACTGCATGTTCTACGCCACTTTAGTATATCTTTATAGAATAAGCCATACTTTATCTCATTTCACACTGGCTTTGCTTTACTTGATGAAATATCAAAGGCAAGCAGGTACACATAGGATGACTGCTTTTCTTGAGGCATGTAGCTCTTTATCAATGAGCAGTAAGGGGACCAATAAATTTGTCCACATCTGTATTTAGACACACATATCATAGTTCTTAGTCAAGTTTTTAAATTCAGAAAATGATTATTATAACATGTTTCATAATGTGCATCCTTTTGTTTAGTAAGGATCTGTAAGTAAAATATACATATTTTGATCTTGCCTGGAAGATACTGTTTTCTAAATAAATGAAATTCACATTTTATTCTGATTATTATGTTATTGCAAACATTTTTATCATATACAGCAATGGCATGTTAATGTATTACCATCACCAATCCTATAAAGCAACTTGATTTTTTTTCTTTCTATCATTAAAGTACTTTTCACATTTCTAACCTGTGCTCTACACATACACAAATGTATTAAAAGTTGATAAATAAAATTAGTTTTACACATTAAAATGTTATAAAGGGTGCTGTATTTATAATAAACCTGCACACTCCACTATTTAGGAACAATTTAGTTTAAAAATTTTATTTGTAATATACAGTATATGTTTACACAGTTTGTTTATCACATATGTAAGGACATAAACTATTTTGCTAATTAATTAGGAAATTATTAATGTTGATTAATCAAGGAATTTAAAGAGAGGTGTTTCTGCAAAAGTACAAACATTATATTCAAAATAAATTTTTATTCCTCAAACAATGCTCACCTTCATAAGAACAATACAGAAGTATGCTCTAAAGTTGCATCTGCCAAAAACATATTCTGTCTATGAACAAGTCTTGTCACTAACTTTAAGGTGTAGCTCAATGCTTTCAAGGCCAAACAATTGTTTCAGTGTCAACAAGTGACATAGTCTGTTATTTGTTTTTATCTGATAGATGGCAGCAAAGACTGCAACATGAACTGAGAGTCGCAAATTTCAAGGTTCCTTTTCCTATACAGTACAGCATCAAAACAAATATGCTACAAAAGAAGTTCTTTATATTGTTGATGCCTCAGATTATGAGCTGCCACAAGAAACAGAACAAGTGACACTGCGAGCGCTTCCCAATTATCTCCAAGCGTGTGTAGGTGGCAGCAGGATAACCGTTATCCCAGTATGTTTTCTTTACAGGTGTTCCCTCATTATGGCTGTGCTCATGTACCGAGTGAGATCCTGTAAAATAGGCATTTCTTACCAGTTGCGAAGTAGAAAGCACTTTAACCCTAATTCTGTCTTTTTTGATCCTCCACTGTATTTAAATCCTCCATTACCACACATCATTAATGTTACTATTAGTCAATGTAGTGATGTATGTAATGTTTAACAAAGCAGACTTAATCTCACCAGTGAATGTACCTTCACTAAATACTAGTAGTATTAAAAATCACAATTTTTTCTATAATTTATTGAATCTCAATGTGTAAGTTTTAAATTTAGATAGATAGATAGTCGCCTCTGATAATCACGGGGTCCTGGGTCTCCTAAAATCCACCACCAGCTCCTTGGTTTTGCTGGTGTTCAGGTATTAGTGGTTTGAGTCGCACCATTTAACAAAGTCCTTGATTACATTCCTATACTCCTCCTCCTCCTGCCCACTCCTGATGCAGCCCACGATAGCAGTGTTGGCAGCGACTCCGAGTTGTATTGGAAGTCCAATGCAGGCTGAACAGGACCTATTTATTTATTTATTTATTAAATTTGGTTAATAATTGGTTTTAGAAGTAAATGAAGAGAAGCCATTGGGGACATGGTGGTGACCTCTATCCCAGAAAGCCTGGATTAGTAATCAGAGGCAGAATTCAGAATTGGACAGGCCAAGCAATATGATTCTGTTCTGCAATCTTGCTTTTTAAACAGTCCAGTGTAAAAAAGGAGATAAACTTTACTTGGACTAGCAAGCTCTTCACACAACCACACAAACAGGAACTTCTACCCCTTGTTTCACTCAGTACTGCACAAGAGAGAGACCGCCAACATGACCAAAGAAAAATGAAGATTCTCTTCCAAGACCCACCCAAAGATATTTACTTTCTTGTATCACACCTGAAAGTGACTGCAGTCATGCCGGATACTACCAATATGTATGAAGGCAGCTGCCTGTCCTGCACTGCTCCAGCAACCCGGCCACAAGCACCTCTACCACAGAGAAGTTCCTCTCACCACAATGAGCTTATGAATTCTCAGCAACAGACACCAACATGACAGAAACAAGCATGCAACAAACACACCACTTGTGGGCTCCCAAGTCGGACTGCATGCTCGCTCCTTCCCTTCTGTCCATACACTCTGACAACACAAGACAAAGCTGTCCTGAAAGGCACATATTATTGCTGAGAAGTAAAGGCCGGCATGTACCCATGCTTTCAGACTTGCCAATTATAGTTCCCAGTACAGTATCTGCGGTAAGGCATTTCCTTATTGTTACAAAATGTAATGACAAGGTAAATTTAAAGCAAGCTTCTGCACAGAAAACTTAGCTTGATCTGGAAACATTAGAAATTACAAACATTTTATACACAAATTCAGCTACCTTAACTGGAGAAACAGTATATTGCATTATATTTGCCAAGGCTACTCCTTGAAGACGAGCAAGAAAACTTAAAACATCCCATGGACAAGGAGAATAATAAAAATATCTCACGGTCAAAGTCGCATTTAACATAAATAATACGGTGATCAAAAAATGTAATGTTAAAATATTACTTGAAAGGAAATAATTCAATATCTACAATGAAAAATGTGCATTTGCATTTACTGATGAACAATACATTACTAAGTAAAGTCTGCCTTTATGTATTATCCATTTATCTACTTTCCAAATCTTCTTAGTCCAATAGGGTCGGAGCCGGAACCAACAGCAATCAGTGCCAAATGAATGCGCTTTACATTCTTCCGAATTATGTAAAGTGAAAAATAAAGTTTAACCCATATGAGCATCACAGATTAAAAAAAAAAAAACATAACTTTCCAACTAAACAATAAATATAATTTTGTTCCCATTTACACATATTACTACCATTAGTAGCACAAAAGTGATTGACTACAAACACAATTATGTCATTGTAGATTGAATGTCATTTTGCATTTTACTTGAAATGAAAGCCAAACCCAGACTGGGCAGAGGAATGTGAATTTCCCTGAAACCTGTCGCCCCCAACTCAGTCTTGTCAATCACGAGCCCACCGGATTAAACAGGCCACTTGAAGGTGAAGCTGACATTTTCACCCAAGTGAAATTGCACATTACATGTATCAGTCTTGGAAATCAGTAAAGGAGCCAGGATGGATAGAGGGAGAGAGATGAGGGGTACCACTGAAATAAGCTTCTGTTTTTAAGAACGGATATATAAGTTGATCAGGACAAACAAGGGGAACCTCGAAGGCAGAAGTGTCTTCTCTGAAATGTTTGCCTCTCTGACATTGTACAGGGGCACCTTACTCCTACTGCCATGCCAACTGCCAAAAATTAAACAAAAAGAAAGAACAGCAAACCTCACTTTGAGATTTACCACCAATGCTACTCAACTATTCATAGGTTAAAGATTTCTAATTTATTTCTGCCTATTCTTATACATGTCAGCAGTGCAGTGAAGTGCTGTTAAGAGGTTTTTCTTACGTACCTTATTCCAATGTAATGGAGTTTATTAGTTTTACTGACAAAACCCTTCACCAGGCTGCCCGTTTTTTCTCCTTTTTGTAACTGCTCCATCATTTCCAAATACCTCCAAGGGACCCAATAAAATCACATCTCAGATAAATTCATGTACAGCAATAATCATGCAATGGGATTAGAGAGAATTACAAGCAGAATAAAATGGTCATAAAGAAAATGCATTTAACAGAGCGAGCCAAGATGATTAAAGTCATGTTATACCTTAGGAGGCAAGCTTAATAAAAATTAAAAAAAACACCTTCACCATCCCATTTGCTTATTGATTAGAAAATGAACAGCAGCACACCACAATCTTTGGTCATTGGATCATTTATTGGTGGACTGGTGAGTTACATAATGGTTGAGTACATTATAGCTGACCTACCAAGGACATCTCGTATCCCCCATCTGACTGCTTGTCACCAGTCCCTGGTAATGGTTCATTTTCAGAGTTTGAATTCTGCCAACAAAAACATAAAGGCTGCCCATACACTACTAGCCCTAGCATGACTGTATCATGAACTGTAAACAAAAAGCATTAAGCAGACCCCCCCCAACTGTCTTGGACTACCTTTTTAGCCACACCTCATACACAAGTATTACTACAGCATAATACAGAAAATCATGCTACCCGGGCCCCTCTAGGTATAAGCACTTCTGGTGACTCGTCTGGATAGAAGTTCATCTGATAGGTAAGAACGATGTGTCTCTGCTTCAAACAATGTGATTATATTCACCCAGTCTCACTGAAGCCAGATGTATAAAATATTCTTCTGGGGACAACAGTGACTGAATTGTGCTTAAAAAAGGGTGGGAACAATTAGACAGCTCACTGAGTGTCACATTTCTAACCCAATCCAACGCCTCATGAAGGCGGAGCTCATATCAGGGGAGATGATTTTGCAATGCGCATATCAAAGGTGCTCTCGTTAACCTGGTGAGACAGACAGCAAGCTTCTGTTTACGGTGAAAGATCTACAGTTGAAAAGTCTCCTAAAAAAACTCCATGAGACATATAAATGTGTGTCGCACGTGCAGAGAGCACATTGCACATTTTAAAAACAAACCTGATTCAAGGGGGAAAAAAACTTTTCTGTAGCACCAAGATTATACATTGGCATTCGATTTCATTAATATACCAATGGTAAATGTGATCTGATATGTTGCTGCACATGCTGTGTGTGCTATTTTCAGCGTTGAGACAATAGTGTAGGAGTTGATGTAAACTTGAAAAAACTGGCAGCTACAACTGTGTAAATATGAACTGCAATTTATGCAATGAAGTAAATGGTATCTGACACTCTTCAAAAGAACTGCCATGTACTGCCAAGGACATGTAAATGTTAAAATCTCCACTTGCTGCAGGGACATCGAACGGTTGGCCGTAAGTTTGCGTCCCTATTACTTGCCCAGAGAGTTTGGACACGTCATTGTTGTTATTGTTTACATCACTCCTCAGGCGAACACGGAGATAGCGGGTGACGTCATTCCATTCCGCAGTTGGCAAGTTACAAACGCAGCACCCCGAGGCGCTTGTGCTAATCGCTGGAAACTTTAACCATGTGACATTGGACGAAACATTACCTGCCACCTACAACCACATGATCATTCAGGAAGTTGTCCCCTGAGGCAAAGCAGGCCTCTGAGAGACTGCTTGGGAACTACAGACTGGGATGTACTGCAGGGGTCACTTGGTGAAAACATTGAAGAGGCTGTTGACTGCACAACTGATTACATCAACTTCTGTATGGACATTGTAGTTCCAGTAAGAACAGTACGCTGTTATGCTAACAACAAGCCATGGATTACAAGTGATATCAAGGGCCTTTTGAACCAGAAGAAAAGGGCTTTTAAAGGTGGTGATCAGCATGAGCTCAAGCGCGTGCAGAAGGAACTCCGAGTCCAGCTCAGGGCGGCGAAGGAGCAGTACAGGAGAAAGCTGGAGGAGAAGTTGCAGAGTAACAGCATGAAGGAAGTGTGGGATGGGATGAAGATCATCAATGGCTGCAGCTCGAAGCGGGGTGCCACCATCGAGAGAGACGTGGAGAGAGCAAACCAAATGAACAACTTCTTTAACAGGTTTGACCACCCTAACCCACTCTCACCTCGGAGTACTGCATCCTCCAACCATCCTTCTGCTGATACCAGCATAGGAGAGACATACCCACCCACAATTACAGCAGCGCAGGTCAGCAGAGAGCGGAGGAGACTTCGTGTCAGCAAAGCAGCGGGTCCAGATGAAGCATCACCACGACTGCTGAAGGCCTGTGCGCAGGAACTGGGGAGTCCTGCCACGTGCAAAAGTTCACTGACGACGCTGCTATCATGGGCTGCATCAGGAGTGGGCAGGAGGAGTATAGGAAGCTAATCAAAGACTTTGTTAAGTGGTGCGACTCAAACCACTTACACCTGAACACCAGCAAGACCAATGAACTGGTGGTGGATTTAAGGAGGCCCAGGCCCCTCATGGACCCCGTGATCACCACAGGAGACTGTGTGCAGAGGGTACAGACCTATAAATACCTGGAAGTGCAGCTGGATGACTAATTGGACTAGACTGCCAATACTGATGCTCTGTGTAAGAAAGGTCAGAGCCGACTATACTTCCTTAGAAGGTTGGTGTCCTTCAACATCTGCAATAAGATGCTGCAGATATTCTACCATAAGATGCTGCAGATATTCTACCAGACGGTTGTGGCAAGTGCCCTCTTCTACGCGGTGGTGTGCTGGGGAGGCAGCATAAAGAAGGAGGACGTCTCACGCCTGGACAAACTTGTAAGGAAGGCAGGCTCTATTGTAGGAATGAAGCTGGACAATTTAACATCTGTAGCAGAGTGACAGGTGCTCAGCAAACTCCTGTCAATCATGGAGAATTCACTGCATCCACTGAACAGTGTCATCTCCAGGCAGAGGAGTAGCTTCAGTGACAGACTGCTGTCACTGTCCTGCTCCACTGACAGATTGAGGAGATCGTTCCTCCCCCCACACTATGCGACTCTTCAATTTCACCCAGGGGAGTAAATGCTAACATTGATATTCAAAGTTATTGTCTGCTTTTACATGCATTTTTATTACTCTTTAATATTGTTTTTTGTATTAGTATACTGCTGCTGGATTATGTGAATTTCCCCTTGGGGTTAGTAAAGTATCTATCTATCTATTAAGAGAGCTGATAACAAAGAGCCACAGGAGATGCAGATTTCAGAACTCAAAACACCCGACATAACAAATATGCCTAACAACACCAGTAAAGCATGCACAAGATTGCACAGCACCTACCTTCTCACTGCATGTTTAAACAAGTAACTAATAAGGAAATTCAACTTTACTAATTAGAAATGCTATCATGACATTGCAAAATAGCCGTAGCGTTTATATCCATAACCTACAAAGCTTGTCTAAGTTTGTTTTGCTGTTGATATGTCATATACTGATGCAACAGTTAAAATAACACACAGATATTGTAGCAGACAGAAGCACCTCTTAAATGTATGGAGTCCAGTAGCTGTAGTGGTTTATGTGTGTGTGTCTGTCTGTCTCCACTGCCACAGTGCTCATTACAACGTGCAAATTAACATTAAGCTTCAGTTACCTTGTGGCACTGAACTCCTGAATGGATTAACAGCAATTTCAGCTTTTTATTTTTTTCAGTGTTCAAGTCTTTTGTTCGTATCTTTTGCTCCCTTCCTGAAACCCTTGCAGTGGTTTAAAACGCATTGACTGGAGAAATTGAGGGTGGATGTTTTAGGAAGAAGCCCCTGGGGTGTAGCATTTGCAGTGCCAGATTTTGCTGCTACTCTCTTTACACTTTTTAACAGATTATGCCCATACATATAGTATTGTTTGAGAATCACATATGGGCACACAAGACTATTCTCTTAACCCTATTACCTTGCAAAGGAGTGAGAAGAAAATAATGTATTCATTTTGCACATTGGTGATCGATTCACAAGAGATGGTGGATGTTCCCATAAACCATGCATCACCACATGAGAATGACAGGCCATAGACTCCACCATACTGCACCTTTTAATTCAAACCTTGGGGGTTCACATGCTGCTTGCTCTAAATAATTGAAGAGAGTAGCTCTTTGTCTAATCTGACGGAGCTGCCAAGAATACAATTTTTAGACCTTTTGGTCACTTTTTATAATCATATACTGCACACATACATTTTAAAATAAGTCCATAGATTACAAAATGGAGTATTTCCTCTTTTAAGTATTTACTGTATACTGGTACACTTTGCCATTAGACTAGTCTTTTAATGTATAAATAAAGGGAAAGATCAAGCAATATAAATGGCCCAAGGGTGATGTCTTGCACTCAGTTTCCTAAATGATTTAATTATTTTTTAACTTAGCCAAACAAATCTGAGGATCTGGGAAGTATGCCATTGTACAACTGAAAGATAAGCACTTTTTACCACTTTTTTGTTGCTTTTTTCAGAACCTTCATGATATATTCCAGACTAAGCACTTTTACTGACTTTATTATAGCGCTCCAGGAATTTTATTGCTCTTTTGTTACCTCTTTATTTACTGCTTCACTGGTCTATTCCCGAACTGCTGTATCATTTGTAAATACAATTCTATTGTTGTCTTATTCACCAACGTAACTACCCTTCACCACGATGAATAAGATGTGTCCAGCCCATCAGATGGTACAACAACTCCTAATGGAAACCTGCTGCCTATAGACTGTCAGTTCTGTGACACACAGCAGTATTCAGTCTCTTTGAAGTCATCATAATTTTCTGCATGGCCAAAGATTTGTACACATATTTATCCATTCAGTACTTTTAATGTGAACTCTTATTCTGTCACATTTCTAAAATCAAAATAAACCATATTCAAATGTGGATGTGTCAGAGACTACTATCGACAGGAGAAATACAGAGGGCCACACTGCAAGATGCAAAACACTAGCTAGCCACAAACACAGGACAGCCAGATTCTAGTTTGTGAAAAAGCACTGGAAGAGCCTGCAGAATTATGGATAAAGGTCTTGTGGCCAGACAAAACAAAGATGAACCTGTATCAGAATGATGGCAGGAGGAAAGTGAAGAGACAAATAGGAGCTACCCAAGATCCAAAGCATTCCACCTCATCTGTTAAACACGGTAGTGATGTTATGGTATAGGCACGTATGGCTGCCACAGGTATTGATGCACTTTTCTTCTTTGAGGATATAATTTCTGACGGCAGTTGAACAATGAATTCTAAGGCATATAGAATCGTCTGCTTAAGTTCCAGTAAATGCCTCCAAACCCACTGGAGGTGCACCATCCTACAACAAGGTGATGATCCTAAGCATGCAAACTGCTAAGGTAGAACAGGAGTTTGTCAAATATAAAAAAAATTGGAAATTTCTTGAATGGCTAAGCCAGTCACCAGATTTAAATCCAATTCAGCATGCCTTCCATATACTGTACTGAAGAGAAAACTTAAAAGGGGAAAGACCCTGAAACAAGCAGGAACTGAAGATAGCTGCATTAGAGGCATTGGCTGAACAACAACAGAGAAGATACTCAACACCTGGTTGTGTCTTTGAATCAGACTTCAAGCGGTCATTGCATGTAAGGGATATGCAAAAATGTGGTGAATATGACTGCTTTAATATACCTGTCGTTCCAAATATTATGGTGTCCTGAAAAGGGAGACCATGCAGAAAAATTGCAATTTCTAGATAGTGTGGCCAAAATGTCTGCAAATACTCCTAAATTAAAATCTGTAATATGCATTTAATATTTCTCACATGAAACAAACTCTACAATGCTTAGGGTAAGTTTAGATTTTGCTTTTTCACTGTGCAACCTGTTTTTTTTTTTATAAACATGGAAGCCCCACAAACCAGGTTCATATGGAATGCACAAAGGGTGTGGACTACATTAAAGAATATATTTAGTAAGACGGGTGCCATGTAATCCTTTGCATCCCCATCAGAAGTGCTTCATTTTAAACACAAACAAGATGTATCACTTAACTGTTTTTTTTTCCCGGATGAGAGCCGACAACTCCAAACCATGGAACCCTCAGAAAGTGGCCAATTCACTGCATGTGCCATTAACATGTGTTCTCAACTGATGATGGGACAAATTAAGTTTGCTTGTCTGATGTCTGCAAAGGATGCTTTTGAAAAGGTGGGAGAGAATGGCAGGTTGAGGAAGCAGAAGCAGTTGCTTTATCTTATTAAAAATATTCTGGCTGGTGTTAATTTTATGGTCCATAATTTATTTTTGACACTTTTGTGATATTTACACATCTTTGTATTTTTATATAGATGGAGTCAGGTGAAAGAGTGAGTTGGGATTAAGGTATGGGGTTGACACATAGAGAGGCAAACAGTAGACTTAAAGGACAACTTGGGTGCATGTCAATGGACGTGGTGGGAAGTGCTGGGCAACAGAAATAGAGGATGAACTAAATGAGTGGTGTGCTGCTTGCAGTCAGTAATGGACATAAGGACAGGGGGCTGCTGCAGTCCTTGAGAAAGGTTTAGGGTGCATAAAGCTGTTGTAAAGTTGCAGAAAGTGGCTTTTGGCTGGAGGAAGGGGTGTTTTTTTTGTTTTAAATACCTTGACAGTCTATTGCTTTAGGAGTTAGTAAGTGCTATTCTAGAGCAAAAACGTGCACTGGATTGTTGTGTAATTGTTTGCACTCTCCTTTTGTTTAGTTGCTCCCACTATTGCAGTCCAAGACCCATGCTGGTGAGTTTGGGATACAATGGCATAGTCAACATTGAGGATCCCTTCATAACATGTTGAAAGGCAATACCAGCTTTGACTCTGCATCTGGTGTAAATGTAGCTTTAAAGACAAACAGCTATCATGTTAAAAACAGGACAAAACATAGTGACAAAAATCAACAATACAAAACCAAAAATGATTCAGGTAACTGGAAGAGATTTTATGGAATATTTAATTTTATTTACCAACAGTAAAAAAAAAAAAAAAAATTTATATATATATATATATATATATATATATATATAAAAACACACATACACATTTATAGCTGTACATGATCACTAATTACTGCTCAGGCCAACATTAACATAAGGAAAATTAAAGAAAATTTCTAACAAAACAGAAGTTACCATGTAACTCATTTGGCAGCATATTGTGACTGCTGTTTTTGTAAAGAGAATGGTGACACTCAAATTCCTGAAACAAATGTATAGCTTTTAACACTAGAATTACCAAAGCCTACGAAAAAACTCGTAAATCCGGCCCACCTTAAATCCCTTCCCACCTCTCCGTCAGTGTCTTTTGTCTTGTAAAAATGTGCCAATCAAGACAAGCAGCCTACTATTCCATCCCCCCACCACTGCAGAACGTGCACAACATTCTCCCAGCTCATGCTATGATTATCTGGGAGTAAAGTGTTAGAGTGGAAATAATAGATCACTATTTGGAATACATGCATTTCATGTGTGTTCCGTTTCTACAATAATCTGTGTAAACACATTGTTAAAACAAAAACGTTTTTCATATTTTAGTATTAAATGACAAAATGTTGACATAAACTATATAATGTGTGAAGCCTGAAGTCCAAAAATCAAATAAACAGTTTCACAAAAGGTTCAAGGATGATACAACAGTTTCTGTGGTGCAGCGGTAAGAATTACTGACTTGTAATCAAGAGTCCCCAGATTTGATCCCGACTGCCTCGTATATTTACCGTTTTGAGTAGTGAGCTGCTCTTATTGTTAATATTATACAATAAACACATACATTTGGTTTGCATCTGTAATAGCCGGAGTACATTTATAGTAATTGTAAAAGTTAACTTTTTTTTTTCACTTTAATTCTCTCAGTCACGATCAAGATACATACTACTGTCTCCCCAGGGATCCGACGCTGTTAGTTTTTATTTTAAACTGGGAATAACTGTAGATGTGAGTGGTGTTTTGAGACAATGGAACTGGACATTCTCTGATCTGGATGGATAAAAGCTTTTTGAAATTGAAGGCCACTGACCGATGAAACAGTTTCCATATACTGTATGTAACTATTTTACTATAGATACCGTATGTTAACTGTTTTTTAGTAGTAGAAAATTTAAAAATACAAAACTTAGTATTAAACCCTTCTAAGGGGGTTTGTTTTAACAACAAGAAGCATTCTAATATCAAACTTAAAAATAAAAATAACAGGAGACTCCTAAAGGACATGGATATCTAGGAAGGAGATTATAGCTCAGAGTTCTTCACAGTTCCTACATCAAACATACATAATGATACATGTCTGTTAAAACAGACCAAGAAACAATCTAAAAACAGTTGTAAATGTTCCACAGTAATACACAATCATCTTATAAAACACTCATTCCATTAATATGCTGATGTCACCATTTAAGCTATTCCTGGTTTGTGAACCCATGCAATTATATTGTTTTTTTCTGCACTGAATTAAAACACAAAAAGGAGAAAGGCATCATAAAAATATACACTTTTAAAAGTATACCACCGAGTATTATATTGGCTTTAATGACTGCCTTCATGTGTACATTTGTAACCATGGCACAACAATGGCTGCATTGATTGCATGGAGACTGATGAGGTTTATTCTAAGCAGTCAATGTTTTGGACTATAGAGCCAGTCAATAATATGGATCAAGAGTGCTCAATGGCTGATTTAAGGCACATCAATAATATTAATTTTACAGTGTAAATTACTTTAGTGTGCTAACTCAAGATACCTATATGATCTTCTTTTAAAAATGTTTTCAGGTAATCATGATTAAGTTGCTCATCCACTGAAGAGCACACCAATCTACAAAGATCCTACAGGAGGACAAATTTTATAGTCATGAATAAATGTACACACTTATGTATATTTTTGAGTTGAGGCAGGTTTAGTCTAACTGGCAAGATGAATTAAACCTCTTTAGTCTTAGCAGAGAAGGATGCATGTGGACCTAACCAAGTCTTCAAAATAAATGACAGTGATACAAAAACCAATCCAAAAACATTCTTTCAGTTAAGCAGTGAACAACATACACAAGTACACCAGTGGAAATTAGGGGAAGTACAATCAAGACAGAAGCCAGAAAGTACCTCTTTACACAAATAGCTGTGGGAATCTGAAACAAACTACCGAGGCAAGAATTTGACATGAAAACCTTTGCAAATTTTAAAAAGCATCTGGATGACATACTGGAACAACTTAGCTATTAGCTAAGCAAATATGCTTAACGTTTTTGCAAATGTTATGTTACAATTTTCTTTAAACCTGGGATTTCAATGTGTAGGTGGATAAGTTGCAAACAAAAGCTGCTGAGAAGCATATTTCTAATAAGTTAAGTTCTGTAAAATACACACCTGGAAAGTACAAAAGTTGCTAGCTCAAACAATTTTTCTGAACAATCAAGTCAAACCAAATGTATTGTAAAGTGTACAACATAAGGGATCTAAATCACAATAATAATTTAAATGATAAACAGATTGGTAAGACTACATAGAACTGCAGCTAAAAAAGCAACCACACCACTATGGCAACCCAAAAGAAAAACTGCAGCACGTAATGGGTATTTTAGCTGTAGACACTCACAACTAGCTACACTTGTGCTTGACCAGTCTTCTCAGTAATACCCTAGAACTGTGCAGTTATGCCTCAGTATAAATAGCACATTTTTATTCATTGCCTCTTATCACCATTTGTACATTAGTGTCTCCAGTAGAAGAACATGTCCAACTCATAACAAACCATGGCAGAACACAGTACATACCTGAAGAATCAACATCAGGGGAGAAAATGGTTTTGAAATTGATGCATATAAAATAAATTAAAGAAATATTAATAAAGAGAATAAAAACATTACTGGACAAAATAAGAGCCTTTAACAGAAATTTTTCTGGCTGACTTCAAAAAATTACTGGTATAATATTGAAAATGGAAACACAAATGATAATTCTGCAAGAAATACACATTTACAGCATAGTTCACAATTTATTTCAAATCAGAATATCTTAAAGAAGTCTGGTTTTATAA
>JANRMT010062806.1:57740209-57782789 GCA_026402145.1 Polypterus bichir lapradei | reverse complement strand
AAATACAAAACAAATATTAAATCATACAGAGTTTGGACATTTTTGTATCAATAAAATAGGGCATTCACAGTTATGTTGTTCAAACCATCGTGGAATGTTGTCTGCAGAAAAAGGTTATTAAAACAAAACTGTGTTGTAAGGTGGTTTAGGAGACCACAGACAGTTCACTGAATATAAGTGGCTAAAATGAAATTCTCCGTAATTCTGAGGTCAAAGAGAAGACATGTACACATGTACAGTAGCTCTTGACTATTTTTTAGCTGTCCAGATACATTTCCAATTATTCATAATAATTCTGCTAAACAAAATAAAAAAAGCAAGTAAACAGCAAATAATCAGTACAGGAATACTCTATTTTTAAGGGAAGAACTACCCAAGATCACACAAGGCAGGATCTATTTGATTACAAATAAATAAAGAAGCCCTCTATTTTAGCTCAGTTCAGCACCTCTGACAATAAAGAATTATCTAAGTTATAAAAACGGAAAATTGGAACAGGTGAATCAACTAACATGTAGAACTACATTTTGTGGAGGGACCATAACCAAAGAAGATTCTTACCTTCCAATAATTGGACTAATCAAATAAAGCACACGTTTCATGTTCTTTAGCACCAAAAAAGAAGAAAAGAAAAAAAGACACATAAAACAACAAAAGCTGCCCCATGCTTAGTTCAGCTGCTGGTTGCAAATTCTTTTGCAGTAGTTATTGTAGATAAGTATTTTCAAGAGCATTTGTGTGATGTTTTCTCAGGCTTCTCCCCATCCTAATTATGAGCTTTTGAGGCACCAAACAAAATAAAGACGAAGCATTATATTTTGAGATTCACCTTCTGTAGACTATTACATGGCTGCAGGTTCATAACTGCTTCACTTGGTATGATAATTGGCTTCCCATGAAAAACAGGTAGGAATAATCAAATGCCGAGTTTCTTGTCTGGGTATTCACTTCTTCCTGCCCTCTGGTTACGAATTTCCAAGTGTTTATTCTGGACTCTGTCAAAGTGTTGCAACAGCTCTGCATAGTCTATGTCAACAGGAGTAGGCCTACTGGATCTCGGTGCTGTCTGGGGACTACAAAGGTAAAGGAAACATTAATATTCAATTGTTAAAAAAAACTTCCAGTATGAGATGGCTGCACAATGTATCAGTCACCAATTGGAAAATAAGCAATAAGCTACATCAGTCTGATAGGTCAGTTTCATAGAGATGTTTTCAGAGAACATGCATAAGGCACTCAGAATAAAGTTTAGAAATAAACAAAAAAGTCAGCAAAACAATGATGGTTTTATTAAAAGCATGGAGTGATAATGTGAATATGCTAGAGAGTAATATTTATGAAGATTTGTTAAAAACAAAAATATAAAGAAGCATTAAAATGTAATAGTGCTGTAAATGTTAACAAGAAAAAGCAAAAGTAACAGAAAGAACAATAGCTTAAAATTTGAGGTTTTAATTCTAGAAGCAATAAAATTAAAAATGGCTGAACCAATACTTTGAACTCAGCAACTGTACATTAAGCAATGACATATTCCGGAGCTATGGTGTACAATATAAGGAGTTACCTTAATTTAGAAAAGTCAGTCAATGATGAAAACCGTGAGAGTACAGTATATAAAGTCAGAGAGAATTTAAATGTGAGACTGTTTCAATGTTCAGATGTGCCAAAAATAGTGTCAATAACCAGTTTCATAATAATGTCAAAAGGAAAATTTAGATGGATATGATATAATAATGGGCATAATTAATAATAAACATGACAAAATCCAAAAAATACTGGAAGAGACCAAATTGAGTTTATAGTAGAACTGAATGACTGCTTCTTAAAGGATAAGTTGGGTATTTTTTTCTAAGTCAGTTATTTCTTCACAATTAAGGGTATATATTAATTTGCCACAAGAAACAGAATATCTAAAAAGAATTTCTAGCCTGCCATTGTACTTTATAATTGAGGTAAAGGACACCAGGGTTCAACATGAAAACAAAACCATTAAATTGTAGCAAATATGTTGATTTTTCAAGCCACAAGTTTTATTGGGTATTGATCTGCATCTTCAGATTGCACACATACAGTGGGTACGGAAAGTATTCAGACCCCCTTCAATTTTTCACTCTTTGTTATATTGCAGACATTTGCTAAAATAATTTAAATTAATTTTTTCCCTCATTAATGAACACACAGCACCCCATATTGACAGACAAAAAAAATAATTTTTGAAATTGTTGCAGATTTATTAAAAAAGAAAAACTGAAATATCACATGGTCCTAAGTATTCAGACCCTTTGCTTAGTATTTAGTAGAAGCACCCTTTTGAGCTAATACAGCCATGAGTCTTCTTGGGAAAGATGCAACAAGTTTTTCACACCTGGATTTGGGGATCCTCTGCCATTCCTCCTTGCAGATCCTCTCCAGTTCTGTCAGGTTGGATGGTAAACGTTGGTGGACAGCCATTTTTAGGTCTCTCCAGAGATGCTCAATTGGGTTTAAGTCAGGGCTCTGGCTGGGCCATTCAAGAACAGTCACAGAGTTGTTGTGAAGCCACTCCTTCGTTATTTTAGCTGTGTGCTTAGGGTCATTGTCTTGTTGGAAGGTAAACCTTGTAAATGACTGTCTTTATTCTGTAGAGACCTAGACAATAATCACTTTAAAAAGTCACATTTACCTTCAATCAGTCTTTCACTACATGACAGCTTGTTCCCACCACAAATAATTTAGTATTGCATTATTATGCAAGCATACTGCTTACAGGATTGCATGCGGGTATCAATGTGTACTGCACTTGGCATGGCTCTTTCTAAGATATAAAGCTTTTACAAAAAATGAAGTGTAAACAGTTCAGATTTACAACTATGTGTACAAAGTACAATGAAACTATTATGTGTGCTCTTCACCACCAAACTGCCACACAGCATGACTTTAGCTCCCATAGGCTACAACAACACAGAATGTAACAGGCATAAAGTATGCACCATTTAGGAAAACACAACAAAACAAACCTATAAATGGGGTGAAGATGCAAACTTGACACAGACAAAGACCGGGCAAAAGATTTCACACTAAGATACTTGATCCTTTGCGTCAAAAGTGCTAAGTATACCACTGTGCTACTCTGTACTGTAAATATTGCATATAGTTAAACATTGAGAAGAATTAAGTCAGAACATAACATTTAAGACAAAGAATAATTACATTCCAGTTGTGTGCAGAAACAATTAGAATACTGCAGGATACTTGGCTGTATGGGTTATTTTGTGTTATACAAGTCAAACAAGGTTGTACATTAAGCTGTATTATACACATACTGTAACAGGCCATATCTGGAATATTGTGGGTGTTTATACAGAAAGGAAAATATGAAAGTACTACAGAGGTGTTACACTTACACTAGGTCAAATTTCTTAAAACACAGCACTTGGACCTTCCTTCTGTATTATCTCATATTACCTCTGGCTCTGTACTGTACTGTAAGAATTTTATCGTGGTGTGTATACAATAAATTTGAACTTGGTATAAGCAATACGAAAAGAATAAAGATTTTTTTGATCTTTTCAAGCTATGAAAATCGAGACTACAAATAGACATGGTAAAATTATTTAAAATTATATAAAGAATAAGTTCCTTCATTGAGATGCAGGGGAACATAATTTCTCACAAAACTTGGAAAAAAAAATTTAGATTTTTTTTCAACTTCACAGAGAACCTTAGATGAACAGAACACATTACTGAACTGTAGTTGAAAGTATCATACTGAGAACTTTCAGATTCAATATCAGAATTCTATTAGGCTCCACAAGAGAACAGTACTTTTAAGTTATGTGGGACCAGTTCCATTTGTAGATGCTTCCAAACAAACAAGGGTAGTCCTTGTTTAAGAGACACCTAAGAAACACCAACAATATGCAATGTAATTAAGGATAAGAACATTAGTTCTGGAAATTACTAAACAGTGTAATGTAAACAGAAAGTGAAAGAGGTTTGAGAGATAAAACTATAATTTTCTTCTGATCTTAAAGTACCTCTTTTTTATCTTATTTAATTTTCACAAGACGCTGTACGTTTTTTAATTACGTTATAAAGCTGAACAGTAACCAGGCCCTTTTTGCCTTCCAGACACAAGACTCTAAAATATAAGCTGTCTGGCTGATATCAGGACAGCTGGTAACCTCTAAGTGGCCTTTCTCATTTGTTAATCTGGAGTGGCACTTCAAACAAAGTGTACCTTTTTCAGTTTTGAGAACTGTCTGCAAACAATGCACGCCAAACATTACTAAGAACTACGTAGTAAAGAAGTGATGGTTAAGTGTTCCATGGCACCATACTGCTATTCTACCAATTGCATTGTCACTTTACAGTCTAAATGAAGTAGTTGTAAAAAAAACATATTCACCTACCTCAGATCTATTCATATTTTTACTATTTTAAGTGTGCAGTAAGGCCTAGAAGATAAGGCACTGGGCATTAAACTTTAATACTGTCAGGCTGATCCCTTTTTCTGACTCATTATGTGACCTTCTTCATTCGAATGCTCCCATTAGGGGTTGCCACAGAGAATCTTTTTCCATATCTTCCTGTCCTCTGCATCTTGTTCTGTTACACCCATCACCTGCATGTCCTCTCTCACCATATCCATAAACCTTCTCTTAGGCCTTCTCTTTTCCTCTTGCCTGGCACCTTAACATCCTTCTCCCAATTTACCCAGCATCTCTCCTCTGCACATGTCCAAACCAATTCAATCTCACCTTTCTACCTTTGTCTCCAAACCGTCCAACCTGAGCTGACCCTCTAATGTACTCATTTCAAAATCCTGTCCATCCTCGTCACACCTAATGCAAATCTTAGCATCTTTAACTCTGCCACCTTCTTTCTGGTCAGTGCCACCGTCTCCAGCCCATATAACATAGCTGGTCTCACTACCGTCCGGTAGACCTTCAATTTCACTCCTGACACTTTTCTTCACCCATTCCACCCTGCCTGCACTCTCTTTTTCACTTCTCTTCCACAATCCCAGTTACTCTGTACTGTTGATCCCAAGTATTTAAACTCATCCACCTTCGCCAACTCTACTCCCTGCATTTTCATCATTCCACTGACCTCCCACTCATTCACACATATGTGTTCTGTCTTGTTCCTACTGACCTTCATTCCTGTCCTCTGTAGAGCATATCTCCACCTCTCCAGTGTCTCCTCTACCTGCTCCCTACTTTCGCTACAGATCACAATGTCATCAGCAAACATCACAGTCCATGGGGTCTCCTGTCTAATCTCATATGTCACCCTGGACATCACCACTGCAAATAAGAAAGGGCTCAGAGCTGATCCCTGATGTAATCCCACCTCCACGTTGAATGCATCTGTCACTCCTACCACAGACCTCACCACTGTCACACTTCCCTCGTGCATATCCTGTACAACTCTTACATGCTTCTCTGCCACTCTCTAATTCCTCATACAATACCACAACAACTCTTGAGGCACCCTGTCATATGCTTTCTCCAGGTCCACAAAGTATTTAATAATGTTTCTTTTTTATTTAATAAAGATACTTATTATAGCATGTCCATTTTTCCAACCATCCAGCCATTTTCCAACCCGCTATATCCTAACTACATTTTAATATAGTAAAATACTGATACATATTTTTAAAATAACATTAAGTATAACACAAATATTCCTCCTTTTTTCTCAAAATAAATGTTGCTTCTGAAAAAACAGTTATTGCCAACTCTGACCACTCAAAAAATATAAAATGTTGTAAAATGTAAAATATGGAAATGGTAAATTGGGGTTTTGTTGTACTATATTAAGAAATTAAAAGTTGCATGTATATTTAAAAATTAAAAGACATAATAAAAAGCATAAATAACATTAACACACGATTAAGACGTTAATGTAAACACAACCTGACAGTTATGTTGTACATTTATGTAAACTCATTAAATGTAATAACAATGTGAATATATGGCAAGCTTAAGAGTAACACATTATTACATGCTGCCACCAGACTCAGTCCTAGAGCAATGGCATCCCTTCTCTTGAGGAAAGTATTGTAATGAAAGGCACAATCATTTTAAGCAGCAACGCTGCAAGCATTTACTTTTCACTGTATATTCCTTTTAAAAATGAACCATTATGTGGAGGCATGCTTCCATAGTTCTGCTCAAGCACACGATTGCATTAAGTGCTTTGTTTCAGATCCATTTTGATTTTTGCCTGACATTTGCAATAAAATAAAGGCAACATAACTTTTGAAAAATAAATGCTGGAATAGATGACTTTTGTTACACAGAATGTTGAAATTTTTTTAAAAACCTTTGTTGTACACAGCCTTAACTGGGGCCTTGTCTTTTGATAAACAAAATACAATGACTACCACTACCTCATTCTGCTTTCAATAGCCTTATATGTACAGACATGTGCTATTGTAAAAAAGTAATGGTCACTTGTGAGGCCAACCTAAAGTTAGTTGGACTTGGTGATGCTTGCTTAGCTTTAATATACTCTTCATACTTTACTACATGGTTGAATTTTAAAATTACTGTATAAATATTTTTGTGAACAACTTGCAAAGTACACTTTTGAAAACAAAATATTTCAATATTGTGGACTATTCTCTTCATATTGGTACTTAAATGTCTAAAATTTATCAGGTAATCTAGGTTCAACATTACTTATTCTAAGTTGCTGCAAACAGAAAACAAATATATGCAAGCTTTTGAAAAGATGTTTGGTATGAGACTCCTAAATATGCATTTAGCATTCAGCATATAGCAAGTCATATGATGGGAGTGTCTCCAATTCGCCAGTGCACTGGTGTGTAGTGAATTTGTCTATGCTTGATTATAACATTGATTTTATGTTTAGAGCAATTTGTAAATGGGAAAGCTTTATCTCTGAGAGGATGTGAGAACTAAATGGAATGAAGTAATTGTCACTGTCCATGATTAATAAATCATGACAGTCATAATTGTAATCATGATTAAGATATGAGTAATTACATAGCCCTAACAGAATCTTAATCTGTTTTTATGTTCTGTACATTACCACAATGAATTTTAAATGAAACAACTCAGATGCAGTTGAAGTACAGACTTTAAGCTTTAATTCAGTGGGTTGAACAAAAAGATTGCATAAAAATGTGAGGCAACTAAAGCATTTTTTTTTAAACACAATCCCTTTATTTCAGGGGCTCAAAAGTAATTGGACAAATTAAATAACCGGAAATAAAATGTTAATTTCTAATACTTGGTTGAAAACCCTTTGCTGGCAATGACAGCCTGAAGTCTTGAACTCATGGACATCACCAGATGCTGGGTTTCCTCCTTTTTAATGCTCTGCCAGGCATTTACTGCAGCGGCTTTCAGTTGCTGTTTGTTTGTGGGCCTTTCTGTCCGAAGTTTAGTGTTCAACAAGTGAAATGCATGCTCAATTGGGTTAAGATCAGGTGACTGACTTGGCCATTCAAGAATGTTCCACTTCTTTGCTTTAATAAACTCCTAGGTTGCTTTGGCTGTATGTTTTGGGTCATTGTCCATCTGTATCATGAAACGCCGCTCAATCAATTTAACTGTATTTAGCTGGATTTCAGCAGACAGTATGTCCTCAGAATTCATTCGGCTGCTTCTGTCCTGTGTCACATCATCAATATACACTAGTGTCCCAGTGCCACTGGCAGCCATGCACGCCCAAGCCATCACACTGCCTCCACTGTGTTTTACAGATGATGTGGTATGCTTTGGATAATGAGCTGTTCCACGCCTTCTCCATAGTTTTTTCTTGCCATCATTCTGGTAGACGTTGATCTTGGTATTATCTGTCCAAAGAATGTTTTTCCAGAACTGTGCTGTCTTTTTTAGATGTTCTTTAGCAAAGTCCAATCTAGCCTTTCTATTCTTGAGGCTTATGAGTGGCTTGCACCTTGCAGTGCACCCTCTGTATCTACTTTCATGCAGTCTTCTCTTTATGGTAGACTTGGATATCGATAGGCCTACCCCCTGGAGAGTGTTGTTCACTTGGTTAGCTGTTGTGAAGGGGTTTCTCTTCACCGTGGAAATGATTCTGCGATCATCCACCACTGTTGTCTTCCGTGGACGTCCAGGTCTTTTTGCGTTGCTGAGTTCACCAGTGCTTGCTTTCTTTCTCAGGATGTACCAAACTGTAGATTTTGCCACTCGTAATATTGTAGCAATTTCTCGGATGGGTTTTTTCTGTTTTCGCAGCTTAAGGATGGCTTCTTTCACCTGCATGGAGAGCTCCTTTGACCGCATGTTGTCTGCTCACAGCAAAATCTTCCACATGCAAGCACCACACCTCAAATCAACTCCAGGCCTTTTTTCTGCTTAACTGATAATGACATAACGAGGACTTGCCCACACCTACACATGAAATAGCCTTTGAGTCAATTGTCTAATTACTTTTGAGCCCCTGAAATGAAGGGATTGTGTTAAAAAAATGCTTTTGTTGCCTCACATTTTTATGCAATCTTTTTGTTCAACCCACTGAATTAAAGCTGAAAGTCTGCACTTTAACTGCATCTGAGTTGTTTCATTTAAAATTCATTGTGGTAATGTACAGAACCAAAATTAGAAAAAAGTTGTCTCTGTCCAAATATTTATGGACCTAACAGTATAATGTTGTTTGTGAAAAATGACATACTTAAGAGGATTTCTACCATGCATCTTATGCATCATAGTGCTGACCTTCCACAGATTACTTTTTGGGACTGGGTCAAAAGACCTTATGCTTGGGCAGCCTCATCCATTTTCATTTAAACTTGTTTTCCACACCACACACTAAATGATGTCTTATTAAGACCAAATAAAGGGATAGTCAAATGCATTACTTAATCTTTATGCATGCTGCATAATAGTTACCATCTAAAGGAAGGTTGTTCAAACACAGCTAGAACTGCTTAAATACATCATTTCCATCCTTTTAAACAAAGATCTCTAATGAATGAAGCATAATTCAAGATTAAAATGAAAAAACACTATTATCAATAGGAAATTGCCAGTTTTTTTAATGTTTAATATAAAAATGAAAAAGAATATTAAACCATGTATGGTTCCATGCCTTCAAAAACCTTCTGTATATCTCAACTGCATGACAATTTCACAGAGGTATGCTTGACACAAGAGAGTAGTTGCCAGGTAAAAGAAGCAGTTGCAGCATTTCTTGTCTCACTTTTTAAAATAAACACCCCCAAACAAACATAGGCAGAACACAATTATTCATAACAAAGATTTTATTTATCACATATTTTTAGATTCACTGCAACAACAGATACGGATATTGTAATTAGTCAAGTTTATCTGAGTATAGTAAAATATCAGCAACATCATTAGGCCTTAAGAATAAATTCATGCCCCAATCTTTTAAAGTGATGCTGTCATCCTGTTTTCTGGAAGCTCCTTTTTAGGCCATCACCACAACGTGTCTAAATCCTTGTCAAATTCAGAATATTTCAGAATTCAGCATAAATCCCCTTTTTGTCTTTGGTTACAATACTGCCTTCCGAAAAGGCTAGGAAAAAGCAGGGGCAATTAAGCCAACTCATTTAACTCAATTCATCAATCAATAAAAACAAAATTCAATTAAGTAATACACCAAAAACAAAAAAAAAACTTGTGCTGACTGATGCCTTCTGGGTGCTTCTGTGTTTGGCTAAACACTGCTTGAATTTATTTGCTGTTCTAGGGTTGTTTGCCAATGGTACATGTACCTCAAATGGTAATAAACAGAATAAAAGTTGGTAGGCACTAAATTTGGCATATACTGATATATATTTCACACTACCAAACATACCTGGGCTGTACCTCGATCTTTTTAGGCTGAAGTACTAATCCATTTTAGTATTTCTTTTGACACCGCTTTTTCCACAGTGATAAGAACTTTGTGTGTGAATTCAAAAGGTGAAGAGTGCATGAACGACATACTTTATAAATAAGTAGGCGGTAACATAACATGAACACTCAACCAATTCCTCTCACCACATTTTCAAATGATCTGTGAATAATAAATTTATGAGTAATAGGAAACAACTACACAAGAAAAGAAATACACTTATTTAAGCAGAAGTTAAAAATTCACATTGTGCTGCTCTGTAGGACATGTGATCTCCTCACTCTAACCCCCAGCTTTTAATAAAAGATGACTTTGACTGGTACTGTGAAACAGCATTTATAGAAATGCAGGTAAGGGAAGTCAATTTCACAAGGCTCTGTGTAATGGGTCAATGAGAGTCAAATCACTTAAGCTATGATACAAATGTTAAGTTAAATTCATCTTCCTCAAACAAACTGGTTTGCATTCTTCACTCTAATTTATCCCAAAGGTGTTCTATCGGGTTGAGGTTAGGCTCTGTGCAGGCCAGTCAAGTTCCTCCACACCAAATTTGCTCATCCATTTCTTTATAGACCTTGATTTGCGCATTGGTGCCCAATCATGTTGGAACAGGGAGGGGCCATCCCCAAACTGTTCCCACAAAGTTGGGAGCATGAAGTTGTCCAAAATGACTTTGTATGCTGAAACATTAAGAGTTCTGTTAACTGTAACTAAGGAGCCAAGTCCAACCCCTGAAAAACAACCCCACACCATAATCCCCCCTCCACCAAACTTTACATTTGGCACAATGCAGTCAGGCAAGTACCGTTATCCTGGAAACCACCAAACCCAGACTCGTCCATTGAATTGCCAGACAGAGAAGCATGATTCGTCATTGTAGAGGACATGTCTCCAATGCTCTAGAGTCCAGTGGCGGTGTGCTTTACACCACTGCATCGGACACTTTGCATTGCACTTGGTGATGCAAGGCTTGAATGCAGCTGTTCGGCCATGGAAACCCATTCCATGAAGCTCTCTACGCACTGTTCTTGAGCTAATTTGGAGGCCACTCGAAGTTTGGAGGTCTGTAGCTATTGACTCTGCAGAAAATCAGTGGCTTCTGCACACTGTGCCTCAGCATGTGCTGTCCCTGCTGTGTGATTTTATGTGGCCTACCACTTTGTGGCTGAGTTGCTATCGTTCCCAATTGCTTACACTTTGTTATAATACCACTAACAGCTAACCGTGGAATATTTACTAGCGAGAAAATTTCACGAATTGACTTATTGTACAGGTGGCATCCTATCACGGTACCACGCTTGAATTTTCTGAGCTCCTCAGAGAAACCCATTCTTTCACAAATGTTTGCAGAAGCAGTCTGCATGCCTAGGTGCTTGATTTTATACACCTGTGGCCATGGAAGTGATTGGAACACCTGAATTCAATGATTTAGAGGGGTGTCACAATACTTTTGGCAATATAGTGTATATTGTGGTGGACGGCCAGGACCCATGCCCGGCCAAGACACCCCTTTGGCACTGGATCCGGGGGAGCAGCCATGCGATGCACATTACGTCCCCAAGAACACTTGGTGGCAGCTCCCCCGGGTTGCATCGGGGCCACAATTATGTTATACTGGAGCTCATCCCTGTTGGGCTCCATGGCCACCGCCAGGGGGAGCTGCAAGACTTCCTGTGGCTGTGTGGACTGTAAAGCAACTACACCCGGAAGTGCAACCTAATTAGGCCAATTACCACCTGAAGCACTTCTGGATGGGCTATGAAAGAAGCCTGCAGCCACTAATCAAGGCGCCAGAGTCGGGAGGAGGACGACAAAGCTGCCTGGGAGAAGTGGAGGATATTTCTTTTGTATTGTGTTGGTGTTTTGGGACAATGCTATGGCTGGGGGACACAGTGAAGACGTGCCCTCCAGCTGAAGAAAAATAAATTTGTGTTTTATTTTACGTGTGCCTCAGTGTCCAGTCAGGCGCCAAGACAGCACTTTTGTTACTAAATATATCATTTTGATATTACAGCAAGAAAACCAGAAAACTATTTTTGTAATGTTATTTTTTATAACACCTCGAAAATTAAGTATGATGAATTACATTTTACTCAATATATTATTAATGTCAAAGACTATACATGTTTTATCTCTCTCTCTCTCACATATGTATATATATATATTCGCTCTCCGTGGGCACAATTGCTCGAGCGCAGGGAGTTAATGAGGTAGTTGGAGCAAGTCACACCTGCACGTGCGGGTGCGATTGTTCTCAATTGCTTCATTGGCTTCCTGCGGCGTGTGATTAAGGCCCACGGAGATGAAAGTGTATATATACAGGTCAGCACACAAAAAAGAAGGGGGAATCAAAGAAAAGGAGTAAAGAGCCAAGATGGAGGTCGGCCAAAAGGAGCTTGAGGCTGTTGAGTCTCCACCGCTATGTGAGCAATGGGTGAGCCAGGAGAATGAGGAGGTGGTGGGCTGAGATCAGGAGGAGTTAGTCTTCATTTTAACGATTTATTGATTCTTTTATCATTACTTTTCACAATGATTTTGATGGTTTTACATATGTACTGTTTTTTAGAACACTGCACCATTGACACTTTTGTTTTGACTGGTTTTTAATAAAAGCACTTGAGCACTTTTTCCACCATCCTCTGGCCTCATCAGTGAATTACCCTCATATGTCAGCTCATCTCGGTCATAACTATCAACGGTGTGGGTTCAGCAGACTCCCATGTGGGAAGAGAGAGTCTGAAGGGGGACTGGCATTGTCACACACTTGCCCTCCAAATAGCACAGCTGAGAGAAAATAACATTAGAACAAGGCAGCTTGTGCATGTACAAGAAGTCTCACTTCACCATGACTGTCTGTGCATGTTTGGTTAAAATGTGCTTGTTCTTCACTCAGTAAAGTGATGGTTAAACTTCACAAGGTTCTTGTAATGAAGCTGTGACCGTTTAGCAGTGAACAGGAGCCCTGGTCTCTCGCAGGCTGCAGACGCAGGAAGTTTGTGTGTGGTCATGCGACATCTGATTGGTGAAACGTAGTCATGTGTTTTGTTGTTGCTACGTCTGATTGGTGAAACAGTCATGCAGTAGATCCACTGGCGACTTCTCTCTGGCAAAAATAGTGTGATGTATAAAAAGTAACAAGCTGAGTGTTGCCCAATGTAGCAGAGTAAGAGTAGCGTTTCTTCTTCACAAATGTTCCCAAGTAAAAGTAAAAAGTATGGTGCAGTAAAACTACTCTTAGAAGTGACAATTTTTTAAAAAAGTTACTCAAGTAAATGTAACGGAGTAAATGTAACTCGTTACTACCCACCTCTGGTCGTGGGGAGCAGGGCAGGGCCATCCTTACTCGCGTGTCCGCCTCCATTTAAGTCAGTGTACCTCTCGTCACATTTTGGAGTGTAATTTGCCTCCGCTTAGCTAGCGATACTGGTTTGTTGATTGATTTTTAAAGTTTCTCCTGTTTCACTACAACACGGGTGGAGCTGTGGAAGACAGCTAGTTATATTATAAAATGGTTATCGATCTCATTATATTTTATTGCCTTTTGCAAATTTCTTACACTAAAGCAATATGGACTATAAAACCCTTACTGGTTTAAATACATTTATGCTCTCATGTAAAACTGCATAAGATTTTTTTTGGTAATTTGGCAAAATATTTACTTTTTAAAACAATTACATGTAACATTTCATGACTGTAAAGCTAATGTTTTCAATATAAATGCAACACATTTATTGTTTTGAGTTAACAAGTTTATCTTTTATAAAACGCAATGAAAGCAACCACACATTGCCAAACACATCTTTATGAAATAACAGATCAACACATTGAAGGGCAGGAATTCTGACAGTTTGTGTGGCAATTACTATGTCATTTTAACTTCCCATGTTCAGAGATGTTCTGAAGGTCTTTGAACTTATGACCTTCTAGTTTAATGTGCCACTCCTAAAAAAACTAAGAACTCCCCATCAAGGACATGCTGATGTGGATGGTTGATTTGTGACACTTTTGATGAATGTTACATTTAGTTTAAGAAAAACTTTCAATAATAATAATAATAATATGACACCCTAAATGACAAAAAAATCATAGTTGTTTTGTGTAACTTTAAGCAACATTTAAGGGCAAAAGGAACCTGTATCTTTCAATTGATTTTTAACATTTTACCAAGAACCGTCCCATTCAATCCTAATGTATGTGAAATCAAAAACTGAAAGATATCTCAAGTGGCAATATATTATAGGGTTTACATATACATACACTTACACTCACCTTTATTAGGCCAAACTATTCATAACATTTATTTACCTAATCATTTTATCGAATTCAATATGCAAATCAACGTACAATTTTCTTATAAAATGCTATAATTAGAGCAAATGCACAATTTAGGTGTCTGTTTAAGATAAAAACCAAGTCAGCGGCAGAGATTAAATTGTCCAACATCTCTGCAAAAAGGCAGCATGCTTTTTAAGTTAAAATTAAAATACAAATGTAGTGGTTTAATACTGTATAAGACAAGGAGATAATAAAAACAATACTAGTCCAATAATAATAAATAACACTAGCTAAAGAAAGTATAACAAAGCTGTTGCTCTCACCTTGGCCATCTTACATTCTTAAAGGTCTAACTAATCTTGAAAATGTTTCTTGAAATTATTCCAAACACATATAATTAAGGTATGATAAAAGAATTTAATATATTCAATGTATTGTTTCATGGTCCGTACAAGGAAATGGTCAAATATTGTCTTGTTTAAAAAATGTCTTGGTACGATATATACACAACAAACATGCACTTCAACAAAGCTCTGACAGAAAATACTCTGTGAGATGGCTGGCTTGCCTTGACCTTTGATCTTAAATAATACAAAAAGAAGAGGAACTGAACACATTCTGCTCAAAAACATACACCTTGAACCAAGACAAATGTGTTGGAATAGATTAAAACCCTTCACCTTAGCATTTCTCTGACCTGACATCTGCTCTCCAGTAATAGATCATGTATAGATTGGCACTGTGAACTGTGAGAGACCCTCATTAAATGTAACTAATAATGTGAGGGAGAAGGAGTTGGACAATTTCTAAACATGGTACACTGTTAACCTGCTTCTACCAGTTTCATACCTTGTTAGTATAGGCTTTGATCAACCCTAGGTTGAATTTAACACTTGAACTCAAATTAGGTCAAACTAAGTTTTAAACTGCCTGATATTCCCTTCATTAATTAAAAGCACAGATAAGAGATTATGACACCATGCACTAGTAATATCACTGTTCCATGCTCACCTTGTCCTCATAAGCTCAGGATTTGGGACACAATGAAGACGATGAGACAAAAGCTGAAAGGCCTGACTTTGCGGCAGAAGCATAAGAAGACCATAAAGAGCTTTGATTAGGTATGGATTATTCTCTACATCCAGAAGCTGCAACCGGAGATCTGAAGGATGCATGACCAAAAAAAAAATAGAAGTTAAAACATGAATTTAAAATAAAATATTACATTGTGTTTTTCTGTAAAAGGTTTTAACAAGTAGTCTGAAATTTAATTCATTTAACAGTACTGTCCAGCATCCTTTAGTCATATTCCTCCAGGGTGTATGTTGAATATCATACAGTGCAGATACTATGATTTACATTGTCAAAAATAACATCAAGTTGCTTTTTAGAGTTTCCATTTATAAATACGCATAAAGCTGCAGGGGTGGCGAACTCCAGGTCTAGAGAGCCGCAGTGGCTACAGGTTTTCATTCTAACCCTTTTCCTAATCAGTGACCAGTTTTCACTGTTAATTAACTTTTTTCCCCATCACTTTAATAACCCTGTTAGAAGAGGTCAGCCCTCTGAATTGATTCCTTTCTTCATTAAATGACAGCCAAGCAGAAATGAGATGTGAAACGAGCTAACAGATGAACAGCTAAACTGGGGCTTCAAACTCCAACCAATTTCACTCCAATCACTTTCTTAATGACAAGCCAATTCTTGCTGTTAATTAAACCCATTATTTAATTCCATGGCTTGTTGCTGCTCTCATTCTGCCACAGCACACATTTCGAAAACTATTGTTTTTCTGTTCTTTCCAAGAGTGCCGTCAAAATGTTTTGGTGACCTGAGAGATCAGCCTTACCAAGACTATTACCTAATTACCTCTCTAATTTCAGATATTGTGTAAAGGGGAGTTGGTCATGTGGTGGCTTGTTTTGTGTCTCATTATGGTTTGGCTGCTAATCAAAGAAAAAGAAACAACTACGGGGCATGAGTCAAGTTAATTAAAAGAAGTAATCAGCAGCAAAAACTGGTCACTAATTAAGAAGATGGTAAGAATGAAAACCTGCAGCCACTGCGGCACTCAAGGCCTAGAGTTCGCCACCCCTGCATTAGTGTCTCCAACAAAATTAGTAATTGCTACACACAGATTTATAGTATGTCAGATGAAAATCTCTTCAATCACAAAATATTTTTAACATGTAAAAATGTTACTGTAGATGAACCTTCTTATTTTTGTTCAGTGTCCAAGGAAGCCAAAACTACTTCCAAAAACAGCAATCTAAACACATGAAAACAGGCTTATATCCATAACTAAAATAAAAACCAGGTACCTATTTCTGAGCTGGGTATAATGTAAAGCTAAGGCAAGGTTAATTTATCAAACAAACTCTACTTTTATCAAATGAATGACCCCATTATATTCAAATGAATTGATTAATAAATTTCACTGATTATAAGCAAAGAGCAGTACTTTTGTGGAATTAAAATAAAGGTAGTGGTCTGCAGGAACCATATTAGCAGAAACAATTCCCTGATGTTTTTGGAGACCACTGGAAAGTAAGGAAAAACATTTAACCAACTGGAGTTGTTATTAAGGTGGTACAGTACTTAAAAGTGTGCTTTATTTGGTAATACTAGCAAAGTGATATAAGGTATAGTAGAAATTAAAAGCTTGCTTAACAATAAATCCAAACTGCACATGTATGTTTACAGACCATAAGAAAGAAAAATTGTTTTAAACTTGAGATTTTCATTTTTACAGTAAATAGCAATCACTTTATTTACATCTGTGGAATCTGAGTTGAGTCAAATGTGCTGTTAGTTACCTGTGACCAAGATTTTTCTTGCCACATATAACAATGAAAAAAAAAAACACTTCCTCATTAAAAACCCAATTTCAAGTTCAGGACCTTCTAAGAGTATGATATATACATTTGAAACCGGAGAGAAAACTTCCTTTATATAGGCTTGAATATGTAAATGGTATAACCTTTGTGGAAAGAGATTGGTTCACTGGTCGAAGCCCAGCATGGAATATAGATTAATCCTCCTATCAAATACATTCTTATTTCTCATATACCACAGGTAATGTGCATAACATTTATCACTGTGTATTTTTATATTTAATCTTAACACAGAACCATAATTACCATAAAAAATACAGAAAAGTGTCGGGAAATTAGCTCAATTTCTGCAAAACACATTTCAGTGTATACAGTAACTGTATAAAACAGTTTAAAAATGTTGATTACAGCCTTCAGGGTGTGGAAGCAAACTACACAAAACAATTTCTGAATTGACTGCAGTACATAAAATTAGACAGATGCAGAAAATGAATTTTGTCATTAAGACTCAGAGAAGATGATGGGAAATTAGGGTATTTTACACAATATGCCTTTGACTATCATGGCCTTGGTGAACATGGCATAATATACATCTAAAGTGAGTACATTGTGTAATAAGGGTAATGCCATGAATCATTTTAATAGCATCCACAGAGTTCACTGAAAAAACAAGGTTTGTAATACACTGGAATTCTTGCATGCAACTTTATTACAGTATTTTGCAAATCCCCCTCCTTGAACCGTCACCTTATCATGGTGGAGGAGTTTGCATGTCCCAATGATCCTAGGAGCTCTGTTGTCTGGGGCTTTATGTCCCTGGTAGGGCCACCCAAGGCAAACTGGTCCTAGGTGAAGGATGAGACAAAGAGAGGTTCAAAAAACCTCCAATGATGAACCAAAACTTTGGACGACGTTTTCCCTCGCCGGGACGTGGGTCACCGGAGCCCCCCTTCTGGAGCAAGGCCTGGAGGTGGGACTCGATGGCGAGCGCCTGGTGACCGGGCCTGCACCCATGGGGCTCGGCCAGGCACAGCCTGGAGAGGTAACGTGGGTCCTCCTTCCCATGGGCTCACCACCTATGGGAGGGGCCAAGGAGGTCGGGTGCAGTGTGAGTTGGGTGGTGGCCGAAGGCGGGGACCTTGGCGGTCTCATCCTCGGCTACAGAAACTGGCTCTTGGGACGTGGAATGTCACCTCTGTGAAGGGGAAAGAGCCTGAGCTAGTGCGTGAGGTCGAGAGGTTCCGGCTAGATATAGTCGGACTCACCTCGACGCACAGCTTGGACTCTGGAACCAATCTCCTTGAGAGGGGCTGGACTCTCTACCACTCTGGAGTTGCCCCCGGTGAGAGGCGCCGAGCAGGTATGGGCATACTTAATGTCCCTCGACTTGGAGCCTGTGCATTGGGGTTTACCCCGGTGGACGAGAGGGTGGCCTCCCTCCGCCTTCGGGTGGGGGGGGGAAGGGTCCTGACTGCTGTTTGTGTATATGCGCCGAACGGCATTTTGGAGTCCCTGGAGGGGGTGCTAGAGGGCATACCTTCTGGGGACTCCCTCGTTCTGCTGGGAGACTTCAATGCTCACGTGGGCAATGACAGTGAGACCTGGAAGGGCGTGATTGGGAGGAATGCCACCCCAACCCCCCCCCGCCCGATCTGAACCTGAGCGGTGTTTTGTTATTGGACTTATGTGCTCATCACGGATTGTCCATAACAAACACAGTGTTCAAGCATAGGGGTGTTCATATGTGCACTTGGCACCAGGACACCCTAGGCCTCAGTTCGATGATCGACTTTGTGGTCGTGTCATCGGATTTGCGGCCACATGTCTTGGACACTCAGGTGAAGAGAGGGGCGGAGCTGTCAACTGATCACCACTTGGTGGTGAGTTGACTTCGATGGTGGGGGAGGATGCCGGTCAGGCCTGGTAGGCCCAAACATGTTGTGAGGGTCTGCTGGGAACGGCTGGCAGAGTCCTCTGTCAGAAGTATCTTCAACTCTCACCTCCGGCAGAACTTCAACCACGTCCCGAGGGAGGTGGTGGACATTGAGTCCGAATGGGCCATGTTCCGTGCCTCTATTGTTGAGGCGGCTGACCGGAGCTGTGGCTGTAAGGTGGTCAGTGCCTATCGTGGCGGCAATCCCCGAACCCGTTGGTGGACACCGGCGATGAGGGATGCCATCAAGCTGAAGAAAGAGTCCTATAGGACCTTTTTGTCCTGTGGGTCTCTGGAGGCAGCTGATGGGTACCGGCAGGCCAAGCGGAATGCGGCTTTGGTGGTTGCTGAGGCAAAAACTCGGGCGTGGGAGGAGTTTGGGGAGGCCATAGAGAACGACTTTCGGACGGTTTCGAGGAGATTCTGGTCCACCGTCCGGCGTCTCAGGAGGGGGAAGCAGTGCAGTGTCAACACTGTATATGTTGGGGATGGTGCGCTGCTGACCTCGACTCGGGACGTTGTGGGTCGGTGGGGGGAGTACTTCGAAGACCTCCTCACTCCCACTAACATGCCTTCCAATGAGGAAGCAGAGCCTAGGCCTAGGGACTCTGAGGTGGGCTCTCCCATCTCTGGGACTGAGGTCACCGAGGTAGTCAAAAAACTCCTTGGTGGCAGGGGCCCGGGGGTGGATGAGATATGCTCGGAGTTCCTCAAGGCTCTGGATGTTGTAGGACTGTTTTGGTTGACACATCTCTGCAACATCGCATGGACATCGGGGACAGTGCCTCTGGATTGGCAGACTGGGGTGGTGGTCTCCCTCTTTAAAAAGGGGGACCGGAGGGTGTGTTCCAACTACAGAGGGATCACACTGCTCAGCCTACCAGGAAAAGTCTATTTGGGGGTTCTGGAGAGGAGGGTCCGTCGGATAGTCGAACCTCGGATTCAGGAGAAACAGTGTGGTTTTCGTCCTGGTCGCGGAACAGTGGACCAGCTCTACACCCTTAGCAGAATCCTGGAGGGTGCATGGGAGTTTGCCCAACCAGTCTACATGTGTTTTGTGGACTTGGAAAAGGCGTTCGACCGTGTCCCTCGGGGAATCCTGTGGGGGGTGCTCAGGGAGTATGGGGTACCGGACCCCCTGATAAGAGCTGTTTGGTCCCTGTACAACCGGTGTCAGAGCTTGGTCCACATTGCCGGCAGTAAGTTGAGCCCGTTTCCAGTGACAGTTGGACTCCGCCAGGGCTGCCCTTTGTCACCGATTCGGACTTTTATGGACAGAATTTCTAGGCGCAGCCAGGGTGTTGAAGGGGTCCGGTTTGGTGGACTCAGGATTGGGTCACTGCTTTTTGCAGATGATGTTGCCCTGTTTGCTTTATCAGGCCGTGATCTTCAGCTCTCTCTGGATCGGTTCGCAGCTGAGTGTGAAGCGGCTGGGATGAGAATCAGCACCTCCAAATCAGAGACCATGGTCCTCAGCCGGAAAAGGGTGGAGTGCCCTCTCAGGGTTGGGGGAGAGATCCTGCCCCAAGTGGAGGAGTTCAAGTATCTCGGGGTCTTGTTCATGAGTGAGGGAAGAATGGACCGTGAGATCGACAGGCAGATCGGTGCGGCACCCGCAGTGATGCGGGCTCTGCATTGGTCTGTCGTGGTGAAAAAAGAGCTGAGCCGTAAGGCAAAGCTCTCAATTTACCAGTCGATCTACGTTCCTACACTTACCTATGGTCATGAGCTATGGGTAGTGACCGAAAGAACTTGATCGCGAATACAAGCGGCTGAAATGAGTTTCTTCCTCAGGGTGTCTGGGCTTTCCCTTAAAGACAGGGTGAGATGCTCAGTCATCCGGGAAGGGCTCAGAGCTGCTTCTCTTCCGCATCGAGTGGAGTCAGATGAGGTGGCTTGGGCATCTGATCAGGATGCCTTCTGGACGCCTCCCTGGTGAGGTGTTCCAGGCACGTCCAACCGGGAGGAGGCCCCGGGGATGACCCAGGACACGCTGTAGGGACTGTGTCTCCTGGCTGGCCTGGGAACGCCTTGGGATTCTCCCGGAAGAGCTAGAAGAAGTGGCCGGGGAGAGGGAAGTCTGGGCCTCTCTGCTCAAGCTGCTGACCCTGCGACCCGACCCCGGATAAGCGGAAATGGATGGATGGATGGATGGATTTTGCAAATCAGTTAAAGAGGTGTTATTATAAGGTGGTTACTGTTCTCTACCTTTTAAAATATTTTATACTTTCAAGAGTTTTATACAAAACAGTTAGTGCTTGCTGCAACCTTAACTTAGACATGGTATTAAAATAAAATCTATCAACCCATTTTCAGAATCAAATAATTTATTACAAGGGTTACAGGAAGCTGGAACCACTTCTTGTATTACTTTGCACAAGGCAAACATAACAGATATAACTTACAGGACCAATTTAAAATTAATTAAAAAAAAAATTGATTTGTCAGGAGTATAACATAGCATATGAATGTGCCAAATCCATATAAAAAGCAACAGAACCAAGGTACCTTGGAGATGTGAAGGAGTAATGCTAATTTATGTTCCATAGGAGAATGGGCATTAAGTATAATAATTTGGTTAAGAACAATTCTATTTTAAGTACTAATTCTTACACCCTGTGCACATCACAAATGCTGTACAAAATGAATATGAAAAAAAAAAGTAACAAATTTGTTAATAAAATTTTTTTTAAAAACAATAAAATCTGAAAAGTGAAATCACAGGCAAAGCTGAGATGACACAAGTCTACAAACTGCAGCCTAATACTGTATCTCTGTGCATTAATGCTAACTGAAGTTAATGAAATTTCTAATTGTTCCTTTAAATCTGATTTACTGTATAATGTGTCTGCAAAAGAAAGTGGATCCTAATGCAAAGGCAACTTCCTAGAAGATGTATGTATACACTCTGAAGTGTTATGTTTGAGTCCTTGACCTGTATATACAACATGAACAATTAACTCCTTCCCCCACAACACTATATCCTAGGCTAAATGTAGGTCTATGCTGGCCTGCAGACATACCAAATCAGTTCTGCCCTAGTTCCTGAATTGATGCCGACATTGCTTTCTGGTCAAAAAGGGCTACTATAAAACTGCAGAACACATACATGAGAAGCAAACACAATGTACTTACTATGGTGTGCAAATATGTGTAAGTAAATGTATACACACACACACACACAAACCATACATAAAACACATATTGTATATACATAGATATCTAAATACCCAAACACATACATACACAAGTAGCAGGCTCTTCAGTTTACAAGCATATAAATACTTCTATATCCACTGAGTCATTCAATATTAAATACATAATACATAATATATATTACACACTAACATTCTGTATATACTCACGAGTATATACATATACACTGCAATACTTAATACTCACCAACCTATTAATAAATTTGAAGTGGTTGCTATTATAAATCGGCATAAATGAAACAATAAGTCTACATACACTGAACTGTAAATGAAACTTTTTGGAAAAGATGATTATGGACGCTACTGAAAGAAACATGCAAACTTGCAATTTAGAAATTTATATATATATATATATATATATATATAAATATATATTTCAGAATGCTGTAAACAGCATGAAGTGCAAAAAAAAACAAAAAAGGGAAAGCATGTCTGTACAAGCTAATGTTGAATGCATTTACAGCCACCGATTAACATAAATGGCATGTTTTTGGAACAAGTGAGGAAGCTGAGATATCAGATAAAAATTCCAAGGAAAAAAACAGCAAAAACTACACAGACATTAATTGTGAAGGGAGTCAAAATTGGGGCACTGCTGCCTTGAGGCAATGGCAGTAAACAATACATCAGTTTGCCTTCCAATGAAAAATTATCATCATCAAATGCCACTTTTGATCAAAATATATTTAAATGCTAACTACAAAATAGAAAAGATGGGTGTTTCTTAGTGAATACTGGATCATGACTAATTATATTCATCGTCAGTCTGTTTCTACTTTTCACTGTCAAATGCTAAAGGTCTCTGCAATCCTTTCACCACATTTCAATATTGCTACAATCTATTTTTCAGCATTATCAATCCAATCGCTCTTCACTGAACTTTGTTTAGGGCTGTTATCTGTTTGTAAAACTGGGTTCAAAATTGCCCACAAAACTCCAGATGATACTTTGCATATGTGTTGTACAGCTCAAGTATAACCACTCATGATTTGTAATTCTCACAGCATGCTAAGTAACCCAACATCCTATTACTCCTATATGCTGTCAGGATGTGGACAGTGATACATCCAGTAGAACTCCTAAGACCTTTCCAAAAAACATCATATGATACAGCATATATCTCTTGTTATATAAATTCTAAGTATATCTTGAGCGATGTTGCTATCTCTATATTATCTGCTATTTCACCTATTTCTGTGTTAGGTTTAAGCTTTATCAGATTGTTTTGTATTTTTAGACCATTAAGTTTAACACTAGAATTACCAGAGCCTATGAAAAAACTCCTTAAATCGCTTCTTAAATCCGTCCGCACCTCTCAGCGTCTTTTGTCCTGTAAATGTGCCAATAAGACAAGCTGCAAGCAGCCGGCTATTCCATCCCCCCACCGAATTAGAACGTGCAAGAACTTCTCCCAGCTCATGCCTTGATTGATTATCTGGGAGTGAAGTGGAGTTTTAGAGTGGAAATAATAGATCGTTATTTTGAACACATGCATTTCATGCGTGTTCCGTTTCTACAGTAATCTGTGTAAACACATTGTTAAAACAGAAATTTTTTCATATTTTAGTAATAAATGTTACAAAATGTAGGCATAAACTATAGAATATGTGAAGCCTAATATCCAAAGATCAAATAAACACTTTCACAAAAGGTTCAAGAACAATACAACAGCTTCCGTAGCGTGGCAGTAAGATTTGCTGTCTCAGCGTGCAGCATGCCTGCCGTGTCTCAGAGACCCAAGTTCGATTCCCTGCTGGGGAGAAAGTGTTTTTTTTTTTTTTTTTCTTTTTAACCTCAAACGGACATAAAATTTATAACTTGGTATGCACTGTCAGTTAATGAGATCATTATATTTTTAAGTGGGATGCTCCATTTAAAATATTTTTTTTAACAATTGAGACTGCAATTAACATGCATAAGTGTCCTTGTAACTGTTATTTTTAAGATCCATAACACACAGACAGACAGAGCACTGTGTAATAGAGAGACAAACAGGCAGAGAAGTCACTAGATATATAAATAAACAGGGAAGGCACTGTATAATAGATATAAAAAAAAAACAGCTAAGGGGATAGATATATAGATAGATAGGAAGGAAAGGCACTATATGATAGGCAGACAGGGAAGCTGCTATATAATAATAAAATTACAGTGATCCCTCTCTATATCGCGCTTCAACTTTCGCAGCTTCACTCCATCGCGGATTTTAAATGTAAGCATATCTAAATATGTATCACAGATTTTTCGCTGGTTCGCGGATTTTTGCGGACAATGGGTCTTTTAATTTATGGTGCATGCTTCCTCAGTTTGCTTGCCCAGTTGATTTCATACAAGGGACGCTATTGGCGGATGGCTTAGAAGCTACCCAATCAGAGCACGTATTACATATTAAATAAAACTCCTCAATGATATACGATGTGCTTCCCGCGCGGTGCTTGATTGTTTGCTTTTCTCTCTCTCTCTCTCTCTCTCTCTCTGCCTGACGGAGGGGGTGTGAGCAGAGGGGGCTGTTTGCCTAGAGGATACGGATGCTCCTCTACAAAATGCCGCTTTATCGCGGTGCTTCGGCATACTTAAAAGCACAAAAGCACGTCTTGATTTTTTGATTGTTTGCTTTACTCTCGCGCTCTCTCGCTCTCTCTCACATTCTCTGCCCCTGACATTTACTACTTTGAAGAGGAAGATCTGTTTGCATTCTTTTAATTGTGAGAAAGAAATGTCATCTCTGTCTTGTCATGGAGCACAGTTTAAACTTTTGACTAATGGGTGTTATTTCATGTCAAGGGGGCTCTAATAATGTTAACAGTGTGGGAGAGTTTATAAGGGCTTAAAATATATAAAAATAACCATACAAACATATGGATTACTACTTCGCGGATTTTCATCTATCGCGGGGGGTTCTGGAACGCAACCCCCGCGATCGAGGAGGGATTACTGTACTGTTATTACTATATAGACAGACGGAGTTCACTATGTAAAAGACAGACAGAGAAAGCATTACTAAATGAAAAATAGGCAGGTCGGTAGAGCGTGATCGTCATTGAGAAAATAAAACTCAAAAAAAGAGGAGGCAACATCGACAAGCTTCTGTTCCAAGACAGGCGCTTCCCCAGGAAAGTAAACTGAGTCAGTGTCAAGTGCCCATTCCATGTAACAGAAACCACAGCATAGAGAAAAGTGTGCGCATTGCAACAGGTACACACGTTGTAATGTAGGAAAGACGGTTCTTGTACGCTCTAACCCTGCCTGCCTGCCTCTCCTGATCTGACTCAAAGTAACAGCGTGAGCGTAAATTCAATCAGCGCCAGCATGTTGTAGCACACAGCAACTGGCCACCTGCATGTTCTTGTGTGCACTGAAAAAGCTCCTGATCTGACTCTAAGTAACAGCACCGTTTTGAAGCTATTCATTTTCAAATAATATTGCATTAGTGCGATGATGTTTTCACATATATTGTCTCTTTCCTTCAGGTGTGTTATAGAAACCACAGCATAGAGAGAAGTATGTACATTGTAACAGGTACACATGTCGTAAATGTAGGAAAGACATCTTTGCGTATGTGTGAACTGTTAACATTTGAATCTGATGATTGCATATAGCGCTGAACTTACTGCTCTGTATTATTCCTCTGCATGTCCTGGAGTACAGAAGAAGCAGCATACAGCAACATGTGGGGACTGGCAAGATCGGGGAAAAAAAACACGCGGTCACCGATTGCAAACCGCAAGATGTTATGCGAATGAATATGAATAACATGAATAATGTTGTATCCGTGCCACAAAGTTTTCTGAAATGTATTATACAGGTCATAAAACGAATAATTCCAAATATCATATATACCTATGTCTCTGGTTTTTTTCTTTTTGACATAATAGACCATAAGGTGCATACTAATTCAGCATGAGCAGGACCATTCAATAAAACTGAATAAAAAGAAAATCAAGTGACGGTGAGATACGAAGAAGGCAAATTCGCCAGCATTTGTGTGTGAGATCCCTGAGGGGGCAGGGTTAGGCAGTAGTATGTATCGTGATACATTGCAGAGCTATAGCGCGTCTTTATGTGAAAACAGCAGTGTCAGATGGGGAGGGCTAGGGGGAAGGAAGGATCCTGAACGAGACTGAGAGAATGAAAGTGAATAAAAAAAACAAACAAAAAAAAACAAAGCTAACCTTTACAAGTATCATAAAGTACACCGACTGTTACAGAGTTTATGCCTAAATTTTGTCATTTACTACTAGAATATGAAAAACGTTTCTGTTTTAAAAATGTGTTTAAATAGATTACTGTAGAAACAGAACACACATGAAATGCATGTGTTCCAAATAACGATCTTTTATTTCCACTCTAAAACTCCAGCAGTTCAGTCACTCCCAGATAATCAAACAAGGCATGAGCTGTGAAAACTCAGTGAATGATCTGCGACGGTGGGGGATTCAATAGCCGGCTGCTTGCTACTTGTCGTAATCGGCACATTTAGAAGACAAAGGACGCTGGCGGAGAAGTGCGAACGGTTTTAAGGTTGGCCAGATCTACGAATTTTTTTCGTTGACTCTGGTAATTCTAGTGTTAAAAATCAACCAACACTGATCCCTGATGGAAATTATTCCTAACATCACCCAATTTCAAAGAAATTCCTTGAACCATAAAACTTTTTTGGTTTGAAATCAGCTCAGAATAATTAGCAAACAACCCCCATTTATTAAAAAACTAGCAGAATACCCGCGCTTCGCAGCGGAGAAGTAGTGTGTTAAAGAAGGTATGAAAAAGAAAAGGAAAAATTTAAAAAATAACGTAACATGATTGTTAATGTAATTGTTTTGTCATTGATATGAGTGTTGTTCCCCTATCTATATATATATATATAGCAAAATACCCGCGCTTCGCAGCGGAGAAGTACTGTGTTAAAGAAGTTATGTTAATGTAATTGTTGTGTATATATATATATATATATGCATACCTATCTACATCATATATACACACACATATACATACATACATACACAGACACACACATATATATAATTTGTGTGTGTGTGTGTGTGTATACACATACATACAAACATACACACAGGTATATATAAATATATGTGTATATATATATATATATATGTATGTGTCTATATGTGTGTGTATAGCTTTGATCACTGAGTGCAAGGGAAAAATAATAAAATGTAGTCTATAAGTTATTAAACAGTAAAACATTAACGTTTTAAGAAGTAAAGGTACATTGAGCACTACTGGAGTGGTTGCGGGTAAACTACATTTTAAAGACGGTATAACAGAAGAGGTAAGTAGTACTAACAGCAGCTAAAATGTATATGAATCATCTCTCGGTAGTAGATCCCTTTTGAAAGGCGCTACACGACGGCTGTGGTATAGAAATTACATTTTCTATGTGAAAGTCCAAATTTCTGCCTCTAATAATGTGCCTTACCAGCAATTAAAGAAAATTAGTTTTGTGTCCTCTGCAGTGTTAAGAGAGAAAGGCTTTGGTTTGGGATAAACGGAAAAAAGGTGTAAAGAAAGGAAAGTTGCCTTTTTCTTTTCTTTTATATAGTATAGAGAGATGTGTTCGCTGACGATATGAGCGCCTTTTGGGGACAGTCGCGGTGGGTCTTGTGCAGACTGGTGAGACGTCCCAGCTATTAATCGGCTGTGATGGCACTGTCAGTCCTTCACTCCTGTGCGTGTCTTCATAAGAGCTGACGACCTCATAATCGTATACGTGCAAAATAAAGTGCGAAGCGCCTTAATATTATTTTGCCGCAGAAGCGCAGTCAGCGTGTGAAAGGCTGGCACAGCTATGCGCGCGCGCCGGCTGCTCGACTTTGGCTGGGCAGGAGACGCCAGTTTTTGCAGACACGTTCACATGATCAAAAGTCTCCGCGCTCTTTGGAGGTCATTCATATACAAAATACCCGCGCCTCGCAGCGGAGAAGTAATGGGTTAAAGAAGTAATGAAAAAGAAAAGGAAACATTTTAATAATAACGTAACATGATTGTCATGAGTGTTGCTGTCATATACATGCCTGCCTAAATAAGTCACCCTCGCTTCGCTCTTACTTTTTTACCGTTCATTTAATCATGGCTAGTGGCAGAAAAATTATAAAATGGAAGGAGGATTACACTGAGTATGGCTTTACCAAAACAATTATTGATGGCGAATCGATTATTCATAAAGCTTGAATTGGTGATCTGTTTTTGTGTGTTAACCTCATATCTTTTCATACTTCTTCTCAAACCAAGGTGGTGCGAGGCTAAAATGAATTGGGATGCGCTGATCAATGTTATCGGTGTACCAGGAAATCATGCATTGACAAAAGTTCCCCTTTGATTGTAATGCAAAGTGTGATTAAATGCATTATTTTTTAACGCGTTATGGAGCACATGCATCGAAGCTTCTCAGCTGTGCTTGTGCTAAGAAAATTAAACATTTTAAAAATAACGTAACACGATTGTCAATGTAACCTTTTGTAAGTAGTGCCTGGAGGATTCAGTGTGGAGAAAGTCTAGAGACAGCGTGTGTATTAACTTGTGGATTTCTCTGTATTTGGTGGCAGTGTGACGAAGTTGCTTCGGAAGACGGCGTTAGCCGCGGAGCTCAGCTCAGAGCGAAATGAGGTAAATGGGAGGGGAGATGATGACGTGACTCCCCCACCCGCCTTAACTGTCAATCCCCCACAAACACAGTCTCTCGGAATTTGCATAAGCACACCCCTTCACCTGCAATTTTAACTTAGTTACAAAGTGATCAAAACTCTCGTTTATATCCTGCGTCCTCTCATTAAACTTGTATCCCGCATTACCCGTGGGCACGAAAAGCACCAGCGGCAGCCTGTCTATTAAGTTAATTTAAAGTTTAGGTTTATACCTCGCTTTGTTTCCGAAGTAGCTGTACTGATGAATATGGTAGTATGTCACTCGCTCGCTTCTTAATGTTTCGCTGCCTTCTCAATTATATAATGCATGTTTTGTTCAGCGTATTTTGGAGCTCTTCCTGGTTTTCTACATAGTGCGTTGACAGTCAGTTCACGTGATTACGTGGGCGGCGTAATGATGTCACATGAAACTCCGCCCCCACGGCGGTCAAGCTCAACTCCATTACAGTAAATGGAGAAAAATACCTTCCAGTTATGACCATTACGCGTAGAATTTCGAAATGAAACCTGCCCAACTTTTGTAAGGAAGCTGTAAGGAATAAGCCTGCCAAATTTCAGCCTTCTACCTACACAGGAAGTTGGAGAATTAGTGATGAGTCAGTGAGTGAGTGAGTGAGTGAGTGAGTGAGTGAGGGCTTTGCCGTTTATTAGTATAGATTGTACTCATACCCCTAGTTTCAAGGCCAGCTTCTATCTCAGACTATAAGACCCCTCACTCTGAGCCAATAATAATCATTAATGCATAAGCATACATGATGTGTTTGACAGTTGCTAGTTAGATGACCACTCCCTTTTTAACAGACATTTTTCTCATTCTTACTATGCAAATCAGCATCAAACTTAAACTTAATTGATCCATCCCTTACATATGCTTAATCCATCTGACAGGTTGTCCTTTTCAGCTCACCGCCACTTATACTCAAGGATGGGCTTTAATTTTACCTCTTCAAAAGCAACTTTAGAAATTACTTCCCTTTCAGACTGCACACACATCTTCCACAACTTCTAGTCGGTGCTCCATGATGGCACTTCAACAACTTCTTGCTTTAACATCCAAAATTATGTGCTAAAGTTGTCTCTCAGCTTAAGGAGTTTCTTACTATCAATTTTGATTCAATTAAAGACCCCTTATATATGTAACTGGCATCAAAAATGCCATTTTTTATTTATGCTTTCTCATGCAAGTAGTCATGCATTGTGACACATGAACCTAACTACAAATCAGCACTATACAATCGGAGTTACACTCTAATTCAAAACGAGAGTTTGAGATTGACCGCACGTGAGCACTCTACTAAACATCTAGAGCTAAATCCATCCAAGTATTTGATCATAAAACTGGACAGATGGGCTGCTTTTGTGTATATCACTACCATTATAAATCACAGTCCATTACCAAAAATCATTTGGAGATCATTGACTACTTCTACAGTATGAATATTTTCCCCAGCTATTCACTGAAAACTCTAACACCTCCCCCCACCACCAATCAATTTATAGAGCGACAAACTGACTTGATGTGTCATTGCTGGGCTTACCTTAATTCCATAAAAGTTATATTTTCCCCATGCATGTTTCTTCTTCAGTGTGTGTATGACATATACAATAACTAAAACTGCTTACATATGTTTGTACTTTTTGATAATTATTTTTAAACAGAAATTTATAAACTTACATGTGAAAATGGGGCACTCAATGAGTTGCACTAGTTTGTCTACTTCTATGAGAAAGTCCACTGTCACCTCTAGATCTCCACTGATCCTCGATGTTAAGGTAAGTTACTTAAAGTAGGAATCACAGACTGTCAAATCAGTATTATGTTGGATAAAGAATAAACTGAAGGAACAGTAAGACTCAACAGTAATACCACTACAGATATCCTATTTGGGAAGCACTATGCTGTCCATAAACCAAGATAAATCTATCTTCAGAAAATAGACAACTAAAAAAATAATTGCACCTGTGCAGAAATTTATTATGCTGGGTATTTTCTTTAGGCATTTTTTTCTGTTCTGTAGAAGTAAAACTGTTCTCTGAATAATTTATGGAAAAAAAAATAATAATACAAAGCACTCAAAAATATATTAAAGAATAATGTACTTAAGTTTTTTTTAAATACAGATTTAAAAAAGTGTTTCTTCATCAGTTTTTCTACCAAAAGTTAAGTATAAAATGCAAAGTGTCAAATAAAAATAAAATATAAAATTAATATTTTATATACATATAAAACAATAACAAGCATCCATGATGTGTTAGACTTCTTAGGTTACAGTTTGAGAAATTGTGTTTCTTGACAGGTACCATTAAATTATGAAACTATCTTTATTGCATATGAAACCTTGTGCATTATCACAAAATAGTTTATAAGGTGATTCTTAGATAAAGGATACAATTTCTGAATCAAATCATAAGCATGCTTGTAATTCTGGGTCAGGAAACAAAGAGAGACAGTAGCTACAGGGTTGTGGCACCAAGATCGGTACAGGCAGCAGAATAGGGCACAGCTCTCCTGAAAACAAAACAAATATAATTTAATGCACATTAGTGTACATTGAAGACTAGTGAGTGGACAGTCATCAGGTTCAGTTTTGGGAAAGTAAAATCAGCTCACTATGTGAATATCCCATTGCTTTCCATTAAAGCAGTACACAAGAAATTTGTTTAAACAAATACAAATCTTGAAACAATAATGATGAAAGATGGCACAGCAGTTAGTATAACTCTCCAGTTAAGTGTCTAACTAAATCTTAAGCAGATGCAATAAACTTGTGAATCATTACTAACCCCACAAAATCAAAAACATAACTGAAATTGTACAAGCCATACACACCTACATAAAAACTATTCAACTACATAGTAAGCTAACTATGAAATATTAAAACAGATCAGATTTGGAATATTGAAGTTATTATAAAACAAATGGAGAAATAACTCAATGAATTGAAAGTTAAGCCTTGAATAATTAGGCTATAAAAACAGGTTGGAAAGAATAAAATCAGGACTTTGTATGACTTTCTTTCTTCTTAGACTTGACACTAATTTTATTTAATATATTTTATTTTATGTAATGCTTGATTTAATTATTAAATAAATTATTATTATAATTATTCTTTTTATTGCTATATTCATTTTTTTCAATCTATGGAAATCAATTTCAGCTGTAATTTTATGTATGTGTTTATAAGTAAAATAGTTATTATTATTCAAAATTTATTCTGGGATATTATCATTGCTACTGCCTATATAGTTCCCTTGGCCAAGAAATAGGGCAGTTTTATGAGATGTGTATATGCTTTATGGGACTATATGTGACATGTATTTAAAATGACTGTTTTCTGTAGTTTTATATATGCATATTGGTTTATATGTAATGTCTACAGGCTTTTGTGTAGTGAATGTGGGATGACACCAGTGGTGGATACAACAATGGACACGAGATCACCTTGTCCTTTCTCAATAAGCAGCATATTTCTTTGGTCAGTTCTATGTACTTCTCCATTTTATTTGCATGTCCTATATTTTGTAAGTTGTGTGCATTAGGTAGAACAATGTCAATAAACATGTAGTTTTATTTTGTTTGTCTACCAGTGTTATGTCTGGTCCGCTTTGGTAGATAGTTTTGCTTGTCAGTATAGTTTTGTCCCAGAATAGTTTATGTGTGGGATTTTCTAGTACAGTTGTGGGAGTGTACATATAATATGGTTGGCATGTGACTGCAAGTTTGTATTATGGTGTTAGTTAATAATGTATAATGTTAACCATCTGATTGTGCTTGTTCATGTAGTCTGCGTGTATCAGCAGTTTACAACCTGATATGTTAGATTGTCTCTTGATCCTTATGGCAGTATCTGTATTTAGTGAATATAATATTGGCATCCACAAGAATATATTTTCTGTAGTTTTTCGAGTTTATGACTTGATCATTATTATCTTAATTAATTAATTTTTCCTGCATTTGTTCAAGGATGTAAGAGAAAAACTAGGCTACTTGCACAAAAACACAAGTACATAATGGAACAACAGACAATGAGTATGGGAGACCTGCCACAGTGAACTATTTCCTAAAAAAAAAAAAAAAAATTGCATTTTCAAACAACAATCAATTACACTACTTCATTTTAAATGCTTTTCTATATTATCTATCATAAGGATACAGTGTGAAATATGATGCAATTCAAAATGTACAATCAAGTAATAAAAAGGAAAATCATACTTTCATCTGAGACTCAAAAGTGAAGAAACTGACAACCAGTGACATTTTAAATGCTTACTTACTTAATTTGTGGTGGAAAGTAAAGAAAATGTCAAAGATGTCACTCAAAGATTTTGGAATATTAGAGCAAGATTTAGGCCAAAAATTCAAGTATTTGGGTGCACAATTTATAAAAGGAAAAAAAAGTTGGCTAAAAAATTACATTTTTTTAATGTTTAATGTTTTTCACTGCATACATGTAAAGTGAGTGCTAACAAATAAAAAAAATCCAAGCAATACAAAAGCTACATAAATCCAAAAATATTGCAGTCCAAATAGTCTATTGAAAATGAACTTAAGTGTTGCTTTATTAGGTACACCCCCAAATTCACTAAAAGTCTCTATTTCAACATGCATTAAGCGCACAGAATAGCAATGTGTGATAGAAATAGGGCAGACAAGCATTTCTACCATCAGTTAGTGTTCAAATGAGCACTGGAACAGGCAAAGGTGGTGACTTTAGTGGCATAATAGTTGGTGCTAGGAGTGCAAGTTCTATCATCTCCCAAATGACTGTTGTCATTGGCTTTAAACACACAACCACCTCAAAAGTTTTACTAAGAATGGTGCAAAAGGCAAAAAAACTACCAGAATCAGAAGGGTTAAAGGAGAATGTTGAGAATCGCACAAGAAAGCAGAAAAGCCACAACCAGATAAATCACATCTGATTTTAGATTAGATTAAACTTTATATTAATCCCAAGGGGAAATTCACATGCATACAGCAGCAGAAACATAAAAACAAGGACACAAAACAAATAATTTATTTCATATCGATTGCTTGATTAGCTGTATTATGTTCAGAAATTTTAAAATAAACTTAACAAGTACTCTGGGAGGAAGCACTGAAATGCTGAATGGCATTGGGCAGAAATCCTCCCCCAGTGGAGCTTCTTAGCACACCATGGTGGAATGAGCCCATGGCTAAAAGTGCTCCAACAGAACACATCCTGGAGGGTAGGGAGGAGATTTTTCATGATAGCATTCAATTTTGCCACCATAATTTTTTCTCCAACAGATTCCAATGTGTCCAGGGTTCATCCTGTGATGACGCTGGATTTCCTGATGGGTTTATTCAGGCATTGTGTTTCTTTTGAGTTCAAGTTGCTTCTCCAGGAGACCACAGCATAGAACGCCACACTAGCTACTATGGACTGACAGAACATTTCCTTAGCAATTGCAGTCTGCCCTGGCCATTCTTATACAGCGCCACAATTATGTCAGACCAGTCCAGTTTGTTGTTTATATGGACACCTAGGTAATTGTAACTTGTAACTCTGTACCACTTCAACGTCTTCCCCCTGGATGGCGACAGGTCTCAGCGGCTCCTTGGCACCGTTTCAGTGGCCTGCAATAGCACCAGATCTCAACCTCACTTGTTATCTTGTCAATGAGGTAGAAAAGTCTAATCATACCAAAACTATGCAGCTATTCAATTTACAGTAGCTATGTCACGATACCAGAATTTCTGTATTCAATACCAATACCAGTGAAATTTCATAATACTCTGTACCTATTCGATGGAGGAGGAGAGAAAACAGAAATCTGACTGAACAGTTTTTTTTCTTTATAGTGTCTCCATCATTCAAGTGAACAATGTTCTGTCTTTTTCTGTAATAGAATATAAAATAAAAAAATTCTAATAGCAACAGCAACTTTAAAATAGATGTATATACTCAAGCAGTTACCCAACTATCACTTAAGTAAACTAGTATTGGCATTGATAAATATTAAAATACAATGTTGAGCTTGAATTGTACAATAGACATAAGGATTTCTTCAGTGTAACAACAAATGGAGAGGATTTTATAATCTTGTGAATTTCAGCATATGGTTTATAAAGGATGAGATAATCAATGACTACCTGATTTATCTCATCATATGCACATTTACAAACCTATTCTGAAAATTTTCACTGCAGTATTTGAAAAATTCTGCTTAAAATCAATACTAAAAAATCAAACATTATATGTGTATTGTTGAATTAAAGAATTCCAAGATAATTCATAATATTTTAATTTCAACGAACTCTTTAAAGCTGTCTGTAACAACATGCTTTTAAAATCAAGTTAAAAATACTTATTAAAAAAGTAATATTTAACAGATGAGTCAAACAGATTCAATGTTAAAATGTCATAAAATCTTGGTGCTTTCAGTTTCTAAATTGGCCAGTCTTTTTTTTTTTTGGTCCAAAATGTAAAGGTTCCTGTGTGAAACCAAAAACTTACCAGTTTTATATTATTATTCCATTGTTTCAGAACTCCTTAAAAACACACTTTATTGTGCTGTTTTCAAAGTATTTTACATTACTGATAAGACTGTGCTATTTTTTAGCCTGTCTGCTAATCTAGAATTAGAATATTAACTGGACCTGTTGTGTAACTGGTAAAACTGAATTACATTCGCCAACATTCCTTTCAAATATATCACATGTGCTTTCACTACATTCGTCACATTTTAGGAGTTATACTCATGAACATTAGCTTGCCTTTATAAACCAAATGAATGGCACACATTTAGGATTTTGCATATTCTTATTTACCAATAAAGTATGCCGCTTTGCCTATACTGCTATCTGACATTATTGCAGTGCTATGTGCTTTAAAGTACTAAATACATTTTATTTTGATTCAAACTGAAATTAAGCAGCCAATTTAATTTGGAGTGTAGACAAGCCAAATGGCCACTCCGTCTGAAACCTGACTGCATTTTTACTTGCTGCAACAACTGTTAGCATTGTCAGTGTACAATTTTCCACAATCCTATATGCATAACATTGGAATCATGTGAGATTTCCCCCAAGGACCTTGAAAAGCAACCAGTTAGAAAATGGATGGATGAGCAGACAGACACCTGTAGACATGCTTGATGCAATCAGAGAGTAAAGGCAAAGCCTTTGTTTCTTTTTAAGGAATGTTTAGGACAACGTATTAAGAAGTGATTCATCTCAGCTTTCTGAACTAACTACAAAATGGGATAAAACTGGCATTAATTAAAGCTTGTGTGTGTATTTTGGATTTTCTTTTTAAATAATTATCATCAGTTCCATAAAAACGGTGCCACAAACACAAATTATTTCTAGACACATTCCAGTATCATCACCATAGCCATTTTAATACAGTATGTGGATTTTACTCATGTGTTACTGTGCCTTCTGGAGAAATTCATCTACTTGCTGTGAAACAGTACTGAAACACTGACATTCGCTTGTTACTAAGCGAGAATGCAAAAAACTAATACTGTCACATTTTGGAATTTTGCTACAGACTCAGTACTAAATTATCAGTTCTTGTGATATCTCAGACTTGCAGCAAGTGTACAACACAATCATTTCCACATAGTATAACATTCCTGAACAACACATCCAGCAACGTGTAGAATCATTGCCCTGGCAAATTCATGTTGTTCCATTCTTCAAAGGGAACCAAAAAAGAGAAAAGGAATTGATCATGTGACCTTTTATATTCTGAGAATTTCTTGATAAAATAAAGAAAATAACAAAAACTGAAAGCTATAAAGACCCTAAAAAGCAAACAATTTAACCAAATACAAATATCTAAATCACTTTCAAACAAAGGACTACAAAACAAAAGACTTAAATGCTACAAACACCAACCTAAAGTTTAGCTTTGTAAAATATACCGAAATTTAGCAAGAACCAAACAAAAAAATGGGTGTCAAGGTGAATATTATGTCAAAATGTAATGTAATTAAAGTCCAACTGCATATATGGGATTCCAAGCAAATAAAATATTACTGGTGCAATTCACTTAACTCGTTCCAATATTATACAGCTAATGATAGTTTACAAGTTTACATTAACTGTTTTGTTTTTTGGTTCTCAGTCAGTTGTTTCAAGTTAATTTGAAAGGGCTAGACTAATACATTGAGCAGTTGGGGCATATGGTAGATATTTATGCATCCTATGATATAATGCTCTACAAATCTTTACAGTCATATTATAGCCCTGCCAGGCTAAGTTGCATCATCCTGCAACATAATCATGGACTAAAAAGAACAGCTGAATGCACTGGTCAGTAAAACTAAGGATGTGACCTGTCTAATATATTTACAAACATCTAACTGCTTTCTTTTTAACACTAGAATCCCCAAAAGCCAGCGAAAATTTTCGTTCTCCCTGAAAAGCCAACTTTCCCCAAACACATGTGAGGAAGCATATAAAATCTTCACGATGATTCCAGCTGGCAGCACTAAACAGAGAGTGCAAGTATCGGGAGGGGCAAACAGCTGGCTGAATGCAGGCCCAGTGCTTCTAATTGAGACATTTGCAAAACAAAGGCAGTTATCAGTGGACAATTGCTTTGCTGATGAGGCCATACAAGTTTTCTCATGTGTGTTGGGAAAATAGGACAATCAAGGGAAACAAAATTTTGGTGGGGATTCTTAAAATTTTGTTAAAAAGTTATCAAAGAAAGTCAGGTATCAACCTTAACAAGGCTTTTCTATTTTAATATAAGACATACAGATGAGTTACTTAATAAAAGATATTTTTATTAAAATTCTGCCAACCAGTTTTTGGGCCCTGGGAAACATTACAGTGGAATTAAGAATAGGCTGTCTGCATATTTTTAGGGAAAGTTTCTTATTCTTTGAGGCATCCTTGCTGGTAAATCACTGCCGAAATGTGTAGCATTTTAAAAGGCAAACATCGCAATGTGCAAAATGTCTGGTTTAACTAGGTGAAGAATAAACTGGTGTCACATACGTGCAAATAGGGGACAGCCAAAGGGCTCAACAGGGCATGAAAGAATGGAAGGTATTGGGATTGGAATGGAGTATTAATGCCTTTTTTTTTCTTTCCTCAACAGAAAGACAGAAGACTAAAACAGTCCTACCTGACACAATACCCACGTATGCACATCCATTCCACTCACTACAGAGAACTTCTATTTTGGCTCCCCTGAATTACCTCACTTCCGGTCTCATCGTGATAACTTCATTTCCATCCCAGATTTTGATGTCATCCCAGCTCCTTCAATCAACATCACACCCACCTTTTGATTTTATTTCCTCCCTATCAGTTGTATTTCCTGCCACATATCCATAAAAGCCTCAATAAACCATTCTGTTTTGTCAAATGTTTAACTGTCATTACTTTGACCCTGATTAGAGCTTTGGATCCTCCAACCAATATATGGAGAAGCTCCCCAACACTTGATCTGTTGTTTTGTGTTCTTATTTTGTCACACTGGATAAAGCTAGCAGCAAACACCTTACCTTGCTGGAAAGCAATAGATCATATGCTAAATAAAAACATTACACTTAAAAAGTACTTCTAATTACAAAAAACTAATCTATTTCTGTTTTGGTAGCATACCTGAGACCGTAGATCCTTCAACTGATTCCGCAGCTGGAACAGCTCTGCTGAAGTAAGCAGAATGGTATTGAGGGTCTGTACCATGGTGGAAGCAAATTTCAAGTCCTCCTCCTTCAACAGGATGTCAGCCATTGAATGGAATATGTTCTCAGCATTCAGCAGCAAGCACAGCTGTCTAAGATGAAAGAAACAAAAGATGACCATGGTTAGGGTACTACTTCCTGTGACTTTCTTTTCTGGGCTCCTGTAAATTAAATTAAATGCATGTGATGCAACCGAAAAGCATCTAACAATTATTTGACATAACATATGGAGTAATTGCATGAACGAAGCATTCCAGAATTTTCTCTTTTAAGTATAAACATCATAATCTTTACTTATTTTTTAAAATTAATATTTTAATATGACCTTTACTGGAGACCTGACATGTTTTGTACTCTCAACCATGTGTTCCTGAAAGAGAAATGTCAAAAAGGGAGACAAACAGCACAGAAAAATAAGCTCAGATCCTGGGAATAAACTTGACATATTCTTTATTCTTTCCTCCATCAGTGCCAATATTTTAAAATGTTGCCATAAAAATGACAACACAGAAGATTTTGGCAATTCCAAATTAAATAATTAAAGCAAATAATTATTTTGTATTTCCAGGCCTCATTAATATGGCTGTTGTGACCTTACAGAGCAGTACAAACGTGACATACTATACTTCTGTGTTTGCCCTATAGTAAACACGAGTATGATAAACATGGTGACAATGCAAACATTCCATTCTAACAACGGTGATGAAATACACCATTATAATACAGCCATATCAAAATCAATAGTCAAAGAGTTTATTTGTCTTGAAATCTTTACCTATAATTTATCACATTATCCTGGTCTGTTTCTTTCTTGTTATATACTGTAACCAATTCTTAATTTATATCTCTCCTTACAGTGTCTTTCACTAGTACAATAAACCTTGCCCTGTTATTTTATACTGCAGCTTTTCTCAATTTGTTCAGTGTACTTCAATGTTTTACCAATATCTGTTGTGGTTTTTAATTGTATTATTCAGTCCAAATTTTTACAATAGTACTATAAACCTGATTACCCTATAAAATGCACTGAAATGGCACAAACTGTGAATTTCACTGAATAAAGTAAAACTGATAATTTATTGACTATTAATATTTAATTAATTTAAATTTGTCATGAAATATTAACTCTTTGAGGGCTGAATATTTTTTCCAAAAAAGTCTGTTTTCTGAAAAGCACACAAAGCATGGTTTCACACATAAATCAACATAAAACGACTGTCTCGATGGCCAGCAGGAATGCGCGGCAGGCCAGATGCCTGGCTGTCTTCACGCAGCAGCTGCGATGTGACGCAATCCAGATAGTACCTTTTATCAAATGTGGCAGTCCTCCCAGGCAAACGCTGCTGTAGGCGCATCACCTACACAAGCATATTTAACACCACGATCAACTGATACTGGTACCTCACTTTCATTTTCGATCTCCATCTCCAAATCACCTGCATCATAATCGAAGTCCAACAGGTCAGTGGTAATACACAAAATGTCAAACATGGAGTATTCTGTTTTGCAAATTCGATTGGGTCTCTTGCTAGATGTCGATGTCATCTTAAAGGTTATTTGCTCTTTGTTACTCATGTACGTGGAGGGAATCAAGGTCAAATCAACAACAATAACTTTCCTTCTAGCAAAGTGTCAAATTAAAATGTAGTGCGAGTTCTGTCGTAGTTTACAGCTGATTATCGTTCACAACCCCTGAATTTTGACAAAAGTCGACATCCACAAAGACAAAGAGTTAAGAACACATTTGCAAACAGTAATTTTTGGCCTGTTGCGTAGTATGAAGGGGCCAGTTTCAGAGTGGCAAGCATCTCATTCGAGAAATACTGAAAAACATGTCAGTGAAAATCAACAGTGACATGGACCCTATCACAACAGACAATGTTTATATTGGGGGCAGCAAAACTGCATCCACTGGGAGCTTCCACGGTTTCAAGACAAAGAACACAGTAAGTAAATAATGACTAATGTGGGTACAAATTAACATGTCTCAAGCATACATTATAATTGTAAATACATTATACAGCAATATAATTGAAGCAATTCTGTCAACATGAATCACACCAGTGTTGTTTTTAATTGTATTTATTTCAATTTCAGGCTGACAGCACAAACGTAACCAAGCACAAAAAGTTTGTTTCTGCCAGATGTGTACAGGCGTAAAAAACTAAAATTATTTTTTTATTGAATTTATTAAAAAAAGCAAGTAACATTCCATACAAACAAGAAAACAACCCCCATCAAAAAGAAAAAGAGGAAGGCCAACAGCCAGAATAAAACTTTAAGAGTGTAAAAGAGAGAGAAGAATTGTTTTCCCCAATATAAAAGTTTATTCCGAAATGTTATTAATTAGATCCTTCCAGGTTTTAAAATATAGCATATAACATCTGACTTAAAAGAGGTGGGCTAGGATTCTTCCAGTTGAGCAAGAAAAGTCTATGTGCTAGTAGTGAAGTAAAGGCAATTAGAGTTTCTTTGTCATTTTTCACTTTAAGCCCATCTGGGAGTACACCAAACACAGCTGTTAATGGATTAGGTGTGATTACGACACCAAGGCTGTCGGGATAGACATTTAACACTTGAATACCTGAAGCCTACAAAAAGACTCGTAATCCTAGGCCAATTTAACATTCCTTTGCACCTCTCCATTAGTGTCTTTTGTTTTGCAAATGTGTCATGCAGCACAAGCAGCAAGCAACCTGCTGTCCCATCCCCCCACCGCCACAACTCAACTCGGGCAAAAGGTTCTCCAAGCTAAAGTCTTCTTTATCTGAGTGTGAAGTGCCTGGAGCTATACAGAGTAAATAATATATCGTTATTTGGAACACATAGATTTCATGTGTGTTCTGTGTCTACAACGATCTATGTAAATGTAGGATGACAGGAAATGCGAGAAATGTTGAACATATACCTGTAAGTAAAACAAACTTTTGACATGAAGTGCGCTTTTATTCAAGAATATAACCGAAGAAAAAGAAAATGGGTCAGGGTATGATGCCGACACAGCTGCTTGGGTGGTGCAGCAGTAAGAACTGCAGACTCATAATCAAGAGGTCACAGGTTTGATTCCAGGCACTTCCTAGTTAGAACTTGAGAGTATCTTAACATTATTATTCAGAAATAAGACTAGTCTGTATGATGTACCTTTTAATAAGTCCTTATTTTTTCTTAGGAAAGACAATAGTTAATGCTTTGTGAAAAGCTGAGGTAGAATTTTATTGTCTCTAGGTTCCATAAATGTTGCCTATAAAAGGGAAGCTAACTTATTTGAAAATGTTTTATAAAATTGAGCAGGGTAGCCAGCAGGGCCTACTGCTTTCCCACTCTGAACTTAGTTTATAGCGTCTAGTAATTCTGAGAGTGTCATAGGTTTATCCAATTCCTCTGCATGGAGAATATCTACATGTGGTATCTGTAAATGCATGGAAAAAGGGATTAGATTGTGTCTTGTCTTCTTTAAACTGAATAGAATACAAGGACTTATAGTAGTCTCTAAATGTGTACATTATATTTTTATGGATAATGATTTCGTCTCCATCTGTGTTGGTAATTACTGGTGATGCACTGCAATTTATTTTTGTGAGAGATATGAAATAATCTGTCCTCTTAAAAATGCCTTCAGGGTTTCCCAGAGTACACCCGCAGAGACCTTTAGGGATGCATTTGTCTCCAGAAAATATTTAATTTTCTTGGATATGAATTCTGTACAGTTTTCATCAGCTAATGACAGGGGATTAAGGACCCAACTACGAGACAAGTGTGCAGGACATAATAAGTTAAGCTACATGACCAGGGAAGCGTGGTTGGAAATAACAATAGCATCGTATTTGTACAATTTGATAATGGTCAAAAAATTATTGTCTATGAAAAAATAGTTCTTGAGGAACAAGAATGAACTTGTGAGAAGAAGGAATATGCTCTAAGGTTAGGATTTAAAAACCTCCTTAAGTCTGACAAGTTCCATTAGATCCATTACAAGTTCCTTAAGATCCATTACAAATTGTGTAATTATTTTTGCAGTATTAGATGTTATCCATGTCTGGATTTAAAACACTATTAAAGTCTCTGGCCATTATCTATACTAATAAACGGCAAAGCCCTCACTGACTCACTGACTGACTGACTGACTCATCACTAATTCTCCAACTTCCC
>JANRMT010062806.1:57716323-57730209 GCA_026402145.1 Polypterus bichir lapradei | reverse complement strand
TGTGATATCGGAGACACTCAATATCTTTAAAATAATATTTAGGTTTTACTGTATATAAACAGTGTGTTCATATACATAATTTCAATGAATCTTACCTAATATCTAAGAGAATACAAAGGGATTATGCTGTATGACTCTGCGGGGAATATTTATAAACAGTGCGCGAGAGTTTATAAGGGCTTAAAATATATAAAAATAACCATACAAACATATGGTTTCTACTTCGCGGATTTTCACCTATCGCGGGGGGGTCTGGAACGCAACCCCCGCGATCGAGGAGGGATTACTGTATATCGAGAGAGATGACAACAACACTCATATCAATGACAAAACAATTACATTAACAATCATGTTACGTTATTTTTAAAATGTTTCCTTTTCTTTTTCATAACTTCTTTAACACACTACTTCTCCGCTGCGAAGCGCGGGTATTCTGCTAGTACTTTTATAAGTGTTCTCACTCGGGTCCCAATCCAAGTGGTTTGCTGTGTGGTGGGTGCAACAACACACTGTAAGTACATGCTCCCATCCTCTTTATCACATTAGGAACAGATGCAAATACTCTTTGGATGAAATCTCTATTATCCATGTTAGGTGAGTAATATTTATTAGAATCAGTTTAGTATTAAAAAAAATTGCAGATCACCATGACATATGTCGGATGCTATAAATGGGATAGATCCGTGTATTAAGATTCCCACACCCCTAGTTTTTTTTGTATAGCAATAGTGAAAGATTTCGCCAATCCAATCATTTTGAAACCAAAACGGTTTGCTCCTTACTTATTACGTGAGTCTCCTGTATAAATACTATCTTGGCATTTAAACCTGGTAAGTGAGTAAATACTTTTTCTTTAATTCCTGATTAAGACCTTTGACATTCCAGTTGACAAAGTTACTGTTTGGTCATAAAAGTATTGCTTCTGATCTTTTGTTGACATTTTGTAGTCTTCAGTTAAGGTAGTACATTTTTACATAACATAGCTTTGACCTAGATTTCATATTATCACCAGGTGTTGAAGCCTACTGTTGTGTTAGCATTAACAGTTTTTGGGGTCGAAAGGATAAATAATAGCAAAGCTCTCATTCTCTTTCTCAAACCCGCAACACCTTAAAGGCCACCCTCCCCCATTCTGCCTCCCCGAGTGAGGCAGACCACACTTCACAAAATCCTGGTCCTCTGACATGCCAAGAGAGAAAGAGCATGCCCAGTAGTATTCATGATATAGAAAACATGAGCAGGTAAATTTTGGTTAGCACGCAACAGACTACTGTGATGCCACATACCCACCATATATCCCACAGCAGTCTAAAACTTGGGCATCTAGTAGTCATGTCAAGGATAAACCAGAGTGAGTGAGAGAGACACAGACAAGACAGTACAAAAATAGACAGTTCTTTAATAAAGGCAAGGTGATATCAGAAATATCAAATATCAAAAGGTAAACTGAAAAACCACACTAACAAGCCCATCAGTCTACAGTTCCTTTGTGTATGAATAAATGTGAAGAAACACGGATTCCTAAAGACAAAAACACATTGACTCTAGTCCTTTTCCCTTCTCTCTTGTCTAGGCTATGTGAAGAGACTCGAATAACTTTCTAAATCAGAGACAAAATTAAAAGTAGCAAATCCTCAAAGTGCATTTCCCTTCTTGCTCTTTCAGGCTGTTCCACAGAACGAAAGGCTGATTATGAAAGAAAAATAACTCACCACAGCTCACCACATTGTCCCTGCTTTTCTGTGCTCTAGGTCATAATCAAGAGTAACTGCACTCCCTCCTATCTTTGTTCAGGAAATTCAGGAGTGCTGCAGTGCACCCTCCACTAATGACGACAACAAAGAAGAACTTTGACATCCATCCTCCCATTATATTCGCACCTGGGATCCCTTCCCCCAGTCCCAACAGACACCTCACCCAGGCCCTTCCAATTACCCAGTGTGGCTTCATTTATGTTGCTCTATGCACCATGCACCATATTTAAACAAAAATTAAAATATATAATTACACACACTCAAAACTGATGCCATAACACAACTACTGCTTAATAAAACATAGTCTGGTATAGGAGACATTTCACTGGCTATGACTTATTTGTAAAAGGACTGACAGAGGGAAGATGACTCTGTTCATTCCACTGGATTGGAAGTTAAATGTAAAGGGGACTGAATCTGTTTGAAAACCCTTTATAGAGTCCCCCTGTTGTCTAAAAACATTGTGTGTGACATTTTTGAAAATAACTAAACACACAAAATTTCTTTGTGTTTCCTTGCTTTAACATTGCAAATGTGACAATATAATTTTTTTTTTAATCAATTACTAACTTTGGATAATAAGTGTTCAGAATATATGTCCACATCTTTTCTGCACATTTGCCTACATTTTCAAAACATTATAAACACTAAAGAATTCCATCTTCTTTCTTTACATTTAATAAGTACGTTTGCTTTGCAATTATTAAATGTCCTCTGTCAATCAAGTAATCCTTAAATTGCACAATTAGAAAAAATGATTTTTGCTCTACAGGGGCAGTGAATCATAAAGGTTTCGCAGATTGTCTTGAGTAGGCTCTACCATGAAGTTGGCTGTGATATGGCTAGAAACTCTTAAGTAAGGTATCAGGTATGCAGCAAAAGCCACAAAACTCTTTTTGAGATGAGGGACCTTTAGCGCTAAATCCTATACAACAAAAGCAAGGTTTTAAACAGTTCACTGAGATGTTACATGTACGGATAAAGTTTAATTCTAGAAATGTGAAAGATTTCAAAATTCCCCATGAACATGTCATCAAGCAAACAAATCTCATTATGGTATGAGTGACACCACACAAATAAGTGACTTTGACAGCCAGACAAAATAAACCAACAGGAATGAAGAGTGCTTGCGTGTGCCAGTTCACGTAATCATCCCTCTGCCACCCACACCATGGCAGATTACTGACAGACCACTGCAGACAGTCAACACACACGCATACAAAAACTGCCATTGCCCCCAGGCAACCTTTTACAGGGCGAGTGAGCAGAAAACCACAGTCTCAGCCACTTACAGAGCATAGCCATTCATAATGTCATATCGCTGCCCATCATTTAGGCTGCACCTTTATAATGAGTTAAAAAAAAAAAAAAAAACTGCAGTACAGAAATAGCCAGTGGCCTCATAATAAGCAACCATGCTTATCTCTTTTAGGTCAAAAGAGCAATGTTAATAATGGACAGCTCACAACAACTTTTACACTACAGTTAATCATTCTGAAAATATAACAGCTAATTAAGCAAAACAAAGAAATGTCTAAATGTCCATTCATCCACTTATTGAACTGGCTTAATACAATTTTAGGTAATATCAGATATAAAGCAGGAAAAAAATGAGGATAGTATGCCTATTCAAACATAGAAGTACTCTCTCTCACAATTGTTTCATTTGAGATGAGATACAAAGTAAAAGTAAAATCATACATACTCATCAAACTCCACACAGAAAGTATGTATGTATGTTTTGTAAATAAAGAGCAAAATACTCAAAGGCATAGAAATTCATTAAAAAGCATTTAAGAAAGGAGGTCGGAGAGGGAGAAGGGCAAAATCAGAAATCTTTTGACGGAGATTCATGTGCTAAGCCACTGGCAAAAGCAATAGAAGCATCACAAAGAAAACCTTCAGCAGCCATCCAGTAAAGGACAGGAGCTTAAGGTAACCTAGTATTAATATAAATAAATTTACTGAGCTTAGGAACGAAATATGTATTAATTTAGGGTTCTGGGGCAAAACTGTATTGAATTTCCGTCAGGATGTCCAGGAAGCTATAGAGTGGAAAAGTATTTTTGGGATTCCACACTTATGACCTGAGAAATGGGAGGAAAACAGACTGTTACCGGTTATAGCAGAAGCTAGGGAGTAACAAACACAATTTAATCAATGCCGGAGTGGGAGTAAGAAAGTGGTGTTACCCAAAAATGAGTCAAGATCAGCATTGGTATCTGTACCAGTAACAAATTCATATTTAGGAAATTTAGGAATTTAGCTGCTCAGATTTAGGAAGAAAGTACCACAGAAAAGGGTGAAAGCATATACAGCAATAAATCCTTTTTTTTTTTTTTTTTTTAATACCACCATGTTCAGACGGGAGATAACAGAACCTTTTTTCAGAATCACATCCAGAACACAGGACCTTAATCTAAAGGGGAGTATTGGACGGCAGAAGATATAGACAACCATGTAACACTTAGTAGCAGCATGTGTAAAATTTTGCTTCAATAATTTGATCTCAGTAAAATAACAATATTAATGTGTTGTCTGTGAAAGAAAAAATAAAATTCACTCAAAAAAATACCTTTTCTAAAAAATTCACAAGGTTTTATCATTCCAGGATGGTGCATTTAAATTAACCATGGTCTAAAACGAACAAAACAGTGAAGCTTGAAGAAAATACACATAGAATTAAATGCCAAAACAGCAAAATGAAACCCAGCAACAGCAAGCACCCAACAGTCACCCACAACCTCAAAAAATGTTTTGCAGAAAAAGCCACTATCTCAAAAAACTATGTAGAACACATACCCGCATGCTCTGAACAGCGACTGGTGCAAGCATTTTAAACATCAGTTGTAAAACAGGAACACAAACCTTGGTTTCAGGAGTACTCATTCCCAAAACACTCACTACTTTGTCTGAGGTAGACAGTATGCGTTAGGGAAATCCATCAAACACAGGAGCTTGGGATGCTAGCAGCTAAAAGCACAAATCTAGCCACCTCACTCCATAAGGGGCAAAAAAAGATGAAAAAGAAAAAAAAAAAATACACAAAAAAACTAATGAACACTAACCAGCATTCCTCTACCAAGTGTACCACTAACAATGAGAATGCAAATTATAAGGACTTAATCTAAAACACTAAGGGATAGTGAGTCCTCAAAGGATCATGTTAGAAAAAACTTGACCAGCATTAAAAAAGCCAGCCAGGCTGACTTCATAACGTAACAGCTTGGAGTAGTCATGGCAATGTATCACTGGAGAACTCAAGGCTGAAGATATTCTGTGGAGAAGAAACACAAGAAAAGTACCAAGTGATTCAAAGTTGTCTAAACTTTTGTTTGCCTCAGCTGTAAGTCATGAAATCTATTCTTACCCTGTAGCGGGTGCCACATGTGCTATTGTCCTGTTGTCAGTTTGCGTCTCCTTAGGATGTGCATCAAGAAATGGGTTACTAAGAGTTCTCCAAAAATGGGGAAATGTGTCTTTAAGGGGAAGACACAACATGAATAGGACGGTTGGGGTAACCGTAAAAGAAGGAGGGGGGCGGCGGGGGAGGGAGAGAGAGAGAGAGAGAGAGAGAGAGATCGAGCGCTGGAGCTAGGAGAATCAACGAATTACCACCAAGAATCAACCTGCTGGAAGAAGGTTTTATTTTACTCAGCAATACAAGGGAGATATGTTTCTGAAGACAAACTTTTTTTTGGTTTTACCGGGGCAATCAACCTTTTGGAACCAGTGGGACAGACACCTTGCTTGGGAACTGCAAGGACAGTGATCTAATTTGGGAAACTGGGTTTCTCAGGCGAGAACATCTCGCACCATAATTTGTGGAAGGTTGTTTTCGATTTTTGTTATGTAGTTAAACGGTTTTCTGTCAATATGTAAATGTATCTTTCTTTTTTTTCTCCTTTCATCACTTTAATGCTTATTGTCTTATGCTGATCTGGAGCATGGGGTCAAAAATAAGGATGAGTGTTGGTCACGTTACCCCGAAAGATTTTAATAACGAACTGCTTTTCTCTAGCGGTATTCTGATCGTAGTTCTCCCGGGGTGGTGGTATAACTCCTTAAGAAAAGCTTGGCACAGAAAGAAAAAGACTAAAGAGGTAACTGCTATTTAAACAGGGTGCTCATTACTCTTCAAGCAGTGGCCATTCTGGCACTAAAGTTCAGAAAAAAAAAAGTAATTTTATGCCCTTCAAAAGTGGTGCTGGTTTGAAATTTTCAGAGTAGTGATTAACTTTGATGTAGTCTTGATAAGCACACTGTAATTGCTTGGGGTGCACTTTGTTATCTTGTGTATTATATACTCTGTGCACTCTTGCTTTACAGAAGGCTGAAAAGTAAGAGAAGAGAAAATAGCTGGCCAGAGATGCTATAGAAAAGCCATCATATTGTTTCCTGCCCAGCCAATCCTATGATGAATAGTTTCAGGTTATTAGTACATTGACAATCTCCCATCACTGTAAGCTTTGCTGTTGACCACTCCACCTACCTGTGATCATCTTATTATGGCTGTCGGTCATTGCCTTATCAGAGTTGTCTTTCCACAGCATCTGGAGGCCAGCCCTCAAGGCATTCATATCAGCTCAGAGTTCAATGTAGTTCTGATGGATGAAGTCATTCATTGATGTAATCATCTGTTTCCTAATGGGCTTGTTTCTGCTGTTCTTATTGGAGTACTTTAAGCTACCGTCATAGCATTGTTCTGGCAATTATATAAACATTTTTAAACTAGTATAATCCAGTTCAGAATTGTGGAGGGTAGAGTCTATCACTTATGTATGAGGCAAGAACCACCACATTACTTTTCAACGGGAAGGGTAGAGAGTCCAATCAACTATAACATGCACATTTTTTGGATGTGCAAGGAAAAAGTGAGTTCCTGGAGAAAACCCATGGAAACACCAAGAATGCACAAGAATGTGCAAACACCACACAGACAGTGACGAGGCTGATAAGCAAATCCAGACTTCTAAGGCTGTGAAACAATAATGTAAACAACACTGCATTTTGATTTGCAGCATACTTCCTTCAAGCCACTTAAAAACTGTATGTGTAAAGTTCTGTTTCTGGACTACTCTAGCGCCTTCAACACCATCCAGCCTCTGCTCCTTAGGGAAAAGCTGACAGAGATGGGAGTAGATTCATACCTGGTGGCATGGATCGTGGGCTCTTACAGACAGACCTCAGTATGTGCGTCTCGGGAACTGCAGGTCTGACATTGTGGTCAGCAACACAGGAGCGCCGCAGGGGACTGTACTTTCTCTGGTCCTGTTCAGCCTATATACATCGGACTTCCAATACAACTCGGAGTTCTTCCACGTGCAAAGGTTCGCTGACGACACTGCTGTCGTGGGCTGCATCAGGAGTAGGCAGGAGGAGGAGTATAGGAACCTGATCAAGGACTTTGGTAAATGGTACGACTCAAACCACTTACACCCGAACACCAGCAAAACCATGGAGCTGGTGGTGGATTTTAGGAGACCCAGGCCCCTCCTGGACCCCATGATCATCAGAGGTGGCTGTGTGCAGAGGGTAGAGACCTATAAATACCTGGGAGTGCAGCTGGATGACAAATTGGACTGGACTGCCAATACTGATGTTCTGTGCAAGAGAGGACAGAGCCGACTATACTTCCTTAGAAGACTGGCGTCCTAAAACATCTGCAATAAGATGCTGCAGATGTTCTATCAGACGGTTATGGTGAGTGCCCTCTTCTACGCGGTGGTGTGCTGGGGTGGCAGCATAAAGAAGGACGATGCCTCACGCCTGGACAAACTGGTGAGGAAGGCAAGCTCTATTGTAGGCATGGAGCTGGACAGTTTGACATCCGTGGCAGAGCGATAGGCGCTGAGCAGGCTCCTGTCAATCATGGAGAATCCACTGCATTCACTGAACAGTATCATCTCCAGACAGAGGAGCAGCTTCATCGACAGACTGCTGTCACTGTCCTGCTCCACTGACACACTGAGGATATCGTTTCTCCCCAACACTATGCATCTCTTCTATTCCACCTTTGGGGGGCGGAGAAAGGAGTGGCTTGGGGGGATGTAAACGTTAACATTATACAAAGTTATTGTCTGTTTAACATGCATTTTTATCACTCTTTAATTTAATATTGTTTTTTATCAGTATGCTGCTGCTGGAGTATGTGAATTTCCCCTTGGGATTAATAAAGTATCTATCTATCTATTTATTTACCTATTCCATGAATATTTTTTTAATCTCCTCAATAAAATTAAGCCATAAAGGGTAGAGATGGCATCTTCCTTTCAGCCATTTTCTATTTGCTGTCTCTTCATAGCTAGACTGCTATGAGTAGAGTGGGGCCATCTTTAACTAGCTGCCAAATTTGAATGTGGAATGGTAAGGTGAATCTTAGATGTTGTCTAAGATGCATGTCACATAATTCCTCACATTATTATTTTTAAAATCCAGCACGAACCACTAAAGTTCTTAATGCAAGTGTGCCAGACTTCTGGGGTCCAGGTTGGCTATAGTGAATAAAAACACTTTCCTTCCAATTTCTTAATCTTTATTAACTGACCATTCTGCATAGTGAGATGTCTCTCCCAACGTTTGTTTAACATCTCAAATATAAATAATATAATAGTATGGTAATGTGATACAAATAAATTAGGCAACAGCAAACCAGTTATTCGAGCAACAACTTCATTACCATGTCATTAAATAGCTCTTAGTAGAAGATTTAGAAAAAAATAAAAACATTTCAGAGATACAGTAGTTCATTTTTGCAAAGTAGTAAAATATACAGTGGGAAAGAAATTCTGACAAGAAAAATGACAACAGAAATAAGAATAAACAGATCTTCTAATTAGACAAGTTCCAATAACCATAAAAATGAGTTTCTAAAAAAGAAAGGAAAAAAAAAAGACTTGAGTAAATATCTACATCATTGTAAACCTCCAGGACCCTGACTAGCCAACACTACCTTAGTGCCATAACGCTACTCAAAACAATTTTTGTCAATTCTGGTACAACTCACGAAGCTTGACTCATTCCCTTGCAAATTTAAATCTTGTAAATTACTTCCATCCTCTTCCGTGACCTGCCATGAAGTCAAAATAACACCAGATCAAGCTGTGAATATCACATCTGGAATGCAGTTAATTTATTTTATGTGTGCTGAATAACCAGAACCTAATTTATGCTTTCAAACTTATTTTTTAAAAGTAAATGTAATCATTTTCTTATTTTTTGCTACAAAATATAACCTCCAGTCACCTGAAGAGTATGCCATCTTCACTAAAACGGCATTAAGCAGTGAATGTGCCACAGAACAAGGCAGCAAGTGAAAGTTCTGAAGTTAACTTCAACAAATGAGGAATACAGCCGTTATATGTGCCAATGTAGGAAGGTAGAGGTTGCTAGGGAGCAATAAACCCTTATAAGGTGAAGTGCTCCAGCTGTGCAGAGAGCAGGGGCACCACTGAAAGAAAAAGAACGTTAACAGTCTGAGCAAAAATAGGCAATGTTCCCACACAATGACAGAGAACAGGTGACCTACCAGATGTCAGGAAAGCCTGTCCATCTCTTTACAGTGACGGGGTGCCAATAAGGGCTGGCACAAGACAAAAAAATACCTTTTGGCCACCAGAGGGCAGGAAGGAGTTCCTCTTTCTGGATGTCTGACAGGAAGCCTGCAAACCTCCAGGCTATGTATGGATAACTATTTTATATAAACTGTACTTAGCTTGTTATATGTTTAACCATTAGAGACCACCAGTTAGATCTGCACAAACATTGAAAGAATGTTATGTAAACTTCTCAGGAGCAGTGTGTTTGGCAAGCCACAATGAGGATCTAGGGTGGAAGATTCTAGAAAACAAACCTCTAGTGGTAACAGGTTAGAATGCCACTGAAGATGTAAGGGCTTTTAAATCATGTAACAAAAGAAAGCAGGTACTTTTACCACTGAAAGGAATGCATGAATATATACACAGGACTGTTATCAGAAAAAATAAAATAAAAAATACAGTAAATCCTGGGAGAGGTTGGGATTCTACCAACAGACAAAGAACATCAGACAGTAACCATACAAATATATCTTCACTTTGTCTTGCTCTGCCCTGAGGTAACAGTGTCTGCGCCTTGGTTAGATGAAGAAACATACTTAAAAGGCCTTGATGTAATCATCTGTTTCCTAATGGGCTTGTTTCTGCTGTTCTTATTGGAGCACTTTAAGCTACCGTCACAGCACAAGTAGCATAACTGAGCCTAGCTCTGGCAGTCATATAAACATTTTTAAACTAGCATAATCCATTTCGGAGTTATGGAGGGCAGAGTCTATCACTTAGGTATGAGGCAAGAACCACCACATTACTTTTCAACGGGAAGGGTAGAGAGTCCAATCAACTATAACATGCACATTTTTAGGATGTGCAAGGAAAAAGTGAGTTCCTGGAGAAAACCCATGGAAACACTAAGAATGTGCAAACACCACACAGACAGTGACGAGGCTGATAAGCAAATCCAGACTTCTAAGGCTGTGAAACAATAATGTAAACAACACTGCATTTTTATCTGCAGCATACTTCCTTCAAGCCACTTAAAAACTGTATGTGTAAAGTTCTCTTGATACTAAAATAATTCAACACATACATAGACTGTAATTTCTGGAACACAGCAAATAAAATACAGCACTCCCTCGCTATATCGCGCTTTGACTTTTTCGGCTTCACTCCATCGCGGATTTTAAACGTAAGCACATCTAAATATATATCACGGATTTTTCGCTGATTCGCGGATTTCTGAGGACAATGGGTCTTTTAAATTTATGGTACATGCTTCCTCTGTTGGTTTGCCAAGTTGATTTCATACAAGGGACGCAATTGGCGGACGGCTGAGAAGCTACCCAATCAGACTACGTATTACGTATTAAATAAAACTCCTCAATGATATACGATATGCTTCCTGTGCGGTGCTTCGCATACTTCGAACAGCACGCACTGATTTTTGATTGTTTGCTTTTCTCTCTCTCTCACTCTCTCTGACATTCTCTGCTCCTGACGGAGAGGGTGTGAGCAGAGGGGCTTTTCACACGCTGGCCTAGAGGATACGGACGCTCCTCTATTAAAAATGCTGAAAGACTACCTTCACATTGCTCCATTCCTTGCAGCTGCTTTGTCCGGCGGTGCTTTACATACCTAAAAGCCCGAACAGCCCTATTGATTTTTGATTGTTTGCTTTTCTCTCTCTCTGTCTCTCTTTCTCTCTCTGACATTCTCTGCTCCTGACGCGCACTCCTTTGAAGAGGAAGATATGTTTGCATTCTTTTAATTATGAGACGGAACTCATCTCTCTTGTCACGGAGCACAGTTTAAACTTTTGAAAAAGAGACAAATATTTGTTTGCAGTGTTTTAAGTCCCTGTCTCTACAACCCCCTGTGTTTCTGTGCAAATCTGTGACCCAAGCGTGTCAATATAAAAATAACAATATAAACATATGGTTTTTACTTTGCGGATTTTCACCTTTCGCGGGGGGTTCTGGAACGCAACCCCCGCAATCAAGGACAGATCACTGTATAAATAAAGAATCCTACTTCGCGGAAATTCATTTATCGCGGTAGAGTCTGGAACTGATTAACCGCGATAAACGAGGGCCGACTGTATTCTGAGGGGCTGATAATTTGGGTGTCTGCTTATCTCACTTTGGTTGGCTTCTCTACAGATTCACTCCCATGTAAACAAATCTAAAACACAAAACGAGAACCAAAAGTGCAGACACACCTCACCTATAATGCATTGGAAATTTGAAATTGCATGTCTTGGTAAAAGGTTCCTTAATTTGTCTTTATGCTACTCCCAAGTCAAAGCTTACTTCGAGTTGAGAAGATAATGATCAGAAGAGTGAAGAAAGTGAAACATCAATAATTAACCCAAAGGGCAGGAAATGAATAGGAAAAGCTACAAATTAAAAAATGAAGGTCAAGAGCTTGAATAAATTTTGACACAAGTGTGAGAAAAATATGACTATTTTGGTAAATAGAAAGAAGTTTTATTTGTTAGAGTGTAAGCCTAATTTTGCAATCAAGGATTAGCAGCAGGCGAGAAAAGACTTTAACACATAATTGTGCTGCAGTCTTCTGTTATACTCTGGAACTCCAAATTTCTTTGACTCAGTAAACATACAGCAACACTATTATGCTCATAAGTGGATATATACAGTTATTACCTGATAAATTACTGAAGCAGTTCTGAGCAGCCACTCCACTTAAACAGATACTGTGAAGGGATTTAGGGTGTCAAAGCATCAGGCACCCTAGTCCAAGGTCAAGCCTTACTACAGCATTTATCTTCCTTATTCCTTCCAACCACTGTATGTATCCTTTCGCCATTAGCATATGCTACAATATTCAATTTGCAGTTGAGAAGGGAATCTACTGCATTTATGCTTGTTATAAAACAGCTGCCAGTTGCTTTTGTCAACAAAGATTATGGCAAATCTGTTTGATAACAACATGCTTTTTTAGGTTTTTCCTGTGTCAGTATAGGTTATCTCCAAGTACTCCAGTTTCCCAACACACTCCAAAGACATGTTGCTTAGTTTAATTAGCAACTCTAAACCGGCTTTGTAGTAGTGAGCATGGCTAAATGTGTTAGGGTGCCCTGCACTGGAAAGACAAGCCATCCAAGTTTGAATCCTTTCCTGCATAAGGAATTAGCACTGAATGAGAGATGCTAAGTTTGACTGGAACAACCTAATATGACTTTCACTGACAATGTCACTACTTGAAAATAAATCTTTGACTTTTTAGCTACTGAGCAGGATCAAGAAAGAAAAATCCATTGCTAATGACTTTTGTTTTATACTCTTAAAAAAGACAAACAGCATTATATTAAAACAAGAAATAAAGTTAAAATATTCCTAAAATTTCAAATAAAATGTAAATTTTACTAATTTTAAATATTTTAAGATTAATGTAGATAGGAGTAAAATGTGACTGAAGATTAAAAATTAAGAATAAATGAAAAAGCAGAAGGCAAAACCAACAATGTATTGCCAAACTATTGCACTCTGCCCTAAACTATGTCACTTGACAACTAAGCTGTATCCCCAGTCAAGATTAAGTAAGTGTAAGTGACGCCTACACTGAATTGCACTTCAGGAGGGGTAGCACGATAAATATAATAACGAACGTAACACACATTGTAGGCATGTTCTAGCAAACTATTTCAGTATCCACTATGCTTGATAAAAAATGGAGAAAGTGTATGTCTCAACAATGGGCAGCTAGACATTGTAGCATATGAGATACTTTTCCTGAACACTTCTCCCAGACAAGTGGAACATTATATTTTTTCGTGTTTGTCTGATTTATTGTTAAATAGTAATACAAAATCGCTACTGTACCCAGTTGTCACAAACTCTGGTCATTCCCTAAGCTCAGTCACATACAATAATGTTAAGAACAGATAACTTATATGTTCTCAGGCCTGCTTAATAAAATTGAGGATCACAAAGAGACCAAAATTTCTCTGTATGAACAAGCATTAAGATCCTGGACAGGGCACTAGTTCATTACAAGGCACACTCCTGCATACAGACCCATTATCATAGTCACTGCCTATTTATAGCACACATTAAGAAAGAACGATGTCATCCGTTCGGAACAGACAAACACAGAATGATTTTATATTTTATTTTATATATTCGTATAGCCCTATCTGAAGGCTTAATCTCTTTCTCTCTATTATATTTTTGTCCATATTTTCATGCATTGAAAGGAAGTGATGAACCACTAGAATGTGTTGCAAATGTTGAAAAATCAAATTATAACCTTTCAAAGACTTACCAGGGCATACTAAAAGTTTGGCATGTGATTTACACCCAGATTCAGAATATTTTCTCAGTGATATGAGAAACAGAATAGTGCATTTCAAATGACATCCATTTCTAAAGTACAAGGACAGCTGTATCACCATTATCTTAGACTAGCAGAATATCCGCGCTTCACAGCGGAGAAGTAGTGTGTTACAGAAGTTATGAAAAAGAAAAGGAAAAATTTTTAAAATAACGTAACATGATTGTTAATGTAATTGTTTTGTCATTGATATGAGTGTTGCTGTCATATCTATCTATCTATATATTATATATATATATATATATAT
>JANRMT010062806.1:57680237-57715923 GCA_026402145.1 Polypterus bichir lapradei | reverse complement strand
GTAAGTGTTCGGCAAGGCAGCTGAAGCGCTGCATTATGGGATCTGTAGTTTATTGTGTTACCAGCGCTTCATATATTGTGCTACCAGCGCTTCAGCGTGGGCACACGTGGACAAAATTGTTGGTACCCTTCAGTCAATGAAAGAAAAACTCAAAATGGTCACAGAAATAACTTTAATCTGACAAAAGTAATAATAAATAAAAATTCTATGAAATTTAACTAATAAAAGTCAGACACTGCTTTTCAACCATGCTTCAACAGAATTAATAAAAAAAAAAAAAACTCATGAAACAGGCCTGGACAAAAATGATGGTACCCCTAGAAAAGACTGAAAATAATGTGACCAAAGGGACATGTTAATCCAAGGTGTGTCCACTAATTAGCATCACAGGTGTCTACAATCTTGTAATCAGTCAGTGGACCTATATATAGGGCTCTAGGTAGTCACTGTGTTGTTTGGTGACATGGTGTGTACCACACTCAACATGGACCAGAGGAAGCGAAGGAAAGAGTTGTCTCAGGAGATTAGAAAGAAAATTATAGACAAGCATGTCAAAGGTAAAGGCTATAAGACCATCTCGAAGTAGCTTGATGTTCCTGTGACTACAGTTGCACATATTATTCAGAAATTTAAGATCCATGGGACTGTAGCCAACCTCCCTGGACGTGGCCGCAGGAGGAAAATTGATGACAAATCAAAGAGACGGATAATACGAATGGTAACAAAAGAGCCCAGAAAAACTTCTAAAGAGATCCAAGGTGAACTTCAAGCTCAAGGAACATCAGTGTCAGATCGCACCATCCGTCGTTGTTTGAGCCAAAGTGGACTTCATGGGAGATGACCAAGGAGGACACCATTGTTGAAAACAAATCATAAAAAAGCCAGACTGGAATTTTCCAAACTACATGTGGACAAGCCACAAAGATTCTGGGAGAATGTCCTATGGACAGATGAGACAAAAATTGAACTTTTTGCCAAGGCACATCAGCTCTATGTTCACAGACGGAAAAATGAAGCATATCAAGAAAAGAACACTGTCCCTTCTGTGAAACATGGAGGAGGCTCTGTTATGTTCTGGGGCTGCTTTGCTGCATCTGGCACAGGGTGTCTTGAATCTGTGCAGGGTAGAATGAAATCTCAAGACTATCAAGGGATTCTAGAGAGAAATGTGCTGGCCAGTGTCAGAAAGCTTGATCTCAGTCGCAGGTCATGGGTCTTGCAACAGGACAATGACCCAAAAAACACAGCTAAAAACACCCAAGAATGGCTAAGAGGAAAACATTGGACTATTCTAAAGTGGCCTTCTATGAGCCCTGACCTCAATCCTATTGAGCATCTTTGGAAAGAGCTGAAACATGCTGTCTGGAAAAGGCACCCTTCAAACCTGAGACAACTGGAGCAGTTTGCTCATGAGGAGTGGGCCAAAATACCTGCTGAGAAGTGCAGAAGTCTCATTGACAGTTACAGGAATCGTTTGATCGCAGTGATTGCCTCAAAAGGTTGTGCAACAAAATATTAAGTTAGGGGTACCATCATTTTTGTCCATGCCTGTTTCATGAGTTTATTTTTTTAAATAATTCTGTTGAAGCATGGTTGAAAATCAATGTCTGACTTTCACTGGTTAAATTTCATAGAATTTTTATTTATTACTACTTTTGTCAGATTAAAGTTATTTCTGTGACCATTGTGAGTTTTTCTTTCATTGACTGAAGGGTACCAACAATTTTGTCCACGTGTGTATATGGACGTGGCCGCAGGAGGAAAATTGATGACAAATCAATTGTCAATCAATTGTATATAAAATGATCTCGCGGGCCGGATATAATTACACGCCGGGCCGGATGTGGCCCGCGGCCCTTGATTTTGACACATATGGACTAAATAGAACTTGAAAAGATATATTTTTTCGAATGTGATCGCACAATTCAGATCGAGTTGACGCGCACTACAGTACATCGAGCCTGTGTGCTATTGTGGTTTTGCCCGCATGCCTCAATAAGTCACCCTCCCCTCGCTCTTACTATTTTACCGTTCATCTAATGAATACACTGAGTATGGCTTTACCAAAACAATCATTGATCGCGAATAAAGTATTCATTATTCATGAAGCTTCAATAGGTGATCTGTCTTTCTGCGTTAACCGCATGCGTTTTCATACGTCTCAAACTAAGGGGATGCGAGGTTAAAATAAATCGAGAAGCGCGCGTACATACTTAGTGCATCCCCTCTCGGGAATCGAACCTCGGACGTGGGCGCTACAGGCGAATGCTCTACTATTGTGCCACGGCGTGTGGTTTGTCTATTTGAGCGTAGCAGTGTAATTCGGGTTTTGTTCAGCACTCTTTGGAACTGTTGCTTTTTGTCTGCGCACTGCGTCAGTTCACGTGAGCTGCTGAATATGGTTTTATATGTCACTCGCTCGCTTCTAATTGTTTCGCTGCCTTAATTATATAATGCATGTTTTCTTCAGCGCGTTCTTCCTGGTTTTCTACGTAATGCGTGATTACGTGAGAGGCGTGATGATGTCACACGAAACTCCGCCCCTCGAGCTGAACTGCATTACAGTAAATGGAGAAAAATAGCTTCTAGTTATGACCATTATGCATAGAATTTCGAAATGAAACCTGCCCAACTTTTGTAAGTAAGCTGTAAGGAATGAGCCTGCCAAATTTCAGCCTTCTACCCACACGGGAAGTTGGAGAATTAGTGATGAGTCAGTGAGTGAGTGAGTGAGGGCTTTGCCTTTTATTAGTACAGATAATTTCAGAGGTGAAGCCAAGTAACACAACTACTTTTTAATAAAATGCAAAATAGATCAAAATTGGGAAAGGGTACTATGGTGCACAACAAATGAAGAAAGAGAAGCTATAGGCCAGGAATAATAGCTAGAGATAGGAAGCTGCAAAGAAATCCATATAACTTTGGGGTGAAGAGAGCTAGAGTGTGGGAGTCATTCATTGCATAAGCAATACAAAGTTAACAGCAAATCAGAAAAATAATTAATAAAAGGAATAAACAAACAGCAATTAGATAATCCTCCACAATCAAATTATTATTTTCAGTGCCATCAGTTCCTTACCTGATAATGAAAGCACCACGCATATCTAGAAGTTTCCTCTCCATACTGAAGCGCCTCAAAAGTTTGATCATAAACTTGTAGAAGTAAGAGTTCATACTGGGGGTTGAAGGGGAACAATCACCAGATTTTGGCCCTAAATGTCAGGAAAACAGAACAGGAAGTATAACCAAGTAGGATTTTGCACTGTGCACAAGTCAAAAAAAATGTCAACTATCAAAAAATGTTTTAGGTTAGTAGTCAAATTTGAAATGTATTCTTGAACTAAAAAGAAAAAAAATTAATGGTGTCTTCTAAACTGTGCACATTACATTCATGAATACAATTGGGTCCAATGTTAGATCAGACTGGGTGAATAGGAAAAAAAACATCTCACTCACCCAAATTCAAGTATTGTGTGTGTCAGGAAAAGAACTAGGGGCTTGTGGAAACCAATTCAAATTTCAATTTGCAAATAACCATTAAAAAGTAATATACCAGATTTGAATAGATATACAGTACAAATACAAATACAACATTAGTGGCAGGTCTGGACAGGATCCAGACCTAGTCAATAACTGTTTTGGGAAGTGATAGGCCTGTACACTAGCACCCATTTCCTGTTATTGAAAACACCAACAAATATGCATGTAAGGATGACTATTATGAAAATGCCTTTCTAATCTCACTGAGCCATTCTCTGCCTTGGTAATCAGATCCATATGCCTGCTGACCAATTCAGAAACCAGTGACAGGGACAGACAGGAAATTTCTGCTAACTTAGCTTATAGGGGTCTTACAAAGCATCTTTAAAGGGTGGAAAGGTGAAAAGGATACAAGCATTTCCCATCATATAGTACACGGACTAACTATGGGGGAAAAGAAAGAAAAATGTGTGCTTAGCTCACACTGCCAAAATACAACAGAAAGGGTTAAAGTGCAAAATGCAGATGGTTAAGATGTTATAATTGGCTACCAGTAAATTAGTTCTTCACAGCAGGAAAGACAGGCATCTCATGATCTGAATTCTTGAAATGAGATCAGTACTGAAAGTTTGCCACACAATGTAGCATAATGCAGAAGATAGAGAGTATTAATAACCAGATACAAGGAACTAGAGCCAAATAAACTAATACAGATAAAGTTACAAAAAATTACTTATTTTATATATGTGCTTAGATGCTTCTCATTCCATCTAATATTTTTTATTTTTACCATTTAAACGTAAATTCACTATTGTTGGGGCCTAAGCCTAATCTGTCCACACTTGCATGCACACCAAAAGCCAGATCCAACAGTTCCATTACAGGGCACACTCCTGAACACACCCACATTCACTCACATTAGGTAATTTTCACCTGAAGCACACATTTTTGAGATGCAGAAGTACAACTGGAAAATGAACAGAAGAAAAAATACATATACTGGAAGAATTCATAATCTACATATACAGATAGTGACTTGGCTGAGAAACATTTTTCATATTTTAGTGATAACTGACAAAATGTAGACATGAAGTATATTATAATGTGTGAAGCCTGAAATCCAAATATCAAATAAACACTTTCACAAAAAGTACACATATAACAAAACAAGTGCACTTTAAATCAAGAATATAACCAAAGAAAAAAGAAAGCAGGTTACAGAAGGCTGCTGATACAACAGCTTACATGGTGCAATGCTAAGAACTGCTGACTCCCAATCAAGAGGTCGCAGTTTCGATATCAGCTACATCCTAAATTTACCATTTTGTGGTTCTTGTAAGGTTAGCTTTTTTTTTTTATTCAGTTTTGCTATAACAGAGGTGAACTCAGATGAGGATGAGGGTTCTACACTGGAGAAAGAGAACAGAGAAGCCCTCCCCACAAGAAGCGTCCACTCACATATAAGAACAAAACAGATGTAACAGGCGTAAAGGCAAAAGATGGATGGTACCGTTAGGATGCAGGATGAGGTCCGGCGTCATCCTGCTAGTCAGTCTACCACACACCTGTCCTTCAAAAAAACAGCACGGCTTACAGAGCTCGCCAACGTATCGTGCAAAGTCCTGTTAGTGATTATGTTTCATGATAGTCTTTACATAAAAAACATTTATATGTTTGTTATATAAAGGCCAGATTGAATGTTATTTACCTTGATTTAGTTACTTATCTTCTTACATTGTAAAGTCATAAGTAGACTGCAGAGCTTCCTGTGCTTGATCAACAAGGGCATGCTCACAAATTACACGTGTAATGCCATGAAAAATCCCTGCTGACACTTCAGTACGCAAGCAATGGTACGTGAATGCAGTTAGACTTCTTTTTTGGGCACATACACCACCCACATCTAAACACTAGCATGGAGAGTTGCTCAAGTACTGAACAGTCTATTGCTGCAGGTGGAAGCTGCTGCCACTGTACTTTGTACATAAAAGTCAGATCAAATGTTATTTAACTTGATTTATTTACTTATCTTTACAGTGTAAAGTCAAAAGTAGACTGCAGAGCTTCCTGTGTTTGATCAACACATGCACGCTGACAAACTACATGTGTACTGAAGTGACTTCAGCTGCAGGTGGAAGCTCCTGTCACACCCTACGCAACTGTGTTTGAGCTTATTTAGGAAACGATCCCAGTCACCCCATGGGAGAAAAATGCCTGCTGACACTTCAGTACGCAAGCAATGGTATGAGAATGCAGTTGGACTTCTTTTTTGGGAACATACACCGTCCACATCTAAACACTAGCGTGGAGAGTCATTTGCATACTAAGAGTCTATAAATTAACCAAGGTAAATAACATTCGATCTGGCTTTTACATAACAAACATATAAATGTTTCTTATGCAAAGACCATCAGAAAATAATCACAAACAGGACTTTGCACGATACGTTGGCAAGCTCTGTAAGCCGTGCTGTTTCGTTGAAGGATAGGTGTGGGGCAGACTGACTGGCATCCAAACAGTGCCATCTTTTGACTTGTGCAACTTTGTTGTTCTTATATACAAGTGGACATTTCTTGTGGAGAAGACATCTGTTCTCTTTGTCCGATGTAGAACCCTCGCCCTCATCTTAGTTCACCTCTGTTATAGCACATTTATTTGAAAACAGCAGTGTCAGTTCGGGACAAGCATGAACGCGACTGAGAGAATAAAACTGAATAAAAAATAAAAAATGCTAACCTTTACAAGTACCATACATTTAAACCGGCTGTTACAGACTCAAATATAATGCATGTGTTTATTGTATAACGTGGGGGCTCCGCCCCCTACTCTCTTTGCTCGCCAACCTCCGTGTTTGGTTTTCCGGATACACACTTTTAAGATTTTTTTTTCTTTAAATTGTTGCTGTTTCATTAGTTTCACTTTTATTTCAGAACTTCTGTAAAAACAATACTTGGAATCTTTCGAGTCCCAATATGCTGAATTTTTTAAATGAGGTCCGTGAGACATGTGTTTAATGACTTTGTACCATAATTCAGGATAAGTTTCTCTGTTTGGAATTTCAGCACAGACAAAACGATCTACATCATCAGCAGTTAATAATTTTTTTTGCAAAGTAACCAATAAATGCATGTGAGGTAAACCACGTTTTTGAAAGTCACTGACTTAAAACTTCAAAGCCTTATAATATTTACACACTTTTAACATATCACCTATGTCCATATATTCGATCTCTATTCGCCTTTTTGTTATTTCTTCAAGTAATAATTTCTCTTTATTTGCGCTAATGCGATGTTTACTTTGTTTGTTTTTTTGAGTCTTTTGAATTCCAGTTTTCATTATCTCTAACCTGCTCTTCATGTGTTTGGCCCAGTTGTTTTTAACCTCTTTATGCGGTTTTTCTTTGTTTTCTACTCTGTCTTTTATTTCTTTTATTTCGCTTTGTCCTGCTTTTTTTTCCCCAATGACACCTGGTCCGTGGTGATTATTTTCCCTTTTTCGAGTAATAAATTTCCGTTTGTTTTGCGCTACTGCGATCTTTACTTTCTTTATTTTATACTTTCAAATATTCTTTTAACTTTCTCTGCATTTGTATCGCCCCAAGTTTTTTTTTTTATGACCCTTTCGAATTCCACTGCTTTCATAATCTCTAGCCTGCTCTGCATGTGTACAGCGCCAACATTTGTGAATGTCTTTATGAAGTTCTACTTTGTCTTTTACTCTGTCTTTTAATTTTGAGCCCAATTGGACGTGCTTTTTTTCAATTCCACTTGTTCCAGGCTAATAATTATGTTCCTTATTTTCTGAATTTGCACCTAGATTATGTTTTTTCTTTTTTGCTCTTTTTTCTCTCCAACACTTTTGAGTCTCTTTTCTCCGTGCTGCTTTCTTCTTCGCTTACTCATCAACATTTCATCTATAACGTATTGTCCTTATACGCTTTATATGCGCTGACAGCCCTGGATCTGTGTGTTCTCAAAGCATTGACACGACTGAGTGTTTTGCTACCCGTGGTCTTATTTGATATTGGTTGTAAGTAGGGCATGTCTTGCAAGAATCTCATGTTCTACGTCATCGCGAGACAGTCCTGGGTCAATCTCTTGGCACAAAGTCTCATGTTTAAGGACCCCACGAGACGCTCCGTGGCCAATCTCTTTCGTCTCGCGGGTCTTTTAAGTGTCTTCCGTGATCTTAACATGAAAATCACGTCTCATCTCCAGTTTCTCTCTCCCAGGATTTTTTTTATTATAGAGAGATGGTAACAATAAGAGCAGCTGACTACTCGAAATGTTTAATTTGGGACACAGGTAGGCTCGAACCTGCTACCTTTCGAATAGGAGTCAGCAGTTCTTACCACTGTACTAGCAAAGCAGTCGCTACAACGACATACACTGTCGCAGGTGGCTGGGGTGGCGACCCGGCCGGGACGCCCAGGAGGACCGGAGGAGGGCTTGCGCCTTCCCCAGAACATCTGGGGGTGACCGCCCTGGTTGCTTTGGGGGCCGTGGGTACAGAACTTTGAAGCTCCACCCTGTAGGGGCCCGTGGTCACCGCCAGGGGGTGTCCCCATGCCTTTGGAGCCCTGGACCTCAGCACTTCCGCCACACCAGGAAGTGCTGGGGTGGGGAAGAGGAGCAGGGACACCCGGAGTGCTTCCGGGGATACAGCCGGCACTTCCGCCACACTACGGCATGTTGGCGGGAGATTGCCAGGAAGCACCTGAAGCACATCCGGGTGTGGATAAAAGGGCCACCTCCCTTCATTCGAGGCGAGAGTCGGGTGGAAGGGGACTGAGCTTGCTGGAGGAGGCAAGGAGGCGGCCTGAAGAGGAGAGTGAAGGCATTGTGTGGCCAGGACTTGTGGGGTTTGTGTGGCACTTAATGACTTGTATATAATAGTGTAAATAAACGTGTGTTGGGTGAAATGTACGTGTCTGCCTGTCTGTGTCCAGGCCACCCTCCACAACACTAACCCGATTTTTTTCCCCCGGTTATGGTCTTGAATAAAAGCGGACTTGTTCTGTTATATTTTTACCTTTTGTGAAAGTGCTTATTTGATATTTGGACTTCAGTCTTCACACATTATACACTTCACGTCAAAATTTAGTCGTTAGTACTAAAACAGGAAAAACATTTGTCTTTTATGTATGTGTTCAACATTTCTTGCATTTCCTGTCATCCTAATCTTACATACAGTGCATCCGGAAAGAATTCACAGCGCATCACTTTTTCCACATTTTGTTATGTTACAGCCTTATTCCAAAACGGATTAAATTCAATTTTTTCCTCAAAATTCTACACACAACACCCCATAATGACAACGTGAAAAAAGTTTGCTTGAGGTTCTTGAAAATTTATTAAAAATAAAAAAACGGAGAAATCACATGTATATAAGTATTCACAGCCTTTGCCATGAAGCTCAAAATTGAGCTCAGGTGCATCCTGTTTCCCCTGATCATCCTTGAGATGTTTCTGCAGCTTAATTGGAGTCCACCTGTGGTAAATTCAGTTGATTGGACATGATTTGGAAAGGCACACACCTGTCTCTATAAGGTCCCATAGTTGACAGTTCATGTCAGAGCACAAACCAAGCATGAAGTCAAAGGAATTGTCTGTAGACCTCCGAGACAGGATTGTCTCGAGGCACAAATCTGAGGAAGGTTACAGAAAAATTTCTGCTGCTTTGAAGGTCCCAATGAGCACAGTGGCCTCCATCATCCGTAAGTGGAAGAAGTTCAAAACCACCAGGACTCTACCTAGAGCTGGCTGGCCATCTAAACTGAGCGATCGGGGGAGAAGGGCCTTAGTCAGGGAGGTGACCAAGAACCCGATGGTCACTCTGTCAGAGCTCCAGAGGTCCTCTGTGGAGAGAGAAGAACCTTCCAGAAGGACAACCATCTCTGCAGCAATCCACCAATCAGGCCTGTATGATAGGGTGCCCAGATGGAAGCCACTTCTTAGTAAAAGACACATGGCAGCCCACCTGGAGTTTGCCAAAAGGCACCTGAAGGACCCTCAGACCATGAGAAACAAAATTCTCTGGTCTGATGAGACAAAGATTGAATTCTTCGGTGTGAATGCCAGGCGTCATGTTTGGAGGAAACCAGGCACCGTTCATCACAAGGCCAATACCATTGCTACAGTGAAGCATGGTGGTGGCAGCATCATGCTGTGGGGATGTTTTTCAGCGACAGGAACTGGGAGACTAGTCAGGATAAAGGGAAAGATGACTGCAGCAATGTACAGAGATATCCTGGATAAAAACCTGCTCCAGAGCGTTCTTGACCTCAGACTGGGGCGACGGTTCATCTTTCAGCAGGACGACCCTAAGCACACAGCCAAGATATCAAAGGAGTGGCTTCAGGACAATTTTGTGAATGTCCTTGAGTGGCCCAGCCAGAGCCCAGACTTGAATCCGATTGAACATCTCTGGAGAGATCTTAAAAGATGCTGCAAAGAGGAATGGGCGAAACTGGCCAAGGATAGGTGTGCCAAGCTTGTGGCATCATATTCAAAAAGACTTGAGGCTGTAATTGCTGCCAAAGGTGCATCAACAAAGTATTGAGCAAAGGCTGTGAATACTTATGCACAGGTGATTTCTCAGTTTTTTTTATTTTTAATAAATTTGCAAAAACCTCAAGTAAACTTTTTCACATTGCCATTATGAGGTGTTGTGTGTAAAATTCTGAGGAAAAAAATGAATTCAATCCATTTTGGAATAAGGCTGTAACATAACAAAATGTAGAAAAAGTGATGCGCTGTGAATACTTTCCAGATGCACTGTAGATCTTTGTAGATATGGAACACACATGAAATGAATGTGTTCCAAATAACGATACGCTGTTTTTTTTAGCCTATGCAGCTCTAGGTATTACCTCACTCCCTGATAAACAAGGGTTGTGCTGGGAGAGGTTTTTGCCGTTTCTGTGGCGGTAGGAGAAAGGGATTGCAGGCTGCATGCTGCTTTTACTTATCAACACATTTACAAGACAAAAGAGGCTGATGGAGAGGTGCGAACAGATTTAAGATGGGCCGGGTTTACGAGTTTTTTTATAGGCTTTGGTAATTCTAGTGTTAACCTTTTAAGAATCACAAAATTTAGTTAAATTCAAGCTAACCTTAGAAATACTGAACTAATGTGAAATCAAAAATACAAAATAATTCCTTGTGCTGATCAAACTCAGATATCATTACCTAATGCCACTCAGACGTAGAAGTGTTACTTTATTTTAACCAGACCCATAAACTAGTGTCTAGGTCCAACCAGATGCAGAAACGTTTGCCTAATGCTAAGCAGGCACTTGCTGTTATTAGAAAGAAGACACCAAGGTTCACACTGAAACAGAAATCTATACAATATATCATTGAACCATTCCAGAATACAATTTAAAAATAGCTCACAGAACAAGTAGACCCACAGCACACTGATGTTTTACAATGACAAGTCTGCTGCCTGAAGATGGTGCCTCTTTTTGCCAGATGTGTTTAGGAAAGCTCAGTTATAAACTGGAATTCAACACTATGCCCTTTTGCAGCAAAGAACTCAAGCAATGCCTATAAAAGGCATGCAACGGGTGGAAGTTTTCAATTAGTTCATACATTCCCGGCAGTTCCAACACCTAAAGACATTGGGGATACAAAAAAAGAATTTGGACAGTCTTGTCATTTTCAATTTATATAAAAATTTGAAAGGATTTTTTCTGTCTTCCAGTTTTCTAAATTTTTACACCAGTTAGAAAAATTTTTTTTAATTAAGTTAGAGATCAGAATGGGTTGAATGTATAAACTATTAACCCACCAATGGAATCACTCATTTACTTTGTATTTGCTTGCTCAGGTGAGAGCTGCAATGGCAATGAACGATGAGCCCAACAGACAAAGCCACCCCATTCTCATCCTGGAAAATTACCAGGTAATACCAGAATAGCCAACATATATTATTTTTGCAGAAATTGTTAAGTCTGTCTCAGATTCTCTCCTACTGGACTTGCCATGGTCATTCTACTGGAAGCATCTTTTAGGATTTGTTTGTTTTTTTTTAATTTACCAATTTCAAATATAAGCTTGTGATGATTAAAATAATTCATGAAAAAAATGCAATTGCAGTGGAGAGAAAAAAATATTCTTAGGGGAATTCTTACTTAAAAGGGTGACAGAGAACTGATACTGGAACTGCTTTTTCTGTCTTAGTCCATATGCATCAACATACATTAAGAAATCATGTTAAGCTATGCATGTGTGACAAAACAGCACGGCATCAGCTCTCATTTCCATGACAATGAAGTCCCTTCTCCCCTTTATACAATATGCTGTTTATCATTCCAACCACTGCACAACTGTCCCATAATGCACTGGGGTGAAAAGGAGAGAGAGCATATTGCCATGGCAACAGCTGCACAAAAGAAGCTATCAGTGTTCTCTTCCAGCTAGATCTATGCTGAAATTTCCTATGAAGCCACTCAGTATTGGCCAATCCTGTTCATTTTTGACAGTCTAGGCACAGTCTGGGCACTCTTGGTTCTAAATTCTAGTATTAATTGATGATAAAAATAACAGGAACTAAACTCCCAAGTAGAATATTTCACTTAAATTTGGGTTAGTTGGATGTGGGATAGGGTATAGGTCAATCCCACCCTGGACAAGTTCTCGGGCAACTTAAAAAAAATAAACAGCCAAATATCTGGTCTGGAAAGAAACAAAAAAGTAGGGGACATGACAAAAAAAAAAAAATTTCAAATACATAGTCCAGTTTCAGTCACACAATAATGATATGCCAAGAAAATGTACTGTACCATTAAGACCATATTAATAAACTGATGTTTCAATATGCTAGTGCTAAAAAGCACCATTTTAGCTCAGTTCTTATTTTTGTCATGTGTACACAGAACAAGAGAATTCTTACTTGCATTTCTATCTCATTAACTCTCAGTACATTTTTCTTCTGGATTTGGATTGGCTTAGGGTTCTCTTTTCATAAAAACCTTGACCAACTGCATGGGTATACAGTTGGCCAGTAAGTAAGTTATAACAAATGGCATACTGGCCTTCATAATAATTAAGAAATCAAAATGCTTATCTTCAAGATTACAGAAAGAAGCATGCCAGTATAAAAAGTTCATTCCCCCATCATCTAAAATCACATTATCAGCAATATAAACTTACAAGATTCAGTAACCTCACAAAAAGCAAATTGAAAATACTGAGGATCTTTAAAAATATCAAATAAAAGTTGCTTTTGGTGCTAATTTTCAGTGTGGTTTGACTTTAAAGCATAATTTGTATGAGAGTTTAAGAAAACAATCTAACACTGTTGTTAATGAAATACATTTTTAGGCAATTTTCGGGTTTACATGCTTGTTAAGATGAAGAAGAGGGGTTCAACAGCTCACCAATGAACTTGGTACCATTTGAATTTGTGGTGTTCATTACTTATTGTATGTATAACCCAGCCACAGGGGGATGCACAAACCAGTGTGTTTTCATGTCGGTCCCAAGCCCAGATAAATGGTGTTACGTCAGGAAGGACATCCAGTGTAAAATTTTACCAGATCAATATGCAGACAGCAATACAGATTTCCATACTGGATCAGTCAAGGCTCATGTTAACAACAGCCGCCACCAGTACTGTTAGCCAACAGGGTGCTGACGGAAATTGGTCTACTGATGACCAAAGGAGGAGAAGAAGAGGGGGAGACGTGTCTGGAGGCAGGAGAAGGGTAAAGAGAGTGGAACTGAGGGTAGGAACTTTGAATGTTGGCAGTATGACTATTAAGGGGAAAGAGTTAGCTGTTGTGATGGAGAGAATGAAGGTTGATATATTATGCACGCAAAAGACTAAACGGAAATGAAGTAAGGCCAGGTGGATTGGAGGTGGATTCAAATTGTTCTAGCATGGTGTGGATGGCAGGAGAAATGGGTTAGTGGTTATTCTGAAGGAATAATATGTCAAGAGGGTTTTGGAGGTGAAAAGAGTGTAAGACAGAGTGATGATTATAAAGCTGGAAATTGAAGGTGTGATGATGAATTTTATTTTTGCATACGCCCTGCAAGCTGAGTGTGCGATGGATGAGAGAGAACATTTCTGGGGTGAGTTGGATAAAAACGATGAAAAGTGTACCCAAGGGACAGAGAGTGGCGATTGAAACAAATTTCAATGGACATGATGGTATGAGGAACAGAGAAGATGAGGAGGTGATGTTGTCAAGGAGAGGAATAAAGAAGGTCAGATGATAGTGGATTTTGCGAAAAGGATGGACATGGCTGTGATGAATATGTATTTTAAGAAGAGGGTGGAACACAGGGTGACGTACAAGAGTGGAGGAAGATGCACACAGGTAGATTATATCCTATGCAGAAGGGTCAATCTGAAGGAGATTGAAGACCACAAAGTGGTAGCAGGAAAATGTGCAGTTAGGCAGTATAGGACGTTGGTCTGTAGGATGATGTTGGAGATCAAGTAGAGGAGGAGAGTGAGGTCAAAGCCAAGGATCAAATGGTGGAAGTTGCAAAAGGAAGACTGCAAGGTTGAGTTCAGGGAGGAGGTTAAGACAGGCAATGGGTGGTAATGAAGAGTTACTAGACAGCTGGGAAACTACAAAAGTGACAGCAAGAACGGTGCTTGGCATGACATCTGGACAGAGGAAGGAGCAAAAGGAAACCTGGTGGTAGAATAAGTAAGTACAGGAGACTATACAGAGGAAGAGGTTGGTGAAGAAGAAGTGGAAGTAGACAAGACTACAAGGAGATGAGGCGTAAGGTGAAGAGAGAGGTGGCGAAAGCTAAAGAAAAGGTGTATGATGAATTGTATGAGAGGTTGGAAACTAAGGAGGGAGAAAAGGACCTGTACCGATTGACTAGACAGAGGGACCATGCAGGGAAAGATATGCAGCAGGATAGGTTGATAAAGGATAAAGACAGAACTGTACTCATAAGCGAGGAGGGTGTGGAAGATGGAAAGAGTACTTTGAGAGGCTGGTGAATGAAGAGAATGAGAGAGAGAGAGAGAGAGAAGATTGGATGATGTGGCAATAGTGATTCAGGAAATGCAGCAGATTAGCAAAGAGGAAGCAAGGACAGCTATGAAGAGGATGAAGAGTGGAAAGGGCGCTGGTCCAGATGACGTACCTGTGGAAGGATGGAGGTGTTTAGAAGAGATGGCAGTGGAGTTTTTAACCAGATTGTTTAATGGAATCTTGGAAAGTGAGAGGACGCCTGAGGATTGGAGAAGTGTACTGGTACTGATTTTCAAGAATAAGGGGATGTGCAGAGCTGTGGTAACTACAGGGGGATAAAATTGTTAAGCCACAGCATGAAATTATGGGAAAAAGTAGTGGAAGCTAGGCTAAGAAGGGGGGTGATGATTAGTGAGCAAAAGTATGGTTGCATGCCAGGAAAGAGCACCACAGATACAATGTTTGCTCTAAGGGTGTTGATGGAGAAGTATATAGAAGGCCAGAAAGAGTTGCATTGTGTTTTTGTGGAACCGGAGAAAGCATATGACAGGGTGCCTTGAGAAAAGTTGTGGTATTGAATGAGGATTTCGGGAGTGGCAGAGAAGTATACAAGAGTTGTACAGGATATGTATGAGGGAACTGTGACAGTGATGTGGTCTGCGGTAGTGACAGATGCATTCAACGTGGAGGTGGGATTATATCAGGGATCAGCTCTGAGCCTTTTCCTACTTGCAATGGTGATGGAGAGGTTGACAAGACAAGATTAAACAGGAGTCCCCAAGACTATGATGTCTGCTGATGGCATTGTGATCTGTAGCAAGAGTAGGGAACAGGTTGAGGAGATCCTGGAGAGGTGGGCGGTTGGACTGTTTGGAGGCACAGTCAGAGAGGTAAGATTGCATTAGTTTGGACATGAGCAGAGGAGAGATGCTGGGTATATTTGGAAAATGAAGCTAAGGATTGAGCTGTCAGGCAACAGGAAAAGATAAAGGCCTTAGAGAAGGTTTATGGATGTGGTGAGAGAGGACATGCAGGTGGGTGAGTGTACAGAGCAAGATGCAGAGGACAAGAGGATATGGAAAAAAATGATCCGCTTTGGCAACCTCTGACGGAAGCAGCCAAAAGACTAAGAAGATTGCATACCGTATGTAGATCTCTGATATGAAATGCTCCAATGCAAACAATACTTTCTTGATATCCATGTCAAAGAATGAGTGCAAAATCCATTCATCTATTTTCTGACCTGCTTATATTTAAAAAAACTGGATGAACTGTGTTCATATTAAGAAATCTATAGCTACTGTGGCCCTCCAAGAGCAGAATGTGACAACCTGGTATAGAAAAACATCACTCAGATATTCAAATCATCTTCAGAATCCTGCAACTAAAAGTGCAGATAAGAACAGTATCAAAATAGCACACATTTAAAGATTAAGCTCAGCAATACAAAGCAGTATACCAAAGATTAAAACTTTTCCAAATGTTAAAACCAAAAAAGGGTAAGACTAATACGCATACAAGCTGGACTGTTTTAAATGTTCAAGATAAGTGAGCATTAGGAAAGACATGCACAAAACAATTCAACTTATGGGCACTTATGGACAGATCAGAGTGCTTCCTAAAATGTAGCTTGGTTTATCACAAGATTAGTGAGGTAATTTGACATTTTGCCAGTATTTGGATGTATGACATGGAGTCTAAAGAAAGAAGCACAAACTTAAACAACAGTTGGGATTTGGAAGCTAACATACCAAAACTATTTAAGGATTGAAAACCTTAACAAGACTAAGGGGATCCAGTCAGAAAATTGTGAGATGGACAGGAAACATTATAGTAAATTTTGGCATTCCAGTTTGGCAGGCTTACTTTATGCAATGAATGATAATTAAAGTTCAGCAACATACCAAAACAGGTTGTCTCAACAACTGTGTGTTGAAAGGGACATTCAAAGCCACTTCACAGAGACTGTGTATGACTTGAAAAATGTTAAAAAAAATTATTTCCCTTTAAAGAGTGTTTTCAGTACACATCCCTAAAAGAGGGAAAAAAACCTACAGGAAAAGTACGATATGTTTTCAGCAAACTCTTTACTTAGGGTCAGATCAGGGCGGGGGGAGGGAGTGCATGAATGTGACTGGGAGAATAAAACAGAACAAAAAAGCTAACTTTTACAAGTACTATAAATTTACACCAGATCTGATGCTGTTAACTTTCAAATAATTTTGCATTAGTGCGATGATGTTTTCTGATTGGCACTATTCAGAGCATAAAATGACCCCCCCCCAGTGCTGTGTTGACATCATGGCATGGCAGAAGGCATGAGCTTATACAGTGCGAACAGGAACATGCAGGTTGCCAGTTGCTGTGTGCTACAACATGCTTGACTTGGCGGCGATGAAAGCACATTTACTATGCAAGGCATTCACAGGGTCCACTGAGAAAAGAAGAGTGTTCTTGGTTCACCTTGCAGAGGTACTCCTTCAGTGTAATAGGAACCACAGCATAGACAGTGGTATGTACGTTGCAACAGGTACAAATATCGTAAATGTAGGAAGGATGGTCCTTAGGTGTGTGAACTGTTAACATTTTAATTTGATGTACTATTTTTTCCTCTGCATGCCCTGAAGTACAAAAGAAACATCACCGTGCACCGAAGATTGGGCAACATCAAAAAAGAAAAAACAAATGCTGTCACTGATTACAACCATAAAAATGTATGCAAATGAATATGAATAATATGAATAATGCTGCATCACTGCCACAAATGTTTTCCAAAATATACTATACAGGTCATAAAATGAATTATTCCATATATCATATATCCCTATGTCTCTGTTTTTTTGACATCATGGACCATAAGGTGCATACTAATTCAGCATGAGCACGAACACTCGATAAAACTAAATTAAAAAAATTCAAGTGACTATGAGATACCAAGAAGGCATGATTCACCAGTGTTTGTGTGTCAGCTTTTATCCATCCAGATCAGAGAATTTCCAGTTCCATTGTCTCAGAGCACCACTCACATCCACAGTTATTTCCAGTTTCAAATAAAAATTAACAACGTCAGCACTTTTTTTGGGGGGGGTGGTCTGTATCATGATCGTGACTGAGAGAATAAAAGTGGGAAAAAAAATGCCAACTTTTACAAGTACAGTGGAACCTCGGTTCACAAACATCTCGGTAAACATACAACTCGGTTTACGACCAAAAAGTTTGCCAAACTTTTGCCTCGGTTCACGACCACACACTTTGTATTCGAACAAGCCAGTTTCCCTTTCGGTTTGTATATGTTCAGTCTCTCCCTGTGCATTTCCTGTGCAGCAAGCAAGAGAGAGAGAGCGCGACACACACACACAGGCACATAGCGCAAACTATTGCAGTGTTAGTTTTGTCTGTTGTTCAAGGTTTTCTCAGTGTTATTCAATGTTTTTACATTTAGTTTACTATTACACTGTGCATTCTATGGTTTAATTAACTATATTTGTGCTTAAAAACTTAAAAAAAAATATATATTTACATACCGTTCGTATGGTCTGGAACGGATTAATTGTATTTACGTACAATCCTATGGGGGAAATTGCTTCGGCTCACAACCAAATCAGTTTACGACCAGAGTTTTGGAACGAATTATGGTCGTGAACCGAGGTTCTACTGTACTATAAAATTTACACTGGCGGTTACAGACACAAATCAAAAGGCATGTTTTTATTGTATAATATTAACAATAAGAGCAACTCACTACTCAAAATGTTAAACTTGAGAGACAGCCAGGATCGAACCGACGACCTCTTGATTATAAGTCAGCAATTCTTACTGCTGCACCACGAAAGCTGTCATATTATACTTGTACCTTTTGTGAAAGTGTTTATTTGATATTTGGACTTCAGGCTTCACACATTATACAGTTCAAGTCTACATTTTGTCATTTATTACTAAAACATGAAAAATGTTTCTATTTTAACGATGTGTTTACATATGATTATTGTAGACACGGAACACACATGAAATATATGTATTCCAAATGACGATATATTATTTACCCTCTACAGCTCCAGGCAATTCACTCCAAGATAAACACTGAGCACTGAGAACCTTCTTTGCGAATTGAGCTGCGGCGGTGGATGGTATAGTAGGCTGCTTGTGTTGACGAAACATTTACAACACAAAAGATGCTGCCGGAGAGGTGAGAAGGGATTTAACGTGGGTCGGGATTACAAGTTTTTCCATAGGCTTTGGTAATTCTACTGTTAAGAATATGGAATGTTTTAGCATTGCCATACAGAATAGAAGAGTAAATGTATGTGTTTTTAGTAGCTTGCTTGCCTTTGACTTGTTTGTGCATTTTTGAAGAATATGAGTTATTATAAGGGTAATTTTATTGGCAAAGTTCTTGTTAGCAGTGGAACTTCATGTGTGACTCCAGGTAGACCAAAATGCATAATTCTTATGCTTCAACCTATGAGTTTTGTTAGACGAAGTGCAAAATGCACTTGCTGGCAGTGGCATCCTCACCATACATTCTGGCAGATGGAGAGTTTTTCTAACACTTAAACACAGATTCAGAAAAGAAGAGTTATTATGATTCCCAGGGGACTGCATTTGAATTTTGGTGTTAACACTATTTATTAATGTATCTTTTTGTCCATTCTACAAAAAAATAATCAGTCAGCTGCCACAAGTAAAAACACTAATTTTACCAAATTTCAACAAATTGTGTTCAAACAGAAATACGTACGGACTGTATAAGACATGCAACTTATACTTCCATCTATAATTGTGTATTTGAATCTTGCTTTTAGAATTTTAGGTGCTATGAGACAGACTTTTGTAATTTTACCATCTTCTCTTGCTTTTAATGTGAACAATGTTCCAGAAGTCTTGTAGCAGAACATAACTGAACCCTGCTGCAACACTGCACTTAGAAGTTTTACCAGAGTTTCTCTGTTTGATTACTTTGGCAATTTGTTTAGAGATATAGTCAGAACTTGGAGTCTGTGGTCTATGGTTCTGCTCTTATCAGAATCATTACACACATTTTCTCTTTCAGGTGTATTTGCTACAGAAATCTGTATCTCCTCATTATTAACAGAAAAAAAATAATGGGAGTTCTTTTCACCTGCTTTCAACTAGGTGTGATAGCAGGGAGTTTAATTTGAACACACATTCTAGAGAGCACCTTTTTGTGGTCACAGCTGCTAATTTTTTCAACCTCGTTTTTACTGTGTAACATGTAATTCACTCAGCCAGCAACGATGGTTTGTAATCACAGGCTTATTGTCAGCTGTTTGATGTTCACAAGAGCACCATTGTTTTTTGCAGTTTAACTCACTGACCCAACTTTTGAGATCTACCTTCATGAAAAGTTGGATTGGTTTAGTCTAAGTTCCCTGAGCATGGGAAGGGTGCTACATAAACAAAATTACTATTATTCTCACCAACATTTGAGATAAATACATTCATACTTGTCTCTAGGCACACAGTGTAAAAGTATACATCTGGCCCTGTAAATCTAAATGCTTTGAAAAATTCATATACAAAAAAAAAAAAAAATAACCTTTTTACTGGGTAAAGAAACATATGTCCAGTACCTAGTATCTCAGATACTACATACACCAGAGGTTGTCTCTAGAGGGTGCTACTGAGACAAATTGAGGTGTTTCCTAGAAGGTAAAAATAAGAAAAAAGAAAAATCTATTCCTGGATGGGCAATTAAGTATGTCTGGTAGGGATGTTACAATTCCAGAATTTTTATATTCAATACCAGATGCAGCAAGTTTTACTATAATCGTTATCATTTAATACCACAGCAAAAACAGATATCCCATTCAATGGCTTTTTATTAAAATATCTCCATTTACTGAAGAGAATAATACTGTGCCCTTTTCTGTAATACAATATAAAATAAATAAATACTAGCAGTAACAGCAGCTTTAAAATACTGGTATAATCATTAAGTAGTTACCCAAATATAATTTAAGTAAACAAGTATTGGCATTCATAAATATCAAAATACAATGCAAAGCTTACATTTTAATCTGTGGCAGAGATGGGATTCAACCCAGTTTAACAACAAATGGGGTTTATAATTTTGGGGAGATTTCAGCTTAGGGTTTAAAGATCTTAGCTTGTGCACATTCTCAATTAATTCTTTGACACTTCTGTCCTGTAATTGAAAACTACTGCATACTAAATACAAAAATTCAAACATAATATATGTACTGCTGAATTGATGAATTACCAGATAATTCCAAGATATTTTTTTGGATTATACTGATTTTCATAACAAATAAACATTACATACAAATAAGTCAAGTTTTACAAGACTTTGTTCAAAACAAATCAACTCCCACCCATGAGAAAGAGACCTAGGCCCGCAAAGTAAAACTTAAGCTAGTAAAAATAAGTAAATAGATAAATTAAAAAATAATTAAAAATAGAGGAAAACAAGAAAAAAAAGGGGGAGAGAATTTGCTTCCTCAGTTGAAATGCTGTTTCTAAAATGTTATTGATTAGTTCCTGCCAGGTTCTGAAAAAGTTTTGTACAGATTCTCTAAGTGAGAATTTGATTTTTTCCAATTTCAAATAGTATACAACATCAGTTATACACTGACTTAAAATAGGAGAGTTAGGATTCTTCCAGTTGAGCAAGATAAGCCTACGTGCCAATAGTATAGTAAAGGCAATTACAGTTTGTTTGTCCTTCTCCACTTTAAGCCCATCTGGAAGTACACCAAACATAGCGGTTAGTGGATTAGGATTCTGTTTGTATTGCGGACCAAGCCTATGTATGATCATCTATAGGGTGGTCCAGATCTAATTATGCAATTTTCATTACGCTATAACTTAAGTTTATTACATAGAAACTCACCTGAAAAATCCGGGACCAACGGGAAGTATGCGAACTTACGACATGAAGAATCATCTTCGTGCCGAACTGGAATCGTCCCCGCATAAATCTAAGTCATCCAGACGATCTGAATCTACATAATTAGATCTGGACCACCCTGTATTAGTATATTTGCTGCCCAGTAATAAAATTGAAAAGTAGCACCATGCCACCTTCTGCCTTAGGTCTTTGTAGGGTCGCCTTTTGGATACGTGGATGTTTTGAATTCCATAAAAATGAGGTTATGGTTGAATCTAATTTCTTAAAAAAATATTTATTGATGTATTTTAGAATGTTTCGAAATAAAAAAGAAGCTTAGAAAGGATATTAATCTTAATAATGTTAATTCATCCAGCTAAAGTGACATGAAGGGTAGACCATCTATGCAAGTCTTGCTTAATTTTTTCCATATAGACAGCAAAATTTTGTTGATAAAGAGCTTTGTTTACTTGTTATTTTTACCCCTAGGTATTTAAACTGATCTGTGATGATAAAAGAGAAGGTGACCAATCTAATATGGTGTGCTTGAGAATTCACTGGAAAGAGCACACTTTTATTCAAATTAATTCTGAGAGCAGAAATCTTTTGAAATTCTGTTAGTGCTGTTAGGACTGCAGGCACAGTATTTTGTGGATCTGATATATACAGTACCATATCATCTGTTTATAGATAAATTTTCTGTTCAAGTCCTTCTCTGATAATCCCCTTGATCTCATAAGCATTTCGACAGTGAACTGCCAGTGGCTCAAAGGCGATTGTAGAAAGCAGTGGTGACAAAGGGCATCCTTGTCTGGTACCACGTTCTAGTTTAAAGTAGACTGATTTAATGTTGTTTATACAAACTGAAGCTTCTAGACTGTTATACAGTAGTCTGATCCATGTACAAATGTTCAGGCCAAACTCAAATTTCTCCAATGTAGTGAAAAGGTAGTTCCATTCAACTACAGGTAAAATTCCGTTAAAAGGAATATCTTTACAAAAAAATTGTCATTACAGCAAAGTATTTTTATGGTCCCGACAGCCTCCCCATATGACATGAGTCTATAGAAATCTCATTACTACGAAGTACATTCAGCAGATACTTTCATTACAACGAAGTGCACAAAAGACCTTGAAATGCCTGAATGAATCACCAAACAGAGCAGTTAGTTCTGTGGCTGCAGCTCAGTTGTGCACAACGATCCCCAAATAGAAACACTGTAATTTTCTTTTTCTTTCTTTAAACTTTCCTCGTACTGTTTTTTTTTTTTGCCCTTTTTGTTTCCTGCAGTTTTTAGTGATACCTCTTGTCAACATTTGAAATCATCCATTAAAATTTAATTCATTGTCACCCTCCTATAGAAACGGCAGACACGAAAAAATGGTAACAGTTCATGTTAGAAAAAACAACTTTAATTTTTTTTAGCTCTCGATTGCGGCAAAAAGAAAAAAAGACATTGCCAGTGAATTCAGAATTTTGCCATCGACACTGTCAACTTTCTTGAAAGACAGAGCAAAAAAAGAAGAAAAATCTTGGGTTGTAAATGTATGTGAACTGCTGCATTTGAAGATGTCGAAAAAGCAGTTTTTATGTGGTTCAGTGGTGGTCGTTCAATAAACATCTCAAAAGAGTTCATAAACCTCACAATACGAAGAAAAGGATGATTCGGCTCCTGATTGAGAACTGTGCTAGCCACAACATGCTTCCACATTTAGATAATGTTCACGTGGAACTCCTCCCACCCAATTGTCCAAATCCAATGGCTGAAGCACTCCTGTGCATCACTTGCACCCTGAAACTGTATTATCACAAGGAAATAATGAGAAAAATTGTCGTCAGCATAACTTGTACACAGGAGGAGATTAAAATTAACACAAAAGAAGCTATTGCAAAAGCCTGGATACAAGTTAAAGAAAGCACTATAGTAACAAATACAGAATCTCATTACAACAAAATTTTCGTTACGACGAAATATTTTTTAGGTCCCTGGGACTTCGTTGTAAAAGAATTTTACCTGTATATCAAATGCTTTTTCTGCATCCAACGATAATATCATCCCCAGGGTGTTAGACTTTGTGGGTGAATATTACATTAAACAGGTGTTGAAGATTGGAAGCTAAGTGTCTGCCTTTAATAAATACAGTTCGGTCTTGTGATATTACCGAAGGAAGCACTTACTGAATCCTTCTAGCTAGGACTTTGGAGAGTATCTTAACATCATTACTCAAAAGTGAAATTGGTCTGTATAATGCACACTGTAATAAGTCCTTGTTTTGTTCAGGAAACACTGTAATTAATGCTTGGAGAAAAGTTTGAGGTAGAATTTTATTGCCTCTAGCTTCTGAAAATGTTGTTAATAAAAGGATAGCTAGCAGAGTTGAGAAATTTTTATAAAATTCGACAGGGTAGTGATCAGGGCCTGCTGCTTCTGAAGTGAGTTTATAGCATCTACTAAATCTGAAAGTGCCAGAGGTTTATCCAATTCCTCTGCACTGAGAGTATCTATTTGTGGTATCTGTAATGCATCCAGAAATGCATTAGATTGTGTCTTGTCTTATTTAAACTCAGTAGAATATAAGGACTTTTAGTAATCTCTAAATGTGTGCATTATATTTTTGTGGTCAATGATTCGGTCTCCGTCTGTTTTGGTGATTGCTGGGATTGCATTGCAAACTTCCTGCTTGTGGATTTGTTGAGCTAAGATCTTAGTAGTTTTCTCTCCATGTTCATAGTAATGATGTCTTGATTTAAAAATGAGTTGTTCAGTTTCTTTAGTTGTTAAGAGCTTGAGGTCTGAATGCAGAGCCCTTCTTTTCCTATTAAGTGTCTCACTTGGACACCTGGCATGTTCTTTATCTATTCTAGTAATTTCACTGATTAGCTCTGATGCCTTCTTGGTTTCCAATTTATTTCTGTGGGAAAGATAAGAGATAATCTGTACTCTTAAGAAAGCCATCAGGGTTTCCCAGAGTATTCCTGCACACACCTCTGAGGATGTACTTGTCTCTAAAAAAAATTGATTTGTTTGGATATAAATTCTGTACAGTCATTGTCTGCTAATAAAGATTGATTAAGACACCATGTGTGAGATGAGTGTGTGGGGTATGATAATTTTAGCTCCAAGATCAAAGGGGCGTGGTCAGAAATAATAATAGCGTCATACTTAAAAGATTTAATCGTAGGCAAGAAATTGTTATCTACAAAGAAATAATCAATTAACGAGTAGCAATGATGCACTGATGAGTAGAAGGAATATGCTCGAGTTTGGGTTTAGAAATCTCCAGGGGTCTGATAAGTTAGTAATAAGTGATCAGTTACAAACTGTGCAATTGCCTTTGCAGTGTTAGATGTCATTGCCCCTCCCTATGGCAGGGAACCTATCTAGGTCTGGGTTTAAAACACAATTAAAGTCCCCAGCCATTATAATTTTATGAGTGTTCACATTGGGAATGGATGCAAATGCATTTTGCATGAATTCCCTATCATCCACATTGGGTGCATAGATATTTATCAAAATCACTTTACAGTTAAATAAATTACCCCTGACAATAACATACCTCCCTTCAGGATCAGGTATTATATCTGATACTGCAAATGAGAATTCCCACACATCTAGTTTGCTTTGTAAAGCTGGAATGGAATATTTGTGCAGCCAAAACAGATCATTCCTTAATAAGTGGGTCTCCTGTAAAACTACTACTTTTGCGTTAAAACCTGTTAGGTGAGAGAATTAAAAGGATAGAATAGAGATATCCTGCCCTCTTTCTCTCCCCACCTAGTCCCCCCGTGAGGCTGAACCGCATTTCACAAAGTCCCAGTCCTCTGACACACCTAGAGACAACAGCACGCCCAAACCAAAACAAACCCCCAGCAGCAGCGAATGAGGATTAAAATTGAAATATCTATTGACAATACACTCCAAATACTATAAGCATAAAATGTGATCTTAAAAAATCTTGAGATAGTAAACCCAAGGGAATCATGTTAAAAAGTAGCCCTGGATAAGCACAGTGAGCCCAAATACAATAAACCAAGGGTATGATGTTAAATAGTCACCGTTTAAAATAAAATAAAAAAAAAAAAGAGATTTATCCACATACATACATATACACATAATCAGCAATTGTAATTGAAGCATAAACAAAAAAAGTGACCAAGAAGGGAAAAGTATGTATAATTACAGTACCAGTATCACTGCAGGTGGATCAAACAGCCGGTAAGATCTTCTTTGCCATGCTATGACAGGATGCGACTCACGATTGTATATTCAAAAAAGTGTTGGGATCAATTTTCTTAGCTCTTTATCTGCTTCCTCCGTTGAGATGTACTGCTTGCCTTGAATGTCCACTTTCAGTTTGGCAGGATACAGGAGGCTGTATCTGATCTTAGCTTTCCGTAAGCACTGTTTAATATTGTAAAAAGAGGCATGTTTAGTAGCTGTTGAGGGTGAGAAATCAGGGAAAATATGAATGTGGTTATTTTCAAATAAAATCTCGTTTCTGTCTGAGAAGAAACATTATACAGTCAAAGTAAAAAGTATGTGAACCTTTTGGAATTATCTGGTTTACTGCATGAATTGGTCATAAAGAGTGATCTGATCTTCATCTAACTCACAGGTACTAATATACACAATGAGCTTAAGCCAATGACACACAAACATTTCAACTCTTTCATGTCTTTATTTTACAAACGCATTCAATGTTCACAATGGTAGTGGAAAAAGCAAGTGAACCTTGGGATTTAATAATTGGTTGACCCTCCTTTGGCAGCAATGACCTCAACCAGGCGCTTCCTGTAACTGCAGAACTGCCTTAACTCTTCCATATTCTTTAGTTGTCTTCCGTGTATGGCTCTCTTCCAAGTCAATCTACAGCATCTCAATAGGACTGAGATCTGGGCTCTGAGTGGGCCACTCCAAAAGGTGGAGTTTGTTCTTCTGAAGCCATTGTGCTGTGGATTTGCGGCGATGTTTGGGGCCATTGTTCTGTTGCATCATCCAGCCTCTTCTGAGCTTAAGTTGACGGACAGACACCCTCACATTATCCTGGAGAATTTGTTGATAAACTTGTGAATTCCTTTTCCCCTCAATGACGGCAAGCTCTTCAGGCCCTGATGCAGCAAAGCAGGCCCAAATCTTGATGTTCCTTCCACCATACTTTACTGTAGGGATTGTGTTTTGATGTTGATATGCAGTGTCCTTTTAACGCCAAATGAAGTTTTGCTTGTTCCTCCCAAATAGTTCAAGTTTGGTTTCATCACTCCACAAAACATTTTCAAAGTACCGTTGTGGAGTGTCCAAGTGCTCTTTCGCAAATTTCAGGTGTTCACCAATATTCTTTTTTGATAGCAGTGGCTTCCTTCTTGGTGTCCTGCCATGGACACCTTTGTTGTTCAAATTCTCAAAATCTTTGAGATGACTTTGTAACCCTTTCCAGCCTTATGCAGATTAACAATTCTCGATCGTAGCTCTTTAGACAGCTCTTTTGTGCGAGGCATGATTCCCATCTGGATATGCTTCTTGTCAAAAGCTCAAACTCAAACTTTATACTGTTTTTTATCAATCCAAGTAATTCTAGGCCACACCTCTGAACTTGTTTCATTAAATGGACTCCAGGTGTACTAAATTCTGACTGCAATGAGCTTTGTAAAAAAAAGTCATTAGCTTAGGATTCTATTACTTTTTCCAACTTTCAGTTTCACAGTTTGAATGATTTATTCAATATGGTCAAACATTCTCTGAAAATCTGTGTATCTTTAGTTATAGGAGACTGTGGTTGTTCATTATTGTGACGGTCATGAAGATACGACCATGTTTTATATGGGAACTAGACATAAATATACATGATCTCACAAAAGTGAGTACACCCCTCACATTTTTTAAATATTTTATTATATCTTTTCATGGGACGACACAGAAGATATGACACTTTGATACAATGTGAAGTATTCAGTGTACAGCTTGTATAACAGCGTAAATTTGCTGTCCCCTCAAAATAACTCAACACACAGCCATCAATGTCTAAACCGCTGGCAACAAAAGTGAGTACACCCCTAAGTGAAAAATCTCCAAATTGTGCCCAAAGTGTCAATATTTTGTGTGGCCACCATTATTTTGCAGCACTGCCTTAACTCTCTTGAGCATGGAGATCACTAGAGCTTTGCAGGTTGCCACTGGAATCCTATTCTACTCCTCCATGACAACATCACGGAGTTGGTGGATGTTAGAGACCTTGTGCTCCTCCAACTTTCATTTCAGGATGCTCCACAGATGCTCAATAAGGTTTAGGTCTGGAGACATGCTTGGCCAGTCCAGCACCTTTACCCTCAGTTTCTTTAGCAAGGCAGTGGTTGTCTTGGAGGTGTGTTTGGGGTCGTTATGTTGGAATACTGCTCTGCGGCCCAGTTTCTGAAGGGAGGGGATCATGCTCTGCTTCAGTATGTTACAGTACATGTTGGCATTCATGATTCCCTCAATGAACTGTACCTCCCCAGTGCTGGCAGCACTCATGCAGCCCCAAACCATGACGCGCCCACCACCATGCTTGACTGTAGGCAAGACACACTTGTCTTTGTACTCCTCACCAGGTTGCCGCCACACACGCTTGACACCATCTGAACCAAAAAAGTTTATCTTGGTGTCATAAGACCACAGGACATGGTTCCAGTAATCTATGTCCTTAGTCTGCTTGTCTTCAGCAAACATTTTGAGGGTTTCCTTGTGCATCATCTTTAGAAAAGGCTTCATTCTGGGATGACAGCCATGTAGACCAATTTGACGCAGTGTGTGGCGTATGGTCTGAGCACTGACAGGCTGACCCCCCATCACTTCAACCTCTGCAGCAATGCTGACAGCACTCATACGTCTATTTTCAAAAGACAACCTCTGGATATGATGCTGATCGCGTGCAGTCAACTTCTTTGGTCGCCCATGGCGAAACCTGTTCTGAGTGGAACCTGTCCTGTTAAACCGCTGTATGGTCTTGGCCACCATGCTGCAGCTCATTTTCAGGGTGTTGGCAATCTCCTTATAGCCTTGGCCATCTTTATGTAGAGCAACAATTCTTTTTATCAGATCCTCAGAGAGTTCTTTGCCATGAGGTGCCATGTTGAACTTCCAGTGACCAGTATGATAGTGTGAGAGCGATAACGCCAAATTTAACACACCTGCTCCCCATTCACACCAAAGACCTTGTAACACTAACAAGTCACATGACACCGGGGAGGGAAAATGGCTAATTGGGCACAATTTGGACATTTTTCAGTTAGGGGTATACTCACTTTTGTTGTCAGCGGTTTAGACATTAATGGCTGTGTGTTGAGTTATTTTGAGGGGACAGCAAACTTACGCTGTTATACAAGCTGTACACTTGACTACTTTACATTGTATCAAAATGTCATATCTTCAGTGTTGTCCCATGAAAAGATATTAATAAAATATTTACAAAAATGTTAATGGGTGTACTCACTTTTGTGAGATACTGTAGATAATTCCTAGGGGTTCACATACATTTTACTTTGGCTTATGTAATTTAGACTAATTTTTCTAAACATACAATAAGAGTTTTAGGTTTAGAGGTAAGTGATCCCTGTATGCAGTAAGCTGCTGCTATCTCAGTGTCTGATTTGAAGTCCTCTCCAATTATTTTAGAGAATAGTTCAGCTACAAATGTCAGTGGGTCTGGACTTTCAGGATTCTCAGGGAGACCTTCGATTCTAATATTATTTCTTCAGCATTCATCTTCCAGTGCAGCAAGTCTGTCTCCGGCTATTTTGCATTCAGAATTTGCAGCCGTTACTTTTCCGTCAGTTGTAGATGCCAGTTGTTCGGCTATTTCAGTTTAAGTTGTGAACGCTTGCTTAACGTCTTCCAACTGAGCGCCAAGTGCTCTCTGTTTATTCTCAAACATAGACGCATTTTCCTGAATTTGTTCCTCAATTTTTTCTACCATACCTTTGAAGGCTGCCTCAAAGCGATTGTTTACATGTTTCTCCGGGTGTTTTAATATGCTGCAGCAGCTTCGTATTTGTCTTGTATATGTCCTTTATTTCTTTCCTTATATCATTTATATCACTTTTCCTTATATAATTTATTTCCTTCCTTCTATCATTTATTTCATTCTTTGTATCTTTCTTGAGCTCCTATATGCCATTGCGGCAATCATTACCTTCAGTTCACACAAATCGTTTCTTTCTTCGTGCTCTGTGGGTGAAGTGGCAAGCCCAGTTTAAGTCAATGCTCCCAGCTTGCAAGAAGTAGATGACAATGCAGAAGGTAAGGCCATTTTCAGTTTCAATAAATCTTCTGGCATCGACAAGCTATCGTAACCTGAATCACTTGCATATTCGCTCCTACTTTCACTCTCGGCCGGAGACGATGCAGCATCTGGTCCTGGGAAATCTGTGCTTTCGCCTGTCTGTTCCAGGTCAGTCTCTGAAAGGCTGCACCTTGAACTTGGACTTGATGCCTGTCTAGGCTTGGATGAAGCTTTTGCTTTCTTTTCCGTTACTTTCCGAGCCCCTTTCCTGCCACTCATGTTCATATATTCTTGCATATACTGTAATAGAACCTTTTTGGGTAAGTACAGGATACCTCGGGATGATAAAATTTCCTGTCATTTCACATTTCCTGTCATCCCAAATTTACACAGATCGTTGTAGACACGGAACACAGATGAAATGCATGTGTTCCAAATAACAATATAGCATTTATCCTATACAACTCCAGGCACCTCACACCCAGATAAACAGGACTTGAGTTGGGAGAACTTTTTGCCCGAGTTGAGCTTTATGGGACAGCAGCCTGCTTGCTGCTTGTGCTGATTGACACATTTGCAAAACAAACAGTAATGGAGTGGCACAAAGGAATTTAAAGTGGCCCAGGATTATGAATGTTTTCGTAGTCTTCAGGGATTCTAGTGTTAAACAGTCTTTATCTTTTTTTTATTTTCAGGGTTTCTTGCATGAGTGATCAGACTTTATTACTTATGCATTTGTACAAAACCAGAATTAGAGAATTACTTAGGCTATCGTTAATTGTACTCAATAAATTTGTAACTTTGAGACAGCATTACATTGTCGAATTTACCATTAAAATATATGATGTATGCTTTTATTTTAGGGTTATACTAATGATCGGTAGTATGCCTTCAAAAAACCAAACCAATGACATATATTCAGTTTGTATTTAGCAATGAAGTATGCGGTTTTGTTTGCCCTGCTGTGTGTTGAAGAGAAAACACAGTATACATCATATTAACAGGGCCTCGTCCTTCAACACATTGAAACACAAAATAAATATGGTTAAAATGTGGATAAAAGTGGCAATAATTCACATCCGCATTTCCAGACATGACCTGTGCTGTTTTTCTTTTTGACGTGAAGATGCAGTATTGTATCATCACCACCATAAAACATTTTCAAATGTAGTTTTAACCCCTATTTTATCACATATTATTGGGCCTTCCGGAGCAAATCATCTAGTGGTAGTCACGCATGAGTGCAGTATCAACTATCTTGGTACTACTGATAGTGTAATAAAGCTGGTACCGTTACATTTTTGGAACCAAATCAGTACTAAAATAAAGGTTATTTTGACATCCCTAACATCCAGTACCTCAATTTTATTCAGATACTACATAATTCTATGTGCCAGTTTACTACTGCTTGATGTGCATTATTCATGTTGCATCTTGCATCAAGCCCTAATGTTTGTATTCATGTAGAGTGAGCTCTGTATGAGTGAATGCATTATACTGTACATGTGTGTGCATTGAAGTCAACGTCAGTGAAGAAAAATTATATCAAAGAAGCTGCTGCAGTTAATGAGCACAGCTCACAAATGTCACTCAGTTGTAGTAATCACACCACAATAATAAATTCTATAAAAAAGTTTTTTTTTTTTTTTTTCCAAAATTACACCTCCACTACTTCACGTCCATGTCTCCTATTCAAGGTTTAGTCCAAGATAAACTAGAAAGGCACGTTTACTCTCCTGCAACAAACTTTCTCCCTAGTTCAATAAACCTTGCATCATGATCTCACATCCAAGGGCTACTCTAAGCTAATTTACAGGAATAGACAATGACAGGAAGAGAAGGACATATATTCAAGGGAGGATGACTATAGCATGGAGGAAAAAATTAAGAAGTCCTAGATTGTCCTGTAAGCTTTACTTACTCAACACTGTACAATCTATAACATCCAAGTGAAAGATATCACAGCTACAGTTCAGAATAATTTTCAAAAATTGGTCTCGTCCATTGCAAGAGATAGACGTCTGAAGGGGAGCTCCGTTAGCAGTGGTGTTATTTTTTTATATTATCTCATTATCATGTATTTATCCAACCCAAGGGTTCTACTACAGTATATTCAAGCATATATAAACATGGTCGGCAAGAAAGGGGCTCAGAAAGAAATGGAAAAGAAAACTAAAGTTAAATTAAAGCCCAGACCAACAAGTCCAAGTTCAAGCTCAAGGTACGGCCTTTCAGAGACTGACCTGGAACAGACTGGTGAAAGCCCAGACTCCTCGGGACCACGATGCGCTTCATCGTCTCCAGTTGAAATGGGGAGCGAATGTGCGATTGGAGAAGATCATTTGAAACTGGAAAAGGCCTTGCAGTCCACACTTTCACCTACTCCATGCGAGCCAGGAACATATGCTGTAATAGAGCCAGCCGCTTCACATACAGTGCACGAAAGCAGAAATGATCTGTCCGAACTGAAGGTGATGATCGCTGAGCTCAAGCAAGAGATAAAGAATGATATAAAGAAAAGCGAGAAGGCAAGTGAGAAGCTGCGGCGGGAGCTGAAAGAGCTGCAGCAGAATAAAAAAGACTCAGAGAAACGCGTGTATATATTTGCTCTGAGGCAGCCTTTAAATGTATGCTGGATAAAATTGAGGAGCACATTCAGGAAAACGCGTCTAAACTGAGCACACTTGCCGATCAGCTGGAGGATGTTAAGCAGACATTTCAAAACTCGAATTAAAACAGCCGAAAATTTAGCATCCACCGTTGATGGAAAAGCAACAGGTGCCAATTCCGAATGCAACAAACTCAGAGTCAGACTTGCTGCTCTACAAAATGGAAGCAGAAGGAATAATATTGGAATCGAAGGTCTACCCAAGAATTGTTAAAGTCCAAACCCAGTGAAATTTGCAGCTGAGCTATTCTCTAAAATAGTTGGAGAGGACTTTAAATCAGATACTGAGATAGCAGCAGTTTATCGCATAAACGGATTAAATACCTTTAGACTTAGGTATTTTATTGTCCGCTTCGAGATATTGTTATGTAAGCTAGATGTGATGGCACTCCTCAGACACAAGCAAGAGATTAAGTTTGAAAATAACCACATTCGTATTTTCCCTGATTTCTCTCACACAACAGCTGCTAAACGTGCAGCCTTCTACAACATTAAACAGCGGTTCCAGCAAGCCGATATCAAATACAGTTTCTTGTATCCGGCCAAACTGAAAGTGGATGTTCAAGGCCAATACTACATCTTCTCCAGCAGGGAGGAAGCAGAAAAGGAATTAAGAAAGCTGATCCCGACACTATTCTGAAACACAATAGTGAGTTGCATCCTGTCATGACATGGCAAGGAGATATCACCTGCTGTTTGATCCACTTATAATGATACGGGTATTATAATTATACATCGTTTTCATTACTCGGACACTTTCTGTTTATGTTTTAATTACAGTTATAGACGTGTGTGAACATCATACTCTTGGGTAATGTTATTGTTATTATTGCATTAAGAATTACTATGCTTATCCTGGACAACTTTCTAACATCATTCCCTGGGTTTATTATCTTAATACTTTAGATTGCTGAAGATTATATTTTATGCTTATAGTTTGTTAATGATTATATTTTAGGCATATACACTATATTGGCAATAGATATCTCTATTTTTTAATCCTAAAACGCCGCTGCGTAGGGGCTTGTTTTGCTTTGGACGGGCTCTGTCTCTGGGTTCCAGCCTCACGTGGGGAGGCAAAATGAAGGAGTGGGAAGATAAGGGGGGTAGAGAAAGAGAGCAGGCTATATTTAATCTATCCTTTTAATCCTTATAATTGTAACTACCAATGTAACAATAGGCTGCATGGCAATAACTCTTGGGGAAACAGGAAATTAAGGTTAAAGCTGTCTCACTTCCAGTTAAAGACTATAAAATGACATCAAAAATTCAGAATCAATGTCTCCATGATGAGACAGTTAACTCTGTGAGCTGGAATGTTAAAGGCCTGAATCACGAATTAAAGAGAAAGAAAGTACTCTCTCACGTAACAGGTTTAAACGCTAAAATAGTATTTTTACAGGAGACCCACTTAATGCAAGGATCAGTTCCAGCTCCAAAAAGACTGGACTGGCCAAAATGTTCCATTTTAGCTTTACAAAGAAAACTAGAGGTGTGGGAATCCTCATACATAGAACAATTTCATTTGTAGCATCAGATGTAGTATCTGATCCTGAAGGGAGATATGTGATGGTCATGGGCCACTTATTTAACTGTAAAATGATTTTGATAAATGTTTATGCACCTAATGTCGATGATAAGGAATTTATACAAAATGTATTTGCATCCATTCCCAATGTGAACACTCATAAAATTATAATGGCTGGGGACTTAATTGTGCTTTAATACGCTCTTAGATAGGACTCCTGTCACAGGGGGGATGACATCTAACACTGCAAAGACAATTACACAGTTTGTAACTGACCACAACTTTTCAGACCCCTGGAGGTTTCTAAACCCAAACTCAAGAACATATTCTTTCTACTCACCAGTACATCATTGCTACTCAAGAATTGATTATTTCTTTATAGATAATAATTTCCTGCCTACGATTAAATCTTGCAAGTACGATGCTATTGTTATTTCCGACCATGCACCTCTGATCTTGGAGCTAAAGTCACTATGCCCCACACACTCACCTCGTAGATGGCATCTTAACCCGCTTCTATTAGCAGACGAGAACTATACAGAATTTATATCCCAACAAATCAGTTTCTTCCTAGAGACAAAAAATATTTTTTTAAGCAATTGGATTCAAAAATAACCTCATTTATTTGGAACTCAAAACATCCACGTATCCAAAGAGCAACCCTACGAAGACCTAAGGCAGAAGGTGGCATGGCTCTACCCAACTTTCAGTTTTATTACTGGGCAGCAAATATACAAGCTATAAAAACCTGGACACAAACAGATGAACATATACAGGCCTGGTCCGCAATAGAATTAAAATCCTGCAGTACTTCTTTATATTCCCTGCTTTGCGCCCCAATAAATGCAAGTTATCGGCAATAAACTAATAACCCAATTGTGCTTCACTCACTCAGAATATGGAACCAATGTAGAAAGCATTTTAAGATGGAGAATCTTATTTGTGGCACCTCTGCAAGAGAGCCCTCTTTCAATCCTTGCAAACATATGCAGTTTTTAATATCTGGAAAAAATTTGGAATTAAATTGCTCAGAGATCTTTATATAGACAACATCTTTGCATCCTATTAACAATTACATTCCAAGTTTCACTTTCCAGCTACACATTTTCTTTCACTATCTTCAAATTAGGAACTTTGTTAAACAGAACCCACCCGATTTTCTTCATCTTGCACCCTCGTCCATGCTGGTGGTGCAGTGGGTAGCGCTGCTGCCTCGCAGTTAGGAGACCGGGTTCGCTTCCCAGGTCCTCCCTGAGTGGAGCTTGTATGTTCTCCCAGTGTCTGCGTGGGTTTCCTCCAGGTACTCCGGTTTCCTCCCACAGTCCAAAGACATGCAGCTTAGGTGCACTGGCGATTCAAAATTGTCCCTAGTGTGTGTGTGGGTGTGTGTGTGCGCGCCCTGCCCGGGGTTTGTTTCCTGCCTTGCGCCCTGTGCTGACTCCAGCAGACCCCCCATGACCCTGTAGTTTGGATATAGCGGGTTGGATAATGGATGGATGGATGGAAGAATCCTAACTCTCCTCTTTTAAATCAGTGGAAAACCGATGTTTTATACTATTTGAAATTGGAAAAAATTCAAATATTCAGTTAGAGTATCTGTACAGAATTTTTTCAAAACCTGACAGGATCTAATCAATATTTTAGAATAAGCTCTTAAAGGACCGAGGAAGCAATTATCTCCGCATTTCTTTTTCTTCTTCATTCATCTCTATTGGCCTATTAAACTCATCAATTTAGGTATGTTTAAAAGCCTTAAGTTTTACCCCGTTGGCCATGCTTTCTCTCTCTCTCAGGGGCAGGGGTCGACTTGTTTTCAATCCTATGTTTTGTAAAAATTGATTGATTTGTATGGAATGATTACAATAAAATTAATAAAGAATTTTCAAAAATCAAAAACAAGACATACTGAGATTAATAAAGGATCCCCCCCCCCCCCCC
>JANRMT010062806.1:57623566-57657612 GCA_026402145.1 Polypterus bichir lapradei | reverse complement strand
ATATATATATATATATATATATATACACACACACACACACACACACACACACATACAGTACATATACATATATATACATACATACACACGCACATATATATATATATATATATATATATATAAACACGCGGACGTGTGTATATATATATGTGTGTGTGTGTGTTTGTGTGTGTTTTGGGGGTGGGAAGTGCAGTTCTAAATCTAAACAATCTGAAAAAAGGTTTTAGTTTCTATGCATTTTCTGACAACAAATTATTTGTTTGGCATTTCCCTATTCAGGTGTTCCATAAATTTTTTTTTCTCCATTCTAAGAGGTTCCTGAGAACTCTGGTATAGAAATAACAATTACTACATATACTATATGTAGGTGCTGGCTAGCTATTTTACTAAGTACAGTCTATCCAGTGGCAATATTTTATGAGTAGATAATATTTTAGTCTAGTAGGGTGTTACTAATATGTCATATGTGCAACTCAGAGGGTGAATGTGAAGTAGTAAAGATCCAGAAGGCTTGGAACAAGGCAAAGTAGGGAGTACAAAATGCACTACAATATACCTATCAAGAACATCAACACTATTTTAACATGGCGTAAACATGATACTGTGGTCAGAGACAGACTACAAATTGATGTGGCTGACTGAGGCTCACACAAGTAACAGATAACCTAGTGTCTTAACTAGCAGCTGAGTGAAATAGTAATTCCAATAGAATGCTTTAATTATTCTAAGCCTTGTAATTGCTATTATTCTATACAGATTACTCCAACAAACATGTCCAACGCTGAATAAAATATACTGATAATAATTGAGCTTAATGGCTTTCATTTATCCTTTAAAGTAACATTGTAAATGGATATTGTTTAAAAATATAACCAGACTACCAATATACACAGCATGCATGTATTCTGTAAGATGGACAGCAAAACAAATCAATTCAAAGTAGAAGCTCTGCCAACTCCAGGCTGTTAATAGTTTTAAACAAAACTCATTTGCAGATCTGACCCATTATCTTTTACTTTCACAGCTGCATATTTTTCAGACTTTTCCTTCTATACTTACTTGAAATATAGCAAGCTTTAGACATATTTCAGGAACTAAAACCTAAAAGAACTTTCACATTAAAACTCTGTGACTTACATAAGATATATTTAATCTACTTGCCTCTGCAACATTGCAAAGACGATACAGAGGCTGTCTAATACTACAATGACAAAGAGGGTTAGTCAGAACGCCTTTGAAAATGGAGCATATCCATTAAAAAATTAAATACAAAAAAGGAAAGAACATTAAATGTCTTTCAGTCTTTGCCGCCACAGCAACCAAAATCATTAAAAACTAACAATAATCAGGCTATTCACTCAAAAATCAAGCTTACGACTAAGTGCAGCAATGAAAATTAGTTGCTAGACAAAACCTGGTATCTCCGGGTCCTTTCTTGACATTTCATCTAAACCAAAAGGCACTTTGTGCTCAGGTGTGATAGATATGTCTGCAACATACATACTCTGGCTAGCTGTACTGTTTAAGAGTGCACAAATGAGAAGATATATACTAAGGACTAAATCGAAATGAAATGAATAGAACTTAAAAAGATGAGGTGTTTGTGCTCTATTCCCAAACAAATGTGAGTTCTAACAGGTACACAGGTCTTAGAAACTTATATTAATTAATTTGAAACAATGAGAATGAAGGTCTCCTATGATATACTGTTGCCATGTCTATGTTAAATTCCTGCTTTGTGCACAATGCTGTCATAAGCAGGCTTAGTACCTCCACAGACATGTAATGAAACAAATAGGTTCAGAAAATGGATGGACACAGATCAGCAAAACACAGGTTCCTGTTTAATTAAACCTCACAAATGCTCTACAACTGCCCCTTCCACTTCCTACCAAAAGCATACAAAAGGTGGTTTCATACTAGTACTCTTAAAAAATAATAAAATAAGTAGCTTTATTTTTTAAATCCAGATACTGACTCCGGTAGTTATTTCCTTTCACATCCTGTGTTTGGAAAGGAAGAGACTTCAAAAGCCAAGTTGCAGAAAAATGTATTTAAGAGCATATTTTAATTACAAGCGATTCAATAAATAAGAAGTAATGCAGATGTTTTCTGAAAATGTTCTTCTTCTTGTAATATCTTGCACACTGCTTTTCATACTTCATACCAAGGTAAACCCATGTAATAAAAAGTATGACCTTTAACTCAAGTTAAGCCTCATCGAAAAGTGGGTAAATGCTTTGACATGCCACAGAGTTATGATCTGGGACGAAATATTGCTAAAAGGATTTGTGCTGCAAGAGGTAAAGGAGCTATGGAAAAAAAAATCACTCCATTATCACCACATATACTCTTCTGTTCTGATTAAAAATGGCCCTACTCTAAAAGATCTGTGTTGGTCCAGGAGAGCTGGATAGTGGGTTAACAAGATACAGCTTTCAAAAATCTTCACATGAATTAATCCATTCCTAAATATGACATAGATAAGTGGAGTACTGGGAAAGGTTTATGATCATGGCTGGAAGGATGACATAAGGTTAAGAAGCGCAGAGTAGCCCTCCCTATAGTCAAACTTAAATTTACTTGGAAAAGGAGCAAGGGTAAGAAAAACATCACAGATATGACATAGGTAATACAATGGCATGCAAACATTTAGCCAACTTCTTTAAAATTTCTGTCACAGTAAATAGTTAAGTAAGCAGAAGATGAACTGATCACCAAAAGGCACAAAGTTAAAGACAACACATGTCTTTTCTTTTATGCAAGATTTGTGTATTGTTTTAGTGTTGTATGATTGTGTGAAAAAATGAAAAAGATAACCATGCAAAACTTTAAACCCTGAGACTGTGGGTTCTTGTGTGACCACAAGAAAATCACTTCATCTGCCTGTGCTTGGAAAAACAAATGTAACTGGTTGCTGGTCCAAATCCCATAAATGCCTGCAGTGATTCTACTACATTGGGCCCTTGAGCAAGGCACTTAACCTGCAGTTGCTCCATCATGGGCATGACGTCAACATGCATCCAGCCCTGCAAGCAGGTCCTCCAACTAGCAGGGAAAACTTGGGGGTTGGTGGCAGGATTGGCACCCCAGCCACTGTAAACAACCTCACACTGTTCCATTTAAACTAGTGTGGTGCTGAGGGGTCATCCATTGCATGGTTGCGCTTAGGTCCTAATTTGGGATCCAGAGGTAGTTTGTTGTGTGGTGTGTGTGGCAACATGCTGTATCAGTGCATGTTCCCAACCTCCTAACCCTCACCATACATTTCTTTATTTTTGTGCCACCTCCTCCATCACCAAATTTCTTACAACATGACATTTTCTACTCCAGTCTGAACTCTGATCCTTCATTTTATTTTATCTGTTCCTAACTTCAAGAAATAAAGAACTATGGCAACATAGCCAAGTAACTAAATTTTGTACCTCCTCTGAGCCAAGAAATATAACAGCAAAACAATAATAGTATGCCAAGCTACGTAAATGCAGCCTCAGGCTGGACAGATCAATTATGAGAAAAACAGCAAGTCTGTGTAACTTGAGTAAGAAGTCAAAATACTTAAGACATTAGAAGAAAGTCCACAATTTATAAAATATAGACTTATGCAATCCTTGTGAAAAGACAAGACTTTGTAACCAGAATGATCATGGACTCTAAACTTCTGCAAAAGCATATTCAAACACATGAAAAAAATCATAGAAAGTGAACAGTATAACAAATGATAAATCAGTCAATTAATCTTTATTTTATACATCACCCACCAAAAAGCATTCCAACACAAGGTGCTTTTCAAATTAGAAAACCAATATAAAAAAATTAAAAAAACAACAACATACATTTAAAAGTATAAAGATGAGTAATCTGGTGAAGAACACACAAAATTACTTTGTGGAAAACGTTGAATGTGAGGTAAGCTAGCATTTTTGCTTGAGAGGCAAACAACAGATGGTTTCCAATGTGAAACCCTCTTGTTCCCGGTAAAATAATGAACAGATGTAGGAAACGCAAGAAATAAGATTAAACTGGTTGGGTGTTCAGGTTTTCCCAAGCAGCATGACAATAAAAGACATGAAGATAAGTGAAGGAAAAACTATCACTTTTGCACTAGCGGAACAAAAATGTTGTGAAACAGAAGTAAATCCTGTTTAAGAAACACACAAGGCACAGTTTTTCCTTTTATTACAGCTGAAAACGTAATAAGACATAGCTACCTTTCACCACTTTGTGACAATCTCCAGTAAATAAAATCAGCTGGCGTGAGTTGCAGCCAGGAGAGCAAAACAAAGCATTGATTTTCCTCGCCCTATCAAAATGGCCAGCACTGGGAACCCAAAGATGTGGCAAGCTTCCTGTCACTGCCAAACAACCAGAATAAGTATTTCAGTTCACTGCACAGATGTCAAGAGTTTTCCTTTTTTTTTTTTTTTTTTTTTGAGTCGGAATCTACACACTCTGCTCTACACTAATAAAGCAATCTGAACTTGCTACTAGCATTCAAAGAGACACAGTGCTGATTTTTCAAGTAAGGATACATTATTCGTATGTTTGTCTGTTCCCTGAATGCCAAGCTTCAGGATGTAATTAACATGATACTGCTGGGATGTCAACTTAAGTGTGTCCATTGTGGGAAAGTTTAGAAATGGACAACTAAATAAAAATGCTGGCTCTGTGCCATTAAGTATTTCAAACTGCAAAACTCAAAACAAATTTTTTTTTTACATTAATTTTCCCATGTGTCATTGTATTTGTTTCCCAAAAGGATATATAAAAAGTACTGCATATTAAATTACCACAAGTTTCAAAATAGTTTCAAACAATCAAACCTAGCACAGTATTATATATATATATGACCAATAAATAAAGAACACCAAATTTTAAATTTCCATCTAATGCTCACGCCCAAGTCAAGAAAGGAAATGAGTCACACCTATTCAAAGTGCAATCAATATGCTTTAAGGAAATAAAAATATTCATACCATTCTGAAATTATTTTTTTTATTTGAAGAAAATAACATTGCATACAATCTAGTCAAACAAATAGCATCATGGTGAGTACACAAACACAAGAAAGCTAAAACTACAGAAACAAAAATGAAAAGAAAAAATGTCAGATAGTTAAAAAAATAAATAAATAAATAAAAATAAAAAAGCAACAAAATCGAATTCAACACCCAACTGAGAGGGAGCCAATAGCATAGGGGAAAAAAAGCCCTTCCCTCTCATAATATAACTGCTTATTCTAAAAATGTATTAATTAAATCTTGCCCTGTTTTTTTAAAAAAAGGTTTTGAACAGATCCTCCAAGTGCTAATTCGATGTTTTCCAATTTCAAATACTATAGAATATCAGTTACCTACTGACTTATAAAAGATGGGTTTGGATGCTTCTGGTTAAGCAGGATTAGTCTGTGTGTTACTAGTGTGGCACAGACAATTACAATTGATTTGTCCTTCTTCACTTTAAGTCCATCACCAATCACAGCTGCCAAAAGGTTTGGAGTTATTGTGACACCAAGGTCGTTTAATAAGCATTCAAAGATTTCTGTCCAAAGTTATTTTAATTGTGTGCATACCCAAAACATGTGACCCAGTGAGGCTGGAGTTAGATTGCAATGTTAGCTAGTTGCATCTTGCCCTGTATACATTTTGGACAATTTTAAACAAGATAACTTTCATCAATGTGTTCTGAAACTAATTTAATCTATTGTTGTTGGGACAGACAACAAGGGGACATGGTCTATCACTGGGTAAAGGATGTAGGGGAAAATTCACAATTATTTATTGCAAAAGTACCCAATTGTTTTCCCAATATGCAGTATGCCATCTGTTGGAGTAAGAAATGCATTTGTACAGCCTCTTCAACTCCAGCTGGCAGAAGCACTTTAAGACTGATACTGAAATTAAAATTCACAGTTAAATGTAATCAAACTAAAAAAGAAGCAGAAAGAATCATCACTGTAAGTTCATGTCTTTGTGTCAGATGTAACCAAGTTCAGTAGACAAAACAAAAGGAAGCCAATGTGCTTATATTTTAAAAGTGGATGCAAAGCATCATATGTATTTTTTTATGTGTACCTTATGGCAACATATGTACAGAACACTAGAAAGAGCTGAATGAAAATTACAGTGATGATGAAAACAGTAAAAGCCAAGAAAAAAATAAAATAAACTATATTATCCAGAGGTAACATATATAATTTTTCTGCAAAAGCACTGAAACTGAAATAAATTTCAGGTCCTTCCAAATTTTAGCATGTGAAATAAAGGACTGAAAAAAGTATGACGCATTAAGACAATAGATCTAGCATGTGTGACTCTCAGATACATAAGCTCTCCTCACTTTTGTAGTGGTGACTAGCACATTTCTTATATTTAAGTAAGAATAACTTTAGAATTTTTTTCCCTTTAGAACTAAGGTACCCAACAGGGGCGGTACCACCCACCAGTGGGCGCTGAAGAAATCTAAGGGGGCATTTCTGGTCGAAGACATATTACATCGAGGACCAGCCACAGCCCCCTTGGGCAATACTCGCAAGAACGCACTGAAAAGTTTGATTAATACTAAAAATCATCAAACGTATGTTTCAACCAATAATTCCAAATGTTCATTAAGAAAGTCCCATTCGCATTAACTAGTAGGTATTGGTACATTATATTTACAAATTTGCACAAGTAATGCATTCTCAGATCATGCAAGTCCTTACAAGATTAACGCATGTGCAGAGGACCGAATCTATGCATGTTTTGACAGGTTCATTGAACATTACTATAAATACGTAAGAAGTTTTTTATCAATACCAGATTGTTTCGGAATTCCTTCAGAGCAAGTGTAAACCTAAAATTACAGTGTGGTACCTACAGATCACATTCAAAGGATAACTTATCTGGACCTACTTATTAAAGACTAGGGGGCTTTACCCCCTGCACGCTTCACTCACCAACTCCCCGGCCAGCGCTACACTCCAGCCACTTCGCGTCTCTGCCGCTCGCGTATGAGGATTTCACTTTCACCAAACAACAAATCTTTTAATGCTCACGGATACGCCTCTTCATTGGGAAGAAACACTACTTTTCTCGCGGGACTGGAAAATATTCCCTGAAAAAGTCTCCTCCCAGGTTTTTTTTTTTTTTAATATAATAGAGATACAGTGCATCCGGAAAGTATTCACAGCACATCACTTTTTCCACATTTTGTTTTGTTACATCCTTATTCCAAAATGGACTAAATTCATTTTTTTCCTCAGAATTCTACACACAACACCCCATAATGAAAACGTGAAAAAAAAGTTTGAGGTTTTTGCAAATTTATTAAAAATAAAAAAACTGAGAAATCACATGTACATAAGTATTCACAGCCTTTGCTCAATATTTTGTCGATGCACCTTTGGCAGCAATTATGGAATATGATGCCACAAGCTTGACATATCTATCCTTGGCCAGTTTCGCCCATTCCTCTTTGCAGCACCCTCTCAAGCTCCATCAGTTTAGATGGGAAGTGTCGGTGCACAGCCATTTTAAGATCTCTCCAGAGATGTTCAATTGGATTCAAGTCTGGGCTCTGGCTGGGCCACTCAAGGACATTCACAAAGTTGTCCTGAAGCCACTCCTTTGATATCCTGGCTGTGTGCTTAGGGTCGTTGTCCTGCTGAAAGATGAACCGTCGCCCCAGTCTGAGGTCAAGAACGCTCTGGAGCAGGTTTTCATCCAGGATATCTCTGTACATTGCTGCAGTCATCTTTCCCTTTATCCTGACTAGTCTCCCAGTTCATGCCGCTGAAAAACATCCCCACAGCATGATGCTGCCACCACCATGCTTCAATGTAGGGATGGTATTGGCCTGGTGATGAGCGGTGCGTGGTTTCCTCCAAACGTGACGCCTGGCATTCACACCAAAGAGTTCAATCTTTGTCTCATCAGACCAGAGAATTTTGTTTCTCATGGTCTGAGAGTCCTTCAGGTGCCTTTTGGCAAACTCCAGGCGGGCTGCCATGTGCCTTTTACTAAGAAGTGGCTTCCGTCTGGCCTGATTGGTGGATTGCTGCAGAGAAGGTTGTCCTTCTGGAAGGTTCTCCTCTCTCCACAGAGGACCTCTGGAGCTCTGACAGAGTGACCATCGGGTTCTTGGTCACCTCCCAGACTAAGGCCCTTCTCCCCCGATCACTCAGTTTAGATGGCTGGCCAGCTCTAGGAAGAGTCCTGGTGGTTTTGAACTTCTTCCACTTACGGATGATGAAGGCCACTGTGCTCATTGGGATCTTCAAAGCAGCAGAAATTTTTCTGTAACCTTCCTCAGATTTGTGCCTCGAGACAATCCTGTCTTGGCGGTCTACAGACAATTCCTTTGACTTCATGCTTGGTTTGTGCTCTGACATGAACTGTCAACTATGGGACCTTATATAGACAGGTGTGTGCCTTTCCAAATCATGTCCAATCAAATGAATTTACCACAGGTGAACTCCAATTAAGCTGCAGAAACATCTCAAAGATGATCAGGGGAAACAGGATGCACCTGAGCTCAATTTTGAGCTTCATGGCAAAGGCTGTGCATACTTATGTACATGTGATCTCAGTTTTTTTATTTTTAATAAATTTGCAAAAACCTCAAGTAAACCTTTTTTACGTTGTCATTATGGGGTTTTGTGTGTAGAATTCTGAGGAAAAAATGAATTTAATCCATTTTGAAATAAGGCTGTAACATAAAATGTGGAAAAAGTGATGCGCTGTGAATACTTTCTGGATGCACTGTATATTATTGGCGAAATAACTGTTGCCACATAGGTAAGTAATTTTTATTATTATTATTTTATTATTATTATTGTTTTATTTTTACAGATAGAACAATTATCAGATTCAATGAAAAAATGTAGACTATATAATGTCGAATATTAGAAATATGGTTTTATTCAGTCAACCACAAACAAGACATTGCCAATGTGCCTGATTTGCCACAAAGTTTTTTCAAATGAAGCTATGAAACTTTTGCGATTAGAAGAACATTTGACCAAAATACATTTTGAGAGAAAAGATAGAAATTTATTTTACTTTCATATGCTCAAAGAACTTTGGCTGATGACAATGATGGATTACGTGCCTCTTACAACATTTCTTTTTTTTATTGCTAAATCGGGAAAACCGCACACTTTTGGCGAAGAATTGATAGTGCCAGCTGTGAGTGAGGTTCTGTGTACTGTCCTGCAGGAGCCACCGTCTGATATTTTTTATAAAAATCCCATTGAGCAATAATACAGTGCAGAGACGAATTCACAAAATGTATGAGGATCTGGAGAGTTCTTTAACTTATTTTTTAAAGACTACTGAGTTTTCTTTACAGCTCTATGAATCTATTACTTTACCAAGCAATGAGTCTTTACTTCTAGCGTACATTCACTTCATAAAGAACCGAATCACTCTTTGAAATGTGGGCTCTGACCCAAAAAAGGTTGGGAACCTATGATTTAGAACAAATATAGTGTGCTATTTTAGTTCAAGATTTTTAACATAAGCAGAAAACCATAATGCTGTGCATATTTTTATTTCACTGCAATACAAAGTGTGTTTTTAGTGAAGGTGTCTCCATATGCATTTGGCAGTGCCAGTACTGCCAAATATTTCATTTTGTACAATAACTGCTGCTCCAATGTAGTGCAGCTTCTGTTATTTACTTCTCTATTGTTTAGTTCTCTTTATTTGTCTTTAGAAATAATTTAATGAGTCATCCATTTTGATCTGCGGAGCTATTAAATACACCATATGAGGAAGACTCAAAGAGACAGTGTAAAGAAATCTAATTATGTGCTGGATTACAAGATTAGTGTAGTCTTCTGGGACTACATTCAAAATATTTCTTACATGTTTGACCTCTTTCCAACAAAGACCACTTGACAAATAATGGCTGCACAGGTAAACTTACAACTTTTCTAGGCAAATACACACCTTATTAAACATAGGAAATTTTAAAATGCTGAACATGTACTGTACTTAAAAAAAGAGTTCATTTTTTTCCTATGTGCATCTGTCAGTCTTACCTCATCTGACTCATCTGACAGTGTCTTCATTAGAACTGGAAAGAGACTGTCAGTGTGGCGAAATATCTGACAGAAAAAAGGAAAATAAATAATTAACAGAAGACATTCAAATAATGTTTAGGAAAGGACAGGAAGAATGAACGCCACCATTATCTGCTTCCATTGCTCCCAGCCTTTCATAACCCAAAGGTGTTTTCACACTCTTAGTATGTTTCATTTGTTCAGAATTTCTGGGGATGTTTCTCTACTTTGTTTCAATTTCCAATTAGTTCAGTTGTGTTTCACACTATAAACCTTTCAAATGTACTAGACATACACTATATGGACAAAGGTATTGGGCCATCCAACCATTACACCAACAAGGGACTTTAATGACACTGCTTTCAAATACGTAAACATTAACATGGAGTTGGTTCTCCCTTTGCAGCTCTAACAGCTTCCACTCTTCTTGGAAGGCTTCCTGCAAGATTTCTGAGTGTTTCAGTGGGAATTTGTCCCCATTCATTCTGAAGAGCATTTATGAGGTCAGGAACTGAAGTTGGACGAGAAGGCTGGGCTCACAATCTCTGTTCCAGTTCATCCCAAAGGCATTTGGTGAGGTTAAGGTCAGGGCTCTGTGTGGTCCAGTCAAGTTTTTCCACACCAAACTCATCCCACCATGTCTTTATGGACTTTGCTTTGTGCACTGGGGCACAGTCATGCTGGAATAGAAAAGGGCCTTCTCCAAACTGTTTCCACAAAGTTGCAAGTATAGTGTTGTTCAAAATGTCTTGGTATGCTGAAGTATTAAGATTGCCCTTCACTGGACATAAGGGGCCGAAGCCCAAACCTTGAACAATAGCACCACACCATTAAATTGCCCCCTCCACGAAACTTCACAGTTGGCACAGTGCAGTCAGTTCTCCTGGCATCTGCCAAACACACACTCTTCCATCTGACTGCAAAACAGACAAGCGCAATTCATCACTCCATACAACACGTTTCTACTGCTCCACAGTCCAATGATGGTGTACTTTACACACTCCCTCCGACACTTGACATTAGACCTGGTGACATGAGGCTTGAATGCAGCTACTCAGCCACAGAAACCCAAAACATGAAGCTCCTGCTGCACAGTTAATGGCAGTGGAAGTTTGGAATTCTTCAGCTATGGAATCAGCAAAGAGTTGGGGACTTTGAGGCACCATGCACCTTAGCAGACATTGACCCCACTCTTTGACATTATGTGGTCTTTTGCTTCATGTCTGAGTTTCTAAAAGCTTCCACTTTCCGAAAATACCACTTACAGTTGACCGTGGAATATCCAGCAGGGATGAAATTTCAGAAACTGTCTTATGCAAAGATGGAAACCTATCACAGTACCCCACTTGATGTCACAGAACTCTTCAGAATGAGCCATTTGGTTTCACAAACGTTTGTAAATGGAGACCACATGGCAAGGTGTTCGAGTTTATACACCTGTGGCAATAGGCCTGCGTGAAACACCTGAATTCAATAATTAAGAGCTGTCTCCTAATACTTTTGTCCATACAGAGTATCAGTACATATCCTGTGAGCTTGTCATGGACTTCTTTCATTGGGTAGAAACATTTTTCCCTGGGAAAAAATATCATGGCAGTTATTTGTACACCACTGCATTTTTCATAATTATTAACTGGAGGACTACTTGAAATTTATGCTCCAGTAAGTTTATGCACTGAAGGACACATTTCAAATAGCCAAGTGTACAACAGAAGACAAACTCTGCTGATGGCATACACTGCTGTACTTCAGTTTTGTAACAGAAGACTTATCACGCCATTTTCATTTAACTATAATATTACATATTTACTCTCCAGTGGCCACAATATGAACATAACCTCAATTTAGTTTATTCCAAAGCACGTCTATTTTGGTCCATAACAGAGTGAGATTGGCACATTCACATCCACCTAAATAAACTGGACTTTTGGGGAAATCATACCAGAGTATGAAAAAACCAAACCAAACAACCTAGGTGTAAAAAAGGGCCTTAAAAGAGGACAGGAACAGATCATTACACTCAAGAAATTATATAAGCAAAGCTAAAAAAAAAAAAAAAAACACTAAAACCTTTAATACTCACAAAAAGTAATTTTAAAAACAACTATCAGTAGTATTAAAATGACACAACAAAAGTGGAACCAGAAAAAAAAATCCAAAGCAGCAAAGCCCCTCAACAGACATACATTAGTATTTCGATTACCAAAAAACACATACTTTTTAAGAAAATATTTTTAATCTATATTGGTAATGATGAATGATATAATTTAGGCTATACAAACATTAACCAAAAATAAACTGATAGATAATAATGCAGACAAAGGGGAAAAAAAAGAATATTTAAAGTTCAATTAATAATAAAGTTTAATTGGACCAAGATTTACCAGTTTTTAAAGAGAGCACCAAAAGCAGAAAAAGGCTAAAACTAAACTGAATATTGTAACTGAATACTCATGACTCAAAGTTTGAGTGCAAGTAGAGTAATCAAAAGGCATAGAACCCTGTGACAGGGGCTGGAATGAAAAGTGGACATTTGAAGGCAAGAAGAAAACAGACATATTATTAGCAGTATAATTCATAACAAATATTAGAAGTATTCTCTTTGAACTATGCGGACAGCAGTAATACTGTCTATATTAGACTGAATATCACAGCTGCAGGCCACCTGACTATCCAGTAGAAGTTACAGAAGTTTAGTACTGCGAGGTGTACCTTGCGTGGCGTTTTGATGTACAGGTGGTACAGCCACTTCAGAACAGCAATTCGAGTCATCATGCCTGTTCCAGGGTCATGTAAATGGCGATCCAAAACCTGTACAATGCCATCCAGGTCCAGAGTAACAGAGGTTCTTTCAGCACTAGGCATGGTGGGTGCAAAAAAAGAAAAAAAAATTAAACTCTGAATTTTTTTTTTACCTCATGGAAGAACTTTACTGCCATAATTTTTTTTTATATTATAACATTGTTCTAGACTTGCTGACAATTTGAGATGCACAAGTATTCAACAAATAGAAAAATGGCAACGTTACACAATACAATAAAAACCATACAGCACTGATTAGGCCAGTGGCCTTCAGTTGTTTAGGAAAGCGCTCTCTCTTTTCAGTGTTTCCAATACAGATAAAAAGGGAGTGACACTGTCATGTGCTTATCACTTTTGCAAGAAAACGATGTGTACAAAAATCTTAAAGCACAAGCACTTCTCAGAAATACAGAAATTATATGACAAGCTCAAAAATATGCCACTGACAAAATCATTTGGTAAATATTTCACTTAGAATGAGTATAAAGTTAATATCGAAGTAATATTTAAACTTTTTTGACAATTACATTTTTATATACTTATCTTTTATCCTAAAAAATAACATATTGTATCATCTAGAGTCTAAAATACAAAATACAACATCTGTATAACACTACAAGGCCATTTCCTGACAAAAGTTAAATTTAAAGCCCAATGTATCTCACGTCATAAGAAAGTACAGTAAAATAAAAATAACCTACTTTTTTTTCTAGATTGTCTGAACTAATGCTTGTTTAGAGATATAAAAGATGGCAGGTTTGAACATGGAGTAAAAAAGGCCATTTACATGAAGGAAGGAAGGCCCATCCTAACCATTGGAAAATTAGGCCTGAGCCATGAGAATTCTGTGGCTTACAATATAATTGCTTCTCTTGCCTTAGTCTTTTAATGTAATGAGCCAACAAACTGCACTGGTAAGCTATCAAACTCATTAATGGGTCATCAAGGTGTGAACATGGATGAACAGTTACCAATGATGGACCATCAAGGGGAGGAACGGGGATTCCCATACACTAATTGGGAGAAAAGAACAAAAAACACTAGTCCACCTAGCCTAAACAAAACTTTGAAGTACTTGTGTTCTGAAAGACTGACAGATGCACACAGAAAGAAAAGTACTCTTTTTAAGTACAGTACATGTTCAGCATGGTAAAACTTCCTGTGTTTAATAATGTCTTGCTTAAATAAAAATAGGCCTTGATTGTCTGCTTTAATGGAACAAAAGCAACTAAGATTTTAGTTAGTAGCTATGACACATTATTTCCTGGACTAAACACTATGTATTGGTAACATACTTCTGCATGATATAAAGCATGTTTTGCTGGAAGGCCTGAAATGAATGGTTCTGGACAATAACATACAATACATCAACACATTCAGCATATCTTAAATTTATACTGGTCTCAAAATGCTATAAAGCGGAGGAAAAACATTTTGAATGTGGACAAAAATTGAAAACCATAATGCAATACAGATGAGAAGCTCAAAGAAATGCCCTATTCAATTTATGTGTGTCTAGAACCCATTTAATTTACTTGTGTCTACAAACAAATTTCAAGAGTTATCAAACTTGGTAAAAACAAAAAAAAAAATAATAATAATTCAAACACCACATACTAAATCAGCAAAATACAAATTAATTTAAATGTAAATACCAAAAATTAAAAGATTCTACTGCAAAATCAAATAGGATACAACATGGTTTGGTTCTGTAATGCTGTCCTGTTATGCCATCAAGTGGTCAAAATAGACTTTTTTTAATCTTGCATTATTTTGTGTTTTTTTTTTTTTTTCTTCAAATGAAATGTATGCCCTTTTCAAAATAAATGCAGCTTCATACTGACAAATGCATATATTTGGTAGATAATTAGTGGCCATATGTTTACCTTGTTGGCATAAAAAAGCTGATGTTGCTAAAGCCTGCCGAGTCCTGGGAAGTATTCAAGGAGCCTGGAGAGGAGAGAAAAAAAAAAAAAAAAGACTATAATAGTTAAATACATTTATACTCAAACACCCAACAGAAGCTATTGCTATGCATGTAAGCATGTAATAACACATGGGAAATATCATAAAAGCAAGCCATTTTAGTGGGGGAATAACATTTCATTTCCTTTTCTGCTTTTCCTGAGGGTTAATTCTCAGTAACCCGAAGCCTGTAGCAGAAATCCCCGCCCTCATGCTGATGTGGCAGTCCCTACAGTGAAACCCTTTCTTACAATAACACATCTACAGATCAGCACTAGCATTGGTGGTTCAGTGGTAGAATTCTCGCCTGCCACGCGGGAGGCCCGGGTTCGATTCCCGGCCAATGCAACAGCAATTTTTTTTGCTTTCACTTTATTCTTTTTAATAGATAAGACAAATAAATAAATAAATAAATAAATAAATAAATAAATAGAGACTTAATGAGTACATCAGTTGGAAGCATTGAATTGCTTGATAAAAGTGGTTAGAAAAGTCCCCCAGCAGCACTTCTTAGCATACCATGGTGAAATGAACCTTTGGCTAGAATTGATCCAATACAGCACTTCCTCAAGGGGATTGATTGTTCACGATGGCACCCAATTTTGCCATTATTCTCTTTTCCACAACTGCTTCCAGTGTGTCCAAGGTTTGCCCTGTCATAGAGCAGGCTTTCCTGATAAGCTTGTTCAGGCATTATGTTTCTTTTGTGCTTTACTTGCTTCTTCAGTAGACTGCAGTGTAGAACACCACACTGGCTACTGTGGACTGGTAAAGTTAGCACCACTTGTATAGCACCACTTTGTTGTCAGTGTTTAAAGCACTGTCTTTAAGCATTTAAACAAAACTAAAGACTTTTGTCTTTACTGGTACAATGAAATATATAATATATATCATATATACTGAAGAATATTAAAATTCTTTTAACACAAAAGACCTAAGTAACTATCCAATAAAACAGACTATAATTATGTACAAATAATGCAAAAACATAATTGCATGAATATACACACACACACACACACACACACACTTGCTCGCTGCACTAGATGGAAAAAGACTTGCCATTTAAATAGGTGCACCTACCACTGGTGATGTAATGGCACGTTATACTTGGGTGACTCATCCCTGGCTGATGCAACTTGTCAGTGCCATAACTATACCACTAAATAAACTACATAAACTGAAAGTGGAACATAAAAAACCATTACTATTGCAGTGTGCAACAAGCTATACAATCTGTACAGTATACGTAATAATAGAAACATACAATAGAAACATGTGGAATCTTAATAAAACCAACAGTCTGAAAGAAAAAAAGCAATATTTTACAAAGAGAAAGACAGAATTTAAACATGAAACTAATGCAACTTTACACTTCTTCAAAAATGCACACAATGTGACAGAAGTAACATCCAACCATCCACCTATTATCTGTACTCACTTTGTCCAGTTTAGTGTCATGGCAGCCAATGTCAATGTTATACAATTAAAGCCATTTAGAGCGACTACTAAAAATACTCCAGTTTTACAATTCATTAGGCACATCTGGCATTGGTGGTTCAGTGGTAGAATTCTCGCCTGCCACGCGGGAGGCCCGGGTTCGATTCCCGGCCAATGCAAACATGAATTTTAAAATTGTTTTAAATTTTAAAGTTGCCTGTAATACAGAAGTCAACCACCTATAATTACAAAAATAATAATAATACACACTCTGTAAAAAGGTAACTAGAGCAGGCATTTGAACAGGAACTATGAACCTGAGAGGACTCAGAATGGATTAACACATGACAATTACCCTTAAATGACCAGAGAGCACTTACTGCTGGCAACTGAGAGGTTTGCTCTGACCTATTCAGCCAGTTACCACTGTGGCCCGGACTTGAGGAAACAGACATTTACTACACAGAGGGTGGGTGTTAGGTTTGTCTGTGCATTACCCTTCCATACACTGCAAATACATTTTTTCCCTCCTATCCACAGATTTAAACTGAATCTACAGACAACCAAAATATTTACCCAGAATGTACACAACTAACTTCTCATCAAAGGAGGCTTTGGAAATAGAAACCTAAAGATATTTATAATTTTATTTTATACTGTTCTGACAGGTATTTTAATGGTTTACTAATGTTGCCATTGATTAATTTGAGCATACCGAATCGTTGCTAGCCTTCTAGGAATTGCACAATTTTTAAGTAATTACTTTGTATTAAATCTAAGGCCTTTCATGCCTTCTGCACAATTTGGGGAGGGATCAGGTTTAAATAAGATATAGTACTGTTTGTCTTACGGAATGTAATGTATTCATTTGTGTGAAATATTCTTAAAATCATTTTTAAAAAATCTGTACAAAAATACTGTATATAAATATTTAAAAACATCTATCTAAACAGCTAATTAGCTAATCTAACCACAAATAACTCTATTAACTATATACTGTACAATGGTACATTCAAATGTCAATTATAAAAACTATCATCTTCGGGGGGGGGGGGGGGATCACAAATTTACTAGTAATTTACATGAAATTAATGATAATTACAAACTTTTTTGGTATTGATGCACTTGCTAGATCCATCTGTTTACTGTTGAAGATGCTGAACAGTGGAAAATTCTGAAGTGTGCCCTGATCCCCCTCCCCCAAAAGTATGTGGAAAAATATATTGCTTCCATAGAAATTTAGCACTACCATAGTAAATGAAGGGAAAATGTAGTCATGTTTACACAAGAAAACACGAAAGCTTCCTTCTCAGCTACATCCAATACCAGACAAAAATAAAAACTCAATGACATAAACTGATTAAGTTTGAAATGAAGAAAAAATAAACAGTACTTAGCTAAGCACTTCTAACTGTTTGGCAAGAAGTTATAGGTAAAAGCAATTATACAATATACATGAAACACTCCATACTCCTGGAATATTTACTATTTTCAATATTGCTTATGAAAAAGCTGTATGGCACAAGGAAGAAAGGAATTCCTGGAAATGTAAACCGAGTCTTTAAAGAGCCTGTTTTCCATGATTTATGAAAGGTAAATACTACACATAGCGGAAGTCTGTTATCAGCAGAGATGATTTCCAGTTACCTCAACACTGCCATCTGAAACACACCAAATCATCCCCAATAACTCAAGGAATTTTGGCTGCATGTTTGGTAACCTGGTGGGAATGTTTTTAGATTATGATTTGTCAGTATACCAGGCAATAAAACTGGAAGAGATGACAGACAATTCACATTGCAATAAAAGGACAACATTAAGGTCCTTGACAACCACTTTACATATTCTGAATTTACAAAGGAGAAATTAGCGCTAACTGCATTTAGAATAGATTTTTGTATTAATATTTCAATTATGATGATTATACAGATGAATTCCTAAGTATTCATACTTAGTCACTGTTTCTCCTTCCTCCCTCAAAACAATGAGTGAACAACATACAAATCTCAGCCTTTTAAAGTCGAACACAATTTCTTTAGTCTTCCTAACTTTCAGGGCAAGATTGTTTTATTGCACCAATTTACTGAAGAGTCTACTTGGTTGAATTATAATTGCTTTTATCCTCCTCAGATAAGTCCACATGGTCAAAACTGTCACAAGTACAGAGTGCAGTTAAGTTTTTTCTTGCATGTGCTAATGAACATGCCACATGTTGATACTACGTCTCCTATCACAATGTCATCTGTAGGGCCCACGAATTACCGCGGCAAGAAATCGTAAATTCTGTGGCATGTTTTTTTAAATTCCGCGGCGTACCACGGCACAGCAAATGCAGTACCAGAACTCTGTAAAACTAATTCGTAACCCAAGCAAAATAAATGCAATTTTTCTTATTCTTATTCCTTAATAATCAATCATAATTCATAATATTAATCAAATAGGTATATCAATGCATTCACATCCGCACATTTTAATCCACAGATTTGCTTTAGCAAATGATGCTGAAACATATGTAGGCATAATATTATTCTCAACAAACTATCGAATAAAGTTTCTAAAGTTATTGTTTATTTATTGTTGAAGGAAATGGCACTGTGAGCTCGTAGGTTTTATTGTGACAGAGAATATTGCTGTGGTGACAACACCGATCCATATTTTGAGAACGAACGTTCCACATCAACAGAAGAGCTCGGCAACGCAATGTAGACTTTAGCAAGAGCTGCTAAGTGAGGCAGTTTGTCCTCTAAGGCACGCCAAAAAGCAGGGATATCAGCTGGAATTACTTCAAGAGATGCTATGTCCAGATAAGCTTGCCATTCATCTGCTGCAGCCATCACTGTTGGCACTGATGGTGCATGATCAGCAAAATTCTTCGATAAGAGTGGTAGCTGTCGTGGATCAAATATTTTCACAGATCTGAATAGGTCTACTGCTGGCTGTTTGGTTACCACAAAATATTCTTCACGTTTAGCAGTAGCATTGTGCTTTGCATCTTCACAGCTGCTGGTTGCAATTGGAAATCCGGACGATTTCAGGCAAAATAGTAAGTCAGACGCTTTGTTGTAGGCATCGACAGCCATGAATGACTGTGCCTCAAAAGAAGTCAGAGTGCTCTGACAGAAGCTCTGACATAGGAACCAGTTCAAGCAAGAAAAGAGTAGATAAGAAGCAAAATAACCAAAAGAGCATCCTCCACACTTCTGTTTGCACAGTAATACATGTGGTACATTATACAACTTCTAATCAGATGTCGAACAGTACGGCGAGTTAAGCCACTATTGCAGCCTTTTTTTTCCCCTTTTTTTTCATTCTGTCATTTTACGTAAAACACAAGACATCAGACAGATGTGCCTCTCTTTGGCTTGTGAGGTTGAAAACATGTGCTTCCCTTATTTCCAGTCTGAGTGAGCGCTCAATGGTTGACAGCACTCACATACAAAGAGCGTGCCCCTATAACTTAAGACAAAACTATACTAGTTTTATTTTGTCAGGGAGAGTAACTTAAAAATCTGTGTAACTGGGGATGTCAAAGTACACTACGGGGAGGGTCATGCCACTTACTTAAAATATAGATTAACTACTATTACAATATTGAACACTAAATGTTCAAAGCATTTAATCGGAATACAAGCGAGTGCCTTTGTCCTACACGTATATAGACTGCTTGGCCTGGAAACCTTGAAAAAAGGTACAATGGTCAACTGTCTCCACAGCTTGAAGAAAATAAAAAGCAAATGAAAAACTGCAGAGAGCTGTTTCAAACAGAACTTTAGAATCCTTTGTGATATGCCATCCGGCCCAATTGCTTGTTGGATTTCACGTGGGGCAAAGATTTCTACACTTCAATTATGCTAACCTGAAATATTTCTGGTAATTGCTTAAGGCATGCCCATAACTTGTGCATTGTAAATTGTTAATTAAATCACAGTTTTCAACTCCTGTTTAAAAAAAGGTGTTTTAGTGCATCAGCGAAGAGTTGGCAATCTTTGTCTACTGGAAGGATCAAACTCCTTTTCGAACCCAACTCTATGATAGTTTTCAGACATTTCCAAACCTACTTTTACCCTTTGAGTAATTCTCCATATATCATTTTGCTTTGTTTATTTGACAAATTCTTTGATGTAAAGTTTTTCTTGTACCTCATTTTATGAAAAGCACGTGATTTTTCAAAAAAAACAGAGCTTTTACATCTTTGGTGATCCATTCCTTTGGGTACACTTCCAAAGTCCTTTACTTAATGATCACAAATTCACAGAACTTCACTTTATTACTGACAGTGTAAGTATCCTAATCTAGTGTCTGTGAGGATGTCAGCCAATCCTGACATCTGGAGAAACACTCCAGAAATTCTTATACATGGTAATTACAACACTTATGTGTTTTCCATATGCTGCCTTTATTTCGGTTTCAAAAGCTTCCTGTTCTTCTGTAGTAACTAAACAACATGGTCAGATGCACCCAGGTATGGTCTGTGATGGGATGTAGACGGCAGAGATGTTTCCGTAACACTTCTCCATTTTGTTGTCCCATCTAGTATTAACATTCACTTACTGATGGTATAGATTTATAAAAAAAAAAAAAAAAAAAGGTAAATTTTATATGAATTTTACACATGTAACAAAAGTAGCCTGTGAATTTAATATTACACTAAATTTTAATCTTCATAAAGTTTAGCCTCAGCCCACAGAACAAACCCTTTTAGTCATGCTGATGTGGCAGTCTTTGCAAAGGAAATTTTTCAAGCAAAGCCTCTCTCTAAACTTTCACAGCAGCATTGGTGGTTCAGTGGTAGAATTCTCGCCTGCCACGCGGGAGGCCCGGGTTCGATTCCCGGCCAATGCAACTGGACTTTTTTTGTTAAGTTTTATGCACTTCATATTTTAAGACCTGGGATGAAATCCAAAAGAATTGCAATTCTTTCAACGTATGCAGGTATGCATACCAAGATTTGTTTTGTGCTTGTGAAGTCCAAATAATCTAAACAGTTCAATAGAAAAATTATCCAAAACAAAAAGACTTTTCTGAGCTCCATGAATATATGTAAATGTATGATTCTTTAGAAATAATATATGTGGTATTTAAACAAGACATGCAAGGGTTCTAGTAAAATGCATAAAGACAGTAAAACCAAATTCTTTGCAAAGGGTTCACACGCCCACAGTTTTATTTTACAAGTGATGTATGAGACACCTATTTTTTACGTTTTAGTACACTTTTTAATTCAATATATGCATGGTTTTTAAAAAAAATTTGAAAAATTATATATATATTATTTTCAACTTTTTAGTCTTCGTTTTTGTTTTAGTATAATTTTGTAATCATTATTTTAACACTTCCTTTAATATTTCTATCCGTTATTAGCATAATCTATTGGTGAAATCTTGAACTATTCTTCAAATGAAAATTTAATTTCTTAATTAACATGGATTAATTGATCAATTAGTGAAACTGATTACTGACACATGTATTGTCATCGCAAATGAGTAAGTGTGCAAAATTTCAAGTCATTTGGACAATAGGAAGTGGGTTAAATATCCATTACAAGATTTGTACCAGACAACAAACAGGTGAAGTTAAAATAAGCGTGATAATAAAAATAATAATAATAAAAACCAAGATCCAGATCTTTAATGACCTCTGGAGCACAGCCATCAGGAGTGTTGACCTCGTTGCAAGGTTTACTTATCGCGGCAGTGACATTTATGTCTCTGGTGACTCTTCCTGCAGTCAGCAGATAGATTGGCAGAGCATGGTGGGTTAAAGGTCGCTGAAAAGCGGTGTGTGGCACTCCTGATATCTCTGGAAAAGGACAAAGGTCCAAGTCTTTAGAGTCTGGGTGCTTCCTGTTTTCCTTAATACCTGCAAGATATGGACACTATCTGGTGACCTGAGATTAAGACTGGACTCCTTTAGTACTGTCTCTCTTCATAGAATCCTTGGGTACCACTAGTTTGCATCGAACAAAACATTGCTCACAGAGTCCCGAATGCCTGAATTGTGAGGGAGCGTCAGTTACGGTACAATTCCCTGAGGGTGATCCAGGTCACATGATCCTCATTATTGAGGACCCAAGCAGCTGGACCAGGTCAAGGGGACATCTACCTAACCCCTGGCTGAAGAAGTTGGATGGTCAACTTGTGGGGCTGGGACAGGGCCATATATCTGCCTGGGGTGTTGTCAAACAGGATCTCAAGCTGTTTCATTGTGCTGTGAGTACGGCACCATGCTGTGCCAGTGCATACTCCCAAACCTGACCTCAAAGAGAACAATCTGTAGACAGAAGGAAGAGGAAGAGCAGAAATATCCAATAAAAGAAAAACCTGAGAAGTTAAGTATTTATTACAAGACGGGACAGAAAAGACTGTTACACATAACTTCCCTTTTTGATTGCAAGTTAATTAAAAATTCAGGCACTAGGTTCTTTAAAGAGAAAATCTATGATCTAAGTCACGTACATTGCAGGCTCAACCTTTACATTGCTTGGGAATAACACCAACTAAAAATCACTCATGCACATGGAGAAATTTGCTAATCAGCCAGAAGCAACAGGAAGAAAGCAGGTCCCTAACCTAGACTTGTTAACTTTACGCACGATTAATTTGCAATTATGATCATGCGGTCTAAATATTCATATCAACTTCATACTGTATATAAAGTTGATAAGATACTGAAACCCTATTTAACACTGTATATAAAAATTGGATGCAACAATGCACTTGCTTTTAGGAGAGAAATAGTATTAAAAGTTTCTGTGGTCACACATTTCTTTTCCAGTAAATGTTGCTGATATTTGTCCCATGTCAAATTCCTAACACTAGGTGTACATCTTTACCAGAAAGGGACACAACTGATTAAACCAAGCTGCACTAAAATTCAGATATCCAGCACGGTAGCTAAAGCACACTGCATTAACTTATGTTTTTCTGTTTTATATGATACAAAAGAAAATTGTGTCTTGAAGATCAAGTTTTGTTGGACTCATAAGGGTTTCCTTTAAAACAGAGGACACACTTTCCAAGCAAAAGCATGTCTCTTATAAGCATATTATGAAGTCCCAACTGTCACAATTAATGTACTTGCCAAGAAGAAACAGATTTCCAACAATGAATTAACCACTTCTTGCACATTCTTTTGGCATAAAGCACACTAACACTGTCTTAAACTTGAAGCTTGCAGAAGTAGGAATACGTTAATCATATATGTTACCAGCAAAGTTTGAAATCTGGCATTCTATAGAATGCCTAGGCATTGTATATAATGCCTAAAACTAGCCAGCAATGTATGAAACGATTCATATTTCACACATGTCCTAGGCATTCTATAGAATGCCAAATGAGAAACCGGCAAAGTATGAAATACATCTCTGATTCGTTTCGAATATAACGTGGCAAGGCACACGATTTTTAACACGCGCCTCAGGCTTAGAATTTGTCAGTTGCACTTTGCGGTTTGTTCGGGAGTGTCAAAATACGCAATTTTATTTAAATTTGTTCAACAAAAAATTCGTTTTTTACTGTTGACAGATTAGGGCTTTCTTGCACCCTTGTACCCTCAGACACCAGGTAAAAGTCTAATAATAAGATTTATTATAATAATAAAGTGCACAAAGCACGCTCCTCTCCACAATTCTCCAGTAACAATAACCCAAATCACAAAATAAACCAATCCTCCACTCCCAGACGCTTAGCCACCCTGCCTCCCAACTCAGCTCGTCCGTCTGAGATTTCCCACAGTCCTTTATAGTCCTTGACCCGGAAGTGTTTGTCCCTCAGTCCGTGTGACTTTCTATCACTTCCGGGTCAGGTAAAAACTTCTATTTTTCTTCAACCTGGAAGAACGTCATTCCTCCCGTTCACGTGACCAGGACGCGCTTCCAGGTTATAGGGCACATAAGAGTCTATGAGCCTCGCTACAGTGACTCCTTGTGGTCCCCAATGTATCCAGCAGGGCTGTGTATAAACACTACAAAGTCCATGAGGTCCTGCTGGAACTCGGGGCACGTCCATGTTGTCGGGAGAGCTCCTCCTGGCGGCCTGGGGGTGAGGGCCGGCAACTCTTGCCGGACATCCATCACACTGTGCTCCATGAAAATGGAGGAGCAAGCTGTAGTGTTGGAGGAGGAGTCATGGTAGTATAGACATGAAACAAAGATTCGATGATGAACTGTCCAAAATTCAAGTCAATGCTGCAAAAAACAGTATTTTCTTAACCGAAACTACTTACCAGAAATTAATAAATGATGTACAAAAGATAGTGAGATTATAGTCAATAGTGGATTAAACCAACATGGTGAAGACATGCTTACCGAAGAGATTTCCGTTTCTGATACCTGTTGTGTGTGTTTAAAGGAAACGAGTGATGCACTTGCATGCAAAAAGTGTCAAAAAAACAAGTATATGCGAGATCAGAATCCACTTTATGCCCTAAGAACTTGCTTAGAATTGAAGATATTCCTGACCATGAAATTCCTCTCCGGTCAGTTGCAATTGCTCAGTCCAGTGGAAGTGGCCAAGGATTCGTCAAATATATGTGTAAAACAAAGTGCCAAAATATGAAATGTCTTTGCGTGAAAAATGTAATGAAATGTAATTCAAAATGTCATTCAAGCCTACCATGTTGCAACAAGTAGGTTAATTTTATTTTTTATATGAAAATTTTGTTTCCCTTAATAAGAAAGGCATAAATTTTGTTTTGTACAACTTTTATTTTTCTTTACGTATTTTGAATACATTTTTTTTAATGGCACTGTCATTATTTTTTCAGAATAACATTTGTATTTTTGAGGAATGCACGTCAATTATATAATAGCCTTATCAGGACCTTTTTTCATACTTTGCCTAAATAGCATTTGTCAATCTATAGAATGCCTAGGTATTACACACTTTCCCTAGGCATTGTATAGAATAATTCTCATATTTCATACATTGCCTAAAAATGCCTGGCATTATATACAATGCCTAGGTATTCTATAGAATGCCGGCTTTTTATACATTGCCGGTAACATATACAATGAGTAGCTTAAAGCTGGAAATGTAATCTTGCTAGGGTTTACATACCATGTCCAGATAGTATGCACAGACTGAAGTGCAAAAAATATTAAAAAGTGCAACGAATGTTATGCTTAAACTATGGAACATTCTACAAAGCTATATTATCACTTTCTCCTTCCATGCTATACACTTCAAAGAATTCTTGTTCTCATTCCTGGAAAATGTTCGCCCTCTTGTGGTCAACAAAGATCATGAACATTTAATTGTTTACTAGAGCAGAGCGGAACAGTCATTTAGTTCAAACTGCATAGTTAATTCTCCATATTAGCACTTGATGTTATGAATCTGGGGCAAATCAAAGAAGCTTGTTTTGCCTTAGTACATTGATTAGAGGGCTCTTGCCTGATGATATCCTCCAACATAGTTTTTTTCCTGTTATATTAAAATTATGTAGAAATTTAAACAGTAAGCATCTACCAACCATATTAAATCCACAGAAGACTCGGGAGAGAATTTATAAAGAAATTACTGAAAATTTGCCACATTGATCAAACAGTAAATTCAGTACCTAAAACCAGAGTGACCAGCATGGCTCCATTTCAAAAGCAAAGAAAACAAAGGACTCGAAAGCAACACTTAAAGCAAAGGGGCAGGTGCTCAGGCACCCTCAACCTAAATCTGACATGTACTTGCTGTGCATTTCTGAATCCTGCTGCATTAAAATACCAAACATAAAAACACAGTTGCGTTATGCCTGTGTCGTATGTGAATTTACCACTGGCTAGAGATATGCAAAAGTTTGGACATCTTTGAATGTCTGAACAGTTAAGTGAGCAGAAGACAAACTGATCATCAAAAGGCATTTCCTTCAGCATTTTATGCAAAATAGGTGTATTTTTTTGTTTTGTACAATTATACAGTGAAAAAAGGAAAGGAGCATCATGCAAAAGTTTAGGCACACCAAGATATTTGAAGACCAAGAAAACATTCTGAAAGAATTGCTTGTTGGATTGCTAGTAGAGTTGGCAGAAGAAAACATTTCCTGCATCCAAGCCACAAAATTAAATGCCTGAAGTTTGCAAATAAACATCTACACAAGCCTGATGCATTCTTGAAACAAGTCATGTGGACCGATTCAGTCCAAATAGAACTTTTTGGACACAATGTGCAAAAGTTAAAGGTGCTGAATTCCAAGAATAGAACACCTCTCAGTCTATTAAGCATGGGGTTAGATTGATCATGCTTTGAGCTTGTTTTGCAGCCAGTGGTACAGGGAACATATCATTGGTAGAGGGAAGAATAAATTCAAATAAATACAAGCAAAGTCTGGAGGCAAATATCATACCATCTGTAAAAAAGTTTAAGTTAAAAAGAGGATGGATCCTACAACAAAATAATAATCTGAAACACGCTTCAAAACCAACAATGGAATACCTCAAGAGGTGAAATCTGACAGTTTATGGCCCTCACAGTCCACCAGCCTAAAAAAATCTGTGGAGAGTTCCCAAAAGAGCAGTGCATGCAAGATGGCCCTGGAAGTTTGCAGAATTAAAAGCCTTTTGCAAGAACAAATGGCAGAAAAAAAACCCAAGTAAGAACTGAAATACACTTAGCTGGCTACTAAAACTATTAACAAGCTGTGATACTTGCTAAAGGGGGTGTTACTACTAACCATGTCGGGTGCCCAAAATTTGGCTTCAGGCCCTTTTAATTTTTTTGGTATTTTGTACCTGTGAATGATGGAAATAAAAAGAAATCTTGCTAAGATATTAAACAAATGTGTCATCTTTAACTTCATGCCATTTGGTTATCAGTTCATCTTCTGCTCACCTAAACTATTCATAGTAATGGACATTTTAAGCAAGGGTGACCAAACTTTTGCATGCCACTGTATGACCTGCCTGACAGACACCATTTATCACCTAACTTTACATATTGTCTACCAAAACATGGACATAATATGCAACAGTTTCAACTGGCACAGGTACCATTTTCACAGACTGCATGGAAGGACCTGAGCCAAAATCAAATCAAATCTTGATGAGCCATCCATCCACACTAAATCTGGCTTAACTGCAGATGACCGATACATAATGAATAATTAATTCTTAGATTTCTAAACTATTTACTGTCTCCTCCTGCCCTCTCCCTCACACATTAGATCATTTACTGATAACATTCTCCATCTCAGAGGAAGAAGACTCCCTTTTAGATGTTACACAAGTAAGCTTTGGACTCTATGTGTGCAAAAAAGACTTGAGATTGAATGTACCCCTTTCCTATCTAATTTACTGATTCTGGAAAATTATCCCTCTTGTCTATGATACAGTATAAAAAATAAGCCATATCATCTGGCTATGTAAGCCCATGAATAATTGTTGCATGTACAGGATACAGTAAAACTCGTATTTGCACACAGTCAATATTAACACATTACCACCATCTAGCACCATGATCAGTAATTTATTGCTACCTTTCTTTAAAATTTCCGTCACCCTCACTTAGATCTCAGAATATCACTACATTATAAAGCAAGGTAATGATCCCAACCCTGTGTGAGAAGTACATGCCTCCCTCTCATATGAGCTTAGATGTAAAGGCATTAGTAAAAGCATTGGAGCCTTAATGTATGAAACTTGTTTATACTCAAACATTTACAAGCCATTTTTTACACAGAAGTCAGGATTTATAAAACACGAACTTGTCATGAAAATTAGTTAACCTTACATCAAGTTTCAACCATCCATAAAATGTACATAAACTTTTTTGGTGTTGGCATTCTAGTATCTCCAGGCAGCAGGTCAATGAAGTCTCACTTTATTGTGCATTTCATTAACACATCAGTCCTAGACGTAGGACGAGATCATGTGTGTCTTAATTTTAATGAAAGTACATTAGTTAAATTATAGAATTGTAGATTATGAGCCTGAGTCTTTTTTTAATCTTACCATACTGATCAGGTTACTATTTCCTTTATTTCATTTATTTGCTTTTGTTGTTGCTGCACTGCAGTTCCAAGTCCACACCTCATGCAGTGCACAAACACAGGCTGTAAAAAATGTGCTGGGTCTTCCCTATAAAAAGGCAAATAAGATTTCACAGGCAATTAACTGAAGCAAAATGTCCTCATTGCAGAGAACAGCTGTGGCAAACTGGGTTAAGAGGTCCGTGGCAGTGCAAGAGCTTTAGAAATTAAGACAGTACATTTCAGACTCGGTGGGTATGGGTACATACTCCTGTAAAGCTGTGCAGCCATATCGTGTTCAATGGGGACGCTCAGCTGTTACTCACCAACTCCCCACGGGTTGTTAAGCAAAGCATCTGCACCCACAAAGTTGTAAAAGAACCCAAATAAGACAGAGAACTAAGAAGGAAATGAAAAGAAAGGAAGGAAAAAAGGACAGAAATGGGAAAAAGGAAATCAAGAGAGTTTGAATGAGTAAAAGAGGAGCAATGGGAGTACAAGAATGTGTTGTGGATGGGAGGAAAGACAATTGGGAACAAGCCCCGCAGGGAGTGAGAAAAACAATGCTTGATGGTTGTCCTGAACACAAAAGGGATGGTTATGGGGTGGTAGAGACCGGTTGTTGGTATCTCAATGGGTTACCAACTGAGGTGATTAATGATCGTGCTTTACCAGTCACTCAGCCCGTTGAGGAGACCCAATAGTTGAGCAGGTGATACAGGAGAAAATAAGATGCACTATGACAAGTGAAACATGAGAAGAAATCCATCCATCCATCCATTATCCAACCCGCTATATCCTAACTGCAGGGTCACGGGGGTCAGCTAGAGCCAATCCCAGCCAACACAGGGCACAAGTCAGGAAACAAACCCCAGGCAGGGTGCACGCCAACCGCAGGGCACACATACCCACACACTAGGAACAATTTAGGATCGCCAATGCACCTAACCTGCATGTCTTTGGACTGTGGGAGGAAGCCGGAGCACCCAGAGGAAACCCACACAGACACGGGGAAAACATGCAAACTCCACACAGGGAGGACCCGGGAAGCGAACCCAGGTCTCCTAGCCGAGAGGCAGCGGCGCTACCACTGCACCACCATGCCACCCAGAAGAGATGTACCCGATTTTTCCTCTGTGGTTTTAGTCTTGATTTTTAAACCTATTATTGCTGGATTATTTTATTGACTGATTTTATTTGTGTTATGGATTTTTTATTTGGATTTAGATAAACTGCACCACATTTTTATTTGGACAGTAATTGTCTAAATAAAACTGCACAAAGCACTTTTCAATATGAATTTTCTTGTTGTGTGTCCTCATTGCATTATTCTATCCGGGTCATGCCTATGTGCAGGTACAGCAAGATGCCAAGCTGTGGCACCCAGGTACCACAACTGAAGTGCTACTGGAGCTCCTTTATACCAACAGCAATAAGCCTGCATAATGTCTCACTGTGACTAACTGCCAAGTCAGAGCTTCTCTTTCTTTTTAATTTTCTTCCTTTTCAGTTTTTATTTACATATTTATTTAGTGAGCTTAGGACAAAAGCCAAATTTCCCCCAGGGACTCAAAATTCTATCAAACTGTCTTAAAACTGACAATGACATATCATAACAAGTTTTGAAATGTGTTTTACTCTTCATCCTCTGCATTCAACAGTTATCCAGGGACATAATTTGTTGAATTCAGATTATGGCACCAATGGAATACTTTTTTTTTCTTCCTAACAATAATTCAGCTTCACTGTTTTGAATTTTGGATAGGACAGGTTTTGAGGAATGCATTTTTGTGTAGTTTTACTTCCTTTACATTTTTAAAGGCCTTCTTTGAAAGAGAGAGCATGTTGTTATTTTTGCATGTGGTTTTCTTTATATCCACCTATTTCAGTCTATACTACTATACTACTATAACAGACACCATACAAAAAACAATTCAAGATATGGTTTCAGCTTACAGGGCACACACTCCTCCATCACAGGCCACTTCAGTGCCATTAATCAGCCTGAACATGTATATCTTTAGGATCTGAGAAGTAACCCATGTGAACCCTTTAGATCCCAGACCAAGCATTAGAAATATGAAAAATGATTCAGAAGCTGTTGCAAACAAAGCTCAATTTGACCCAACCATCTATATTTTGTTTATGGCTAATTTTAAAAAACAAACATCAGTATTGTATTGTTGTATGAAAGGGAAATCTATGTAACTGGTGTAGGGAAACTGATCTGTCACTACAAACGTATGGGTGTGATTTTCATTAACAGTGTAAAACGCTAAGAGATGCTCTAATTTAATTCAATTTTTAATTGTAAATTTAGTAAGAAAATTATAAAAAGGACAAAATATCATAAAGTGAAACATTTGTTAGTATGCCAAGCAAACTTCATCATGCAGTGCACATTTATACATAATCTCTGCAGTATACTCAAACATTCAGAGTTCAGCATAGACAGACCTCAAACCTTAGGACATTCACAATATATTCAACAACTATGCAAATCAACAGTAAATTCATTAGTCTTCCAACCCCATTTATTCCAATACAGGATTGTGTGGAAATTAGATGTATGGTAGGATCAGACCAGTCTGTAACAGGAAATACTAAATGCACACACTAAATTGGAACATGACACTACTCCGGATCTATACTGCAAAATAACTAACAAGCTGATATAACTACTCTAAGCAGTACACAAAGTCACCAATAAAATGCCAGACATATAATACCACCAACCACTAAACACTTCAACACTGAAAATATCAAATCATCAGATAAAACATCATACAGAAATTCAGAACCAGTATCATTATGCAGTCTCCCCTTCAGGTTACTCACCATCCTGCATTTCCCGAGATTTGCAAGATGAATCATCTGGGACAGAAAGATCACTGGGAGGCATAGTCTCTTCAACATCATCTTCTGGTGTGACCAACTTCATAAGACTGTGATTACAGGCGCCTGCTGCCTCCTTAGTGTCTGAGAAATGACTTGGTCAAGAAACAAGCATGAAATGAGACTAGACATTGGCCTCCAAGTAAAGAGTAAGCTTCTGAAGATAACCTGTCCTTTAGTTATTCTCTTTTTAACCCTTAAACCGCCGGAACCAGCTATAGTCGTTTCTCAATGCAATTTGCCAGCACGCCGAAGCTGAGTATATTCGGCAACGTAGATTCTTTGAATGACGCAACCGGCTATAGTCGGTTCCCAGTGCAATTTGCCAGCCCACAGGAGCCGAATATATTCAGCGATGTACATTCATTGAACGCCGCAACCGGCTATACAGTAATCCCTCCTCCATCGCGGGGGTTGCGTTCCAGACCCCCCCGCGATAGGTGAAAATCCGCGAAGTAGAAACCATATGTTTGTATGGTTATTTTTATATATTTTAAGCCCTTATAAACTCTCCCGCACTGTTTATAAATATTCCCCGCAGCGTTATACAGCATAATCCCTTTGTATTCTCTTAGATATTAGGTAAGATTCATTGAAATTATGTATATAAACACACACTGTTTATATACAGTAAAACCTAAATATTATTTTAAAGATATTGAGTGTCTCCGATATCACATATGTTACAGCCATTACGATAGACAGGTCACCAGCAATAAATACGTACATTGCAAGAAAAATAGTATACAGTAAATGTATTAATTATTTATGGTTACTCACCAACAATGACACGATGACTTGTCCGATAACAATGAGTTTAATTTTACTGCACAACAAAGGAGAGCGTTACAGCCCTTGTAAAGGAGCCACTTCAGGCGATTGTGTAGCACTGCCGTTGTTGTTCTTCTGGCAGTCTTCAATCCAAATCCCTAAAGCAGATTCCATCCAGACTGCTGCCTTATTACATCCACTTGCAACTCGTTTTGCACCCTGGTTAAAAGGATGCTGCAGCCGTAGATCTTATATTCCTTTCCTACTTTTTAAATAAAAAGAATCGTAGCCTTCAACAAATCCAAAACGTTTACCTTTTCGGCAATCGTTAACATCTTCTTCTTGCGCTTGGGCACGGCACCTGAAGCAGTAGCAGATTGTTTTGGAGCCATAATGAAGGGCTTGACTATGCACAAAGATAAACTCTAAAGAGCACAACTCTTTACACAGCGAAGCACGTTGATGCTGAATGAGCGAGATGAAACTTCCTGGTTAACACTGCATAGCTCCTGCGTGCTCTGATTGGTTAGCTTCTCAGCCATCCGCCAATAGCGTCCCTTGTATGAAATCAACTGGGCAAACCAACTGAGGAAGCATATACAGGAAGTAAAAAGACACATTGTCCGCAGAACCCGCGAAGCAGCGAAAAATCCGCGTTATATTTAGCATTTATTTAGTTATGCTTTCATATAAAATCCGCGATAGAGTGAAGCCGCGAAAGTCGAAGCGCGATATAGCGAGGGATTACTGTAGTCGGTTCTCAGTGCAATTTGCCAGCACACCGGAGCTGATCAGTCAGTGCCGTAAATTTGTTGAGCAGCGAGCTCAAGACCACTGCCGCCACCTGAAGCATCACTGTCCTTGGGATTTAGCTGCTGCACTAGACTAGCCTGCAAGCATCAGCGATGGCCCCTGTGTGCTTGCATGCAGCCAGTTCAAGCGCAGTTGGCTCCGTGATTTACTGAATTTCAGCAATGGTGTCAGTTACATAGTGTACATATAATAATAAGATTGTTGCAGCAGTTTTTTTTTTTTTTTTTTTTTTAAAATAGTTTTTACACTTCATTGGCAGTGTGTAAAATGATCAGTGTTGCAGTAATTGTGATGCTCTTTGCATGAAAAAATATGTCCCATTAAAATTTCACTTTTTCTTGGTGAATTGTGACACTTCCTTAAAAAGTGCAGAAAAAAAGTATTTGGTGTCCAGGGGTGCATTAACACCCCCAACCCCCCCCCCCCAAGTATGGGGCAGTTTAAGGGTTAATATCACAATTATTTATTTAAAGTAACATGCTTTACATATCTCTTTTCTTAAAAAATGTTTTTTTTTTTTAAATAAAGAAACAACACTTGATTCTTTTGATTTAAAAGAGGTTCTGGGGTGAACCAATCCAAACATGAAAACAAAAGCATTAACATTTACCAAATACACCATTTGTCAAATCAGGAATGTCTGAGTATTGATCTTTGGTTTTTACATTGCACACAAATTACAAAATAAAGTATCCATGTTATCTTCATGAAGCAATATCCCTTTTGAAGTTGGGAAGGAAAAAGTAGGTTTGTGAGATTCTGACATTTTTAAAAGAATCATAATAATAGAACATTTTATTTTATGTAGTTTATTTCCCATGCTCAGGACACCTAAGCATTTAAGAATCTTTCATCCGTTTGTACATTTAACTCCATGGCACTCCCCTTTCCTGTACTTGCTTTCCTAAAGCACATTTTCTAAACGCTACCAAAGGTTGTTGATATTTTGAGAGTGAGTCAAGCATTTACGGTAAGATTTTTTCAGATTTTAGACAAATAAGCAGTTATTTTAACACTAGTAACATGTTCAACTCTGAAGAAAAGGATACATTTAGGCTCACTCATTGCCATTTCCCATTTTTGCACTCTCTAAGGATTAAAGGAATATTTATGTAGCATTCAAACATACAAACCACTATACTCAAACTGGGTAAATGGTTTATGAATTACAACCCTTTTCATATGTTGTCCCCTGCTTATCAAGTGACCAAAAGATATATATACAGTGGTGTGAAAAACTATTTGTCCCCTTCCTGATTTCTTATTCTTTTGCATGTTTGTCACACAAAATGTTTCTGATCATCAAACACATTTAACCATTAGTCAAATATAACACAAGTAAACACAAAATGCAGTTTTT
>JANRMT010062806.1:57562931-57598566 GCA_026402145.1 Polypterus bichir lapradei | reverse complement strand
ACACACACACACATACATATATACACACACAGGTAGTCCCCATGTTACAGACATCCGACCTATGACATACAAACGGAGCCGCAGCTGCAACGCATGCGCCTCAGTAACTGCTGCTCCGTCATCTTCGGCCTGGGGACGCTGCAAGCGGTGTCTGGACAGAGAATGGAGGGAGCCGATTTTGCTGCCCGTGCAGTGGCAAGCGGTTTCACTCCCCGTCCACCACACACAGTAGCGCCATTCGTTCTCGGTGGGCGGCTGGTAATGCTGCAAGCGGTGGCTGGATGAAGGCTGGAGTTGGGGGGCGATTTCGCTGCTCGCGCAGTGTAGTATCCCTCAGGCGGCTCCCGGCGACAAGCAGTTTTACTGCCCATCCACCACACACAGCTGCCCTATTCGTTCTCTGTGGGAGGCTAGTAATGCTGCAAGCGGTGACTCAGTTGTGGCTGAACAGAGGCCACTGACAGTGAATGGGGCGGTGGGGGGGTAGCACTGTAGTGTGCTTCGGTTGGCTGCTTGTTGAATGGGGGCGGTGGTAGATGATTCACTACCCGCCTTTGGCCGCATTGTGTTTGTTCTCGGTGGGCGGACGCTGCAGGCAGCATACTGTAGTGGAGGTGACTGTGTGGAGGGTGGGTGATGAACCACCCCTCGCCGCCCCCATTCATTTTCAATAGCAAGCCTGTTTGTACTGTTACGCACATAGCAGGAAGTGGTCTCGTCAGACGTGTTGACAAAGGGTGCCTTCCTGCTGGGATAGTGTGTACAGTGCTGTGCAGAAGAGCTCATCTTAACCTTTTGTCTTCACCCTTCAAGAATGTCTCTGAAACACAAATCTGATGCAAGTGCTGGTGATAAGGTAAAGAAGAGAAACCATCACCATTGAAAATAAAGTAGAAATAATAGAAAGGTCAGAGAGAGGTGAAACTCCATCATTCATTGGCAGAGCACTTGGTTACAGTCGGTCCAACAATAGAATTTATTAAAAAAAAAAAAAAAAGTACCTCTTCCGACTTACATACACATTCAACTTAAGTACAAGCCTACAGTCACTATCTCGTATGTAACCCGGGGACTGCCTGTACTTTGATGCAAACAGCCTTTAAAGAAATCCTTTGACACTAAAGTGACCCAATTAGTTTGTCTTATGCCCAACAACTATGAAGTTATTTGTGCACATTTTGGTGGTTATCTGCCTCCAAATAACTTTGGCTTAAGTAACACAGCACAGCAAAGCAAAGCTTGATGACCACATATTTAGCTTGATGACCACATATTAAAAAAAAACCAAAAACAAACAAACTTGTTTGTAGAAAAAAAAAAAAAAAAAAAGTATCAAGTGTCTTATCAGAGTTCAAACCATTGAATCAGAGGACAGCCACAGAAAGGCCAGTTTAGGATGAATTAGCAATAGTTTCATCCTTCTTTGCCTCGATTTCAACAGTCTTGAAAGTGTTAGTCTTGTCGCTCTATACCAGTGGTTCTCAACCTGTGGGGGGCCCCCCCTAGGGGGGCGTGAAGTAACAAAAAGGGGGGCGCGAAGATGTGAAAAAAAGAAAACAAGAATCAAAAATATGAAAAAAAAAACATCTGTTGAAACCAAAACAAATTAACTTAAACTACATTCTGATTATAGAACAATAAATATAGAGTTAGATAAATGTTGATAAAGTTAAGTAGGTATAATAAAATATGCATCTACATTTCAAAAAAAATGTTGGGGGGGCGGCAATTAAAACTGTTATGAAAACTCGGCTCGCAAATACTTAAAGGTTGAGAAACGCTGCTCTATACTCTTGTCAATTTTAAAGAACTAAATATTTTTTTTAAATAAAATGCTTACATTTTTGCATCAATGTTGCATTTTTAGAACAGCCAATTAATGGGTTAATTGAAACAACTGACCAACTTATCAATTAACACAGCTGTTAGTTGTAGCCACATAAATAACCTTGATTCCAACTACTAAAGGATATGTCATGTCATCAATTTTGTTACTGTGGACCACTGTTCCCTAAATACAAATTAGGATTCTGACCTGATAAAAAAAAATTGTTTACAGTCCATCAATCACAATATATGTGATTTTTTATTTTTTTTTTATTTAGCCAAGGTATACAAATCCATCTGATTTTTATGCCATAAAACACACTTCAACATTAAGAAAACAATAACCACAAATAAGCCACAAATTTTACAGTAATATGATTTTTACAATCAAAAATTTACGTGGTCAGTCACAAAAGAAATTAGCAAAGGGACTGGAATCTGTAATGCTGTGGCTACAAAACCAATTCATTAGCTACTAGAATAACATGTTGAACTTTCATAAAGCACACTTCTAAAAATATCACATATGATTTCTCATATATTTAACATAAAATATATATTGAAATGGTGGCTTATCAACTTGCTCCAAATACTAAATTTAAAGTCTCCATCAGTCGAAAGTTTATAGTTGTTGTCTGTAAGATATGGCAATTTACTCTTTTTTTTTTTTTTATATCAGACCATGCTTCACTTTATTCTTGGCACAGTGCAAATAAACCTGGGCACTGAAAACTGTCATTTTATTAAATATAGTCAAGCTTAACAATTTCAAATTAGTGTCATTACTGCCATCAGTCCTTCCACAGACTGAAATCTGTCTGTAGTACAGAAGTTGATACATTTCTATTAATTTAAGGAGGAATCATGCTACTAGTTTACAAAACTAAGAAAGCAGGCCCGCTTTAATTTTAAAATCATGTGTTTAAGTGTGGTGCCTACTAAGATTAAAAGCGCAACCAACAGCATACTTTTAAATGGGTGAAAGTTATATTTTACTCGATTCTTATTATTTATATAATAAAAATATTAAACAGTTCACATTAAAGAAAGTCAAATTAAAATTTCACATGCATAAAATGAATCACAACTTTAGCACCCCACACAAGTTTAATTATAAAGCATAGTACAAAACACACTCACTGCTTAATCTTTAGAAGGTGTACACCTGATACATCGAAAGGAATATCAGCTATTACTGAGATGAGAGGAAAAAATAAGCTAGAATGAGTAAATAAAAAAAGTTCTTTACCTTGCTAAGTCCATCAAAAAGTACATTAAAATGAGGCAATACAGCTCCTCTTGCCACCTTCACAATATTATACAGTGCCTCACAGGCATAATAACGAAGTCGGCTGTCTGAATCATTGAAGCATGCCAGCACTGGTTCAATGAGCTCCTTAAGATATAATCCAGAATCCTAACCACAGGGAAAACGAAACAAAACAACATCAATAAAGTGTACTGAATTTCCTAAATTAAAGCTTTATACAGTTAAGAAAATGGTACATTTGTAATAGATGTTATCAGTACCTTCAAAATATACACTGTACAGTTTCCTCCTTTATCTTACCGGCTCTGGCACTTTACAATGGAGGGTTATGGGAGACACAGGGAAAACTTGTAACTTTCCAAATACATTAATTTTTCAAGCCAAGACAGTTGTCAACCACTAATCCATGCCTTCCTCGTTTCCAAAGTAGGTTTGTGACAAAAAAAGTTATTTGGAAATAATCATTTTATCTCATACTAGCGACTGGGAGCCCGATCGAATCGGGCAATATATTCAACGTTTGTGAAATCCATACTTTCTCTGCTTAGAATTATTTGTTTTGTTAAGTCCTTGAAATTATTTTGTTATCATGGCACTGATCTGTGGTTAAAATGGACCTTTTCGGCCGCCGCAAGGCATGGGCTGCTCGATTTCTTTCAACCCATGCTGCATTTGCGGCTGCTCGAGCTTCTTCAGTCGCTTGTGCACGGCTGGCAAGATGTCTGTCAGCATTATTAGCATTCTGTAGCGCATGTTCTTCATCTGTCCTTTGTGTCCGACTTCCACGATTTCTTTCAGCGTTAGTAGCATTTGTAGCCATACGCTGCTCATCTGTTTGTTGTGCTCATTGTGTACGTGTGGTCGCATTAGCAAGTCTACGTTCCGCGTCAGTCATGCGACTTAATTTCCTACGTATCCTTTCCGCAGCCGCTGCTCTTATGGCTGCTTGAGGTATTGCTGCGAACACCATACATATGGATAGTATCAAATTATATATACAAGAATTTCTGGTACTGTTTTTCCACATGGTAAGGATATGTCTATTTGCCTGAGCAAATTCTCAGATAAATACAGAAGTAAAACATAACCAACCACATGGCACAAAACGTTTATTGTGATTTGGTCTTTAAGGCAAAAACCACCCACTGAGGAGATGAAGGGTTGTTGCGTGGGAAGACTAAGTGCTGACCTTATCGCCTACAGTTCTTTATTTAAACAGCTGAATCTTGTAATATAGGGGGTTTTTTGTTCAAAAATTGTGTGTGTGTGTATACTGTATATGTATAAACTATTTTACAATGTAAGTGTAAACACAAGACACAGAACAACACTCAACAACTGTCTTGGCAGGAAAAATGGACATATCTGGTAAGTGTTTAAGCTTTTCCTCCATGCCATATACACTACATTGTAAAGTGCCAGTTTGCCAAGATAGCAGGAAATTAACTTTAGAAAACAATTTTGCATGACAAATGCATAAATAGGATTTTTGTGAAGAAATAACTTTGACCTGAAAAATACCAAACTTATCCTTTAAACACTAGAATCCCTGAAGCATACGTAAAAAGTCGTAATCCCAGGCCACCTTAAATTCCTTTGCACCTCTCTATTAGCATCTTTTGTTTTGTAAATGTGTTGATCAGTACAAGCAGCAAGAACCCTGCTGTCCCATCCCCTTCATACCCGACCCCCACCACTGCAGTTAACTCAGGCAAAAAGTTGTTTATCTGTGCAAGGTGCCTGGAGTTGTATAGGGTAAATAATATATTGTTATTTGCACCACATGCATTTCATGACATTATGACATGAAAGTGTATAATGTGTGAAGACTGAGGTCCAAATATCAAATAAACACTTTCACAAAAGGAGCATGCATAACAAAACAAGTGTGCTTTTATTCAAAAATAACCAAAGAACAAAAAAATCCGGTTAGGGTACGATACTGACACGACTGCTTCAGTGGTGCAGCGATAAGAGCTGCTGACTCATCATCAAGAGGTCACGAGTTCGACTCTGGCTGCTAAACAGAATTACTGTTTTGAGTAGTGAACTGCTCTTATTGTTACTATTATACAATAAAAACATTAATTTGATTTGAGTCTTTAGCAGCCGGTGTAAATTTATGGTATTTGTAAAGGTTATAATTATATATTTTTTTCAGTTTTATTCTCTCTGTCACGTTGATGCTCCCCCCAATCTGACACTGCTGTTTTCAAATAAAGACGTGCTATAATAGAGGTGAACACAGATGAGAATGAGGGTTCTACATCGGAGAAATAGAACAGAAGCCCTCCCCGCAAGAAACATCCACTCATACATAAGAACAATGCAGCTGAACCAGGTGCAAAGGCAAAAGATGGCACCATTTGGATGCAGCAAGAGGTTGGGCATCATCCTGCCAGTGGATATTATTAGTCAATCTGCCACGCATGTCCTTCAACGAAACAGCAGGGCATGCCGAGCACGGCAAGGTATTGTGCAAAGTTCTGTTTGTGATTATGTTTTGTGATGATCTTTATATGAAAAACATTTATATGTAACTTATATAAAAACCACATCGAATGTTATTTACCTTGATTTTTTTTACTTATCTCCCTACAACGTGAAGTCAGAAGTAGACTGCAGAGCTTCCGGTGTTTGATCAACACAGTCATGCTGACAAAGCACATGTGCAACGCCACTCCTTAGTCAGGAAAAGATCACAGTCGTCACACGGGAGAAAGACTTTCCGAGACTAAGGTCATAAAACATATGAAACCATAACAGTTGTGTAAAGTGCGACAGGAGCTTCCATCTGCAGCTAAAGTTATTTACATACTGAGGTAGCATTACACATGTAGTTTGTCAGCATGCCCGTGTCGATCAAACACAGAAAGCTCTGCAGTCTACTTGTGACTTTATGCTATAGGGAGATAAGTAAATAAATCAAGATAAATAAGTAAATAACATTCGATGTGGCTTTTATATAACATATGAAGTATTTATTTGCAGATAAGTTCTCCCACAGATAGGTCAGGACTTGATTTTATCGTATAATTTCTGGAATTTTATAATGTTGGTCGCACAAGTAAAATGCGTAAAACTCACGCTATTGGTCCAAGAGATTATGATATGCTAACGCTCACCTGAGAAAGTAACCACACAGCAGACTACCTTTATATTGTATGTGGGTGCGGCAATGAGCTGTATCAGCACATGCTCCTAACCTCTCTCTCGTGCCTACGTGACCACATGGTAATACCTTAACTATTTCGAAGCAATGTTTGCACCGATTTGTGTTTTTTGTATTTCACACCCTCATACACATTTATCATAAGAGCATCCCTTATCTATGATGGAGTGTTCAATCACAAGAAAATATGAAGCTGGTTTTAAATTAAACGTTGTTGAATTAGCGAAAGAAATTTGCTGCTGCTGCAACAAAATTCGATGCATCTGATAAACTGATGCAAGAGGCAAGAAGATGTAAAAAAAAAAAAAAAAAAAAAATAATTTAAGTGTCGCATTTTTGAATGGGCATATAAGTCTGGGTCTGATTTTATGATCGATTTTTCCCGACTTATACGTGAGTATATACGGTAAATGTTTTTCATATAAAGACCATCACAAAACATAACCACAAACAGAACTTTGCACAATACCTTGCCGAGCTCGGCATGCCCTGCTGTTTCACTGAAGGACATGCACGACAGATTGACCAATATTATCCACTGGCAGGACAACACTCAACCTCTTGATGCATCCAAATGGTGCCATGTTTTGCCTTTACGCCAGGTGCAGCTGTGTTGTTCTTATGTGTGAGTGGATGTTTCTTGCAGGAGGGCTTCTGTTCTCTTTCTCCAATGTAGAACCCTCATCCTCATCTGAGTTCACCTCTGTTATTGCTCACGTCTTTATTTAAAAACAAAAGTGACAGATCTGGGGGAGCGTGAACGTGAGAGAATAAAACTGAAAAGAAAAAAAAATACCTCTAACCTTTACAAACACCATAATGTACACCGACTGCTACAGACTCAAATCAAATTAATGTTTTTATTCTATAATAGTAACAATGAGAGCATCTCACTACTCAAAACAGTAAGACTGGTTAGTGACCGGAGTCAAACCCGTGACCTCTTGATTATGAGTCAGCAGCTCTTACCTCTGCACTACCCAAGCGGTGATGTCAGTGTCGTACTCTAACCGGATTTCATTTTCTTTGGTTATATTTTTTGAATAAAAAGTGCACTTGTTTTGTTAAGCATGTACCTTTTGAAAAGTGTTTGTTGATATTTGGAGTTCAGTCTTCACACATTTTACACTTCATGTCAAAATTTTGTCAGCACTGTAACATGAAAAAAGTTTTTTTTAGGTATGTGTTAAATATTTTTTGCATTAATCACTTTTCCTGTCGTCCTACATTTACAAAGATAGGTGTATACATGGAACACACATGAAATCCACGTGTTCCAAATAACGATATATTATTTACCCTATACAACTTCAGGCACCTAACACCGCGATAAACAAGCTGTCAGCTGGGAGAACTTTTTGTCAGAGTCGACTGCGGTGGACAGCTGGCTGCTTGTGCTGACCCGACACATTTACAAAACAAAAGACGCTAATGGAAAGGTGTGAAGGAATTTAAAAAATGGTCCAGGATTACAAGTTTTTTTTTGTAGGCTTCAGGGATTCTAGTGTTAAAGAAGAAACTGAAGGCATAGTTGTTAAATGGGTAGTATCTAGAACTAGCTTAGATATTTAATGTTCTCTTCTGTGTTCACAGAATACACTCCACAGGATACACTCCAGTTTCGTTGTTTAAAGGTTCATTTTTGGAATAACAAGCAAGTCTGTTTGGGTATCTGAATAAATCAAAAAAATATATTTCAAAACCTCAATTTAAACAAATAAGTTATCAATTTTTCACTTTAAGGTCTCAAAAATATAAAGACTATTTTAAAAAACTGTACTTCTAGAGCTGAACTTGAAATTTTTATGACACATTGCTGCAGTTAAAAGATTTAGTTATATTCCATTATTTTTGGGAAAATACCCTTTCAAACTTTGGATGAGGTCATGTCATCAAATATTTGTAATATGAAATGACTCTGCTTAAAAAATTCAAATTTAGTCCCGCTATGAAATGCCAATAAGTAAGCAAGCATTCATTTTGTCGACAGGAAACTGCCAAACTCATCAATGGACTAGGAACAAGCTTAAAATGTATTACTTCAGGAAAAATTGATCCCTCTACAAAAAAAGCTGTATCCTAAAGCACATGTACAACGCAAACTGCAAAAGGTACAGATTGATAGATAATCAGTGGGTGAATACATTCTGAAATACATCTATACATTATAAAAGTAAATTATTCTTTATTCTGCTGTTATACTTAAAGGACTTTTTTCTATTCCTGTAAAAGAAATTCTATATCATTTTAAAACAGATAACACATTTATAGGTCTTCAGAATAAAAAAAAAACAAATGAAAGTTGCTAAAGTGATAAATACTCACTCCCTTTGATAGAACAACCTAAATTAGATGAGATATTCTAACGTTCTTGAGAAATAACACAAATACATTAACAAGGTAAACCTGTGTTCAAATGTTTTATTACACAATGTAAAATAGCAGATGAAATATACGGTTTGCTGTCATGAAAACAAACAACTGACTGTAGCACTTCCAACATTAACTTGTTAATGGAAAAAAGCTGAAGAATGTTATAAAAATTGTCAAAGCTTTGAACCTTACTACGAGCACTGTACTGCACAAACCAGAAGTTACCAGGATCATGCCATCTACAGAAATTTGAGCAACCAGACAAAAAGGGCAATTTTTAAAGAAATGACCAAGAGGCCAGTTGCAAAGGGCATTAGCTGAAATGGAAGAAACTATCCAGACATCAACAATCTCTTCATCATTTCCCAGATTCAGTATTTTTGGGAGAAATGTTAGAAGAAAGCCATTTGAAGAGTTTGATAAAAAAAAACTTAAAACTTAAAAGAACATTTTGAGATATACAGAGACTAAAGTTGAGCTCTTTGGTCTGAAAACAAACCACGGCATTTGGCACAAACTAAATACAGTCCAATGCTATTTAACATCACCCCTCCCTTAAAAGTATAATAGTGGCAACATCATGTTTTGGGGTTTGTTTCAGCAGGAGGAACTGGAAAGAGTTTTGCCAACAATGGCAACATAGGCAAATCCTTGAGCAGAATCAGTTTCAGTATGCCAAAAATCTGTGTTTAGGCAAAGATTAATTTTCCAGTAGGACAATGAGCCAAAAACTAATAAGGAATTGACATTCTAGAATGGCCCAGCAAGAGACCAGACTGAATTGAAATAAAATCTGTGGGACTGCTTCAAAATTGTTGTCCACTAACACTCACCATATAATCTGGGAAAGCTGTAGCAATTTTTCATTGAGGAGATCATCGAGGAGATACAGCAGGGAAAATTCCAAAATCTAAATAAATTTGCAAAGCTCATACAGAGATAACCAGAAAGAATCATGGATGTAAACTGTTACAAAAAGATTACGTACAAAGAAAATACTCATGGGGTGAATACTTTTGTAAATGAAAAACCAAGTCCTTTACTCTAGGAAAACCAATGTTCTTGAAAGCAAAAAAAAAATCTAAATGTGTTGTATTTATCAGGGTCAAAATATGAAAAAAAATAAAGGGAGTGAATACTTTTAAGGTAATGTATCCAAATTGAATCAGATGGCAAAAGACCTCAACTGCGTGGCATAAAATGTATAAGGATGACTTTTTTTATGTAAGCATATACTTCTGTACTCCACCTAAAGGGTGAATAAAATAGGGTGACGGTGCCATAAAGATGACAACCATAAAACTTATTTCAGTTTACATTTGAGACAAGCAAGAACAAACATGCTCCCTAACCCAAGGTCTCATTGAAAAAAAATTCCCATAAGCAAAACAGAATTAAATTAGAGAAATAATCAAAATAAACAAGAAGCAGGAATTATTAAACAACTTTTAATATAATACTATTTGTCATGTGATTTTCTATTAACTTTCAACTGTAAACACATTATTTCTACCCATTCTGCATTTACACAGCTATAATTTTATCACTCACCTTGCCTAGGGCGATTGAACAGGCTGCCAATCCAATGAGACCACCCTTTCTACTGTGTGGGTGTTGAGACAAGGCAAACTCTGTAGCCAAAATCTGGATTACATGCTTGATTTGAGTGGAGTTGTTCTGGGCTACAAACTCACGCACAAGCCTGTTGAGAAAGAAGCAAAAAATTCCACACTTTTATCATGGTTTAAAATTTAAATAAACTAACTAAAATGCATAGAGAATAATGAACAGTTCTAAGAACACTAGGACAGAAAGGCTGTAAATTGAATAGAACTACTGCTTAGTATGTTACTTTAAAGTATAAACTGCTGGAAGCAAAATCACATTACAGTAATCCCTCGCTATATCACGCTTCGACTTTCGCGGCTTCACTCTATCGCAGATTTTATATGTAAGCATAACTAAATATATAACACGGATTTTTTGCTGCTTCGCGGGTTCTGCGGACAATGGGTCTTTTTACTTCCTGTACATGCTTCCTCAGTTGGTTTGCTCAGTTGATTTCATACACGGGACGCTATTGGCAGATGACTGAGAAGCTAACCAATCAGAGCACGCAGTTAAGTTCCTGTGTGCTGAATGCGGCGTTAACCAGGAAGTCTCATCTCGCTCATTCAGCATCAATGTGTTTCGCTGTGTAAAGAGTTAACTTTTGTGCTCTTTTGTGTTTATCTTTGTGCATAGTCAAGCCCTTCATTATGGCTCCAAAACGATCTGCTCCTGCTACTGCTTCAGGGGCCGTGCCCAAGCGCCAACGGAAGATGTTAACGACTGCCAAAAAGGTTAAGTTTTGGATTTGTTGAAGGAAGGGAAAAGCTACACCGCTGTAGGACGCCATTACAGCATCAATGAGGCCACGATTCTTTTTATTTAAAAAGAAAGGAATATAAGATCTACAGCCGCAGTGTCCTTTTAAACAGGGTGCAAAACGAGTTGTAAGTGGATGTAATAAGGCAGTAGTCTGGATGGAATCTGCTTTAGGGATTTGGATTGAAGACTGCCGGAAGAAGAACAACGGCGGTGCTACACAGTCGCCTGAAGTGGCTCCTTTAGAAGGGCTGTAACGCTCTCCTTTGTTGTGCAGTAAAATTAAATTCATCGTTATTGGACAAGTCATCGTGTCATTGTTGGTAACCATAATTAATTTTCTACTTACAGTAGTTAGTACATGTACGTACGTTTAGTGTCATTGTACACACATTTACTGTATACAATTTTTCTTGCATGATACGTATTTATTGCTGGTGGCCTGTCTATCGTAATGGCTGTAACATATGTGACATCGGAGACACTCAATATCTTTAAAATAATATTTAGGTTTTACTGTATATAAACAGTGTGTTTACATACATAATTTCAATGAATCTTACCCAATATCTAAGAGAATACAAAGGGATTATGTTGTATAACTGTGAAGGGAATATTTATAAACAGTGTGGGAGAGTTTATAAGGGCTTAAAATATATAAAAATAACCATACAAACATATGGTTTCTACTTCACTGATTTTCATCTATCACGGGGGGGGTTGGGTTTGGGGGTCTGGAACCCAACCCCCACGATCGAGGAGGGATTACTGTACACTGCTGCACAACTAAATGACAATCCAATTCAAAGCTTGTATCTTATTTTATTTTAAAAATATCCATTACGGAGTTTGGTCTCGTCTGATGCGAGAGATGGACATCTGAAGTGAAGCTCCGCTAGCAGTGGTGTTATTTTTCATATTATTTGCTTATTATCCTGAGATATCCTGTATTTATTCAACCCAAGAGGGACTGCTACAGTATATGTAAGCACATATAAACATGGCCAACAAGAAGGGGGGTTCGAAAGAATCGAAAATTAAAGCTACACCCAAGCTGCGATCAGCAAGCCCCAGTTCTAGATACGGCCTTTCAGAAACAGACCTGGATCAGATGGGCGAAAGCACAGACTCCTCGGGACCACGGTCCGCTACATCGTCGCCGGCTGAGAGCGAATAGGGGAGCGGAGGTGCGATCATGAGTGCAGATCTGGATAGCTCGCCGATTGGAGAAGATCACATGAAACTGGAAAGGGCCTTGAAGTCCGCGGCTTCAATTACGCAATTGCGCGAGCCTGGTGCAGCGGGGACACCGGCTACAGCAAAGTCTGCTGCTTCATCTACGGTACAAGAAAGCACAATTGAACTACTGAACTGAAGGTGTTGCTCACTGAGCTCACGCAAGATATAAAGAAAAGCGAGAGGGCTAATGAGAAAGCAAGGGCAAAGGCACATGAGACTGAAACAGGAATTGAAACAGGAGATGAAACAGGCCAATGAATGGCTGCGACAAGAATTCCAACAGGCAAATGAAAGGCTGCATCAAGAGGTGCAACTTGAGCTTCGACAGGTGCTGGGTAAAATTGAAGAGCGCATTCAGGAAAACTCGGTTAAACTGAGCACGCTTACTGATCAATTGGAGCATTTCAAGGAGACATTCACGAATCGGATTGAAATGGTCAAACATTCAGCTGCCAGTGCCGAAGAAAGAGCAATAAATGTCAGTTCCGAATGCAAAAAACTCGGAGAAAAACTTGGACACAGACTGGCTGCTTTAGAAGATGGGAGTAGAAGGTATAATGTCAGAATTGAAGGTCTGCCGGAGAATCGAGAAAGTTCAAACCCTGTGAAATTCGCAGCTGAACTTTTTTCTAAAATAATCGGGGACGACTTTAAAGCAGAATCTGAGATAGCAGCGGCTTACTGCGTACGCGGATCAAACACCGTCAGACCCCGACCAAGATCTTTTATAGTTCGTTTTGAACGATTATCATTTAAGCTAGAGGTGATGGCAATCCTCAGAAACAAGGAAGATATTATATATGAAAATAACCACATTCGTATCTTCCCTGACTTCTCTCCAGCAACAGCTACTAAACGCGCAGCCTTCTATAATATTAAACAGCGGCTACGGCAAGCCAGTGTCAAATACAGCCTCCTGTATCCGGCAAAACTGAAAGTGGAATGGCAGGGTCAATTCTATGTCTTCGCTAGCAAGGAAGAAGCAGAAAAGGAATTAAGAAAGCTGATCCCGGGACTATTCTGATACATAATAGTGAGTCATGGCGGTTAAAATGATAAAGCAAAGATTAATAATCTTTTGTCTGATCTATTCGTTTTAAAATACGGGTTTTTATCAGCATATATTCTAATATATTCTCATTATTACTTAGTATTACTAGGGCGCTGTTTATGTTTTATTGTGCTTAATTATTCCTTTTTTTTTTTTTTCCTTTTTCTTTTCTTTTTTTCTTTTCTAATTATTTCATCTCTACCCTAAACGAGACTGTTCAATATCATACCCTTGGTTTACCGTTATTGCTATTACTGCATTAAGACTTGCTATGCTTCTTCTGGACACATTTTTAATACCATCCCCCGGGTTTATTATCTGGGTGTATCATCTTAATGCACTAAAATTGATGAAGACTATATATATATTTTAAGTGCAAAACTCTTTTTTTTTTTTTCTTTTTAAGAGATATCTCTATCTTTTAACCCTCTAGCGCCGCTGCATTGGAGCTTGTTTTGCTTTGGACGTACTCTGTCTCTGGGTATGTCAGAGGACTGGGACTGTGTGAAGTGGGTTTTAGCCTCACTTGGGGAGGCAAAAAGGGAGGGTTGGGGGTTAAGGGGGGGAGAGAAAGAGAGCAGGCCTGATCTATACCTAATCTATCCTCTCAGTCTTTATAATTATAATAAGACTATAAAATGACATCAAAAACTCAGAATCTGTGTCTCCATGATGGGACAGTTAACTTTGTAAGCTAGAATGTTAAAGGCCTGAATCACGAATTAAAGAGAAAGAAAGTACTCTCTCACCTAACAGGTCTAAATGCTAAAATAGTATTTTTACAGGAAACTCACTTAATAAGCAAGGATCAGTTCCGGCTGCAAAAAGACTGGACTGGCCAAATGTTCCATTCTAGCTTTACAAAGAAAACTAGAGGTGTGGGAATTCTCATACATAGAACTGTTCCATTTGTAGCATCAGATGTAGTATTGGATCCTGAAGGGAGATATGTAATGGTTATGGGAGACTTATCTAATGTTATGCACCTAATGTTGATGAGAAGAAATTTATACAAAATTTATTTGCATCCATTCCCAATCTGAACACTCATAAAGTTATAATGGCTGGGGACTATAATTGTGTTCTAAATCCACTTTTAGATAGGACTTCCTCCACAGGGGGAACGGCATCTAATACTGCAAAAATAATTACAAATGATCACAACTTATCAGACCCCTGGAGGTTTTTAAACCCAAATTCAAGAACATATTCTTTCTACTCACCAGTACATCATTGTTACTCAAGGATCGATTACTTCTTTATAGACAATAACTTCTTGCCTAAGATTAAATCTTGCAAATACGATGCTATTGTTATTTCTGACCATGCACCTATGATCTTGGAGCTAAAATTACTAAGCCCCATGCACTCACCCCGCAGATGGTGCCTCAACCTGCTTCTATTAGCTGATGAGAATTGTACTGAATTTATATCCAAACAAATCAAATTCTTTCTAGAGACAAATACATCCCCCGAGATCTCTGCAGGAATACTCTGGGAAACTCTTAAGGCCTTCTTAAGAGGACACATTATCTCATATCTTTCCCACAGAAATAAATCCAAGGCCAAGAAAGTAGCAGAGATAAAAAGCGAAATTACTAAAATAGATGAAGAACATGCCAGACTACCAAGCGAGACTCTACATAGGAGAAGGCAGGCTATACATTCGGAATTAAACCTCTTGACAACTAAAGAAACTGAACAACTAATTTACAAATCCAGACATCATTACTATGAACATGGGGAGAAGGCTAATAAGCTTTTAGCTCAACAAATTCACAAGCAAGAAGTGCGCAACACAATCTCGGTAATCACTAGCACGAACGGAGATAAAATCGTCGAACACCAAAATATAATGCACACTTTCAGAGACTACTATAAATCCCTATATACTACTGAGTTTAAGGAAGACAATACACAATCTAATGCATTTCTGGATACATTACAGATACCACAAATAGACGCTTTTAGTGCGGAGGAACTTGATAAACCTCTGGCGTTATCAGAATTACTAGATGCTATAAAGTCACTCCAAGGCGGGAAAGCAGCAGGCCCTGATGGTTACCCTGCAGAATTTTACAAGAAATTCTCCGCTCAGCTAGCTCCCCTCCTATTAGCAACATTCACAGAAGCCAGAGATAACCAATCTCTTCCACAAACCTTTCGCCAAGCACTAATCACTGTCTTTCCAAAACAAAATAAGGACTTATTACAATGTGCATCATACAGACCAATTTCACTTCTGAATAACGACATTAAAATACTCTCTAAAATCTTAGCCAGAAGGATGGAGAAAGTGCTCTCCTCGGTAATATCACAAGACCAAACTGGATTTATTAGGGGCCGGCACTTATCTTCAAATCTTCGACGCCTGTTTAATGTAATATACTCACCAACTAAATCAAACACCCCAGAAATATTATTATCATTGGATGCACAAAAAGCATTTGACATAATTGAATAGAAATACCTTTTTACTATATTGGAGAAGTTTGGGTTTGGCCCAAACATTTGTGCATGGATTAAATTACTGTATACTAACCCAGAAGCTTCATTTTGCATCAACAACATTTGCTCAGACTACTTTAAACTAGAACGTGGCACTAGACAAGGATGCCCCTTGTCACCACTGCTGTTTGCGATTGCCATTGAACCACTGGCAATACATTGTCAAAATACTGATCAGATAAAGGGGATTAGCAGAGAAGGACTGGAACAGAAAATCTCATTATATGCAGATGACATGGTACTGTATATATCAGACCCAGAAAATTCTGTGCCTGCAGTCTTAGCAGCACTCACAGAATTTCAAAAGATCTCTGGTCTCAGAATTAATCTGAATAAAAGTGTACTCTTTCCAGTGAACTCTCAAGCATATAATATTAGATTAGATACCCTACCTTTTATCATTGCAGAACAGTTTAAATACCTAGGGGTAAACATCACAAGTAAACATAAAGCTCTATATCAACAAAATTTTGCCGTTTGCATGGAAAAAATTAAACAAGACTTGCATAGATGGTCAACCCTTCATCTCACAGTAGCTGGAAGAATTAACACTGTTAAGATGAATATTCTTCCTAAACTCCTTTTTTTATTTCAAAACATCCCAATATACATTAATAAATCATTTTTTAGGCAATTATATTTGACAATAACCTCATTTATTTGGAATTCAAAACATCCACGCATCAAAAGAGCGACCTTACAAAGACAAAAGGCAGAAGGGGGCATGGCTCTACCTAACTTCCAGTTTTATTACTGGGCAGCAAATATACAGGCGATAAGAACCTGGACACAAATAGAAGAACATACACAGGCTTGGTCCGCAATAGAAGTAAAATCCTGCAGTACTTCTTTGTATTCCTTGCTCTGTGCTCCAATAAACACACGTTATCGGCAATACACTAATAACCCAATTGTGCTCCACTCACTTAGAATCTGGAACCAATGTAGAAAGCATTTTAAGACGGAGAAGCTTCTATCTGTGGCACCCCTGCAAGAGAACCACCTCTTTCAACCTTCACAAACATATGCAGTTTTTAATATTTGGAAAAAATTTGGAATTAACTTGCTTAGAGATCTTTATATAGACAACGTCTTTGCATCCTATGAACAATTACATTCCAAATTTAACATTCCAGCTACACATTTCTTTCACTATCTTCAAATCAGAAACTTTGTTAAACAAAACCTTCCAGATTTTCCTCATCTTGCACCCTCATCCATGCTGGAAAAAATATTGCTCAATCTCAAGGACTCAGGCACCATCTCTACAATATATAAAATCATTTTACAATCCCTCCCTTTCAAAGATCCAAGACGATATTGGGAAAAAGATCTTTCAATTAATATATAAGAAAAGGAGTGGAAAGTAGCAATGCAGAGAATTCACTCGAGCTCCATATGCGCAAAGCATACAATTATACAACTCAAAATTATATATCAAGCACATCTGTCTCGACTAAAACTCTCCAAAATGTTTCCATGGCATGATCCAACCAAGTCCCAGCCTCACTAGGTCACATGTTCTGGTCCTGCACCAAATTAACATTATTCTGGACAAACATTTTTAATTACCTTTCAGATAGCCTTGGACTCACAATCCCTCCAAACCCATTAACAGCTGTATTTGGTGTTCTTCCAGATGGGTTTAAAGCGGAGAAAGACAAACAAATTGCGATTGCATCCACTACACTTTTGGCACGTAGACTTATTCTCATAAACTGGAAGAACCCAAACTCTCCTCTTTTAAGTCAGTGGGAAACCGATGTGTTATATTATTTGAAGTTGGAAAAAATCAAATACTCAGAGGATCCGTACAGACTTTTTTCAAAGCATGGCAGGATCTAATCAGTAATATTTTAAAATAAGTTCATAAGGCACAGAGAATTTATTAATTTAGGAATGTTTACAAGCCTTAAATTTAACGCCGTTTGGCTTGCTCTCTCTCTCAGGGGTGGGGATCGATCTGTTCTTAATTTTTCTTGTTGTAAAAACTTGATTGCTTTGTATGGATTGTAATAAAATTAATAAAAATAAAAATAAATAAATAAATAAATAAAAATATCCATTACGTGTAAAAAGTGCTTGGAGATGGAGAAACCTCTACAAACCACAAGATCGCCATTTGACTTGTATAAAAAGCAAAGATTACACAAACTCTCATCTGCTTACTTTTGAATATCTTTTATCCATACCAACTCCAAGACCAGAATTACTTCTGTCATCAAAGTCTACATTTGCCACACAAATAATTCTCAAACAAACCCTTCATTCAGGCCTAAAAGTTCAAACTGGGTCATGTTACCATTCACTTCATTTTTATGACACAATCGGACAGAATTTCAGTGACTTTAGTAAATGAACCTGTGATCTCTGTGGTTGGTGCTATGTAAAAAGTAGTCCGATTGATACTTAATGATGTAATACTATCTTATTAATGCTCAAATCTGAATTTGCTCATCTCCTTATGGATTCTGTTGCAGCTTTGTTGAAATGCAAGAATGTGATTTACTTGATTTAATGAAAAGGTAACATTTAGAAAAGCAAAACTGCTGTAATGGTAATTGATGTGTGCACAGCATTAGATTAACTATCTTTTTGGTATTACGGCATAAAAAAAATAATGTACTTCTCAAATTATATGCAGGATATCCTGACATTTTTGTTTTTAATGTGCCACTGGTAAATCTGTTAAAAACAGAAAGATGCTTTTGCCAATATTTATGTTAAAAATATCAGTCAAGGATATGAATTATACTGGAAAGTTGTGAACTCACAAAATGAGAGCATTATTTCAAACACCTGAAGGCTTGCGAAGAACTGCTCACTTGATGGGCAAGCTGATTCTTGGGGTTTGGAGCGTGATCAAAATTGCTCAAGAAAAACTAGAAAGATGCCTCTCTTATACAACATTCAGGCTCTAACACATGTTTCAAAACTCTTGAGACGTGTGTACTTGATGCTAAACTTACTCCATGTTGCGAAGGTAAAGGGTTTAGGCCCCTATTCTGTGTACAGTACCAGCCGTAAAATTGCCCGATATGTGGTGAGGTTTGTGATACAATTTATTTTTAACAGCATATACTCTCAATACTGATGCTAAAATGCATACACTACATACTCAATCGCACGCATACTAAAGTGAAACGTACAGACTCTGAAGTGAAAGGAACACATTTAACACTGAAGTACAATTATTTAATGCTGTATTGTCGTTCATACAGAACGTAAGCACAATTTGGATGTCATTACCTTGACTCGATACTGGCGACTGCCTCGTCCCTTAAACGTCCTGGCCAATAATACGATAAAGCGGGTTTGACAGTGGAAGTTGAAGAATAAAGTGTATATATTAAATAGATGTACACTAATTTCACGGAAAGGCTCTGTAAAATAAGGATGGACAACTTCAGTGTTATGCATGTGCAGTCTTCCGGTACAACGTCGTAACAAAGTAGATGTATGTGCTCCGGCCTCCGTGCATTGAGACGTCGCTACCCCAAAAAACTTGCAATTAAGTACAAGTTCACAATCGCCTCATTATTACAAATACGTGTGAAATTAAGTACTTTTAAGTATGTTTGTTAATTCCATAAGTAAAAAAATGTCACGTGGAGCAATTATAACGCTTGACAACGGAGGAAGTAAAAAACGACTAAGTTCTAAAACGAGCCCACAGCTATGTATTTCATGCGTTTCAGTGGTGTTTAAAAAAAACAAGTCTCATATGTATCGTCTGTATTTCAGTGTACAGTGTAAGAAAAAAACATTCTTGTCCAAGGTATGATCAGTATACAGCGTATGCACTTAACTACATTGTATAACTATCCCAGTATAACGGCGTATGCACTGCATTGCAGTGTTATGAACGATTTTTACCCCAAATAACGTTTAGCACATAAGCAAAAACTTCTCGTTTTACCTCCCTCGAATACAAAGGAAAGACATACAGTACTCACAATTTTTAAGACGCTCTATTTTTAAGTATCAAAATCTTCCCAAAAAAACGATTCTTCAAAATTCGGGAAGACTTCTTCAGCTCTTCTCTTGCTAGATGACTGGTTCTTCTGCGTCATCCTGGGCCTGCTTGAAGCGGTTGCTGTTCACTCTTCATCAACTCATTTTGGCGGTCTGTTTAGTTCACGTGGCCTCAACAGTTAAGGTGCTACAATGTTCACGTCCCTCTATCAAAAGCCTCAGCTTGTGTTTTGGCAGCTAAACTTCGCAATACAGTACCTGGTATTGTTCGCTTTACAGATAATCAATCAGACTGCGCGTTTGCACCCGTCGTGAAACGTTTTTAAGCGGTGGCGCATCTCTAGTTGTTTTGTTCCTCGTCATTTTTGTCGACCATATACACGTGGATTTTGCTTGTTGATTATCAGTAGTTGCTGATACTTCATTAATCAAAAAGCACTGCCCAAAACTAAATCTTCTCATTTCGTGTCCTCATGATTCGAGTTTGTTTATTTTCAATTATTTTTCCTGCATAATTGATACAAAGAAAACTAACGTGCTCGCTGGGTCTCCCTTTTGTGCGCGTAGCTTACAAGAGAAAAGTGTGCCCTCTACTGGTGTAGAAATAAGAAGAATGTTCTAGCACCACCTGCCATATAAGCAAGAGAGAGCTTTACGTGGTAAGGGTGTAACATCCCGTAGCAAGAAAAAAAACGTAGTTGAGACGCGAACATATTGTGAAAGACCTGGTTAAATATCTGCATTTCTGGATCACTTTGACGCGTGTGTGCATTTTTAGACCGTTATTTATTATTTATGAAGGCACTGGCATAAGGGCGCAATTCAGATCAAATCCTGCACATTTCGTGACGCAATGCAGATCAAATCCTGCACGTTTTGTGAACGGTTATCGGCCATACTTCCCACATGAGTAGGCTTAGGATTTCTCCATGTTACAATGTAATTCCGTGTGCCGACATAATTCTACCAAATTTGTTATATATAGTATCAATATTGGTCCGGTTATAATGGGCTTCAAAAGTATAGCCCATTATAACTGGATCTTATATTATTGCGCATTCAATATTTTAAAATACATAGGATCATATGTGAAAAGAATGTTTTGCCAAATTTTTATTTTCAACACATTTATTAAAAATTGTATTCCAAATTATAAATTTCAAGTTTTTTCAATTCAAAATACATAGTTTTGAATAAAAAAAAATGATCAAGAATTCTAATATGATTAATCATTGTTTATTATTAATCAGTGCTACTAATCAATTAATGCGAAGCAACTGTATAACTACATTCGGAGGCTCTATTTTTGGTTCCAGTTATTTGACTAAAATAAGTAGTTTGTTTCTTAGGGCTGTTTCTGTCTTTTTTTTAGGGTATCACTTTTCTCATCAGAGATTTTAAACGTGGACTGATGTTTAGTTTGATAATGTCTTTGTACACTTGACGTACGACACACAACACTTTCACAGCATAACGGACACACAGCCAGGCCCAAGGAGTGGGGGAGTGCAGCCGGTTCATCGCTCCAGGGCCTATGAAGCTCAAGCAGGCCCATGAAGCCCAATGCATCCCATAATTTTTATTATAATTTGAACATTTATTTCTTTCATTTAATTTTTATTGTATTTTTTAAAAATTTGGCAAGTCTGTTTAGTTTCAAAATTAAAAAGGCAGGTGAGTCACAGGGTACTTAGCAGCGGTCAACAGTTTATGACGTAAGAGACATTCATGAAGGCAGCCCAGGGAGAGAAGTCATGTGGTCTACAAGGTTATTCCCCATTCGGTGGGAAGTGATGAAGAGGAGGGGGTTCCAGGCACAGTGAGAAAAAAGTCATCAGCCAGCAAACAAGTACGTCACATAGTCGCCGCATTCTGAGACGCAAGGGCCCACACACCTTCTTTGCACTGGGGCCCAGATTTTCTCTCGGCGGTCCTGCACACAGCACAATCCTTTTGTTGTAGAAATCCATATTCATTCATACAAGAGTTTTGAAAAAGGTGAACATCAAGTTTTTGTCTTTTATGAGTCATTTTAGGGCAGTAAATTAAATTAATAATAAATAGAGGTTTATTTTAATGTACCACAGCCTACACTGAAGACATGGTTTCCCTTTACATTTGAGTCACATGCATAAAACGTAGGTGGGGACGCGGAGTGTGAATGCAAGCGCTGTAATAAAAATATAATAACGTGCTCAGTGCAGGCCATGGTACATTAAAACAAATCTCATGGTTTCCATTTACATGCGAGTCGCATGGGCAAATCGTAGGTGACAGCAAGAACGCGTGCGAAGTTATTAAAATACATTTTTTTTAATATTTCAATTCAATTAGAGTGCCATTGAAAATTGTTCCGTGTGCCGTAGGTTGCCGACCTATGCCCTAAACCTTTACTGTACTAAAATGGGATTATAATATTGATGAAGGACAAGGGAACAATACGGTATTTATATATGTTTTATAGTAATAAAAGGTGTATACTTTTCCAACTGTCACCATTACCCAAGGAAATTTCCATGTCCTTTAAACTGTAGGGATATGGTTTGTTTGTTTAACCCATTCAATCAAGTTTAAGGACACATTCTATGTGGATGTAGAACTATTCCATTCACAATAAAATATATAGTACCTATACTACACTCGTTTCTACAGCATTGTTAGGCAATATTTAAAGAAGGTTGACTCTACCCCTTGGTCAATGCTCAGATGGCTTACTATTTGAAGTTACTCAAAATATATTTCATAACTGTCCATGATAACTTCTTTTCAAAAGACACATGAGTCATATTCCATATGGATATCAATTCATTTATATCAAACAGGGAGAGCAGCATTTTTTATTTTTTTTTTTTGCACAGAATTCAGTTAAGTCAACAAAAAATACCAAAACATTCTAATTTCTTCCATAATATGGCAAGTCACTGTGGCAGGCACACGCTCCCAGAGTTGTGTAATCACATGCTCTTACATTCACAGAATCTGAGGCCACTCACAGGGGTGCCATCATATGATTCCTGAGTCATCATTAACTAATCATCTCTTACAGCGGGTGGGGGTTGGAGGTTGAAGGTACCTTAAAAAGTAGACAGAGCAGGCTTCTCACTTAGCAAATGAAGGACAGTCGCTCTGTGTTTAATTTTCCTATAGGAAACTAAGGCTTTTCTTTTAATGGTATATGTCTGAGGAGAATATGTGTGATAAAAAAGTCCACTTTTAATCAAAAGAATATTTTATTTTTTCCATCAATACCTTATATTGGCAGCTATAGTAAAGAATCTTCTGTGACACACTGTTATTTTTTTATATAAATACGTAGTTATGTGTTAAATACAGCCATTAAAGCACACAACTTTTTTAAAATCATTGAATAAATTTCAAGTGACAAGTGAAACATCTAGTTTCTGGGAAAAGTAGTGCAAAAAATATTAATGTTAATTAAATAAAAAAAAAGACCCAATTGATATTTTAGGGCAATTACTTTTTCATATGGGCGACAGAGGTGTTGGAATAACTTTTTACCTAAATAAAGATAATTAATGACTTAAAAATTTGTATTTACTCAGGTTCCCCTTCTTTAATATTGCATTTGTCTAAAAGTCTGAAGACATGCTTTGTGTAAAATGTAGAAAAAAATGGAGAAAATTATGATGGGGACAAATACTTTTTCACCATGCTGTGTTATTCATTGACCCTCTATTCCTGCTCACGCAGCTGGCCAGACTGTGCTGCAAAGAATGAAGCTGGCTTCTGCACACCCAATAAATCAACCACTGGTTGCATTTTTTGTTTTCAATAGCTATAACAAAGAAGGATAATTGATTCATGACTGCATTTGACATGTTTCAGTGATTATGTATGATAAAGTATGTACATTGTCCACATAAATTGGGTACATTTTTGATGAAAATATCCTGGAGCTTTTTAAATGAATACACAATACAGGAATGAATTAGTACTTTGTATCACAGAAAATTGCCCTTCTCTGCTTATAAACATATAACCAAGTTTATTTATATAGGCAATCGCATTTATCCAGTGAACATTTATCGAATTAAGCAAAACTGGTATCCAAAAGCATCCTAAAGTGTATGCAGAAGGCACACTAGTAAGGAATGAATGTTATGAATTGGGCAACTTTAAAAATTATCTTCATTTTCAGTGGCCAGTTCTGAATTCTATTCATGGCACTATTAATTTATTGTCATTTAGAATGGCAAGGTTTATTCATATTTTTTTTCTCTCTACAGGGGCAAACTTTATTTTCATTAATCGTATGTTATTTTTAACCCATTATGCAATGTTTGATTTATCTATGGGTGCCATTTTGTGGGTTGTGTTGCTATGATGCATCTCTTATTTGTGGGGGGGGGGGTGGTTCTGTTTGTTGCAATGTATGATGTCAATTATTAATTAACATTGTAAATACCGGCATGACTCTTCACTCACTATTCATGATATCAATGACAAAAGCAATAAATTCTGTTTGAGTACATCTTTGTAGTGTTTTTTTTTTTTTTGGTCACAAGTACTTGCTGTTCATTTTGAAAATGATCTTTGGTATACATTCTGGTTCTGCCATCACCTATATTGACCTAAAATCAATGTATTTGATAACTTTTTAAGCCTGTCCTCCGTGCCCAAATCCATCCATTGTAAAGCGCTTACAGCGGGCAAGATTTTTTTTTTTTTTTAATTTATAGAAAGCACTTAAATTTAAAATTAAATTTTGTGTGGCAAAAGCAAAAATACCATGATTGTGAAGAAATAAGTTAGATTAGAAAAATACCAAAATTATCCTTTAACAAGTAATTTTACAAATTAATAAGAAAGAATTAAATGATGGTGAAATTAATCTCTTTTTAATAACATGTCCTACACAGTCCCAATGAAGGAAAGCAGGCTTCACATTCACTCTCAGATCGTAATGAGCACATCTACAGATGGCTGTTCAAGCATCTGTTCATTCTTTTTCTACCCAGTGAAAACAGTTCAGGGTTGCAGAGAAAAACCTCCTGCACATCCACAGTTACTCTTTTAAGACTTGGGGGAAATAACACACTGGCAGCATTAACAATAGTTGTAGAAAGTAAAACTCAAGGTAAGTTTCAAAGTGGATTGTCTACACTGGTGATGAAATGAGCTGCTCTATTTTTTAATACTAAAATAAAATTAACTTAGTGTTTCAAAGATTCAAAACAGATCTCCTTATTGATACAACATGTATTGTGTTAGCAGAAATGCATATTCGCCAAGACATACAGTTAGAAAGGTGGGCAAAACTGCACACTTCATTGCTGAATGTTTGCTGAAAATAAATTGACACTGATATTGAACACGAATATGCAAACACTAAATTTGTGTCATTTGTTAGGTTTCCCCCTTAGAATTTTCAGTTTCAATGGTTTACAGAGAATGGAGAAATAAACAAAAAACCTTCCAGTGACCAGCAGCTCTGTGAAGGAATATACCTTGTTAACATGAGAGGAAAGCACAAGGTTTCGATGACAAACTGATGTTCATGAGAATAAATCCTAAAATGTAGTAAAAGCACACATATGTTAAATAGTTGAATGGTTAAGATTTATTCACTAAAGGCAATGTCAGTCCAGTTTATTTTCTAATACTACATTAATATACAGTATACAGGCTAAGCAATAATGTAACCATGAGCATTAATATGGAGTTGGGCTCCTCTTTGCAGTAATAACAGTTCCACTCTTCCGATAAGGCTTTGCACAAGATTTTGAAAACGTGTCTGTGGGAACTTGTGCCCATTCAGCCAAAAGAGCATTTGTGAGGTCAGGTACTGATGTTGAACAGCAAGACCTGGCTCACAATCAGTGTTCTGGTTCACCTCAAAGTTGTTAAATAGGGTTGAGGTCAGGGATCTGTGCAGGCCACTGGAGTTCCTCCACAGCAAACTCGTCAAACCATGTCTTTGTAGACCAGGTGCCTGTTAACAATGGGTTCGGTGCAAACACTTGAACTCAGTAATTTGGAAGGGTGTCCACATCCTTTCGACCATATAGTGTACATCACTTAAAATTACCAACTAAACTAACAAGACATTTTTGTGGAAATGAAAATACTTTTCATTTGGAATGTAAATTTAGTCTCCTATAGCTAAGTCAAAAGTGCTAAATACTGTGCCACCACGCCAACCTGCAATTTTGAGTCAAAATATAAAGGATAAAACTGATGGTGACCCTGCTAATTGGAAAACACAAAATTTTAACTTAAAATAATAAGGGCGACTGGTTATTTAATAAAGGAAAAGAGTCAGTCAAATATGATCCAAGGCAAAGCCTTTCTGCAATGGGTTTAAGGCAGGAAGAGTATGTGGACAACGAGCCAGTCCACTGTTCATCACATATCCACATTCATTCTACCAAAGTCAATTTACATTTGCTAATCAACATAACCTTCATGGATTTAGAATAACAGATGAAACAAGCCAACCCAGAGAATGATCATTTAGGTATGGGAAGAAAGTCCACAGAGGCTGTGGCTGGGATGTGTAACCAGGATGTTGGAGCTCTGCTACAGCAATACTGGTACTGACTTTTTCACAGCAGTGGCATAAACTAAGCAGCTACTTTTTTAGGCACACTTACTCATCAGCACAACAACTTGCTCTTCCAAACAGACAATTTAATGGCTGAAAGTCAACACATGTATAGTATGCAGTCATGAAGTTTAATTGGCATTCAATCAACCATGTAAATGGACAAGATGTAGATTTACATGACTTTGACTGTTGTGTGACTGTGGTCACCAGACATGGTTGTTCCAGGCAAGAACTTACCTCTTAGACTTTTCAGTTTCAAGGGTTTACAGAGAATGGAGCAATAAACAAAAAACCTTCCAGTGAGCAGCAGCTCTGTGAAGGAATATACCTTGTTAACGTGATAGGAAAGAGGAGATTTGCCAGATTCAGGTCTGCAAAAAGACCACAAACCCTAAATAGTTATCATTTGCAATGAACCTTGAAGCAAATGCCTTGTTGCAACACCCTTTCACTCATGTCAGCTAAGAACAGGAAGATGAGACTGCAGTGAACATGTAATCAATGGATATAGACAAAAGAAAACTGAAAAATGTCACTTGGTCTGACAAAACTCAAGTTTCTGCTGCAACATGTAGATGTCTGGGGCAGAGTTTGGCAAAGCAGTATGAATCTACTGATTCACCTTCCCTTGTGCCAACAGTCCAGTATATGCTGTGTAATGGAGTGGGAAATGTTTGTCTTGCAAAGATTAGGCCACTTACTACCACTTGAGCATCTTTGGAATGGCACAACGTTTGATTAAGCATTACTGTGTACTATGTTTGTTCTCTTACAATTCGTCACAAAGTATGTATCATATCAAGCCGGTTTCATGAAAGTGATAGCAACTTCAGTTGATTATGATGGCCAGCGAAGTCCCCAGATCATAGTCCTTTGTGATGAGGAAGATTGCAAGGCACTTAGCTTGAATGTGGCCGAAGAAAACTGCAGGAACTATGCAACGACACCCAGTCAGCATGGACCAGAATCTCTAAGGATTACTTATAGCACCCTGTTGAATCAATGCCTTAACACTAGAATCCTTGAAGCCTATGAAAAAACTCATAATCTTGGGCCACCTGACGGTGTATGCGCCCAAAAACAAGAAGGCACTGCCAGATCTAAACACTAGCGTGGCAAATTGCTCACATACTAAAGTGACTTTAGTTGCAGGTGGAAGTCTCATTTTACTTATGGTGCCAAGCAGAGTTGTGTGGTGGTGCAGCAGTCTATTAGCCAGCGAAAGCGCTGTGAAGAAGCTGGTGTTACGGTTTTGCCTTTGTCCAGAAATGGCTCCATAAGCTTTATGACCACAGACTCAGAAAGTCTTTGCCCTGGGTTGTAACTCAAAACATAGCCAGCTGTCCGAAATCAAAGCAAATCTGTCATTTTTCACACGTTCTGCACGGGTGTCTTTGTTGTCAAAGTGCAAATGCCGCATGATAGTCTGATAGCAGTCACAGGACCTTTGATTGCCAGTACAGCAAATAGTTTTGAGCAGGCAGCAACTGTGTTCATTACTGCTGTTGTGAAAAGATTGGAGATAAATGCCATCAACTCAGAGAGGGAGAGGCAAGTTTGTTGTACCATGTGAACGTCACTGACAGAATAAAACTGAATAAAAAAAAAAAAAAAAGCACTAACTAACTTTAACAGGTAGCCAAAATTTATACCAGGTGTTACAGACTCAAATCAAATGTATGTTGTTATTATATTATAGTAATAATAATAGCAGCTCACTACTCAAAATGCGGAGCGCCCAGACTCGAACCCAGAAATTTTGGTTATAAGGCAGTAGTTCTTACCTCTGTACAATCTAAGAATACATATCAACTTTCTGTCAATTGACATTTGAGCTTGGGTTTTTAACTCATTGACAGCAGCATGTAAACTGAATGATTTTTTTTCTTTGGTTATATTCTTGAATAAAAGCACACGTTTATTTGATATTTAGACTAAAGTTTTCACATATAATACACTTCACATCATTATTACTATAACATGGAAAACTTTTTGTTTTAGGTATGTGTTCAGCATTTCTTGCCTCGCATTTCGTGTCATCCTACACTTGCACAGATCTTTGTAGACAAGGAACACACATGAAAGGTATATTTTCCAAATAACAATATATTATTTACCCTATACAACTCCAGGCACCTCACACCACGATAAAGAGACTTTTAGCTGTGAGAAGTTTGCGGCTGACTTCAGCTCCATCAGATTGGAGATGGGATAGCAGGCTGCTCGCTGCTTCTGCTAATCGACACATTTGCAAAACAAAAAATGCTAATGGAGAGGTGCAAAGGAATTTAAGGTAGCCCAAGATTAAAAGTTTTTTTGTAGACTTCAGGGATTCTAGTGTTAATGAATCTCAGTGTTCTGGATTTAAAAACATGGTTCACAGTCTTACCAGATAGAAGAACCAATTAAGGAGTCCTTTTACTTTATATTCATGTGCACTTCCATTGTGGAAACACCTTTTGTTTGCCTTGCCAGCTGTTTACAACTGAGGCTGACAGGGCACTAGAAAAAACATGAAATAAAATCCTTATGTCTATTTAATACATCTCCTTTAAAGCAAAGAATGTGTGTTTGTATTGATAAAAGTCTTTTTTTTCCATGTACATTGGAAAAATGAAAAACATTGAGTCTTTATTTAGTCAACATCACTATCAAAGCATAAAATCAGGTTCAGCACTTTTAAAGGTATCAACCAATAAGCACACTCTCCAGACTGCATGGTTGTCATCTACATTTTGAACATAAAGAATAAGATGAATTTGGAAGCAATACGTCTTTAAACATTGTGACGTTTCACAAAACATTTCATTTGAGTAAACTAAAAGGATATGCAGTTTTTCTTTGGGAAAATTAATATATACCACTATTGTAAAGAAACAACTTTGGCTTTAAAAACAGCAAACATAGCTGCTTGCATTTTGACAAACATCTAGATACTAACCTTAATTCAGCTCACTGCATTCAGGCCTATATTGACACTGTAGGAATTATACTGTCAATAAAATTATTCATATTTTACCCCAATTATCCAGACAACACTGGGTATAAAACAGGAACCCGTCTTTCGTGAAGCATTAAGCCATCACTGGCCACTTTCACAAATCGTTCACCAAAGTTCCAGTTAAGCTAACATGAATGCCTTCAACCAGTGGGGGGAACACCATGGGTCTTGGATGAAACATCATGCAGTGGGCACAGTGGGAAAACATGCAAACATCACAAAGACAGCAACCAGGCCAGGATCAGAACCCCTATTCTGGAGTTGTGAGGCGGTGTCATGGATACCTGCATCCTTGTGCCTCCCTCATTAATATAAGCAGACATAAATTCAATTCAATTCAGTATTTTTGTACAGCATTCTTCACTGAGTGCAGGCACAGAGCACTGTAACAAGTTCTTAGGTAAAATACAAATATAAATTTCACAAATTACTAAATACAACCAAAGTTGTTTGAAGGCACAGAGCACTGTAACAAGTTCTTCGGTAAAATACAAATATAAATTTCACAAGTCACTAAATACAACAAAAGTTGTTTGAAGCAGATTAAACTAAATGGTAATCAACAGTACTAGTATATTAATTAACTGCTGAACTAAGGCCTCATGATAATTAATTACAACTTAACTAACACAAATACATATACAACAAACACAGACATATAGGAAAAAAAATTCAAAGATGACTTAGTAGTATAGTGTACTTAGTGTAGCATATTTGGTCTCCTTTTCCTTTATAAGCACATTTGTGAATGGCACTATTTAAAATCAACCTACACAATGGTTTAAGATTTTTAATTTTGCAGAGTTAAGATTGAACAAGAAAATTACCAATTGGGAATTGTGTAAATGGAGCAGTATGGTGGCATAATCAACTGTACAGACAGTAGAAAACTCCAGATATCTGGGTTTTAACCCCAAACCAGTCACTGTCTTTCTAGAGTTGATGTGTTCTCTCTCGTGTTTGCATAGATTTTCTCCCACATCCCTAATATGTACAAGTTTAGAATAGTGGTCAGAGTCTACCATAAGACTGACTGGTGTCCAATTTAGGGTAAATTCTTGCTTGACAATTGATGCTGCAAGATTGTAATGTAGAAGGCAGGTTAAGTAAGTGAATTGAGAGATAAATAGTTGAACAATTGGTGGTCACGGCATTACATTACACCACACACTGTCAGATGCTAAGGTTCTTGCTGATGCACTAACAACTTCTTATCTGATGAATCCCAGAATCTACTGAAGAAGATGCAGAGGTTCTGGCTCTACTCTGCACAGCACTCACAGTACCAGTGTACAACCTGGCCACGATATCCAGCAACCTTGAGGGATCACACAAAAATCACTGGATGTCCCACAGGGCAGCTTGATCAACCGAGTCGAACGCTTTACGGAAATCAATAAAGGCTGCAAAGAAACTCTGCCAATATTCACGTTTGTGCTCAATGAGAACCCTCAGTGCCAGGATGCGGTCGATGGTAGACTTCTTAGGCGTAAAACCAGACTGCTCCGGTCGCTGGTAGGTGAGCAAGTGATCACGGATCCTACTGAGGATGAACCTAGCAAGGACCTTACCAGGCATCGAAAGCAGTGTTATCCCCCTGTAGTTGCGACAATTCATGAAATCACCCTTCCCTTCCCAGATAGGGAAAAGTCCCATTTTCCAGTCAGATGGGATGATGCCCATCTTTCAAATGGAAGAAAATACCCCAGATGCCACAGATCCCTGCAGCCTTCCCTGTGCTCAGCTAGTTCACCACCTGTGCAATCTCAGCGAGACTGGGCAGTTCACAGCTAATTGGAGGACTAGACTCAAGAACCGTGGACCCAGGGATATCCAACGTCCTAGCTGGTGGATCAGCTTTAAACACCTGCTCAAAGTAGCCAGTCCAGCAGGTCACAACTGCAGTGTCATCCATGACGACCATTCCATCAGCTACCCTGACTGCAACACTGCGAGGAACAGATTTGGATGTGCATAATGCTTCGATTCCAATGTAAGCAGGATGTGGGTGACTACTGTAAATTGACTGGCAAAAATGGCAAATTAACCCATTTTAAATTACAGCTAAAATATAATAAAGAATGCAGAAAGAGAAGGGGTCTGAATGTACTGTATCTTTCTTAATGAATTAACTTTACAAAATACTACAATGCACTACAGCTCTTTACTATTCTTTGGTTATGTCAGACTCTTCCCATGCGCCTCCTTGTGCTTTCTTGTTTTTACAAAGATTAAAGCTTTAAATTTTAATTTTACTTGGGAGATTCTCCATCTGAATGCTTTACTGGAGTTTTCTTTGTTCCATGAGGTTTGTGGCATTTCATAAAAAAATAAAGACTGGGAGACATTTTTACATAACATTTTTTTATGAATTACCACAGATGGTAATGGCACAGCTGTCAGTGTTGCTGTCTTACAATTCCCAAAGCCCAAGTTTGAGGCTCAGCCTGCATACTGTCTTTTACAACTTACACATTTTTCACCTTTTGCATGGGCTATCACAAAGATATATACGTGTTAGATGAACTGGCTACAAATGATTCTGTGTGGACAGTTGGCTCTCACATTACACCCATTTTTCTTGAGACAGGTGCCAGCTACCTGCAGCCCTGAACTGGACAAGCAGGCTAAAAAATGAACAAATGGGATAGGCTGACTGTCATCATCAAGCTGGCATCTGTGACTAAATGTGCCCTGTGACAGCCTAGTACCCTACATTTGGTTGGTCCTCCCTTGCATCTTAAACTGGCTCCATTTCCACAAATCCTGACGTAATTTAACAAGGTAATGAAAATATACTTACTGATAAATCTTTTTTCTGCCTACAAACATCATGTGCCCTAACTCCCCCTTGTAGAAATGCCATCATCAACACTACACTCCAGTGAAGACACTAAACATTTCTAAAAGTTCTTTACAATCCTGTAGCTGACCTCTTAACTCTCTTCTCTCAAGACCAGCAGCCCTGTATCCACAAACAACAATCAATGAACTGCCTCTTACTTCTCAATCTCCAGCGCCGCCACCTTCCTCTTCTCGTAGAGCTTGTCATTCAGGGCCCTCACGATATTTGGAGTTAGAGGGCTGAAATCTTTCTCCGTGTTCATTTTCTTTCACTTTCAGTCGACACCAAAGACTCCCAGGGAATTCCGTTAATGAACTATGTCCTTATCGCGGTCCGCAGGTGTCCGTTGAGTTTATTGTTTACTAAACTACAGCAGTTCCTTTTTTATTCTTTTTGACGGAAGTTTTTTCTCAGTCCCAGAGCTGTAAGCACTGGCATCTGACTTTTAAATGGGCGAGGCTAACTTTACAGTCCTTTTTGATTTAGAACCCTAGATCGCGCTACACCTTAAAAAGAGGCGCAAACTCAAAATCCGCCGGAAAGAGTCCTTTTATTTTCTTTCCTTTCATTACCAATACACGAAGAGAAGCGGCGGTCTCTGCGTGTGGCCAGATGTCAAGGCAGACTGTCATAAAACCCAGTAGATCAGCACTCAGAACGTGTATATTCTTTTCTTAAACGATGTTTTTATGTCAGCGACAAGCGACTTGTCATTTAGCATCCCTCTGAGTCAGCGCACTTACGGCACAAGCGTGACCATCCAAGTAATATAACTATAACTGAATGATGTCCACCTCTATCGTCCGTCGGCTGCTTCTCGTCTGCTGCGCCGTCAACACCAACTAACAGAAAACGATGTCAACTGCAAATCCGGGAGTGACGAAGAAACTCGGCGAAAATCCACCCGGTCCGACTGTCTAGGCTGGCAAATTGGCAGAGCTCAGCTCACTCACATTAGACTAGCAGATCGCAGCCATGTTAACCGGCTCACATGACTCGTGACAGCCCATCTCCGCCCACTTCCACCAGACACAACTAACCGAGAGACGACGCTTCTCAAGCAACGCCCAACACACCGCCACTACTTTAGTAGTGCTGGCGGTGACGCACCTCAGCTACTTTTACTGCCTCACGCTGCGCAGAATCACGCACAATGCACTCCTCCGCTCTTCTGGAAGGCAGTTTAATTAATTTGCTTGAGGTAGGGCGCGGGAGCTTTTTTTGACAAAAAAAAATCCTATTTAATAGAATGGAATGTGCAACCTCCATACACACACACACACACAGTGGATTCTCCATGGAGTTCGATGTTGACGGCCACCTCCATTAGTGTAAGCATAATAATCGTTTAATAATACACATACTCCTTATGAAGAAGCGACATTTATTGGCATTTATTGGAACACATGTATAAATAAAATTTGCATTTGTGTCTGCCTTTCAGGCATTGTAAAAAAAAAAGTTGTACAGGGTGGATATGACATAACAGTTAATAACAAGGTACTGCAATCAACCTATCAAAAGTTTTAGAACACCTCTGTTTTTCTTCAAATTTAATCCATTGAAATGCAACGAATGACCTAAAAAGGTAAGAAGCAAACTGCCAGGGTTTAAATGTGAAGTTAAGTTAACAAAAACTAAAAAAAAGTACATTTAAGAATATTACAAATGGGCCTTCTTCAGGGAACAACGTACAGCAATTAAAGTAAATGAAGCCTACTAAGTTGAAATAAACAATTTGCACCGGTGTCCCAACTTCTGTTGATTACTTAAACACTCTCTGTCTGTCTTAAAGCAGAGTTGGAACAGACTGTGTTACCACAACCTCTGAAGTACTACTTGGACAATATTACACTGTAGAAACTTGTAAATTCTGGTGATAATGGCAAGAAAATTCAAATAATAAATGAAATGAGACAGAGTAGTATTACCCTAAGAAGTGTGGGAGTTTCATTTAGAGAAACTGCAAAAAAATCCAAGTATCAGTGAGTACGGTGTGCTACACAATCCAAAGGCAATTGGAAAATGGAAGACCTAAAGTCACAGCCCAGTCAGAAGACAAGTTTTTGAGGGTTGTGTGATAGATGCCTCACAGTACATCAGTTTCAAGAACAGCTTAGCAGTGGTTGAAAAATCACATCTCAGTTTCTACTGGGAAGAGGAGACTTTGTGCTACAGGTTTGACAGGGCGAGTGGCAGTAAGAAAGTCATTCATTAAATGACAAAATAGGGCCTTGAAATACCAGTTGTGGACTACTGCACACTGGAAGAAAGTCTTATGGACTGTTGAATCAAAATTTGAAATCTTCAGTTCATCACGCAGGGTGTTTGTACGCCATCAAGTTGGTGAAAGGATGGTTCTTTGATATGTGTCACCAACTGTCAAACATGGAAGAGGAAGTGTGATGGTCTGGGGATCTTTTGCTGGAGGCAGAGTTGGTGACTTGCAAAAAGTGATTGGCATTCTGAATTAAAAGGGTTACCACAGTTTGGCTGTTATATCAGCAAAAGGTGGTTACGTTGATGAATCAAAAATAGGAATAAAACTTTATACACTTAATGATTCCTTGACTTTTTTATTTGCTATTGTGTATTTGTTCTTTGCCTTAATAATAATAATAATAATACATTTTATTTATATAGCGCCTTTCCCATGCTCAAGGCACTTACAGAAAATAAGAGAAAACAGCAGGGTATACAGCGTATAGCATTGTACAAACCAAATAAATAATTAAGAATATTAAGACAGTAAGTTCAAAGAAAGCCTAACAGACAACAGAATTGATGGTCTAGCACACACACACACAGGTTACATAAGCATTTTGACAGAGAGGTAAACTGAGAGAAGGGGAATGAAGTCAAATAGAGCTAAAAGCCTTCCTGAACAGATGAGTTTTGAGTTGTTTTTTAAAAGAATTCATCGAGTCAGCTGATCTGATTAATTTCGGTAGGTCATTCCAGAGTCTGGGCACTATACAGCTGAAGGCCCTGTCACCCATGGAGTGTAGATTAGTGTGGGGCACAACAAGATTGCCAGAATCAGAGGACCTTAGTGGGCGGGCAGGCATATAGTGATGGAGAAGGTCACTGATGTAGTTTAGTGATGTAGCCTTGGTTTCATGAAACATTAAGACATTAAACTTTGCACATGTCAATGAAAACTGATGTGTTCTAAAACTTTTGACAGGTAGTGTAAACAATGTACCATTACCAAAACAAGCCATAATCCTGTCATCCATAACCACTGCCAACCATGCTCCACACTGGCTAGGTACAGTGGGATGCAAAAGTTTGGGCAACCTTGTTAATAGTCATTATTTTCCTGTATAAATCGTTGGTTGTTACAATAGAAAATGTCAGTTAAATATATCATATAGGAGACACACACAGTAATATTTGAGAAGTGAAATGAAGTTTATTGGATTTACAGAAAGTGTGC
>JANRMT010062806.1:57535335-57552931 GCA_026402145.1 Polypterus bichir lapradei | reverse complement strand
GCTGAGATTTAACTCTTGGACTGTGGCAGCTGCTGGTCCCCAAGCTTTTAATGTTGATTTAAACTATTATTAATTTATCAAAACATGCTTGGGGTGGCACGGTGGTGCAGTGGTGCTGCCTCACAGTTAGGAGACCTGGGTTCGCTTCCCAGGTCCTCCCTGTGTGGAGTTTGCATGTTCTCTCCGTGTCTGCGTGGGTTTCCTCTGGGCGCTCCGGTTTCCTCCCACAGTCCAAAGACATGCAGGTTAGGTGCACCTGGAACGATCCTAAATTGTCCCTAGTATGTGGGGTATACAGTAGTATGACCACGGTGCAACATATTTATTAACACAGGACAAGTGCAAGACAGGTAAAGAACTACACTATGCTATAAATAGATACTGCTAAATAAATAATAAGCAAGTGAAATTATTTAGTAATAATTTGAAATAGATAATAATAAATAAATACAAAATAACAATAATTAATAACAAAAAACAACAGTAGTAACAAGTGTAACAAATGTACTGCATGTACATTTACTACTAGGAGCAGGAGGGCAGCACAGAATTCAGGGTCTGGACAGCCAAGGGGCAGTAGCTGCTGCAGAACCTGGTAGAACTGGCTCAGATGCTATGGTACCTTCTGCCAGATGGAAGTGTGACAAGGAGACCATGGGAGGGTGGGAGTGATTCTTTATAATGCCATAGGTTTTGTGGATGCAACACTTATAAAGATGTCTTTAATGGAAAGCAGAGAAGTCCCAATGAATCGTGTAGGGTAGTGGCAGAAGTCAGGCAAGTCACTGAATGGTGGCTAGCCCTGACACCCTGACACTAGCTTTAATAAGTTAGTGGAATGGCAGCAGTGGCATGTAAAGTCAAGTTGCTTACTTCTTAATGAGACTGTCACTTACATGGCATCATGATAAAACACTGAAGTTCTTTATAGCGGTGGGGCATATCACCCTCTTTTCACTTTTTCCTTGTTGGTTCATTATGAGCAGTCAGGTTCTGTTCTAACTACTGATTAGTAGTGGCAGTGATTATACTGTAAATGTGATTGGACATTTGAAAAGTGTGATTGTATTTTCATACCACATGTAAATGTGAGCTTTATGCAGATACAACCTACAGTATATATGAATTGCATGATAAAGGGTGCCTTTGAGAAAACTAATGGACATCACAGGTTGTATGTAACATGTTTTTGGTATTGATGAAGCAGGACATTTTTAAAAGGTCCAAAGGCTGTATCCGGCCCACAAGCTTTGAGTTGGACATCAGTGCCATAAAGCAAATGAAGATAAAGCAGAACACACACATTGAGAACCATCAGTTGACAAGTGGGGAAACCTCAGACTAACTCTGGTGAATGGGAGAAGAACATGCAAACTCTACATAAGCAGTGCCTGAGTCTGAATGAAACGCAGAAGCCCTGGAGCTGTGAGGTAGTATTGTTAACCACTGTGTCACCACCAGCCCAGTTACTGTATCTTATTAGACCCTGATTTGAAATAAGTGGGTTTGAGTATTATGTATTTTTTAAGATATTTCAAAACAATTTAGATAAAATAATTTTGAGTTTAATATTACTGTGGTGTTTTGGTTTGGGCCCCAGCATTACAGCCCAGATTTGAACTAAAATACCTTGATAGGAGAAAGATGAACACGTAGGTGGCATGGTGGTGCAGTGGGTAGTGCTGTTGCCTCGCAGTTAGGAGACCCGGGTTCACTTCCCGGGTCCTCCCTGCGTGGAGTTTGCATGTTCTCCCCGTGTCTGTGTGGGTTTCCTCCCACAGTACAAAGACATGCAGGTTAGGTGCATTGGCAATCTGAAATTGTGCCCTGTGGTGGGTTGGCGCCCCGCCTGGGATTTGTTTCCTGCCTTGTGCCCTGGGATTGGCTCCAGCAGACCCCCATGACCCAGTAGTTAGGATATAGTGGGTTGGGTAATGGATGGAAGATGAATGCTTTGTGTTTTGAGTCTAGAAATGAGTTAGGGATTTTAACTTCTTAAAGTGTTTATGCAGAGAAAAGGAAGGTGTGGGCATCAGCACCCTAAAAAATGTGGGAAAAGCTATGGAATAATGTGTGGAGTAAGAGGTCAGGTAAACAAGACTAAGAAGAGTGTCCTGTGTTAATGAGTGTGGCACTCTGCCTACTGATGAACAAGCCTTTTGTACTTGGTCTGTATTAAAGGTCGGGAATGTGAGGACAGTATTCTCAATGCATTTAACAAGCTATTAAATAAAATGCAGACTGTTTTTCCATGGAAGTACTGTATTGTTAGAAATATGAATGTGGCTCAACCACCCACACTGGCACATTTGCAAATATTTGCAAGGTCTGTTGATTTTTTGTAATATGTGCAAATGAAGAATGAGAATGCAGCCAGACTATATAAAGATCAGGTAGAGGAAATGAAACAGTTCAGTATATATTATATGCAGTATTAATATATTATATATATTATGTTATTAATATAATGATCATGCACACACCAAATATTTAGGAGGAAGGAAGAACAACTTACCACCCTCACACTTGCTAAATAATAAGAGATTTTAGAAGGTTTTAAAATCCATCCATTTCCATTTCAATACTAAACCTGCTTATTTTAATTTTTGGGTCATGGGGAGTTGAGGCCTATCCTGGCAGCATCAGGTATAAGGCAGGAAGCATTCTAGAAAGATCACTTGCCCACTGTAGGCCTGCCACTCAACACAACTGACAGCTTTCAACCTAATATGTAGTAGTCCCTCAAAACTACTAAAGCCCCAAGAGAGTTAACAGATGCCAAGCTTCCTTAAACATAACACAAATTTTTTGACAAATACTAAAGAAGATTTGGACAGTAACTCAAATGAAAATCTACAGTATATACTAAATGTTTGTGTTCAATATGATTACGTCAGTTTTTCCATTGAACATAATAATGTTTTAAAACTAATCTGCAGAGTATATTTGCTTGGCATAAGTTTAGCATTTTTGGTATTTCCAATGAAAAATATGCATCTTCCTACATAACATTGTTTTTCTATATCAACAAAAATAAGTTTCAGAACTTTACTTCACTTGAATGTTGTACTGTATAGTGGACATTGCTAGTTACAATAAGGACAAGATAGGGTTTTAATAATTTATTTTTCATTTGTGGAGTTTCAATTTTGTAGCATTTTTTTGAACAGTCTATTTGCAATGCCTATAAGAAGAATGATTCAGAATGTTATAGTTTTAATGGTTACTTGGAGTATTCAGGATTATCATTGGTTTTTGTCTCATAGGGATAGCAGCTCTCTTTATGCAGTTTAGGTCCTGCGGTGGGTTGGCACCCTGCCCAGGATTGGTTCCTGCCTTGTGCCCTGTGTTGGCTGGGATTGGCTCCAGCAGACCCCCGTGACCCTGTTCGGATTCAGCGGGTTGGATAATGGATGGATGGATTTATGCAGTTTAGTCCTCGTTTATCATTTCTGCTTGATTCTGTGCACTTGTTTTCCTGTATTTGACTTTCTATATGTTTGTAGCTAATACTAACATAGAGTCTGATCAATTATAGAAGAAAAGGCAAAGATGGTACAATATTGCTAGCATTTGCCAACTGCCCTACTGTGCCATCCAAGATAATCCGAATTACTAAAAGTAGCAGATGTGTGGCAATTTCCATATAAAAATTTCTACCAGCTGTTAATGGAACTTTTGCCTGCACACTCTGTGACACTCATGTTTGTGAGACTGCTTCTTCAAGGCAAATTTTGTGGTGTAATGCTCTGGTATGTAATGGGCAAAGCTGTTTGCTTGTCATTGCAGTACCAGTCACATTAATTCAAGGCAGATGGGTTCTGACCAGTCAGAGGCTTTGCGATTGTGAGTCAAAACAAGCAGCTCAGCACCTCCAGTTATGAAACAGCATTTCTAAAGTCTGCTTCAACATTGCTGAATAGTTTTTTTTGTAGTGTTCGTTTTATTGTCCTTGTTGATTTGACATGACCTAATAAAGCAGTCTATATGCCAAGTGGCTATGTAGAGACTTCCTACTTCTGTGAAGTTGTTGTAATGGTTTGAGAAAGGCTGTAATGCTGGCATTAAGAGCAGAGAATTAGCAAACATGAAAAAAATATTATTACATAAATTACTTATTGTTGTTTCTTCACCCATGCAATTAGGAGCAATCCTATGTGGCTCTTAGTTCAAACATGTCACCAGCAAGAAATCTCTCATGGCCTGTCTCTCTTTATTGTCCTCACATGAAGACCAAGTTTTTCAGTTTAGCATAGGAGAACTCCCCCCACCCACATGTTCACGTCAACCTCTGACTTCTGCTGTAATCTGCGAGGTTATAGAGCAGGCTCTACCAGCATTACTACCATCCAAACCAACTGTGAACCAAAGTGTGATCCATTTTGGAGATTTTGACTGGGATGGTACACCTGCCATCCTGTACAAAGGTGAGCACAAGCAGACCAGGCAAACACTTAACTTGATCTTGACGTTTCATATGAGTACAAACTATGAAAACGGGGCATCACAATCCTCCTGGCATTTTGGGTTTTAAGCAGATGGTGACAAAAAAGTTACCAAAAGGATAACTGACTTGTGACAACCAGACAGTCATGGAGATGTTGCTTTTTGATCAGCACTTCCTTTTATTCACCAATCAATAGATTGTTCTCCCATTTATAGTGTATAGATGGTCATGAAACATGTTATCTTTACCCTACGGATGATCTGTCATCTCAGTTGCAACCCTGTTCTGTATGAGAGGAATAGGTGGGAAAGGTTTAGACAGCACCCCACATCCACCAGCTACGACCCCGATTTGATGTCTCCAAACCACTCAATCTATATCTCTCTATTATAATAAAAAAAATCCTGGGACGAGATAAGAGTTTTTAGCCTGGGACGAGACGTGACTTTTTCAGAGAGATACTTTCATGTCCTGCGAGACGAGATTTTGTGCCAAGAGATTTAACCATGTCCAGGGCCGGAAATAAAACAACAACAACAATATTTATTTTTATAGCACATTTTCATACAAATAATGTAGCTCAAAGTGCTTTACATGATGAAGACAAGAAAAAGACAAAGAGTAGATGACAAAGTAGAATGTTGTAAAGAATTCAAAAATGTTGGCGCAATACACATGCAGAGCAGGTTAGAGATAATGAAAGTACTAAAATTCAAAAGTCTCAAAAAAATGATAGTGAAGATTGCATTAGCGCAAAGAAACGGAAATTATTACTCAGTGAAATAATGGAACAGCGAAAGAAATTGAATGTATTGTTCAGATTTAAACTTTAAGTCAGAGACTTGTAGATCATCTAGTTTGTGTTGCCATCAGGGAAAAGTAGTGTTTCTCCCCAATGAAGAGCCGTACAGTATGTGCGAGAATGAAAAGATTTGTTGTTTGGTGAAAGTGAAATCCACATTCTCAGCACAGGGATCAGCTTTGGGCTGTGATTCGCCTTTTCATGGTGACACTGATAGCTGACCTCTTCTTTTTTATTTCAGGCACTTTCAAGTGTGTCCACCACGCTGCATCACTCCATCAACTTCCCTTTGTTGCTTATGCCACTGCTTAAGCCAACAAGTAGTATATTTTTTGTTGTCTCTACTTGTGGTTTTGCCATTGTCTTTTAACAAATCATTGAACAGAAGGGGCTATTTATATTAATTTGCATATTCAAATATATGAAATTCAGGGAGGATTAGGGTGAGGCTGTAGGCACGAACATGTGCATTAAAATTCACATTGATTGTTATTTATAAAGCGGAAGTGTATGGAACTTCGCCCACGCAGTTTTATGCATCTGAATTTTTTTCTATGTATACACATCCGTATGCCACGTTTTAGTGTGACTTCTGTGCACGGTGTTATACATGAGGCCCCAAGTCCTTGCCACTGAAAAACAATCCTATAGCATAAGGATGCCACTTGCGTACTTCACCACTGGAATGATATTGTTGCAAATGCTGGTTTCCTCCAGACATGATGCTAATCTTGATTCCATTACAGCAGATAATCTTTTTTTCACAGTCTGAGAGTTCTTTAGATGCCATTTTACAAACTCCTAGTAGGCTTCAATGTGTCCTTTACTGAGGAGAGGCTTCAGTCTGGTCACTCTGTCATAAAGCCTAGATTAGTGGAGTGTTGCAGTGGTGGTTGCCCTTCTGGAAGTTTCCACAATTTCTACAGAGGTTCTCTGGAGCTCAGCTAGAGTGACAATTCAACTCTCTTAATGTTAATTAGAGTTGCTAGTCAGTTCTCTTAATGTGACTCTTCTTACAAGATTGCTCAATTTGGCTGGGTGAGCTCTAGGAAGAGTTGTGGCCAACTTCTAACGTTTGAAAATTATGAAGACAACTGTTCTCTTGGGAAACTTTAATGCTACAGGATTTTTTTTTTTTTGCAGCATTCCTTAGATCTTTGCCTTGACCCAAATCTGTCTCCAAGCTCTGCATGCAATTCCTTTGACCTCATGGTTTGGTTTTTGCTGAACTGTAGGACCTTATATAGATAGGTGGGTGCCTTTCCTAATTATGTGCAGTCCATTGATTTGACCAAGGGTGGATGCCAAACAGGAACATCTCAGTGTAGAAACATCTCAATGATGATAAATAAAACGGGACCCACCTCAGCTATATTTCGAATGTCAAACCAAAGTGTTTAAATACTTCTGTCAATGTGACAGTTCAATTTCTGATTTTAATAACGTTTCAGAAATTTCTCAAATCCTGTTTTTCCATGGGTGGCACGGTGGCGCAGTGGTAGCACTGCTACCTCGTAGTAAGGAGAACTGGGTTCGCTTCCCAGGTCCTGATGAAGCGAAATCGCCAGGGCTAAAGACACACTCAAAGGTCTTCACCCGAAATGAAGGCTCTAGGATTCAGTGGATAGGCAAACAGAATAATTTGCTTTATTGCAATAAAACAATAACACGGACTCAACCCAATTCGGCCAAATCAAGTCGAGCCCCGAACAGTTAAAAAATTACAGTTTATATTATCATTTCTTATCACTCTGACCTCGCTCAAAACAGCTCATTCGCTGTTCCATTCTGACTCCTTTTTCTGTAGCTGGCCTGTCACATTCTTTCATAATAACCACTATTATTTTTATCCTTTGTTATTGGTCTGTACTTTTCTGCTTCACTTATTTTCTAGTCGGCCTTGAGCTTACAGACATTCCCTCTTTTTCCACCCTTGGGCTGTCTTATCACTTCCGTTCCTTGGTCTTTGAGCTAGTTTATATTGGTGGCAAGAGCTAAGCTTAAATTAAAAAAGAAATATGGCATGTGCCTTTATTTAACCATTCGTTTAGCAGGCCTGACTTGCATTAATATTTTCACTAAAGTTAGTGCTTATATATTTTTATATATTTATTTATGCTAATACATGAATATGCTAATTTTATTTTCCATAGTCTTCCCTGCATGGAGTTGGCGTGTTCTCCCCATGTCTGTGTGGGTTTCCTCCAGGTGCTCCGGTTTACTCCCACAGTCCAAAGACATGTGGGTTAGGTCCATTGACGATCCTAAATTGTCCTTAGTATGTGCTTGGTGTGTGGTGTGTGTGTGTCCTGCGGTGGGCTGGCGCCCTGCCCGGGATTTGTTCCTGCATTGCGCCCTGTGTTGGCTGGGATTGGCTCCAGCAGACTCCAGTGAGCCTGTGTTAGGATGTAGCAGGTTGGACAATGACTGACTGACTGTTTTTCCGTTGTCATTCTTAAATATTGTGTATTGTCTGATGAGGGGAATGATTTAGCACAAGGTTTCAATATAACTGAATGTGAAAAAATGAAGGAATTTGAATACTTACTGAATCCACTGTATATTAGGAGAGGTTGTTAAATGGCGAGATGATCCCCACCTTTTGTTAAACATCTCCAAAACACAAAAGTTGTCAGTTAATTTTAGAACAAAGTCATCTTTTGATCTACATTTGCTAACGGACAGCCTACACAATCTGTTAATGTCTATAATAAATACCTTGTCTTAGACCAAAAGTTGAAATGGGATAACCGGGGAACAGCAAATGCTTTAAATGTATCAATTGATAATGTACAGGGTGGTCCAGATCTAATTATGCAGATCCAGATCGTCTGGATGACTTTGATTTATGCTGGGACGATTCCAGTTCGGCGTGAAGACGATTCTTCATGTTATCAGTTCGCACACTTCTCGATGGTCCGGGATTTTTCGGGTGATTTTCTATGTAATAAACTTAATAAGTTATAGCGTAATGAAAGTTGTATAATTAGATCTGGACCACCCTATACTATAATGCTTTCATTGAGAAGGGTTTAACTTTTGTTATTATTTGTAGGTATGGCAAAGCAAGAGCTGCAAAAAATACTTTAAGATAGTGACAATTAATCCTAACTAGGCTGACCCGCCTTTTAAGGCGACTGACTTTTAAGTTGACCACTTCTTAAGGCAATTCAATATGTAGATCAATTTGATATTTTATACAAACTCATTAATTTGGTTATATTGCATTTGAGCGGTATTACTTTAATACTCGTAGTTTCTGTTATTTTTGTGATGAAATTTAAACTTTTTTTCTATATTGAGGTCGCCCTTTTGAACCCCCCGATATTTACTAGGGGTGAGGCATTTGTACTCCATCAACATTAATTATTTCCAGAGACATAATTTTGTCTATTTTTCCAGCGCATCGCGCACAAAAGCAAGGGAACGATGGGAGCACCAGAACTCTGCTCACTTCATGTCGCTTCGTACCGCAAGCTGCAAGTAGTAAGTCTGTGATAAGCGGAATACCGCTACGCTTTCCACTCACGGGACGGAAGGACAATCCCGACCGCTTTTATATAGTAAGAAAGAAGAAGAAGATATCGCACAGTCTGGAGTAGAAAATCATCTTTTACCTGGAAAAAGGAAACTACAAATCCCATCGTGCATTGCAAAATGGACGGGGCGTGTGTGAACCTCCGCGCCTGCGTAGCACTCACGGGACGGAAGGACACCCGACCGCTTTTATATAGAAGGATAAGTAGCCTAGCACAAATCTGACTTGTCTAGAAAGCATTTACAGATTCAGAGCTTGCAGCAAAGCTGAAAAAATTCTTTTAGACATCAAGTAGGCAGCATTAGCTCTGTCACCTTCTAACCACCTATTATGACTCCCAGTCCTGCCTAGAAACAGAAGAAAATGTTGTTTTTTACTGCAAGAAATTTAATTATAAAAATAATTGCAGCTAAGTATTTTAAATATATTATGAGGATTTGACCTCCTGTAACTGGGGTTATGTAATCATTTTTATTTTTATTCCTTACTACTTGTTATTGTGCTTGTGTATGTACATGTGGGATGATGAAAAATATATAAGTGGTTGTGGAATTTTCAATCGCTGCTACTAGTTTAATGTAAAAGTACATGAAAAAATACAGTTTTGTCACAGACAAACTCAAATACAGAAAAGGAAATCACAATGAAGACTTACTTTTGAATGCAGTACAGCTAAAACATGGAGAAAAAAGCAAAAAGCAACATGAGCAGTTCAGGGCAGACTGATCACAAATGTTCTAATACTTTACACCGTGTGAACGGACGGCCACGGCCATAATCTGGTTGGGACACCAGCTGGATGGAAGGACTGGGGGAGAGCATCCACAAGGCACTACACTACCTTTCCCAGGATGATAGAGGGCAGCCCTCCTGGGCAGCTGTGGCACCACGGATTCCCACAGGGAATGCTGGGATTTGGAGTTTGGCACAGCCCTGTTGGGTTCTGTGGGGTCCACCAGGGGGAGCTGAAGAACCCTACTTTGGGTTTCCATCACAACTGGGAGTGATTCCAGTTATCCCTGATGAGCCACCTGGAGCAGTCCCAGGTGTAACATAAAACAAGCCGCCTCACTCCATTCGAGGAGCCATAGTTAGGAGGAAGAAGACGAAGCTTGTCAGTGGAGCCTGAAAGGAGAAGAAAAGAAGGAAGAAGAGACTGTGTATTTGGTGCTGTATTGTACTGTTTTGCTGTGGGGAGCGAGGGAAAAAGCACTTCCCCACTTGTAAATAAATGTGTGCTGTGCTGGAACTCGTGTCTCTGCCTGTCTGTGTCGGGTTGAGGTGGCTGGAGCACCCCTGTTTTCCACAACAGCTAAAAAAATAAAGTTTTTCAGCCTTATTATATTGACCAATCAAGCCCCACTAAACATGTGAAACACAAATCTTGTTTAAAAAAAAAACATTTCTCTAAAGTGTGTCAAACTTCATTAAAAAAGATTGAAATGACAGCATCAGAATATACTGTGCGGTGCACAATTTAGGGCCTCAATTCAAGTGCAATAGGAAATGATTCCTTCACACTGCCAGGCCTGTGGTTCTGAAACTGCTGTAGACACAGGTCCTCTTCCTCAGTATATATACAGAGAACACCTCTGCAAGTGGAAATGAACTTAAAAATAAAGAAGAGCAGAAGATGATTTGTTTAAAGAAGGAATGGCTGTATTGGGATGCTTGGATAGGAAACTCCTAACCCTGAGAAGTTTTTGGTGACTGCACTCCACATGCAAATTTGTTCTTAGTAACTCCATTGTCTTTGGTATATTTCAACCAAAGTTTGGATTTATGGAAAGGATTCTTTAACAGTGTGAGGATACGCCCAGAAGTGAATTCTGTCAAGCAAAAGTTGATATGGTTGCCCATTTCATCTTTTATATTAGTCCTTGAGTTCTTAATGCCTGTGCTGACCGTCTTTGTGGTGTCCTCTTTCACCTGTTCAGTTTGTCCCTAAGGCTTCCAAAAGTGCCACGACTGTGGAAAACATCCTGCATCTTTCCTGGTCCAAAAGAGGGCAGTTATGTCTCAGTCATGCAGACCTTTGAGAGACGTGTCCTGGACTATACGAGTTCTTCTTGAGATAGACCACCAGGACCCACCACAATTTGCATATTGAACAAAGACTGGACTGGAGGATGCAAATTTCTATCTTCTTCTCCACAAGACTTGTTCTAACCTGGACAAAACTCGCAACACTGTGAGGATTATGTTTTTCGAGAACCTTAAATGCCATTAAGTACAGAGATATGCAGGTGGATGAGCTTATGGTGTCCTGGATAATGGACTATCTGTCAAGCACACCACAGTCTGTGAGACTCAAGGACTGTGTGTTGTGACACAGATGTGAGCAACACTGGAGTACCACAAGGAACAGTCCTGACTCCTTTTCAGTTTACTCTGTACACCTTCAGATATAAATATAACACCAGGTCATGTCACTTGCAGAAAGTTTCAGATGATTCTGTACTAACGGTGTGTATTGATAAAGGAGATGAGACAGAATATAGGGGTCTGGTGGAGACGTTTGTTGGTTGGTGCAAAGAGAATTGTCTGCATCTTAACATGAGCAAAACCAAGGAAGTGATTATTGACTTTCGCTGCACCAAAAATCCTCTATGCCTGGTAGCTATTCATAAAGTGGATGTAAAGGTGGTGCACTTCTACAAGTACATGGGGGTCCACAATAATGACAGGTTGGACTGATCTCAGAACACAGAGGAACTATAACAGAAAGGCCAGAGCAGGCTCTTTTTCCTTAGGAGACTGTGTTCCTTTATTGTGGGCAGTGAGATCCTTCACATCTTTTATAACTCTGTGATGGCCAGTGTGATTTTCTATGTTGTGGTGTGCTGGGCTGGTAACCTCACTTCAAGAGAGACCCACTGATTCAACACGTGGACCCCCTGGAGGTAGTAGCAAAGGAGAGAATTAAATCAAAACTGAGCTACATTATAGGCAATGCTGCACATCCGTTGACACACTAACACCGAGGACTTTCAGCCAATGAATTATTCAGAAGAAGTGTGTCAAGAAATGTTACTGGGGCTCCTTTATACCAACAGCAATACCCCTGCATAATACCACACTGTGACTGTCACAGCCAAGTCAGAAGTTTTGTTTCTTTTTAATTTTCTTGCTTTTTAGTCATTGTGGTATGTGTTTACATCATAGTGTGTGTTTATATATATTTATCTATCAATTTATTTTAAATTACACAAGGATAGAAAAGAACTGACAACTTGTATTACATAGGAAGGCTTATATGGGTATTTCAACATGCCATATGGACTTAGTTCAGCTCCTGCAGCTTTTCAGAAGATGATGAGCACAATCCAGCAGGGTCACTGTGGTGTACAATGCTACACCGATGACATAATCTTGTGGTTCTTCAGTAAAGAATTGTGGAGCAGTGCTACACAGAACGGAAAAATTCTGGGCTGAAATTGAACTTCTGAAAATGTCAAATTATGTTGCGATTTCTGGACTACAGAGATTCTACCATGTAAAACAAATATTTCTCCTACACTTGAGTTGCAACCCCATTGATGCTACAGGTCCACTGACTTTTTTGTCTTGACTTGAGCATGTGATACAGCAAGTTAATTATTGACTAAGCAATAGTATCTGAGTCACTCTGAATGTTGCTTCAGAAAAACATGCCTTTCTAATGGATTACGTTAGCTAACCAAAGTCAGAAAACATGACTGTGAAGAATCTAGCTTTAGTTCCCTTTATTGTGAAGGTCAACACCAGGTAGAGCAAATATTGATCATCAAAAACAATATGCAAGGAATAAACATAGTCAATAGGACTTTGCTAATCATAATATAGAACATTCACACACAGTCACTAGTGGTTACTTTCTTGTATAATTAATTGAGTTATGATTGAGCTGGAATTGCTCTTTTCTGTTATTTCCTTCTTTCCTTAGCTTCTTTTTTAATTATTACTTAATTTTTCACATTTTCTTTTTTAATTTTTATTCTTGGGTTCTGTTTTTTTTTTTTAATAGACCATTACTTCATTATTTAATTGGTCAATATTTGATCAATCAATTCGAGGGGACTGTTTTTAGTCAGACTGCTTTAATAGATGGTTTGCGTTCTATCTGAATTTATTTATGTGAAAGTCTAATTCCTGATCAGAAAGTTGTGAGGCTGGGTATGTTGAAGGATTTGTGAAGGATGTTGGGAGTGTGGGCAAAGTCCAAGAAGGTCATCAGCGGGAAAGCCACACTTCTTGAAAGTGAGGCTCAATGTGTTATGATTTGGTCTTGTTTTAAATTGTTTTCATTATAACTTACTCTTTTTTCTGGATTGTTTTCTGCCAGCTGGGGTTTTAAAGCTCACAGAAATTAAGTTTTACAATTTTTTTTACCTAAATCATTTGGAGGTGTTAAATATTTTGCACCTTCACCAACAGCATTTTGTTGCTCCATTGCGGTGACCTGCTGTTAGAGGGTACGGTTTCTTAAGTCGCTACCTGTGATGTCATAATTGAACCTGTATAAAGGTCAACTCTGAGTGTATGCTTGGTTGACGTTTTACTTGCAATAGACTTAGAGCTTTGAATTCCTCAGCTATGATTTTTGGAGTTTGTATTGGGCTTAATGACAGATTGGACTGATTTTTGGTGAAGAGCTTGACTGGGATTTTGACTAGAATTTAATCTCTTGGTCATTTCTCATAACACAATCTGCCTCATTCTAATATCATAGTAGTACACAGTGATTGGCATGGTTGGTAGACATAGGGCCAGTAGGATTTATGTTTTTCTTTTTCTTTTTTGGTTATCATTATCTTGCATTTATATGTTGTAAAAGGCGCTATATAGCGCCCGACCCGGCACAGACCACGCAGAGGCATGTGTACTAAAACACACAGGCTTTATTTTTTCTTCAGCTGTGTGGCACAGTCCCAAAGCACAAAACTCACACAAAAACCACAATTCTCCACCACTCCTCCCAGACAAGCTTCGTCTCCTTCTTTCTCCCAACTCTGGCTCACCGAGTGGTGGTGGCTGGGCCCTTTTATAGCCCACCCGGAAGCGTTCCAGGTGATTAACCACCTGGTCCTAATTGGACTTCCGGGTGGGGCTGCAGGCTCGTCCAGCCGGGCTGTGGGAAGCAGGCAGCTCCCCCTAGCGGCCACGCCGGGCCCCAACCAAGCTGTGGAGGACTCCATCTCCCATGGAGCCCTGCGGGTGGTTGGGAAAACACAGTCGGCCAGGGAGGCTGCCACCAAGCGTCCCGGGGGAGGTACTGGACTGTCCATGGAGGCTCCCCCGGAACATAAGCAGCAGGGGCGTCCCTGCCGGGCATGGGACCCGGCTGTCCTTCACAATGTATAATACATTTGTAATCCTCTTAATTGTAATCTGGTGGACTTTTTCTACATCAGCATCAACATACATGGCACTTGTAACTATGTATAGATTAAAGATGTTGGACAAGAATCAGCCATATGAAGCACTTGTGCAAAGAAGTAAAGATAATAACAACACCAAGGTATGTGAATGATGGTGGTTCTGTGTGCTATAGAAGTCCTCCAGGCAGCCAGGGTCTGCAGTAATGCCTAGCAAACAATTAAAGAGTTTGCGCTTGTCTTGAATAATGGCAAGTAGCACAATGGTAGACCTAACAGTCTGCCCTTTAATAAAAATAAAGTGTAAGTATGGTGGACAGTTCACTCATGAGCATCCACAGGTACACTTCTGTACACAACACACTCATTGAGGAGCCAGCTGACTGAAACATTCCCTTTGTTCTGGGGTTTTTGACCAACTATACCCAGGTTATCAAAGCTGGGTGCCAAGAGTGTCAGGAAATAAATGTTGTCTCTTAGAAACACGACTACTCACAACCATCCTGTTCTATCTGCAGGGTTTTCAAATAGACATCTTATAATTTGGTCTGACAGAAGACATCTGAAACAAGCATGCTTTCCCTATGGAAGAATCTTTTGTTGGTGATCATTTTGCAGAGTTTCTGCATCTTTGGGCATGGTAAAGAAAAAGGTAAGTCAACAAATTCACATGCAGTTACACCTTGGCTTTAAATGATTTATTAAAGAATTGTGTTGCTTTTAAAATATGCACATTGATATACTGTTTTACAAAAGCATGTGCATGGCAGAAGTAGCATTATAACTTCAATCATTCTATTTCAAAATGGTGTGACAGGTTGCTACAGAAAGGGAAACACTTGCAGCAGGACATTTGACTTGCTAGCGTTTCAAGGGATATCATGGCATGTCATAGAAGTCACTTTCCATTACAGTAGTCGAAAAGCAGCCATTTTGAATTCTGATAATGGGGCGCACTATGGTTGCTGGTTTTGCGCCCCATTATTCTAAAATAGAAATTGGACACTTGTGGGGATATCTGAAAAGAGATGTTGGGAGGATCAAATCCAAATCCTCCCATCACTTCACGGAGGCCAGAAGCATTTGGCAAAAAAAAGAGTGGTCAAAAACTCTAGTAGACATGTGCAAGGAATACATTCAGAGCTACAGGAAGTGCTTGACTGCAGTTGTTCTTTACAAAGGGTGTGCCACCAAATATTACAGCAGGAGAGCCAGTAATTTTGTCAATACACATTTTTTGGGTTGTGTGTGAAATAAGATTAGATTTGGCTTTTTTCTCCAGTTTTTTGAGTTCTTCCAATGCAGATAAACAAGGGCTCTGATTATTTGGAAAAAATCGAGAGAAGGAGTACCGGCAATTTCATGGACTGCCAGAAGCCATCTGCAGTGGAGCTTCAATGTTTATAAATTCCTATTGCAGCTTTGACATGTTCAAATTTTTCAGTGAAATCCTTGCTTAGTCAAACATAGTCATCATGAGAGAAACAATGTTTATATCGACTAAATTTAGGTTCTAAGTAAAGATAATGGAAAGTTCAATATAAAAAGGTACTCAGAAATAAGCCTCATATTCAAAAGTCAGTGACCATCCAAATAATAGGCAGCCCATGTATTTGGTGATGAGGTTTCTGAAAAGATAAGTGGAGAATCCACAATAAAATACATACTCCACATCCCGTTAACTTTTGGCAGCAGGAGGTTGCTGTTGAGGGCCCTGCAGAGTCGTCTGGAGCTTTTGATAAAAATGGGCCAGCTGTCTGACAGGGACCCTGGGACTGCCAGGAGGAGCTTGGGGGAGATGACTGTCAGAGGAGGTTGGAAGTGACCTTGATCTAGTGAACTTAGCAATGGGTGGAGAAGTGTGAGAGTTCAGCTGGCAGGAGAAGGAAGAAGAGAGAAAGGTAGAAGGTATAGACAGGTGAAGGTGGGAAAGGTCTTTTTATTTTGCCTTGCTGCCTATTTGTTGTATTTTCCTTTTCAAAGTCCTGTACCCTTCTTTGTTATTGCCTTAAGCTGTAACTTTATATTCACATATTTAGATACTTTGGCATTTTTTTTTTTTATTTGAAGACCAGGAGATTCCCTGCAGACCAATATACAGTATATACTGTATCAAGGACACACTTTTTTCTGTGGATCAATGTAAGGTCCAACATCCTGCTATTATGAACATCCTACCTTCACAAAGGAACTCATGTGCACACACATCTTAGATTTGGGGAATGGATATAGATAAATTATCATACAAAAATGCCTTTACATGTGCTAACATCCATCCATCATCCAACCCACTATATCCTAATGGGGGTCTGCTGGAGCCAATCCCAGCCAACACAGGGCGCAAGGCAGGAAACAAACCCCAGGCAGGGCACCAACCCACCACAGGGTGCACACACACACACCAGGGACAATTTAGAATCACCAATGCACCAAACCTGCATGTCTTTGGACTGTGGGAGGAAACCCACACAGACACGGGGAGAACATGCAAACTCCACGCCGGGAAGCGAACCCGGGTCTCCTAACTACGAGGCAGCAGCACTACCCACTGCACCACTGTGCCGCCCTTTGTTAACATAAAAACTTGAATATATACTGTATATATATATATATATATATATATATATATATATATCTATACTAATAAAAGGCAAAGCCCTCATTCACTCACTCACTCACTCACTCACTCACTCACTCACTGACTAACTGACTGACTGACTGACTCATCACTAATTCTCCAACTTCCCGTGTAGATAGAAGGCTGAAATTTGGCAGGCTTATTCCTTACAGCTCACTTACAAAAGTTAAGCAGGTTTCATTTCGAAATTCTACACGTAACGGTCATAACGGTCGATAACGGTCGACAACGGTCGACAACGTCCGCCATGTTGAACTTTCTTATTTATGGCACCATCTTCACGAAATTTGGTAGGCGGCTTCCCTGCGCTAACCGAAACCAATGTATGTACTTATTTCGATGGTATGACGCCATTGTCGGCCGCCATATTGAACTTTCCTACGTCACTAATTTTCCAACTTCCCGTGTAGGTAGAAGGCTGACCCCATCTTCACGAAATTTGGTAGGTGGCTTCCCTGCGCTAACCAAAATCGATGTACGTACTTATTTCGGTGGTATGACGCCACTGTCGGCCGCCATATTGAATTTTCCAAACATCACTAATTCTCCAACTTCCCGTGTAGGTAGAAGGCTGAAATTTGGCAGGCTCATTCCTTACACCTTACTTACAAAAGTTAAGCAGGTTTCATTTCGAAATTCTACGCGTAACGGTCATAACGGTCAACAATGTCCGCCATGTTGAACTTTCTTATTCATGTCCCCACCTTCACGAAATTTGGTAGGCGGCTTCCCTGCGCTAACCGAAACCAATGTACATACTTATTTCAGTGGTATGACACCACTGTCAGCCGCCATATTGAACTTTCCAACGTCA
>JANRMT010062806.1:57473795-57530335 GCA_026402145.1 Polypterus bichir lapradei | reverse complement strand
AATTTTAAGGCAGTACTTTGCCGCTGCGAAGCGCGGGTATTTTGCTATATATATATATATATATATATACACACACACAAATTATATATGTGTGTGTGTATGTATGTATGTGTGTGTGTATGTATGATGTAGATAGATATGTATATATATATGTGTATATGTAGATATCTAATGTATATACATATGTATATATTTATATAGATATGAAGATATGTATATATATATATATATATATATATATATATATATAGACTCAAAACCATTATGACAACAGCAATCCAAGCTGTGAGAAAACAGTAAAAAGGAGGGGTGTCAGATGTCATGGTACATTTTCTAATGCAGCTAGACGAAAACAACTTTGTGACGCTGCCGCCAAATACACAAAACAATTACTTTCACAATCATGTTACATTATTTTTCAAATGTTTCCTTTTCTTTTTCATAACTTCTTTAACACACGACATCGCTGCGAAGTGCAGTTATTTTGCTATATATATATATATATATCACAGCGACACTCATAACAGTGACAAAACAATTACATTGACAATCATGTTACGTTATTTTCAAAATGTTTCCTTTTGTTTCTCTTTCCTTCTTTAACACACTACTTCTCCGCTGCCAAGCGCGCTTATTTTGATATATATATAGATATAGATATAGATATAGAGATATATAGATATATATAGATATATATAGATATGGGAACAACACTCATATGAATGACAAAACAATTACATTAACAATCATGTTACGTTATTTTTTAAATTTTTCCTTTTCTTTTTCATACCTTCTTCAACACACTACTTCTCCGCTGCGAAGCGCGGGTATTCTGCTAGTATATATATATATATATATATATATATATATATATACAGTAATCCCTCGCTATATCGCGCTTCGACTTTCGCGGCTTCACTCTATTGCGGATTTTAAATGTAAGCATATCTAAATATATATCACGGATTTTTCGCTGGTTCGCGGATTTCTGCGGACAATGCGTCTTTTAATTTATGGTACATGCTTCCTCAGTTTGTTTGCCCAGTTGATTTCATACAAGGGACGCTATTGGCGGATGGCTTAGAAGCTACCCAATCAGAGCATGTATTACATATTAACTAAACCTCCTTAGTGATATAAGATATGCATCCCGCGCGGTGCTTGATTGTTTGCTTTTCTCGTTCTCTCTCACTCTCTCTGACATTCTCTGCGCCTGACGGAGGGGGTGTGAGCAGAGGGGCTGTTTGCACAGAGGCTGTTTGCCTAGAGGATACGGACACTCCTCTACAAAATGACGCTTTATCGCGGTGCTTCGGCATACTTAAAAGCACGTATTGATTTTTTGATTGTTTGCTTTTATCTCGCTCTCTCCCTCTGACATTCTCTGCTCCTGACGGCGCTCCTTTGAAGAGAAGATATATTTGCATTCTTTTAATTGTGAGAAAGAACTGTCATCTCTGTCTTGTCATGGAGCACAGTTTAAACTTTTGACTAAAGGTTATTATTTCATGTCTAGAGGGCTCTAATAATGTTAACAGTGTGGGAGAGTTTATAAGGGCTTAAAATATATAAAAATAACCATACAAACATATGGTTTCTACTTCGCAGATTTTCATCTATCTCGGGGGGTTCTGGAACGCAACCCCCGCGATCGAGGAGGGATTTCTGTATATATATTGTGGAGGCTGGCCCGGACACAGACAGGCGTATACGTTCATGTCACCCACAACACGTTTATTTACACTACTTATATACACGTAATAAGTGCCTCACAACCCCAAAGTCCTGGCCACAACACAATGCCTTGTCTCTTCCTTCAGGCCGCCTCCTGGTCTCCTCCTAGACCTCGTCCGTCTTCCACCCAACTCAAGTCATTGTATGAAGGGAGGCGGCCCCTTTTATGCTCCCCTGAATGTGCTCCAGGTGTGTCCCGGCAATCTTCCACCGACATGCCCCAGTGTAGCACAGTGGGTGTGCCGGAAGTGCTGAGGTCCAGGGCTCCAAAGGCATAGGGGCGCCCCCTGGTGGTGCCCACGTGCCCCTACAGGGTTGAGCTTCAAAGCTCTGTACCCGTGGCCCCCAAAAGGTACCAGAGTGGTCGCCCCCACGTGGTCTGTGGAAGGCGTAAGCCCTCCTCGGGTCCTCCCTGGCGTCCCACCTGGGTCGCCCCCCCAGCCATCTCAGACAATATATATATACCATATATTTTACGGCTCCTTCTAAAACATCTTTGCTTCTGTGATTTTGTACTCTAATAGCATACAGTCTTCCAAATATAAACAATCATTCATGGAGGTCATTAATCTGTGATGTCTCAAATTCAGATCTGCTCATTTGCCAGTCCAGTCCTCTGTTTTTCATTTGCTATCAGTGCTTGTAAAGACAACCATTAAAGGCATATAGTGTTATTAAACACAATGTATTGTAATGTCTGTGTACTGGACATGACAGGGACATGGTATATACAAACTGTCAGATGAGGCAGCAGTCAATCATAAAAGGAGTGGGCAGACAGAGGACACTTTCCTGTGTGACATAAGCACTCAGGAAGCATTTCTCTTCTACTGAAATCAATCGACTATAGCACAAGGCTCTCGTGGATCCTCAATGCTGGCATGGGTTGAGGAGGAGGAAGCTGCAATACTTCATATTGGCGCAGGCGGTGTACATGAGAGTAGACCTAATGCCAGTGTTGATCAAGTATTAGTTCACTTTGCTGTCTCTTACACCTTGGGCCGTTAAAATATTTCATGACAATATGGAGGCAAATCACATTTAGCAGACTTTCTCCTGTTGCTATAGTTTTACATTCACAACACATTCTACACAAATCTGGAAAAATAAACAATTGGATAATAAAATTGCAGAAACTGACACTTCTTTGTTCTAATAAAGTAGGTGATCCAAATTCATACCGTCATATCCTTACACTTTGGCAGATTTGTGTATATGTAACTTTTTACTCTCCTGTGTTATCAAATATAACAGCTATTTGTGGTTCTTGTGTGGGTTCAAGTACTAGGACAGATTATGCAATGTTCAATGTAAAAAGGGCACAAAAGGTGACAGATTTTCAGTCCTTGTTGTATCCTGAATAAATGAGGAACAGAAAATCATAACTAAAGAAATAGTTATTGTTTTGAAACTATAAAATTTAACTGGAAAACAAGAGTATTATCAAAACAGACAAGTTAGTTGTCAAAAGGACTAAGGTTGGGGAACAACTGCAACATTTGCACCACTGCTGGCCCCCAGTGTTCTGGCACAGCTGGTATCTTATGCCCCATCAGTGCCTGTTGAGCTCCTATTTTCATATAGGTAATGCTTTTGGGCCTCCTGGTTACTAAAGGAGACTTTGAAAGATTTTGCAAGTTTCTTCCATTGTTCTTTCCTTCTAAGTGCTGCAGACATATCTGAGGATGTTCTCCAAGTCTGACTGAAAATTTTCCACAATGTGGATTATAGACAGTTTGCGCTCTAGTGTGTAGTTTGCACTGTGACTAGGCATTCTTTGCACATATTGTCCCACATCTGACAAGATATTCTATAAATTGGAGATGACTGGACTATTAACATTATTAGAACAAGCGACAAGTATGAAAATTATCAGGGTCTTGGAAAGTGGTTATTTCAGCAACTTTTCTGTAATATCTACAATTGGAATAAGAGTCAGACAAAGACATAATGTGCTTAAGATGCAATTCTAGTAACCTGTAACTAATGTATTTAAATTCCCGACTACGACAATATGTAGTCTGGTCTTCATATGGTACTAGTACAGAAATATTTGATTCAATTCCTTTTATTTTTGATACACTGAGTTGGCCACAGATGCTAAGTAACATGGATGGATGGTTCAGATTCTTTCAGTATGAGTTGGCTGGAGAACATTTGTGGCTATGTCCACGGTCAGAATGCTAAAGTGGTTAGGAGCATGAGGCCAGAACCAGCAGCAACCTATAACACAGCTTTTGGAGATAGCTCAATGAAGCAGATACTGGTTATGGTATGGATGAAGAGAAGTGATGGCAGCTGGGACCCAAATTGATTTTTGGATATCTATGGGTGGTCAGATGTGGAGGGGGTGTGTATAATATATATATAATATAATATATAATAGTACACCAAGGTGCATGGCTAAGCTCTTCAGAGATATAGTGGGCTTAAATCAATGAAGCATCTAAGAAGGGGGGTGTCCACTTAATGACCCTTGAAAAGCATCTGCCACCCATCAAAACCCACCTCAGGCTCCCCATGGTGTGACCCAAGAAAGAATCTGCTTATTTAATGGATTGGAACCTCTAATCCAATGGGCTTGAACTTGAATGCTGCCCCAGAGAACTATAATAAACGTCCCAGTTTAACTTTAACTGACCCTTCATGTTTCTAACAGTTGTGCAAACAAACAAACAAATAGATAATAAGTTGTATTTTAAAAGAAGAAAATCGAAACAATTAAATGGTAATTTCTTACCTTCAAACCTTGCAGAAGGCCCAAAAAATAAATTCATAAAAGTTATTTATAGTGCCAGCTTTTTTTTTGGCACAGCAGGGAATGCACATTCTGTAGTTTAAAAAAATAATGATATTTTCTGGGCCCCTTTCACATCACATTTTAACACACTTGATATGCTGCATACTTTTCAAATGTAGGAACACAGAAACGTACCATTGTGCACATGAGTGCATTTTTCCTGAAAGAAAACACACAACACAGGAAATCAGGCCAAGCACCCGCATTTACCGTTTCCTGTTTCCAGCAGTGGACGCTGTGCACATACACTCTTCAATCTCCATGAAGGAAAGTGTAGTGCAGCCTACTGAAAGCTCTGCCCTTGAACCAGTGAGCAAGTGTTTTGTCATACATTAATAACAGAAAATCAATGTGTATGATCATGTGTGTTCAGATTTATGTGTACATTCTCTGTACATGACTGGAAATGACCACAGCATTTTTTTTTTATATTAGAGATCTTTAGTTAAAACAGGCAGTTGCACGAGGAATTACTGCATGAAAAGCACATATTATCAATGCAAGAAATACACATGGAAAACACAACTGTGTTAATGTACGTCTTTGCAAATGCACAGGTGAGCATGAGGGCCGAAGCCAGAGTATGGCTGATTTAAGGACCAAGAAGTAAGAAAACATTGAACCTTGAATTTCATCATTTTAAAACAAAAAATGTTGATGGTTTTGGTAGATATTGGTATAATATATTTCTATATACTTCTTGAATTAGTTTTATTAAAAAAAATATATTACTTATTAATGTAATCTGTAGTGATCTCCCTTGTTAATGTTCTGCTTCTTAAATATATTAATTGCAGGTATTCACCTGAGATATGCTGATAAAAATATAGCCTCTCTCTCATGCTCTGTATCTCACTCACTCTCTTGCTGACGCTGACGCTGCCAAGCAAACACAGCACAAGATAAAACTTCTTCCTGTACTCCCATAAGGTGGAAAAATGGCAGGCCACAAATGCAAGAAAGAACAAGTCCAAAGATGGAATAAGAAATTACCTGGCCAAGGGTCAAAATCTTTTGTGAATTCCAAACCATATCAGTACCACGCACACCCTGCAACCACACAACACATCGTAGAAACAGGATGATCACAGAGTGGAGTCACCCACAGTGAAAACAAGATGGTATCAACTGTAATTTTCAAAACAAACAATACCTTAAATGAATAAACTTAGATATTCACAACACTTCTCATCCTCTCTTCATGTTTGAATCTACTCAGCAATCAGGTTGAACTGCACAGCACTCTGGGTAACACTCTTAAAGTGACTTATTGCACAGACTTCACAAACAAGTCTTACATAAAGACATTATCGTTGAGTCACTAACACAAAATCCCACTTCCTGTTTCCTTTTGTATTTACGTTATGTGTTTTATGTTTATGTTTCCCAGTACTGCATCATCCATTATGTTACTTATCACATTGTTTCAGTTTTCTGTTAAACATGCTTAAATGCACTTTTAGGACATTATTTCAGGCTAAGTGCAAAGCCATACAATAGAGTGATAAAGTCCAGCTCCTTAAGATTCAATGGTTAATGTATTTTGTTATATTTGATGTTCTTTTTGTCTTCACAAAGTCCTAACTAGAAAAATACTACAAATAAAAATAAGCATCCCATAAAAATCAGTTAGCATTTTGTAAACTTGTATTGTTTTTCTGATTTATGAGTGTAATTCATCAAATGCAAATTATTTTTTTTAGCAGTAAGTGGTTCAACATGCATATCAAATCAGAAATATTACAAATCTGCTCTTTAGTAGTAATATTTATGGTAACACATTGTGTCCAAAACCAAATAAACTTTCAGCAGGCTTGGAAAAGCCTTTTCATAATAGTAGGAAGCATATCGTCCATCAAATCAAAATAATCTTCTGTTCAATTTTGAAATGTCCCAATTTTAAAAATTTAACAGCACTTTGAGTTGAATGAGCGATACTCCTAAACACCTCAAAGAACTCCAAGGTTACACACAGAGATCTACACTGCTGTCTCACAAAAAGAACAGTTATTTTATCAGCACATTTTCATATAAAGACCATGTTCTTTACAAACAGTAAATGAAAATTTGCAACTGCCAATTTCAATTTGACAAATAATATGCTGTTCAAAGGAGAAAAGAAATTCTGGATGGTGTAAGTGCTGGAGAAAATAAACCATTAGGGGTTCCAAAGCCAAAATAACCTCCAGTCCCATCTGGCCATTCTCCAGTACATAAGGCAGCAGACAATTAAATAATTGGGGTGCACAAGTGGAAAATGTAAACAGATAAGCCAACAAAAATTGATTGTTACTCTTAAGAAAATATTGACAAGAATTTGTGATAATTTGGAGGGGCTGCTTCAGTTATTACGACCATGACTGCTAAGCCATGCATAAGCTAATCTATACTAATAAAAGGCAAAGCCCTCACTCACTCACTGACTCACTCACTCACTCACTCATCACTAATTCTTCAACTTCCCGTGTAGGTAGAAGGCTGAAATTTGGCAGGCTCATTCCTTACAGCTTACTTACAAAAGTTAAGCAGGTTTCATTTTGAAATTCTACACGTAACGGTCATAACGGTCAACAACGTCTGCCATGTCGAACTTTCTTATTTATGGCCCCATCTTCATGAAATTTGGTAGACGGCTTCCCTGCACTAACCGAAACCAATGTACGTACTTATTTCGGTGGTATGACTCCACTGTCGGCCGCCATATTGAACTTTCCAACGGTCTTTGTTACTTATGGGCCCATCTTCAAGAAATTTGGTACGTGGGTTCCCAACGCTAACTGAATCCTACTTACGTACATATATACGTCCATAGCCTGCAGCTTGGTCACCGTGTGAGGCAGTGTTGGGTCCCCCATCCCAACGCCTCCCATGTTGTTGGCTGCCTGCCTATATAAGGACGTCCATCGCTCCGGTCTCCACATTCCCTTCCTTGCTTCGCCACGGGATTCACGTCTCCCTGCTGATAACTACAGCCTTTTTATTTAATCCACGGCTTCTCCGCTGTTTTATTGTTCGTTTATTACGATTATAGTTATTGTATAGGTATTTTAGACTTACTTTACATTGTTCAGGTACCCATTTCCTTTATCGTTCCAACCGTACCCCTATTAACATGTCTATCGAGGTGATCACCATCGATCAAAGAACTGTCACTTACTGAGTGGTTTCCATGCCCGGAGATGGCACCTACCTTTTCCATTCTCTGTGTTACATATTGCACGGCCATATCAGGCTCACTCTTGATATCCGGAGGAACATTGTGTCTTATGTATTGAATGACTGGGACAGGTTCAAGGTGTGGACTGATGACGGTACAGGAGATAATTATACTACACAGGAGCACTAGAAGAGTGAAATGCTTAAGCCCTTCACCTATGGTTCTGCATGTGAGTTGATGGCTGCTGCTGAATTGTTCGGTTGTCGCTTTCAAGTGTACCGAAATGGCCAAATATTTTACACCTTTCGACAACCGCCAATGCCTCTTAAACATCTTAGATTCACAGGTGACGATTTCAGTAGTGGACACTTTGATGTTTATGAATGTTTAAACTCTCAAAAGCTGGATGCGAAGTTATCGATGAAACCGGTTGTATGCTTACAACGCTTGACAGATGCCGAATGTCACTTCAACACAACAAGTCCTGCAAATACTATCGTAATTGAAACAAACCATGAAACTGAAATCGATTATGACAGCAGCAATCCAAGCTGTGAGATTTGAAACAAGATTACTGTTCACATGGCCAACTGTAAGTTGCATGCTCAAGAGTAAGCTCAGCGCACAGCTTGGTCATGTTACAACTGGAGGGCCGAACTGACAACGTGGTATACAAAGAGATCCTTAACAAATAATTATTGGTATATTTTCCCTCAGTTTAAAAAGGTTTAATTTTCTTCTTAATAAAAAGTTTAAGGCAGTACTTCGCCGCTGCGAAGCGCGGGTATTTTGCTAGTTAGGAATAAAATGATTTACATGAAACACCCTACTATTTAATGATCTAATTTTAAGTGATCTAGACACACCAATTAAATTATTTACATTTATAACCTATTGGCTTTTTCTTTTTAGCACATTAGCAGTTATTAAAACCTCAGTATTATTCTCTTCTTTAGTTAGAGTTAGTAAAGTTGCATCATATTTTAATATGTACTGCTAACTAAAGTTTGGTAGCCATAAATACATTATTATTTTGCTGATGTCCTTAAAAGGATCCTGGATACCACTGGGGTGCAGATCACCCCTACTGAAGAAACATCGCCATTCCTTGAAAAGGTCCCAGTTAGCCACAAACACAAAAAGTATGTGTCTTACAGAAGGATTTGTGGCAGCTAGTTAATGAGAAGGGTTTAGCTCTTTTTGTGTTTTATAATGGTGTTAAAATGTACTGGGGTCCCAATGTGAAAACAAGTATCAAATCTTTTCGAGCATGTCCATTTTTCATGTCACAAATCTTTAGAATATTTACCCATATCTTGAGAGTACAGATATATTCCAAAACAACATATGTTGTTTTAAGAAAGAAAAAAAGCAAAAAACAAGCAATATTTTTGAGATTCAGTTGCCTTAATGGAAGATCGGCTGTGCGCTTTATTTTGCTACTACCCCATTTGTCTTCCTCCACAACACCCCTTCAGCCCCATCTTGGAAGTCACCGACATGCACCGCTACTGACATTATTGAATATCGATGCCAGGCATGAATTCCTATTTCTGATCTGTAGACACCTAGAAAATAATAACTGAAAAAAGTCACACAATCACTCACCTACTTTCACCATACAGATGTTTACTGTCATAAACGTGGGGATCCTGAGCAGAAAAAGTTTAAAAAAATTACTCAAAATGCCTACTAGAGGGAAGAAACTGTCAAAACCCGGCTAGTAACAAAAAGGTCAAAAGTAGAATTTACTTTTACAAAAAATGCTGTGTGGCACAAAATAACCTCTGAGGACCGCAAGAGGCCAATGGAGTTACCTGATACAACAAAGGCAATCCAAAGCAAACCATGTTCCAATATGTATATCCAGAAAATTGTTGAAAAATAGAGCACAGAAGTCAAAGATCCAGTAATTTGCAAAAGCACAAAAAAAATAAATTCACAAACGTCACTCACAAACACCTGCATTTTCAATCAACTACAAGAGATTGTGGGTTTTCCTCAGCCTTTTAAAGGTCGGGGGCAGTCCCTTTGGAGGTGATGGGCAGGTGACCCCACCTACTTGGGGACCACCCACAAAACTCATGAAACATAAACAAAGATACATCAACATACGGAAAGTAAATAATCAACAATCGTAACATAACAAATAAACAAAAAAGACATAAATAAGAAATCTGAACCTCAGCCAGGGGCTGAAACATATCACTTGTTTTGTTATTTTAAAAAGATGTTGCCTGCTGCTGGTATGATTATATAGGTGTGTACTTTGGTGGTCTGTAAAAGAAAACTATTGTGCAAATGTGTAGCATGCAATCAAGTGACAAGAACTAAACATACATTATAGATATACAATTACTTTTATTCAGGTTGGAGTTTAGTAAGTTCAGTACAGATATTTTAACATAGGCAGAATAGTAGTGCAAAGTTGGCATTCCTGCCTCACAGCACTGGGGTCTGCATGGAGTTTGCATGTTCTCCTTGTGCATTTACTGACTGATTGGTACCAGTGAGTGTCAGTGAGTTTAGCAACTTAAAAAATGTTGACAGAAGTTCTTTTATGACCATGTTCTCAATGAGAATGAATCATCATGCATTAAAACAAAATCGATAATTGGTTTGTGGCGTTTCAGATGTTTCATTGTGCATGCTCAGGACGCACCATGGAAAATGCAACATGCAGGTGGCCTTGGCTCTTTCAAAAATCTAAAACTTTTGTTAAAAATACAAAGCAATCTAATCAGTTCAGTTGAGATGTATTGTTATTTGTGTAAAGCACAATGAAACTGCTATGTGTGCTCTTCACCATCACACTGCCACTAGATGTAATTCTCACAGGATCTACTGGGAATAAAGTGGGCACTGTTTAGAAAAAAAATATAATCCTAGGACTTGAACGTTTATCAGTTTGTTATTATAAGCCATGGCAGAGCATAACCACTGAAGAAACAGAATTAGAGAACCAAATGTAAGAGAATAAGCAGAATACAACTTGGCAAAGGAGGGGCAACAGGTGTTGTTAAATCTTCAGCCACAGCACATGCTATGAGCAGACATGTGAGCAAGAAATGTATCCTTACCCTGAGAAAATAGACCCAAGAATCTGTGATAAAATGTATTTCCAGTTTAGTTTTGTTGTAACAAGAAATGCAGAAGGCTTGTTTTCAAAATTTGAAACCTTGACTACTTCAAATGGATGTCTTTTGTAATTTTTAAACCTTGATTTCACGTTGGGACCCTGTTACTGTTTTGCTCCATTACAAAATGCAAGAATGGGCTACTTATTTATTTCCAAACTTATAACACGTTTTACTTAGAACGATTTCATGTGGCAAATTATATATAACAAATAACATAATACTGCATGATAACGGTGCAGTGAATACACTTGACTTGAGCATTCATAGTTTTTATATTCTTTCTCTGTGCATTTGTTTGCTCAGAGGTTGATGCACTTGCTGCTTCCTGGGCAGCTCTTCTTTTCTCCACCCTAGCAGCCCGCTTCTTCTCTTCTTTCGTCTACATGTTTTCGCGTTAAAACTGATTAAGTCAGTGTTTGTGTTGCAATTACTTAGTAAGTTTTCGTAAATTATTCACTTAAGCTGGCACTTAAGTCTTCAGTCTGCCTGAAGAATGATTAGCGAAGGTGGTAGGAAATGAGAACGGCACCCATACGCATGCGCCGCATGGCCGCCGTGCTGCACGCTGCCGAAAGTTGATTCTACAATAAAATAAAATAAAAATAAAAAGAGTAATAAAAATCATTACCCCAATATTGGATAGTAGACATCACGTAGTATATGTGTACCAAATTTCAAGTCAATAGGTAAAACGGTTTGCGAGCTACAGGTGATTTAAAATCCTGGACAGACAAATGAACAGCCACGGTAGTGCATTATATAAGAAGATGATTGTGAGGAAATAACTTTGACTTGAAAAATAATTACCTTATCCTTTAAGGTTTGGTAAAGACTAAGTGAAAAGTCAAGATACCCATAAAATGTTTTGGGGTGCAGACTCTTTACCATCAGACTGTATTATACTGTACGTTATGTAACATAACATATATAACATTAAGCATTCAAAGATTTTCTAAGAGTACAGAGTTGACATTCCTTATACTGCATATGCAGATCACAAAACATCAACATCCTGCCCTCCATCCTTGGTGAAGTTGGGGCCATCGATTGTCACTCAGACCAATATGTACCGAAGGTCATTTTTGTGGTTTATTACACAGCTTGTTTCTGAACTCCTTCTAAGTCAGAGGATTGTTTTTGGATGGCATTCCAAAGGCTGAGGATTCATTTTTATATCTATTAGTATGCAGCAGTCCTCTGCTTTTCAGTTTTCTCTTTTCACTTTCAGAATCAGCTCTCAAAATGGTGTCAATATACACTTAACAAAAGCATGGTGAGAAATGTGTGTTACCAGAAGAGAAACACTGGTCCATTGTTATTTGTATTTTAATTAAGAGGCTAATTTTACAAAATAATTAATTTCAAGTGAAACACTCTTCAAAACAGTCATAAGTGAGTAAATCTCATACTGTTCACTAATAAATACACTGTGGATGCTGTATTTTTGGAAAAACTAAATCCTTCAGCATCTTGATGTCAGAATATTTGCTGACTCTGTATGAGTGACTCAGGTTTATTTATGGCATTATTTGTGACAAAAAGACTGGCAGCATTTGTTTGGGAATTAAAGAAAATGGCAAATAAATGGAAAGTTTAATGTAATGGGAGCATAACACAAGAGTCACACTTCTGAGCTTAGGAATCTGTAAGCCACATAACATCTTGCTGTGTCTGTAATGTCCTGCTATGAAATACACCCAACTGTCATCCAGTCAGCTTATTCAGCTGTGGTTAACAGGCTACCAGTGTTTATTCCAGTAGTATTTAGGTGGGGGGAACCAAACTATGAACATGGTGCCAATCCAATTTGAGATTCATTTGGGAATGGAGTTACTAAAGATGAATTAAATACCCCATAAGTATTTTGAAGTTTTGTTAATTCTTTAGTTTTATCTTTTTACATACAGGTCCTACTACCAAAAGTAACAATATCTTGACAACTACTGATGGAAAATGTAGCATGATTCAAGCAGCTATACATAACAATGGATTGTCAAACTCACAAAGTAAACGCGACACTGGCTTTAAAAAGTAAGTATATTTTGAAAAAGGACTGCTTTATGTCCACAGTCATGGAAGCTCAGCTGTTTGCCTGGTTACATGTGTTAAAAAGATCATAACTCATGAGCAGCCATAGCCATAAAAGAAGTAATGTAAAATGAAAAGACCTACAGGTGAGCAACTGAAGCTGCTCCTCTGTATATACTGGACAGCAAGCTGCAAATTCTCTACTAAAAAAATAAATTATGAGTTTATTACAGTTTGCCAAACCTGACAGTAAGAAAAACAAAAACAGGGTTTACCTGCTCACAAGGGCACCCTAAACGAGTCTCATTAGTGCACCATATAGTCTGAGCATAACCTTCTTTGATTTATATATTTATATATACCAGCCTTGAAGATTTAACCCAACACATTATTTGCCTTTTAATTAATATTGCACATCACCTAAATAATGAGAATAGTGTATCAAAATAAATCTCAAAATTCTTTGCATTTTTTTTGCGCCTTCTTTTCATTATTTGTTAACACAGCTGCACCCATCTTGTTGTCTGCATGAAGATGCTCAAATGGCTCCCTATTGAAGTTCTGGCAGGAGGTGGTCTGCTGCTTTTCTCAACTAAGATGCAGAATACTGATGCTTTTTTTTGGAATGTAACTGCATTCACTGCTAACATACATACTATATACTATATGTATAGAATAATATTAATTACTTTACTCTCTTTATCACAGCTTTATTAAGGATACAAAAAAAGATGCAAGCAAAGTTCCAGTTTCACTCACCTGTGGCAATTCATTTTATAATGGCATTGTAAAACCAGAAACGAACAGGAATGATGAAGACATCAAACTCTCAATGTCTACTAATAGGGTAAGACCCATTTTAAGCCCAGCATGCCCCTGTCCACATATAGCTAGGATTCTCCCATGTCCTATTGCTTTACAGTCCTGAACTGGATGTCATACTCAAGTCAAAATAGCCATTCAACAAAACTGCAATGTACTTACACCTCCATTCTTCTAGGACTATGACACATTTTGTTTTCCAAAAAGGCATAAGAACATCAGCAGTGTTTTTTTTTTTAAGTTTATAGGGTTTTTATTTTCAAGTGTACAGAGTACAGTGAAATTCTTATCTGTGCTAATCAACACAATGCCACTCTCCAGCACTATGGCTAGTGAGTGTAATACAGTGCTGGACAGCCAGGACGCCAGCTGGCTGGAAAGACCGAGGGAGAAAGCATCGGCAGGGCACTGTCTTCTCCGGGACATTTCAGGGCAACCCTCCCTGGCAGCTGTGGCACCATGGGTTCCCACAGAGCCACCAGGGGGAGCTGCAGAGCCCTACATGGGACTTTCACCACACCTGGAGCTGATTCCAGGTCTGATTAATGAGCCACCTGGAACGCTCCCATGGTCTGCTTAAAAGGAGTCGCTTCACTCTATTTAGGGAGCCAGAGTCAGGAGGAAGAGGGATACCAAGAGGAAGAGTGGAGGGAGATGACAAAGAAAGAAGAAAACAGAAGAAGAAGGTGCTGTGTATTTGGTGCTTATGTACTGTGCTGTGGTGTGGTGGGGAGCAAGGGAGACGCGCTCTACATGTGAAAATAAACGGGTGCTGTGCTGAACTCGTGTCTCTGCATGTCTGTGTCTGAGATGGGGCAGCTAGAGCATCCCTGGTCTCCACACTGTATTGCTTTAAAATATCTGTTCTCCTTACCTGAAAAATCTCTGAGCCCAGTTTGCCATACTGTCTACAATTGTGATTCATTATGCAAATCCAAAGGGGACAATGAAACTTAACGTATATCTCTGTAACAGTGAGATTAGACTTAAAATGGGATTGGGCATAGAGACCATGTTTTACTAGACCAAAATGATGACAGACGGGATAACATAAAAAATGTTTATGCTGTTAGCTCATAAAGACATATTCAGATGACTTAATTTCCTGTAAGGCCAGTTTGACTTTTCTACCTCAGTCACTACCATTGTGTGCCAATCACGGACTTGGAGTCTTCTGTTACTTTGTATTTTCTCTGCATATTAATTGCTACTGATACACGGTTGGTACAGTATAAGTTGGTACAACAGCTCAAAAAGTAGTGTTGTCACCTTGTATCACTTTATTACAAATTTAATTTTCAGTTTTGGGAGTTAGAGGTTTCCTCTGAGTTCATATGTCTTTTCTATAGAGATCGACCACCCCAATACACTCCAAACAAAAACACTGTAAGTCTGATTGATAATGGTAAACGGACTCAATGCGAGTGACTATGGGTGTCTGTGCTCAGATTATCCACAATAACTTGATCCAGCTTTGACCGCAGGGCCTGTTCTTACCAGGTTGGGCTCCCCACAGCAGGAAATAAAACATATTTGGATACACAGATGAAGGTTACTGATGTGGGTTATCATGGAGGTGCACTAATTAGGACTGCTCTGTCTCAGCTTGAGTGACATGGGTTCAATTTGAGTAGCCTTTGCATTTCTCCAGATACTCAGGTATATTCCCACATTTTAAAGATCAACAGGCTGGATTACAGTGCTCACTCTACATATGGCAGAGTGCGGGTAAGTCAAGATGTCTACAAGCTCTTGATTAGGCCCTAACACAGACTGGTTCACATCCTATATCTGAACCTTCAGGAACATTGAAAATATAAAATGGATGCATGGAAAGTTAGACTACTCATTGATGGACAATGTAGTTGTATCCAGCAGGGGGCAGTAGATCCATTGGATTTGAGTTCTTTTAAAGTACAGTGGAACCTCAGTTCACGACCATAATTCGTTCCAAAACTCTGGTCGTAACCTGATTTGGTCGTGAACCTAAGTAATTTCCCCCCATAGGATTGTATGTAAATACAATGAATCTGTTCCAGACCGTACGAACTGTATGTAAATATATATATTTTTTAAGTTTTTAAGCACAAATATAGTTAATTATACCATAGAAAGTACAGCGTAATAGTAAACTAAATTTAAAAACATTGAATAACACTGAGAAAACCTTGAACAACATTGAAAACTAACACTGCAATAGTTTGCGCTATAGCGCTACGAACCGCTCACTAAAAACACTTTTTTTGATGAGTTTTAAGCACAGGGAAAAAAATAAAAATTTGAAAAATCCGTAATTTAATAAACCACTAAGAAAAGTAACATTGCCACAATGCACGCTACGAACCGACAACAGAAGTGAAAACAAAAACAAGCCCAGTACATTCTTTAACTGCCTTCTTTACCTTATGCATCCAGACCTCTCTCTCTCTCTCGCGTGTGTGTGTGTGTGTGTGTGTGTGTGTCTCTCTCGCACCTGTGTGTGTGTGTCTCTCTTGTGTGTGTCGCGCTCTCTCTCTCTCTCTCTCTCTTGCTCACTCGCTGCACAGGGAATGCACAGGGAGAGACTGAACACGTACAAACCGAAAGTTAAACTGGCTTGTTCGTATACCGAGTGTGTGGTCATGAACAGATGCAAAGGTTTGGCGAACTTTTTGGTCGTAAACCGATTTGTACGTGTACCGAGACGTTCGTGAACCAAGGTTCCACTGTAATAGTATTCTATTAAGTAGTAGGACATCCCTGTAGGAAAAGCGAAAAGGAAACTGCAACAGCAGGAAAGAGCAGCATGATGTTATAGTTCACAGGGCAAGACACACAAACCCATCCTATCATACAGCCTGCATTAATTTTCTATAACAACTATGAAGATTGTTTTATGCTGTAAATGCAAAAACCTTTTAATTTTAACAGGAACATCCACTTAGTGTCTGAACACTACTTTATTACAAACAGCTAATGAAAAAGTGCATGAATGTTAAGTGTATGTACTTGATTGTGGCTGCAGATATCTGCTGCTCCATTCATGGTTTTTCTGCCTTGCTGCTAGGACAGGCCCTGGTCCCCATTACCCCTGAGCAGAAACAACTGAGTAAACAGAATGAATGAATATTTAAATCTGTCACAATGAACCCTAGACAGTTGAAAGTGAGAACAATTGTTCTGATATTAAGTCGTTAAGCTCAACAAAGCTCACCAATCCTATTCCAGCTAATTGCTCCAAAATAACAGCAAGTCAGGTTTTGAAGATCCCTAAAGTCCTACTGTCTGCCACACTACTTGGTAATTTAGTTGGACATATCTAACTCTGGGTTTTATGCTCCTGGAAAGCGTGTTATACCTTGTACTGACATCCAAGTGTGACCCACCTATCTCTACTTCTATGAGCTGCAGTCTTCGCCCCACTAATTTGCGGCTGCACATTATCTTCCTAAAGGGCACCTGGGTAAAATCTTAACTTTGTGATGGTAAAATGCCTGTAAAGATATCATGGCCTGAAACAGGAGCCAAAACTTATATAATAATAATTAAATCTGCCTGCATTCAACAGCCTACCATTGACAACACTCATCTCTAAGTCACCGGTCCCACAAGTGTCAGCAGCAGCAGACCATTGTGATGCATTTATTTAAACAAAGCATAGAAATCTCCAGCTTGTTTGTGCAGCCTGGTGCTTAATATACAATAAAGCGGACGTCCTGAATACTTATTGAAAGGCATTATAAGGGACACTGGAATTTTTAAAAAACTTTCTATTTAACCACCCATAAAATCATAATGTGTTATTTTGCAAAATTATTACTTTATTTCACAAAGAAACTGCCTTCTGCTACCAGTAACATTGTGCACACACGTGCTTCGGTTGTCTGGTGACAGCTATTTTGTGAGATATTAAACATGCTTACAGCATTCAATCAAGTGACAAGAACTGAAAATAATATTATAGGTACACATTTAGTTTTAATTATGTTAACAATTATTAGTTTAAGTAAAGATGTTTTACTGTCAGAGTGGTAGCATAGAGGTTTCATTCCTGCTTTAGAGCTTCAGGATCTACATGGAGTTTAAATGTTCTCCCCATGTATTTGTGGATTGATTGACATTCATGAGTCTGCTTAACTGTGTATCATTGCCTGTTTTAATACTGAATACTTCCCTTGTCTGCATAAGTTTTCCACCCACATGCGAGTTTAACTGATGGATTGACTCCAAACCTGTGCAAAGTCGCTTGGATAAGTGGATGGATAGATGAATGCTGGAAGAAGGGATAAGTCAAAGGGAGGAACGGGGTAACAATCCATCTTGATGAACTGAAAAAACGCTTTGTTTGTTATTAATTTTAGTGTATTTCTTGCTTTCTCTTGATAGCTCAACAAAAATGTATCCGTGAAGATTCCAAAATCAGCTTTCAAAAAATCACAGTCTGCGGCAGACACCACTTTAGATTTGGCAGTGATGGTATTTCAAAACACCAGCACCTTTGTGGTAAGACAAATTAACAGTAAATCTTGCTATTCTCCAAAAGCAATTCTTAAGTCATGCAGCATAAGATCTGTGGAGAAATGGGAATCTGACACCCAAAAGTTTAGAAATGCATGGAGAGCAGGAGAGGGGACTCTACTGCATTGTCATGGTGGGTGCTGTCTAGAAGAAGGCCAGTGCTAAAGAACAGTGAAGTCTCTCAATATTCAGCTAGATATTTAATGTCTGTGGATGTCAGACCAAGATAACAGGCCTTGATCCATTAAGTGTGTTTGGGGAACCAAGAGTGAATTGGCCACACTAACCACCAGGAGGCAGTATAGCCTTACCTAGTGTTTAAGGGGACCCTGACCCCAGAACCTATTCTGCCTTTGATGCAAATATACCTGCAAGAAAGAACTTACAATGACTATATCTCATGGCTACAGTCAAACCTGGAAGAGGAAAGCTCACACAGCAATTGTCTGTGGTAGAACAATCAGGAAACAAAGTGCTTGGCAGTGAATGAGAAAACTTTAAGGTGTGAGCTACAAGGTGAGATGTCTTTTGTCTGGTTGATGCACAGTGTTTTGTTAAGGTTCTTACTCTGTCAACTCACCTAGCTTAGATTAAAACAAAAACCCTTCTTCTTAGTCATTCCTTTCAGTTCCTGTCATCATCTTGATCAATTGTTCTGTCAAATTAACTAAAACTGTTCATAAGGCTGGTACTGGATGTGATTATTATCATTCTCTCATTTTCTGAACCTGTCTGTTCTTCCTGGTTAAGTTTTGCTTATGTCCTTGTTGATCCATAAATGGCTTATTTTCCTCAATGAGGTTTTATTTTGCCTATTACACACCTCACTATCCAAGACCAATGCGCAGCTCTGTCTACAATGACCCAGGTGGAGAAATGTGGATTTACAAATCGGTGGGTTTACAAGCTACTTAAATGAACAGCTGAAGGCCTTAGCCAGGATGGAGAGAAGATGAGAAATGAGGAACATCCAAGTAGGTACATGTGCAAGGGTCAAGAAGGCCTGGAGCAACTTCCCATCGACAATGGAAGAGTTTTATGACTAGCTGATGACAGAACACAAAAAAATAAAAAGTAAATGAACAATGTGTTCAGAAACAATGTGCCCTGAGCCTCAGCATTAGCTGTTCCTCAGAATTTGAATTTTAAAGCTTTCAGAATCAACTGAAAGAGTTCAGTTTCTAGTCTCCTTTTTTGTGCCTTCTCGTGGGAATCGGAGTGTTCATTCTCACCCTTGACCTGATGCCACTGTCCCAAATCTCAGTATTTCCCCTGTGCAGCCACTTGGAGCACTTTCATAGGCATCCAGTTATAAAGCAATGACTTCTTCTTCTCCTTCTTTCGGCTACTCCCGTTAGAGGTTGCCACAGCAGATCACATTGTCCGCATATTGATTTGGCAAAATTTTACATCGGATGCCCTTCCTGACATAACCCTCCCCATTTATCTGGGTTTGGGACCAGCATGAAGAAACATACTGGTTTGTGCATCCCCTGTGGCTGGGTTAGCTATAAAGCAATGACTGAAATAATTAAATTATACGTGGTTTATCCACTTAAATACACAAATTAGTTTAAGTGCACAGTAGAATGGGGCAAATCTCAAACTGATTAACATAAAATCATTAAGCTGTAAGCCCAATGACATATAATTAAGACATGGCAAGCTCTCAGTGGAGGGTTAGGGTTAGGATTAGGGTTAGGGTTACCTGAGATGAAAATGTCAAAACCAGGCAATGAAGAAGGTCTGTAATGGGCAGTAAGTCATTACTAAAAATCAATCAAACTAAAACTACCAAAGGATTACCAAAAGATTATCCAAAAATCAAAACAGACAAAACAAAAGGCAGAATCCTAAATATCTAAAAATAGTTAACCTTTACCAATCTGACTTATTTATTTATTTGCCACCATGTTAAATACTGATGGCACGATGGCATCATGTATTGTGTTTTGGTTACGAGGTGGCAAGTGGAGCACTGGCCAAAATGAAAACACAAAATGGTGGTAATCGTGAGTTAAAATTGTCAACAAAATGGAGACAGAGTAAGTTTTTCATTTGGAATTCTTACTCATCTCAATGGTAGAATTTTTGTAATCTTTATGAAGGTAAGGTTTGTAAAACTTGTGTCCATACTATATGTGGACACCAGGATGACCTCCAGGATGAGTTCTGTGAATGTGTGTCATTGTTAGTAGCACCTTTACACTTGGCATATCATGTTGTGTAATTCAAGAGCAGGACTAGAATCTCTGACGTGAAGTATTTCTATTTAAGGAAATACAAATTACTGAAAATCATAAAGAACACCTTCTGTAGACTGGTCTCGGGTCTTTGGGTTGACTTGAGCAGCTCAGAGTTTCACTAAGTGCTTTGTTACTAATATTAATTCTTTGTCACATTCTTTTTTTATCCAGGATGACAAAAACACCTCAGTCTTAGATGATCTTGTGCTTGCTGTGGACTTGGGAGAACCAATCTCCAACCTCCCTGAAAACATCACCCTCTCTTTTGTTCATTCAGAGATAGATGTGGTAAGCAATTTGAGCTTCCTCTTATTAAAAGTAGATTGTTTCTTCTGTTATTCCAACATCATGTTTTGCAAAACAAAATACTGGCTTATGCTGATTTTACAAAAAAAAATTCTTATCTATTCATTATCTGAAGATCCTTTATGCCAATACATGGTGTTGTGGAACTTGAGTCCATTCTTACACAGCTAGGTGCATGAATGGAATCAACATGGTGCCAAGTCCATGACAGGGCATGCTTACCTACTCAGTTACTCAGACCAATCATACGTCTTTAGCACCTTCATGCAGCCCAAGCTGACACACAAACTGCAGACGGTGACCAGTCCTTCACAGGACATGTTCACATACACTGGACCCGTTTACAGTCAGTCTGACCTGCAAATCTTCGGGACTGTAGGAAGTGTGAAGTACCTGGATAAACCCATGAGAACACAGGACACACACGCAAACTCCACACAGGCAGTGAGCCCGGAAGTCAACAATGCTGACCACCATGCCTGGTTGTGGTGCAATAAACTAACCCAAAATAAAGAATGGAATTGTAGCTCGACAAATCATACTAATGGCATCTCGTTTTAAATTTCAGAAACAACAGACTCTGCAATGTGTTTTCTGGAACAGCACTGAAAATGGTAAATCTTTCCTCTTCTTGTAAACTGTCTAATTTAACAAATGTCAAAGTCAGGGTTCTTCAAGGTATTTTGAACACAAACATTCAGGTATCTACACCCTGACAGTTTGGGATCAACAGACTGTATGGACAGGAATTCATTTTTTTCAGATAAATCAGACCCAAGTCTGTGAAAGGGAGCTGAGATTTAACTCTTGGACTGTGGCAGCTGCTGGTCCCCAAGCTTATTATTAACTTATCAAAAAATGCCTGGGGCGGCACGGTGGCACAGTGGTAGCACTGCTGCCTCACAGTTAGGAGGCCCAGGTTCGCTTTCCATCTCCTCCCTGTGTGGAGTTTGCATGTTCTCCCCGTGTCTGCGTGGGTTTCCTCCCACAGTCCAAAGACATGCAGGTAGGTGCATTGGCGATCCTAAATTGGCCTTGGTGTGTGCGTGTGTGTGTCCTGCAGTGGGTTGGCGCCCTGCCCAGGATTGGTTCGTGCCTTGCACCCTGTGTTGGCTGGGATTGGCTCCAGCAGACCCCCGTGACCCTGTGTTGGAAAATGGATGGATGGATGGATGGATGGAAAACATGTCTTCATACAAAAAAAAAATATATTAGAAAATTAAACTTGGATGAGTTATAAAACACTCAGATGCCAAAGTCCACATCATAAGGACTCTAAATGGATAACTGCTGCTTCTCATAACAGCTTTAAAATATGGAGTATCAGTGCTTAGTCCTCCAGGAGATATAACAAAGATAAAGTCAGTGCTGACCATCAAGGCTAACCTTGAGAACCCGCTGAGTGCCCATTTTAAATGGCATCTCTTTGTAGGCAGGGAAGGGGGAATTTGTCAGAGTTAACGGTGGGGTGGATGTTAGAATGCTTTATTCACAAAAAATGATGCCCTGTTGTTGCATATTGGCCTGCTGTGCTAACTGTCCACACCTCCCACAGGATTTATGTAACATACATGATTGTCTGTTATGTAGAGACATGAAATATTGATATTAAAAGTTTATACTGGGCCTCAGTATCATCATGATAAGGAAGTAAACCTGATGCGTAACTCAGTTGGTGGACGGCCAGTGGACACTACATACCAGTCATAAAGTTTCATTAGTCCTGAACTAAGCAGATATTAAAGATGGATGGAAAGAAGGTCAAACATCTCAGTTTGAAAGGCCACAATAACAGGGTGGGTAGAGCACACTGTGTAGTATGTCATCCTCCTGATTAAAATGACACTATCTCTATATCCTCCATGTTGTACGCTCACATTTTTTATTGCATAGTTTTTCTTTCTGTAACAACAATGCCAACATTTGAGAGAGTCCACCAGATTGATATGGTTAACTCTGTTTTTTACCTTTCAACAGTATATGATGTTGGTGACTTTAAAAACCCTAAAATCAGCTCCTCTGTGGCATTGTGTGGCTTGGGCTCAAAATGTACAAAAATAGAGAATTCCTGCTATTATAAGTCATCTTGGGTTACATGAAGAAGGGGCCTGAGTTGCCTCGAAAGCTTGCATATTGTAATCTTTTTAGTTAGCCAATAAAAGGTGTCATTTTGCTTGGCTCTTCTCTAAGTCATCTTGGGTAAAGTTATTAGCCAAACACACAATAATAAAAGCCATTGTCATTTTTCATCAACCTCAGCCTCCAGTTATTTAACAGAGTGATTTTATCCCTCCACTATGACTGGGTTTTCTTTCCACTTCTCCTGGTGTGATTTTTGGTGGGACCATACGGTTGTATCCCTTGAAAATGCCCCCATGTCACCCTTGGGTGATTCCAGTGGCCCCCAAGCCACCAGACCAATATAATTCATTCAGTGTGATGAAGGTCTGCTCGCAGTGGACCATGCTCTCTACACATCCTGCAGGAGATGACCACTGAGGTACCCAAATCTGCTCAGTTCAGAGGAGCAGCACCTCTACTCTCTGGTCTTCCTGGATTATCAAACTCCTCACATGCTAGAAGGAAAATGAGGTCCACATCTATGCAGTATTCGGATTGTTTCTATTTGTAGCTGAAATCTCATTCTTTCAGTGAGGATGGAGAGTAGTTTGAAATGAGAGGTTTTGAAAGAGTCATTGAGAATGCCGAGGACTCAGTTTTACAGGAGACAACACCAGCAGTGGTATTCAGTGATGTTACAAAGATGATTCAGTCAGTTATTGATTTAAAACTACTGCAAATAATGCCTCTTTATTGGCATCAAACCCTAAAATAAGAACGGCCTCATCATAAATGCATATCAACAAGAAACAATAAAAATGGTGGCACAGTGGTAGCGCTGCTGCCTCGCAGTTAGGAGACCCGGGTTCGCTTCCCGGGTCCTCCCTGCATGGAGTTTGCATGTTCTCTCCATGTCTGCGTGGGTTTCCTCCGGGTACTCCGGTTTCCTCCCACAGTCCAAAGACATTCAGGTTAGGTGGATTGGCAGCTCTAAATTGTCCCGTGTGTGTGCTTGGTGTGGGTGTATGTGTCCTGCAGTGGGTTGGCACCCTGCCCAGGATTGGTCCCTGCCTTGCGCCCAGTGTTGGCTGGGATTGGCTCCAGCAGACCCCTGTGTTCGGATTCAACGGGTTGGAAAATGGATGGATAGTTTTACTCATTTAGAAATGGCATCCTCAGTCGGCTCTTCCTACCATGTATTAAACGGTCACTCAACGTTTTCTATAGAAGAAAGTTGCGGCTGTTTCATTGTGGTCTAGCTCTAGGGCATAACTTACTTTCTTTTCCATATCCTTAGTATTTTTCTTATTGTGTATGCACATGGCACATGACCAAAAGTGTGCAACACTAACTCAGATACAATATGCAGGCGGAAAACAGAACTGTAGTTCTGAGATGGAGAATGTCAGTGCTCGAGCAGTCATGACTTTTTGGTTTCTTTTTTAGATGAGCTTTGTGCTTTTAAATTGAAACTATAGAGCACTACTTTAATTCTTTATATTTGGTATTTTAGGTACTGGAAAGTTAAGTGTAGAAAGGAATGAATGCAGTGCACAAAGTTTCACTGAATCCTTTCAGTGTATCGCTCTTTTAAATACATCCACTCCCACCCATGCATGATCAGCCATACCGGGCCAGTTTAGAGTTGCCAGTCATCCTAACCTGTATGTCTTTAAGATGTGTTATGATTATCCTGCTACCAAATGCCAAACTGAGACTTTGCCCTGGGTTACTGAGGCCTAGTGCTCAAAATAGTTTTTTCCCCTATTACAGGCAGTCCCCGGGTTACGTACGAGATAGGGACTGTAGGTTTGTACTTAAGTTGAATTTGTATGTAAGTCAGAACAGGTACATTATTTTAATAAATACTATTGTTGACCGACTGTAACCAAGTGCTCTGCCAATGAATGATGGAGCGTCACATCTCTTTCTGACCTTTTTATTATTTCTACTTTATTTTCTCTTCTTTACTGTATCACCAGCACTTGCATTAGTTTTGTGTTTCAGAGACATTCTTGAAGGGTGAAGACAAAAGGTTAAGAAGAGCTCTTCTGCACAGCACTGTCCACGCTATCACAGCAGGAAGGCACCGTCGTCAACACATCTGATGTACTGACAAGAGACAACTTCCTGCTATGTACGTAACAATACAAGCAGGCTTTCTATTGAGAATGAATGGGGGCAGCGAGGGGCAGTTCACCACCCGCCCACCACACAGTCACCTCCACTACAGTATGCTACCTGCAGCGTCTGCCCACCGAGAACAAACACGGTGCGGCCAAAGAGAGGTAGTGAATCGCCCTCATTCAATAGGCAGCCATTCGATGTGCACTACAATGCTACCTCCCGCCGCCCCGTTCACCCTCAATGGCCTCCGTTCAGCCACAACCGGGTCACCGCTTGCAGCATTACCAGCCACCCACCGAGAATAAACAGGGCAGCCGTGTGTGGTGGGCGGGCAGTGAAACCGCTTAATGGCGGGAGCCGCCCAAGGCACACTACACTGCGCAAGCAGCGAAATCGCCTCCATCCAGCCACTGCTTGCAGCGTCCTCAGGCCGAAGATGATGGAGCGGCAGTTACTGAGGCGCATGCGTCACAGTTGCGGCCCCGTTCATAAGTCGTAGGTTGGATGTCCATACCCTGGGGACTACCTGTATTTAAACAGGCAATAGCCTACACTGGCACAAAAAGGAGAAATACCAGCAACAAATCAATCTGTATAATCATTACTTCCAAACATTTCAAAATGGTAGTAGTTCATGAATCGAGATTGACTAGGGCAAGACAGAAAGGGGAGACAGAAAGTTTTTGGTGCAAAAGTACATGTTTATTAACTATAAAAAACAAACATGTCTTGTGCAATTATATACGCGTACTTTCTTCCATAAAGAAATGTCTCCATAAAACAGTGCTGCGGGGGTAAATCATATAAATAGATAAAACTATAAGCTCTTCTCTCCAGCAAACCTCTCATCTCCCCTGCTCTGCTCTCACTCACAATTGTTCAGCAGAAACGAGACACCACTGAACTCCGTATTCCCGGCCGTGTCTCCCAGCCACGTCTGCTGGCTCCCACCAAGAGGCCACTAGAGCTCGGCTCACTCCATGTGTACCTGCTGTAAGGCCTCGTGAAATCTTGATCGCCCTTGTTCCATACTACTTCTCAGCAAGTTTGACCCCTCTGTCTTCAACGGCACTCAGCGCAACTCCTGGAGACTCGCACACGACCAGTCCATACTTCCAAGCACACTGTCACTCTGTTCTTTCAGACTTTAGTTTCTTTCTTTTCAGAAAAATCCTTAACCCTTTTTTCAGACCTTTTATTCAATAACCTTAGGTGTTCTAATCGCTGCTAATGACAGATGGCTGCACTGATCCCTCAATCGGACCTGCATACTTAATTAGCCACTTCACCCCATGTAGTTCTCCGTGACTACTTGTCTTCCTGCCCTTTCCCTTGCCTCACCTACCCCACTGATATGAATTGCACTTGTGTGAGTTACATCTTCCATTTTACACAAAGATTTGTGATAACTTACAAAACACAGGATCAACAAACAACAATGGATACTGATCTCGAGGACCTAGCTCTCTGCCTGAACAATACAGGCCACAGATGGTCTTCCAGCTGTATGGTGTGGTGGCACCTTACTCTGAAACTAACTAAACACACACACCCAGAATTGAAAACATATGTAGATAATCAATAATTAATGATCAAAACAATGCTCAAAAAACATTGAGCAAAAAACATAAAATATGCAATAAATACATTTAAATAACAGAAACAGTAAAATAAATGACACTACACTCAAACCAGGACTTAGACCCTGGCTAAAACATGACAAGATGTTGGAAAAACCAGGGAACCCAGAGAGAAACACACAGGATAGTGGCGGTGCAACCATCGCACCAATGTGCCAACTCGTGATCTGCTTTAGTTTATGCTGCTTCGTCATTTTTCAATTGACAGACAACTGTCCAGTTTAACAACAACAGAAATAACAATTACAGTGGAACCTCGGTTCACGACCATAATTTGTTCCAAAACTCTGGTCGTAACCCGATTTGGTCGTGAACCGAAGTAATTTTCCCCCATAGGATTACATGTAAATACAATTAATCCGTTCCAGACCGTACAAACTGTATGTACTGTAAATATATTTTTTTAGAGATATAGTTAATTATACCATAGAATGCACAGTGTAATAGTAAATTAAATGTAAAAACATTGAATAACACTGAGAAAACCTTGAACAACAGAGAAAACTAACACTGCAATAGTTTGCGCTATAGTGCTAGGAACCGCTTGCTAAAAACACTTTTTTTAATGAGTTTTAAGTACAGGGAAAAAAATGAACATTTGAAAAATCCGTAATTTAATAAACCACCAAGAAAAGTAACATTGCAACAGTGCACGCTACGAACCGATCGCTGTAAACAGAAGTGAAGTGGAGGTTAAAATCCAATAGAAAAAAGTCTTCATTAAATACAACAAGGTTAAAACAATGCTCAGATCTGTCTCTTTAAAAATAAGCCTGGTGCATTCTTTAACTGCCTTCTCGGCCTTATGCATCCAGCCGTCTCTCTCTCTCGCGTGTGCGTGTGTGTGTGTGTGTGTGCCTCTCTCTCGCGTGTGTCTGTGTGTGTCGCTCTTGCTCGCTCGTTCGCTCGTTCGCTCTCTCTCTCTCTTGCTCGCTGCACAGGGAGAGACTGAACACGTGTGGAAATCATCGGCGCGCACAAACCGAAAGGGGAAACTGGCTTGTTCGTATACTGAGTGTGTGGTCGTGAACAGATGCAAAAGTTTGGCGAACTTTTTGGTCGTAAACCAATTTGTACGTGTTCCGAGACGTTCGTGAACCGAGGTTTCACTGTATTACTTTTACCATCATTATTAATACCTTACTAGGGGGCTGTGCCCCCCACCTCCGCTATATGCCATTGTGAAGAGGAGGGCTGTACGCTCCCTAAGAAGATGCGCTCACTCCTCCGAAACCCCTCTTAAACAATGATACAATGGGGAAACAAATAAGTTTTGTTTTTTTTTTACTCCTCTTTACTCGATCAGCTGCTGGATTGCCTCTGCTGCTGTATCGCGTGATCTGCTTCTCGTGCGGCACTTCGAACATTTATAAGCCTGTACAGCAGCTGTCCCTTTGTCTCACAGACTTGTCTCTCTTCTTCACCAGACATCCTCAAACACTATTCAATCTCTTTTCGCTGTTCCGTTATTTCACCCAGTAATATTTTCAGTTTGTTTGCGCTAATGTGATCTTTACTCTCATGAGACTATGAGACTGTTGAATTTTCCTACTTCCATTACCTCTAACCTGCTCTGTATGTGTATCGCACCAACGTTTTTGAATTCTTTACGACATTCTACCTTGTTCTTTTCCGGCCCCGGGTGCTTTCTTTTTTGCATTCTTTTCTGTCCAGTGCTTTTGGGTCTCTTTTCGACGCGCTGCTCTTTCTTCTTTGCTTAGTCATTGACGTGTCATCTAGAACGCATACAATTTTAAGTGCTAAAGCACAGGAAGTGTGTCTGCCAAAAGTATTCAAACAACTTAGAGGTTAGATGACCGTGGTCTTGTTTGAAAATGGTTGTAATTAGGATGTAACTTGCAAAAGTCTCCATCTCTTGGGACTTGCTTCCAATGGTTGTATGACGTGACTTGACTGTCTCGCAGGACGTGAAAGTGTCTCTCTGTCTCTCTTCAAAGGATCACATCTCATTGCCGGAAGAAAAGTATTGTCTTGTCCCAAGATTTTTTTTTTATAATAGCCTTACAAAAAATAAAACAAAAATACAAATGGAGTGATCAAATATATTTTAAAGTGATTGAACTGGCAAGCTACCATTAGAAAGAAGCAGTTTAGTTTCTGAGATTTTGACTTTGGCTCATTTAACCCACAGAGTCTCACTAACCTGGTCACTTGTTGCAGGCAGTTCATTCTGGAGTGCAGAAGGCTGCATCACTTCTCAAGGAACCAATCAAACGGATTGTTACTGCAATCACCTGACTTTCTTCGCTTTAGTAATGGTAAGTATTCAGAAAGTATGACGTGAGTGTGAGCTCTGAGTAACCACACCTCTATCATCATAGCTGATTAATTAGCAATTAGGATTATTACTGCAAATGCTGTCAAGGTGATAATGAATAAAATGACTTATCAATGTAACATCAACTAAAGCACTTGATTGTACAGATTTAATATATGGGATCTGTAGCCAGGGTGGCACAGTGGTAGCACTGCTGCCTCGCAGTTAGGAGACCTGGGTTCACTTCCCGGGTTCCTCCCACAGTCCAAAGACATGCAGGTTAGGTGCATTGGTGATCCTAAATTGTCCCTAGTGTGTACTTGGGGTGTGTCTGCATGTGTGCCCTGCAGTGGGCTGGTGCTTAGCCTGGGGTTTGTTTCCTGGGATTGGCTCCAGTAGACCCCTGTGACCCTGTAGTTAGGATATAGTGGGTTGGATAATGAATGGATGGATGGATGGATGGATCTGCAGCCACACAAAAAATGAGTTATGGTTAAAAAAAAAAAAAAAAAAAAAAAAAAAAAACTAACCCACTAGTGTCAGAATTTAAAACTGTAAATTTATAAAGTGGCTGGCAAGGGGTCTGGCACCTCACATGTGTGCGCTTTAAGAAAAAAAACAAACTAATTGGCTATGTGAGCCTTTACACCATTAAAATGCAATCAGCTACCCTACAAAAGATATTTGCACTTAGATGTCTCCTTACCAGCCTGTCTACAGTTACGACACCTCACAGTTTCTCCCTAAATTTGCTTTTTTAATAGATTTGATGTACACTTTTAAATTGTTCTCATGGGCAATTGTTTTAATTATTTACAAGTACATCTTTTGCAGCAAATATAAATGTGTTTTGTCACCCAACAGCTTTTGAACTTCCTGATGTTAGTGGTGAACAGCTTACTTCCCAGGAGTGGGGTCTGTCTCCATAGATGCCTTCTCACAGGATTGATTGTTTGATCTGATTTTTTAGGCCCAATAGCATTGTGCTTATAACTGATGCTTTACAGATCCATGCACCAGGTTAGAATCCTACACTAAGTCATTGTAGAGTTTTTTGGCCAGAAACGCGTGCAGAATAGGGACGATGGCAACTTTAAACTGGTTCAGACCTGAGATGGATTGGCATCCTGTGTGGGGCTGTTTTCTGCCCGGGTGGGATAGACTCTGGCCTCTGTGGACCAGAATTGGAACAAGCAGGACTGAGAATGTTATACTTCATTGGATACGTGTTCATTGTTACATTTTATGTGATAGATGATTTAGTGCAGAGCAAGTTTTATTAAGAATGAGAATGAGGCTCTCTTGTCACCCTGTTATATATTTATTTATTTTGCTGTACTTCTTCTAGACAAGTGCAAGCCTCACTGAAACTGACCTCAAAGTCCTCTCTTACATCTCCTACATTGGCTGTGGAATATCTGTCTTCTTCTTAGGAGTCACTCTAATTGTAAACATCATGCCCAGGTAATATACAGTATGTTTTTCCTTCATTTCTTTTTTTTAAAGACTTTAAATCCTATGGAAATGACCTACTTGTGTACAACGCAAAAGCGCACAACTATTCATGGCATTCAAAACCTTCTGCCTTACTTCTCTGCTGCCTCTTAGCTTTAACCTTCTGGATTCACTGGTGCCTCATGTAGCACCTGTTTCAGTCCTCCTTTGTCGGTGCAGGTCAGCTTCATGCTACTGGCGTGACTAGTGCTAGTGGCGGAGTGCTGGCTCTGAGGCTAGGGATCAGCACTGGCAATCATAAGGTTGCCAGTTCGAATCCCGTAAATGCCAACAGGGACTCTGCTCTGTTGGGCCCTTGTGCAAGGCCCTTAACCTGCAATTGCTGAGCGCTTTGAGTAGTGAGAAAAGCGCTATATAAATGCAAAGAATTATTATTATTACCAGTTAGCATCCCAGGAGCTGCTGGAACTCGCTGCCACCAATAACTCACCCGTGGGATTAGCCAGCGAATGAGGACACAACACACAAACACAGCAAGGGGTAGGTGCCAAAATGCCATGGTGCTTTTATCAAAACAAAATGCAGTGCTCAAAAACTCCAATACATAAATGATGAAACAAGTGACAATCTATGAGATTAAAAATCAGAGTTAAAAATAAGAGTAAACCAACAACTCCTTTGTCTCTTCAGCTCACCCACTACTCGCTCACCTGGAGGAGATACTAGCAGCCAGAGTCCTCACCTTCCGACCCCCGTGTCAGCTGCCTTGAGTGGGGCCAGCCAGACTGCTTGGGGTCGCTTCTCCTCCCATCTTCCTTCTTGCTCCCCTGGCGTACCTCAGATCCCTGGGGTAGGGCTCCTTCTCAATCACACCCACTCCTCACCAACATTCAGTGGGGACAATCTGCCCATGTAACGCCAATCCTTTGCGTGGCTCACGTCCACACTGCCCTTCACCGCACTGGCTGGCTCGTCCTGCCTCTGTCCCATAAGCTGTTCTCACGGTTCTGTTCTTTCTTCTTCCTTTTTTTCCTTATGTCGGCTCCCCCTTTGTGGGTACAGCATCTCAAAGCCGATGAGGCATTTGAGGCAGACTGCATCCTCACAGGCAGGCGCGTCTTGCCCCAATAACCTCACCAACCTCCCACATCTCTGTGAGCACACACACCCACAGAGATCAAGCTTGCCATTCAATTATTTACTTGAAAACGGGCCACTAAAATGTTAAGCCACAGACCCACTATTCCACCCCTCCTCATCCTCAAACAGGACTAGGTGAGTTTGATAATGGATGTATATTTAAGTATTTTTTAAGTTACTCACGACTTCTTTTTCAATCCTTTTTTATTTTTATCCACACATTTGTGTATGTACCAATCCAATTCTGGCTCACAGTGTTCTTGAAACTCTAGCTCGGCCCTTGGACACACTTCCTATGTAATCGGCCCTCATGTCAACCCATTAATTGTCCCTTTTTTTAAAATAGCTCTTTCAGGACACTTTCAACTTCAGCTTTATAGTTTCCTGTGATTTTGGTTTATTGACCATTTATTTCTTTTTACCCCATTTTTCTTTTTGCTAAACTTGTGCTCATCAGTTTTTTGTCTGATTTTCTACACATCTTTGAATTGTCTGTTGTCACCCATACTGTATGCTCAGGGAGTACTAGGAAGCACAGCGGCTATGCCATATTTGAAGTCTAGCTTGATCTTCACTTGGGAAGTCTGGGTGTTCTCTTCTGTAGTAAGTTTCAAATAAGGATCCTTGTTTTCTCATACAATTCAAAGACTGGCTTCTCAGGTCTCCCTCCAAAGGGACCACAGTGTTCCTGAAGTATTGCATGCTTATGCACAAATGTGGATTTTACTGGAACACAGTTAATCCTCCAAAAAGATGTTATTCAGTAAGTGGTCTGTTTTTCTTTTCCTCCACTTTTTCAAGGAAAAAGAAGAGAGATCATTCCCATGTAATCAATATGAACCTTTGCGGTGCCGTGTTTTTCTTAAACCTCACCTTCTTGATGAACGAATGGTTGACGTCTCTACAGAACATGGATGCCTGCCAGCTCATTGCTGGATTGATGCACTTCTTCCTTCTCTGCACATTCACCTGGTTTGGAATTGAATCTTTCCATTTGTACCTGCTGGTGATCAAAATCTTCAACATCTATGTGAAGCACTATCTGCTGAAGCTTCATCTCCTAGGGTGGGGTGAGTTTCTCTCCCTCTCTCTCAAAGTGAATGTCTTAAACTGAAAACAACTAGACAAATCAACCCAGTATACAAAAAATCAATGTGCACCCACTAGTAGAAGAATGGCATTTAAGATGTTCTCTTACCTGTCTGCTGTATTAGAGTCACCTGGACATTGTCCCAAAATCAACTGTGAATATGTTTTATTGAATTTCACAGGACTACCGGCTCTGGCCACAATTATCTTTAGAAGTCTGGACTATTATGGCCAACATGAAATTCAGGTGAAAGACAGCAAATCGACATTTATGTAAGTAGAAGTAGTGAGCACTACTATATCCAGCAGGGGGCATTAACTCCCTTGTTGGAATGAGTTCTTTTGTAATTGCGACGTGTTATATAACTCGAATCTAAACAGATATGATAGTAAAAGGCGATATCCCTCCCTTAGTGATACGGCGGTAAGAAATCACATAGGAGAAATAACTTAGCTTTCTTTGATGACAGCTTACGCTGCATAACAAATGAAGGAAGCCAATGGCAAGAACCCAGTTCAGGAGTGGGGGCCCAATGTGTAGAGTCTGCCTTTTTCGCTGCTGTGTAGGAAGGATTTTCAGGATCGGATGACATAATCTCCCATCCGTCCGTTGGCTTCAAAGGTGTGCCGGGCAATGTTCCAAGGCATTATACTGTTTCTTCATGTGCAGGCCCCCACTTAGGTGAATCATGCCATTCCAAACAAGGCAAAAAGGAAACAGTTTCATGCTGAGTTTGACACACAGAAATAGTGTACAAGTGTACATTTTGCAGTTGTCCCTAACTGTTTTGTCTTATAATGCTTGCCTAGCAGATCTTATATTGTGAACCCCTGTGCTAAATCTGGCTCTGTGTCAACTGTGATTGTGAGTAGAAAGAAAAGTAGATTTATAAAATATATTTGCACAGAGCACAGTGACATATTAAACTTATAAATGTATTACAACTATCTACTGTATACAACACTTTACTCTACTCTTGGTAATGAGTTTGTTTCGTTTGTGCTCCTTTGTTGGCTAAACACTGAAACGTTCAGAATACTCAGTATGACAAATCAGCCAAGGAGGATGCTATCAGTTAGGCTACAGACATCTTAAGTAGATTAATAACATCATACACAAATCTGTCATGCACAACGGCCACTTTTCAAGAAATATACGCACTTAGAAGCTTTGTGTGCAACACTTAAATTTCTATTCCATCACCCGAATTAAGGTAATTGTGTGGCTTGAACCAATCTGTTACCCTGCCATAATCCAGTGCACCCAGCAGCTCTATTAGTTAAAAGATAAGTATGGTATTTTTCAAGTCAAAGTTGTTATTTCACAGTCATACTATATATTCATTTGCAAATAGAATTGTGCATAAAATATCAAGCAATTATGGAAGTCTCCCACAGAACAATATTTAAGAGTGATAACTGGGCACAGGAAAAGAGTTTAGGCGAACTCATTTCTACTAAAGAAGGTGCTGGTAGTTGGCACATCCACACACTTTTCTTCACAAAGACAGGGAATGAGTGCAGAGAAGACATTTTTTTGTGTTATTTAATCAGATTCTGTGCATCTATTAGAACCTGGATCAACAAAACATTTCAGATGGATTTAAAGTAGGAATACAAATTCCTCTAAAAGGTGACAGGTTTACATTTGTTGGCCCCACTCCTAGAATGGCTACAACATCTAGAACAGTGGGTTTGAAACTGGGAAAACTCCCACTGGCTTTTAGTTCTCCTTCAAGGTTTACTGACTACTACAACATGCACTGCCTTATATATGAGTACGGCTCTAACAGCTCCTCTAATTTTCTCTCATCTTTTGCCAGATGTTGGATAAAAAACACTGCACTCCACTACTTCAACATGGGATACTATGCAGTTGTGTTTCTTTTTGCTCTTGTCATATTCAGTCTGGTCCTGGTGGCAATCCTCAAAATGGCACACACCAATATGGATCCAAAGAGAAAAGGAATGACCTGGAAGATGGCGATTACAGTTTTGGGCCTGATTGTTTCTCTGGGTCTAACGTGGGGCATCATGTTCTTTGGTTTTGGTCCCTTAGATAAGGGTGCAATCTATGCCTTCTGTATCCTAAACTCTCTACAGGGTGAGAAACCTCAATTATGTTTTTTGCATGATTATTATTTCGTTTTTCATACGTGGTCAGGTTGAAGATGACTGATTTATTATGATTGCCTTTTCTACTTATTCTTAAATGAACATCTGGTGCATGGGTTTGGGGTTATCCAGGGATTAAATGACCAGAGGACTCTTAATGTGGCACCTTCTGTGGATCTTTTCCAAATTTTCCACCAATTCTTTTGGACCGCATTGTTTTTAAATGCCTTAAAATTGCTCCTGTGTCCGAGTATCCTATCTAAGGTAAGACCCTGCTGTTTCCCCCTTTCTGCTGAAAGTGACTCCTACACTCCATAACCCTGATTTACGAAAGCAGCAAATTGATTAATGGACTTGATTTTGTAGTCTGCTTTCAATGCCTTTTTCAGATTTACTGTTAAGCAAAAAATTCAGTCTCATGCATTGAGTTCCTCCGTACCTGATGTTTCGGCCTGGATTTGAGTGCACCTTATGTTACGCTTGAACCTGTGCCACAGATGAACAAAAGTGTGAGAGCTTAGTTTTATACCACTGATGGGCCTGTATGAAGGAGAAAGCATGAATATTCTTACACTACTGAAACAAAGTTTCAATACCACCATTTCCATTTGAGCAATGTGATGCCGTTCCAAAAATGAGATCTCAGCTAACCCATCCTAATTGGTAATTCCACACGGAATCTTCAGACTGTAAAAACACACAGTTTTGTCTTTCCTAATATGTGTTAATAGCTGACTGGTATCGTTCCAGTCCCTTGTGTCACAGCACTTCCAACCAGGACACCATTTACACAAATCAGCTCCGGGTTACTCACAGGGTTAGTCTGTTCATGTACCATACTGATGCCCATTTTTACTCAGTCAATTAAATTCAGTTGATATGGGTGGAACACTCCTCATCAAGTAATTCCTTAGAGTGTAACAGTGCTAGTACAAAAGCTTACAACCTTGACATAAATTCTACATAAAAACACATATTAAGGTAAACACACAGTAAAAACAGCAGTCTCAAAAGTTAAATATAAGGAAAGTCACACTAATAAATATACATTACTTAGCATAACAACAGAGATGTGCCTGGTTTACAATGGAGGTGAGAAAAACAAAAACTTACCGTATATATTCGTGTATAAGTCAGGTCTTGAAACCCAAAAAAATCGATCATAAAATCAGATCCCGACTTATACGCCTGCTTTCAAAAATACAACACTTCATTTTTTTCTTTTTACAAATTCTTGTTTCCTCCAATCTCGCCCCAGTTTCTCAGATACATCGAATTTTGTTGCAGCAGCAGCGCAGTTATCAATTTCTTTCGCCACTTCAATGACTTTTAATTTAAAACCATATTCATATTTTCTTCTGATCAAACACTCCATCGTAGATAAGGGATGTTGTTACAATAAAGGTGTATGAGGGTGTGAGATACAAAAAACTCAAATCTGTGCAAACGTCGCTTCAGAATAGTGCGGGTATTACTGTGTGGTCACGTAGGCACAATACATAGAAAAAAAAGGCAGTGTGCTCCGTGGCTACTCTCTCAGGTGGGTGTTAGCATATCATAAACTCTTGGACCAATAGCAGGAGTTTTCCGCATTCAACTTATACGACCGACATTATAAAAATACCAGAAATTATACGTTAAAATCAAGCCCCAACTTATCCGCAGGAGAACTTAAATGCGAGTTGTGGTAGCCGACCCGGACACAGACAGGCAGACATGTTCATGTAACCCACAACACGTTTCTTTACCATATTTACAGAAGTGCACACAACCCTTAAGTCCCCAAAGTCCTGGCCAACACACAACGCCTTCTCTTCCTTCAGGCTGCCTCCTTGCCTCCTCCGGAGACCTCGTCCTCTTCCACCTGACTCTAGCCATCATATGAAGGAAGGCGACCCCTTTTATAATCCTCGGATGTGCTCCAGGTGTGTCCCAGCAATCTTCCACCGACACGCCCAGAAGTACTCCGGGTGTCCCTGCTCCTCTTCCCCCCAGCACTTCCGGGTGTGGTGGAAGTGCTGAAGTCCAGGGCTCCAAAGGCACGGGGGCGCCCCCCGGCGGTGACCACGGGCCCCTACAGGGTTGAGCTCTAAAGCTCTGTACCCGTGGCCCCCAAAGGTACCAGGGTGGTCGCCCCATATGGACTGGGGAAAACGTAAGCCCTCCCCCGGTCTTCCTGTCTCCGACAGAGTATATACAGTACTGTATTGCTGTGGACTCACACCACTAGGCATCTGCACTGTGGTGAACTGCAATGTCTGGCTCAGAAGCAGTTTCCTTGCCTTGTGAGTTCTTATAAGAACTCCTTCTGTTGGCAGCATAGAAACCATTTCTGAATACTGCAAGCAGAGCACATGCTGATGACATCTCTCTTTTCCTTTGTCAGCCCTCAACCTTTCTGCACAATACCACTGCTACAATCCACCTGACCACAGCGCAAGTCCCATCCTTGTCTCCAGGTGTATTGCTGTGGACTCGTACCACAAAGCTTCTCAGTTCACAGATTTGCACTGTGGTGAACTGCTGGCCGTCAGTTGTGAAGTGACCACATCTAGCTCAGAATTAACTAACAGTAAAAACTCATAATCTTGGCCAGTGTCATAAACAAAATAAAAAGAGCCAAAAAAAGATTTGGGGCAGCCACCCGTATATTGTTCCTGGCTGCAAAGATGGATATTAATAATGTACAGATGTGTACAGACTGGAGTCCACAACAGAACTGACTCAATAGCACAAAGATGGTGACTTTAAAGGCGAGCAGAGGAAGTGATGTCATCAGTGGGGCCAGAACCTGACAAAGCATAATTGGACTCGGGACCGGAATGTGAAGTGGGGCCGGAAATGGAAGTGATGTCATCTTTGGGGTTTGGTGGGACCGGAGGTGACATCATTGAGGCCATGCAGGATTTCCTGTAGCTGGTCTGCAGAGAGGTGAGAGAAAGAGTAAATGCACAACTTCTGGTCTGGCATGGAATTACTCTCATTCAGGCCCTTTAAATGCCACCCATGTGCACGTGTGTGACACCAGGCATGTACTGCTGAGGTAAGCTGAACGCTCTCTCTCAGCTCCCCACCTCATCTGCGCAACACCGCTGGCATACATTGTGTCCCGCTCAGTTTTTCTGCCTAGCACTGAGAGGAGTTAAAGCCTATCTTGGCAGAACTGGGCACTGTTCAAGCTGGAGACTGTTTGCAGGGTAACCATGCTGCATGTGAATGAAACACGTCTTTTGAATGACCCATCATTGTGTGATGTTTGAACTGATAATCCTTCAAACTGCTCCACTGAATTTTGTAAACTGTCCATTTTTCAGACTTGGCCATGACTAATCTCCAAACATGAACTGGTCAGAATCGAAGTGTAATTCTGTTTTGTTTTGCTAATTTAACTGGAAAAACTTTCAATGAGCTTTGTTTTTTTCTGAGTCTGTCAAACAAGGAGACTTCAGTTTCACTTTCATTTTGAACTTATTATTTAACCATTACAATGTTGTTACCATTGCGTTGCCACTTTATTATTTGTCTGAGCCACTCGTTTATTTAACAGTTGCTAAGATTCTAGCGTTCACTGCTAGCGTTTGTGGATAAATTCTAAACCATTTCTGGCTAACACTGTCCTGTCTTTGTTCTTCTTCACTTTGGCCTTTGTTCTAGTATTGTTCTGGCTTCCTGGTTTTGTCTCTTTTCACCTCCCAGTCCATTTTACTTGCCCTGTTGGCCTGCAATTTAAAAGCAGCTCTGGCAGTTCGATAATAAGAGACGTGCATCAAAGGAGCAGCTCTGCATTCCTTGCACCTGTAGTTGTGGTTTTAAGTGCCATGCAAAATGGATTATACTGCTTGAAAATGATGTCAGCCTATCAAAACTGTCTATCTTCTTGATTCTTGACTTCTAAAATCTGATTTGTTTGTGATTCTTAATGATCAAATAGTTTGCTTTCTTTTTAAGTGTAATTCTGCACACATCACAAGCTGCACACCAGGCAGGCTGGCAAAATGACATATCAGCAGCCTGAAAATGGCAATGCTCATTGAAAAAAACACAAAGAATACTAAAATATTAAGATAAAGGAAATAAAGGCCAATAACATTGTGAAATGAGACAAACTACGCAGATGTTAACAGTGCATGTCTGCTCATTCCATTAGTGGACTACCAGGAGTCACCACCCATCCTTGTCTAACCAGTCCTGAACGGGATGCCAGCCCAACAGAGGGCACAGACATGCACTCACTCACAATGGGCCAATATGGAAATGCCAGTCAGCACAATATAGTAATCCCTCCTCCATCGCGGGGGTTGCGTTCCAGACCCCCCCGCGATAGGTGAAAATCCGCAAAGTAGAAACCATATGTTTGTATGGTTATTTTTATATATTTTAAGCCCTTATAAACTCTCCCACACTGTTAACATTATTAGAGCCCTCTAGACATGAAATAACACCCTTTAGTCAAAAGTTTAAACTGTGCTCCATGACAAGACAGAGATGACAGTTCTTTCTCACAATTAAAAGAATGCAAATATATCTTTTCTTCAAATGAGTCTCTGCATCAGGAGCAGAGAATTTAAGAGAGAGAGCGCGCGCTCGCAAAGAAAAGCAAACAATCAAAAAATCAATACGTGTGCTTTTAAGTAAAGCGGCATTTTTCAGAGGAGCGTCAGTATCTTCTAAGCAAACAGCCTCTGTTGAAACAGTCCCTCTGCTCAAATCTCCTCCGTCAGGCGCAGAGAACGTCAGAGAGAGAGCGCGAGATTAAAGCAAACAATCAAAAAATCAATACGTGTGCTTTTAAATATGCCCAGCACCGCAATAAAGCGGCATTTTTTAGAGGAGCGTCAGTATCTTTTAAGCAAACAGCTTCTGTGCAAACAGCACCTCTGCTCACACTCCCTCCGTCAGGCGCAGAGAATGTCAGAGAGGGTGAGATAGAGGCAGAGACAAGCAAACAAACACCGCGCGGGATGCATATCTTATAGCATTGAGGAGTTTTAGTTAATATGTAATACATGCTCTGATTGGGTAGCTTCTAAGCCATCTGCCAATAGCGTCCCTTGTATGAAATCAACTGGGCAAACAAACTGAGGAAGCATGTACCATAAATTAAAAGACCCATTGTCCGCAGAAATCCGCGAACCAGCGAAAAATCCGTGATATATATTTAGATATGCTTACATTTAAAATCCGCGATAGAGTGAAGCCGCGAAAGTCGAAGCGCGATATAGCGAGGGATTACTGTACACACATTTTCAGATTATAAAATGTCATCTGGATTACTTGGAAAAATCCCACATAGACAAAGTTGGAACAAGGAGTCAAGAGCGAGACATGAGTGTGGCGGATTAAACAAAGCCATGAAAAATACTCGAAGTGCCTAGTAGATGGGGCAAAACTGTCCAAACCTTACTAGTTAAAATAATTAAGAATCTTTATAAATAAAAGATTTATTGTACAGAAATTCTGTGTGGCACAAAATAGGTTTAGGAGAGCACGATGGCAAAGGAATTGCTTGAAATGGCAAAGGCAACCCAAGTCAAACAAAGTTTAAATACACAAATCCAAAGAGTAGTCGAAACACAGAGCAACAGGCTCAGAAATCCAGAAATCCCACAAAGACACAATAATACGCAAAATCCAACAAACTCTCCAACACCCGGGAACCACAAGGGGCTGTGGGTTTTCTTCAGCCTTTATAGAGCTGAGGTGCACGTGGACCCACCTCTTGAAGAACCACTCAGAAAACACAAGGAATACAGCAAAAGAGATACTGAAGAGAAGAAACTAAACAATAATATTAACGTAAAAAACAAACAAAACAGAGAAAAATGAGATATTTGAACCCCAGGCAGGGATGAAACCCTAATTGAAACCTGACAATGAGTGTTAATCCCTGAAGCACTGTACCACCCATTAAAATAAAATAAAAAGGGGGGGGGGTCAATATTAACATTAATTTAACTAGAAAATTATTATGACTAGAACTATATAACTAGAAAATTACGATATGACAATTTTACAAAGAAAGAATATTAACTATAGAAATATACTTTGTGACGGATGGCCGGGGCCCATGCCTGGCTGGGACGCCCCTTCACCACATCTGCCAGGGGGACGAGGGTGGGATGCCCTGTATCTCCCCCTGGACGCTAGATGGCAGCCTCCCTGGGTTGCAACGGTGCCTCGGGCTCCCCCAGGGCTTCATGGGGGTTGGAGTTCTGTGCAGCTCTGTGGAGTTACGCAGGCGCCGACAGGGGGTGCTGCATCAGGAACGGCTGGCCCCTTTTGGGCATTGGTCTTGGCACACCCGGAGGTGCAGCCAGATGTTGGCCATCAACCACCTGGAGCCCTTAAGGGTGCCTGATAAAAGGGAGCCAGCGGCCACAACTCAGCGGCCAGAGTCAGGAGGAGGAGGAGGACGATGCTTGCTGAGGAGAAGAGAGTGGTTTAGTACTGTACTGTGCTTGGGGACGGTGTATTGCCTGTGGGGTTCATGGGGAAGACGTGCCCCACAGCTGAAGACAAATAAATAGTTTATTTTCTTTTACCCGTGCCTCCGTGTCAATCTGTGTCGGGTCGGACACTATATGGCGTCTTCTTATTTAATGAAGCATACTGCTAATAGACTATAGGGAAGACCAGTACAGTTTTGTGCCAAGCGTCACGAGGAAGGTCATAAAGCTTTGTAACTTTACGTTTTTAACATGCTGCCATATTAAAACCTTTATTTCACATTCTTTCAGGGTACCTTGAGCTGCACACAATTGCACCTCACATGTCCTCACATTGAGTTCAAGAAGAATTGAATGAAATGGAAAAGAAGTGCAAAAGACTTAAAAACCCAGAAGAGCTAATGATGCAGTTAAAGCACAGCAACCAGTCAAGATATGAAACAGCAAAAGACATTTAAAAAGTCAATACTTTTGCTTAGAGTTAAATCATATATAACTAAAAGATCTTTTATATCATCATATATACTGTACACAATAATTAAAAACCCTGAAACACACACACGTATATGACGGACTGGCGCCTTGTCCACGGGTTGTTCCCACGTTGCGCCCCCTGCTTGTTGGGATGGACTCCTCGTGCCCCAGCTCAGAATAAAACAGGTTTAGAAGTTGGATGGATGGATAATTGACTATAATGTTTGCTGTCTGCGGTGGGCTGGCACCCTGCCTGGGGTTTGTTTCCTGACTTGCGCCCTGTGCTGGCTGGGATTGGCTTCAGCAGACCCCCGTGACCCTGTAGTTAGGATATAGCGGGTTGGATAATGGATGGATGGATGTTTGCTGTTGGCAGACTGGTGTCCAGTTTGAACCGCAGTCCCACCTGCATCACAATAGCATGTTTTTGGTAAAAGCACAGAACACAAACCTCTAAACACAGATGGATATGCAGAGGGTGGGACTTGTTGTGCTTTTGTGTAGTTTTTATGGCTGTGCAAGCAGGGCTTTACCAGTGAGGTTTGTTATCGATCATGTTAATGGCAGAGTCTGCCTCCTCGCGACTGGCTTCTCCCTTTGATCTTTGGCACGCCATCCTCCTCACACACATTAGTCCTCCTGCAAAGACGGTTTTACGTAATTTTATTAATCCGGAAATTTCAAATCACTTCTCTTGTTTTTACTTGAAATCCCAGAACTTCTTATTTGACACTAACAAAACATTTCTTTTTATTCAGGTTTCTTCTTGTTTCTCAAACATTTCACCTTCCACAATAACAAGTCTTTGGAATCATCAGAGAGCGTGACAGAGAGAACCACCTCGGCCAGCAACACCACCAGCAGCAGCCAGTGACGGAGGACAGACGAGTGAGCATTAGAAAACATGTAAAAGCAGCCCTTCTCAGTTATATCCATGTGAAATGCGAGAAAAGTCAGAAAGGCGAGAATGAGAATAATTACAATGAAAACACATCATTTAATTTAAATCTTCCATTGTGTTCTGCCATTTCAATAATAAAAAAAGGCACAATGGAACATTTGTATTGAAATGAAGGCATTGGCCACCTGAGTGCACACACACACGCACACACACACACACACACACGCGCGCACACACACACACACACACAATGTGTGACGACTCTTTTCTTGAACAACAACAAATAACAGAACTATTCCAGAGTAAATGACAAAACCAGCTAAACTGAGAAGGATTGCTGTTTCAAACAAAGTACATTTTATTTATTGTCCCAAACTCATTTTATTAAAAATGTCATCTCTTTTAGGTGCTCATAGCTATTGGGTATGCATTTTCTAACGCCTGGGTTATATATGTGTGTCAGGATTCATTCAGAACCGGTGCCAGTTTCAAAAACCAAGCGGCTCAGACATGCGAGCGTAGGTGAGCACCAGCAAGAACAGAAGTGCGGCCACAGAGTGTTAATGGGCGGATCGGTCGATTAATCGTTCATGTGCACAAGCGCAATCGGTGCAGCCATCCCTCATTAGCCCTTCGTGTGGATGTGCGCTTACACACTCACAGAGATGTAAAAAGCATCTGAGCAGGTCAGTGAAGGGAAGGAAAAGCGAAAGGGAAAACTGGGGAAAGAGAACGTACTTTTACAATAGGGGAAGAGAAAAAAGGAAGAAGAAATGACAGAGAGGAGAGGGTAGAATCAGGTGTATCCAGAGTCGATGATCGCTCAGCAGTGCATTAATCCTGTAGAACAAAATATGGGCTCCAGACATCCCACTGAGGCCAAAGGAAGTGGCAAGAAAAGGGTTTTGTGGGTCCCAGTTGGTACTGATGGAGGTGACCAGGAACAGGAACCAGAATGAGGACCGGGTTGGTCAGGATCTGTTCCTGCTGAGCAGAGCTGGAGCCTGAGAAGATGAAACACAGAGAGAGAGGAAAAGCCAATTCACGTTCTGCCTTTTATTCTTGGTTTTAACTTTACTGCACTGTTTTTATGGATTATTACTTTTTTTGTTACTGCACTGCATATTTGGATGCACTGTTGGTTGCCTTTTTGACGTGAATAAACTTGCATGTTGCACTTTTTGCACAGTAACTTGATTGTCACGTCTTCACTTTCTGTAATCCACCCTCAGTTACAAACTACTGATGCTCCAAGAAAGGGGATGGTGCGCAAAAATAAATAAATAAATAAATAAAAACCGCAGAACTGGCCACCAACTCCAATACGGGAAGACAAAGGGATCTGTAAGCAAACTTTGAGATTGCAATTTTCACTTTGCTCCTCAAAGTTTTACTGAAAGTAAGATGACTCTACACTGTCAAAGTTAAGACTCTGCAGCATTTTCTAATGCATAATTACCATTCCTTTGATGAATTTACAAGACTGCAGAAATAATAAAAAAATAAGAGACAGTGATTGGGGTATCAGCAAATGTTTGGGCGCTCACCCTGTCAGTCAGCTCTTAGGAAATACCTCATTTAGCAGAAAGTCAGTGAGTTTACTTGCACACACATAAGCAGATTAAGGTGAGCAACACAATTAAGGCAGAAACCCAGCAATTCAATCATCTCAGTTTACAGTACATGAGCAAGTAATCTTCTGGGGTTCTCCTTTGGCAAAACTCTCTGATATCATTAAATTGCGCAAAAAAAAAAAGAGTTAAATTGCATCATTGACCCCCATTAATCTGAAAATAAGTAGGACGCTTGTGATCATTTTCTTCTATTGTTTTATAAATATGTTTAGTCGAAGTGACGTCTTATTTATAGGGTTTTGTTACCAGACTGAACACAGCAAACTCTTTTCTGCTTGGCTGTACGACTAAGCCCTGCAAAGGACCTGGACGTGAACTTCTTGCCTTACACCCAGTGCTGCAGGAATAAAACTAACACGGGTATTCACTTCAATAGGATTTAGGTTTAGGTTACTCGTTACTTTAAAAACTAATCAGACTATTTAAGTCTTGTTACTTTTACCATGTTACCCTACTGCTCTCAAGATTGTGTTGCTGAGGTTAACACTGTGTGTTCAGCTCTTACACAAATTTAGGGAGATCTAAAATACGGAGATAAATTATTTCAAACAGGAGAAGGAAGAATGCGATGGCCCAAGCATGTGCCTCTAGAGCTGACACAGACTGGCAATGTGCAATGGACATGCACAGATTACGAAATCCTAACAGTAACCCAGGTAAGGGTTTACATGGCCACATAATCAGATTATGTTGGAGAACTCTACTTCTGATAATCACATTTCGGAATAAGTGTTTACACGACATTTTAGAAACTTAGTTTCCTTGAAAAATCAGCCTATTGAAGCACAAGTAATTGCACAAAGTGTTGTGATATTGCATGGGTAAATATTTTTTAATCTTTTATTTTCTCTGTATGGGAGGATCTTGCACTTCATTTTTGGTTTCAAAGTCAGATTTTCAATTCCAACATTTATTTTTTGGATTAGTCAGGTTCCCAGTGAGTTGTATTTTTGTAACCATTTTGGTTCATTATGGCCGTCTTGTTGACGTATCTCACCTGGTCAATCGATGGAGAATTCACTTCACAGCCTCAACTGGGGATATAAACTAAAAAACAAATCTTTGCTGTTCTTGATCTCGTAACGATAATTTCGCTCTGGACCCTGGTTGTTTTTGTCTCATGCTTTTGTATTTTGCTTGATATTCTTTGGTCTCCTGGTTTTGACCGTTTTTTAGCTTACATGTATCTCCTGGTTTTTCCATTATAACATTTTTGTCAGTTTGGTGACTATAAAATGAATTGCACATTTCTCTTAGCCGTTTAGGGTTTGTGACAGGGCGTTGGCCTTGCCAGGATGATGCCAGTAATAAAATGGTCAGAAAACAGGAAAGGAACAGGTGGCACTCTCCGTATCATTGATACTTTAAGAGGACTCTCAGTGGTGATAAAGGGAGCCATTAAAGGATCATCTAACTACAAAAATTGGAAATATAATCAGAATAAACATCCACCACAGGAAGATGTAATGTTTCTTATGCTTCCCCTGACATCTGACGGTAATAAGACTGTTATGAGGTTGTGGGGGATTGTAGAGTTTCATTAAACAAGAATTCCTGCTGAGTTTAGTGGGCACTCATAACACCAAACATGGCAGGTCCTTTACCTGTTCTCTGAGGCGAAGAGAGGGATGGAGATCAGAGGCACCAGGAGGAGCTCTGTGGAGAAGGCCACAGGACTTCATTGTGGTGGTCTTAAAGGAGTGCCGAGTACTGCCGTGGAGGTGGCTTCAATCCAGAGCATTAGGCCGCCTCTTGGCAGGAGGTAGTGTGACCACAGTTGGATTGGAAAGAAAGAGATAACATGGCCCATAAAAGCAGTGGTCTGTTATTTATTACTATTTGGATACTTTATATAATGAAGTGACTAACTTGGATAATGTAATGTTCAGATCCACACAAGCCATAACACCCATAGATGCTTCCATCACAGATATTTTCTGGCTCTTCCTTGTATAACAGCATGTTTGAGATCACTTCACTGATACTTAATATTGTTGATGTCTGGGGACTCTAAAGACTATTTCAAAAACTTCACGGTTGATTTTGATGTATGCTAAACCTACTTTCTTCACTAACCCTAGAATATTAGCTTCATTGACTTGTTTGTATTCAGTGAAATCCATTTTTTTATTCTTCTTTTTCCAGCCTGCACTGTATTTCCTGTTCCCCTGGCTGCCACAACACCCCAAAATGTAACAAATGCACCCCACACTTGGCCACTGTTAAGGTCTTCAATCTGTACCATGCTTCTTCTGTTTTATCTGTGAATACATCTACTAGATCCGAGTTGTACCCTTTGCAGAAGACCAGCAAGCCTTGAGCACATACAGTCGAGCCTTGTGGATGGGAAGTTCAGGTGGACTCATGAACAGGGCCCATACTTATCAAGCGTTTTCAAGCAGGAAAACAGTCCTAACTGGCTCAAAAGTGAGGCAAATATGGTTCTACTCTTAGGGGTATGAGTAAAAACATTTTATTAATTTCACTAAGTTAGGAAACAACTCGTAACTTCAACAGGATTTATGAGAGCTCATGAGCTGTCCCATCTTGCAAGGAGCTGCCAGAAGATGGCATCCAGGCAAAGACTGACACATACATTCAGGAAAAGGTGGAATGCTTTGGAAACGGTGGACAACAATGAACTTATAAAAAGATAACCGACAGAGATGGAATGCCATTTGTAAAAAATCGTGTTGTCATGTGATCAGTTCATCTACACAAAAAAGCCAAGCTATGTGCTGTGAGCCAAAGTGAAAGTGTCTGTAACATTTTAACCAAAGGCAAACTTTGCAGTAGTCATCATTTGGGTATGTCTCAAACAACCATTTCTGAAATTTCGCAGCAAACATACTTACAATGCATGAGGTAATATGCAGATTAATACATTTCCCCACAACTCTACATGAGTTCCTATAAAAGCAAGCTGCATTCATGCATTGGCACATTCATAAAGTTCATTGTTCCAAGTGTGGATAAGCATGCATATGTGAACTGCAAGTAATATCACAGTACAGGTGGAATCCCGTTGTAACAAAACTCTTGGGATCATGAAAATATTTCATTATAATGATTATGGGGAAAAAAGCGTGTACTATTGTGACTGGGGTCACCGGCAATTTGCCACCTCTAATGGCAGTGATGCAAGGTCAGCTCCGTAGCTGCTCTGCTACGTCTGATAAACAGTAGACCAAGGGCAAAGCAATTGGTTGTCCTCTGGTTACTGTGTACCGTTCTTTTTCCATGATGGTTTAGAACATTAAACATTGGGCTTTGACCAGCTCTTCCTGGCACTCTTCTGGGTCTGCCACAGAGGTGATTCCTAGCCATTGGTGTTCTAATCTGAAGATGCGAGCTAAAGCAGGACGATGACCCATGACGTGGGTTCTAACAGCTCCTATTCTGAATGAAGTCTGGAGACTGAACCTGCCTTTTCTATACAGTAATAAAATTCCTGTATTTTCCTTGAAAATCTGGACTCCTCTTCTTGTCCCTTGTGCAACTCTGTGACCAAGTTTGACAATACTTGTATAAAAAAACAGGGCTTCTTAAAGTACAAAAAATATTTTATTTGAAAATGGGACATTATATGTAACTTTTTTTTTGCAATGTAAACTGACACCGTTTTGTCACATTTTTTGTCAATTGCAAAGAAAATTTTAAAAAGTGCTATGAAACTTTAAATAAAGCAGCATCTGCACATGACACAACTACCCATGTGGACACTCTGTGGACCACTGACTCAGAATTCGGCCATATAATGTCACACCTACATGTCGGCCAAGCTGGAAATTACACAACACTGTCACCTTCTTTTGGTCAAGGAAGAGAGAGACAATCTAGTTAGTGCAGGGTTCCCGATACTCAGCGCAAGTATAGGCGAGGCATTAAGTATTTTTGTGGTCAAAAAAACCAAACAGTTATATTTACATTTCGTTAAAACAAAAACCATTAAGATGTTGTATGAATGTTGGTTTGGGCCAACAAAAAGTATTCTTTATTCTGAAAATTTTGTTACTACTGTATTTGCTGTAACAGGATTTGACATGTATTAACACACGGGTGGTCACGGACGCAAACTGTACCGTAGTAGCCAGCATATTAGCCTGAAGATAAGCGGGCTGGATGGGTGGTTGACAGCAAAATGCCACACAGCCACGTTGAGCTTGCATTCCACATGTTACACTTTACAAGCCACAAGGGTTCAAGAGAACAGATACTCACTGGGCATTAGATGAATAAAGCCTCGCAGAAGATAAAAGGGGGATCATGGAGAGAGGCATGGCACGCTATAGTGGAGGACAATCAGGACACTGCGAGAGTGACCATGACTGCCATAGCTGCCATTTACGTATCTGTTACTTTACGAGAAGGTGATTGTTCTGAAAGTACAGTTATTGGGCTTAACTCTAATTCGGTGTGTTGTGTCTGTCTTTCCACCTCAGTGCTCATTACTGTATTTAATTATACTTCGTATTGCTGCAATAAAGTACCAACAATTCTGTGCAGCTTAGTGCAGTATCCCACCTTATTACATTTTTCTGCTTTTTCTTTTCCTTTGAATATTAATATTATCTATACTAATAAAAGGCAAAGCCCTCACTGACTGACTGACTGACTGACTCACTCACTCACTCACTGACTCATCACTAATTCTCCAACTTCCCGTGTAGGTAGAAGGCTGAACTTTGGCAGGCTTATTCCTTACAGCTTACTTACAAAAGTTAAGCAGGTTTCATTTCGAAACTCTACACGTAACGGTCATAACGGTCGATAATGGTCGACAACGTCCGCCATGTTGAACTTTCTTATTTATGGCCCCATCTTCACGAAATTTGGTAGGCGGCTTCCCTGCGCTAACCGAAACCGATGTACTTACTTATTTCGATGGTATGACGCCACTGTCGGCCGCCATATTGAACTTTCCAACGTCACCAATTTCCCAACTTCCCGTGTAGGTAGAAGGCTGACCCCGTCTTCACGAAATTTGGTAGGTGGCTTCCCTGCGCTAACCAAAACCGATGTACATACTTATTTCAGTGGTATGACGCCACTGTTGGCCGCCATATTGAATTTTCCAAACGTCACTAATTCTCCAACTTCCCGTGTAGGTAGAAGGCTGAAATTTGGCAGGCTCATTGCTTACAGCTTACTTACAAAAGTTAAGCAGGTTTAATTTCGAAATTCTATGCGTAATGGTCATAACGGTCAACAACATCCGCCATGTTGAACTTTCTTATTTATGGCCCGATCTTCTCGAAATTTTATAGGCGGCTTCCCTGCACTAACCGAAACCAATGTACGTAGTTATTTCGGTGGTATGATGCCACTTTCGGCTGCCATATTGAACTTTTCAACAGTTTTTGTTACTTATGGGCCCATCTTCAAGAAATTTGGTACACGGGTTCCCAACGCTAACTGAATCCTACTTACGTACATATATACGTCCATAGCCTGCAGCTCGGTCACCATGTTAGGTGGCGTTGGGTCCCCCATCCCAATGCCTCCCACGTTGTTGGCTGCCTGCCTATATAAGACCGTCCGTCACTCCGGTCTCTACATTCCCTTCCTTGCTTCGCCACGGGATTCACGTCTCTCTACTGATAACTACAGCCTTTTTGTTTAATCCACGGCTTCTCCGCTGTTTTATTGTTTGTTTATTACAATTGTAGTTATTGTATAGGTATTTTAGACTTACTTTACATTGCTCAGGTACCCATTTCCTTTATCATTCCAACCCCCATTACCATGTCTATCAAGGTGATCACTATCGATCAAAGAACTGTCACTTACTGAGTGGTTTCCATGCCCGGAGATGGCACCTACCTTTTCCATTCTCTTTGTTACATATTGCACGGCCATATCAGGCTCACTCTTGATATCTGGAAGAACATTGTGTCTTATGTATTGAATGACTGGGACAGGTTCAAGGTGTGGACTGATGACGGTACAAGAGATAATTATACTACACAGGAGCACTAGAAGAGTGAAATGCTTAAGCCCTTCACCTATGGTTCTGCATGTGAGTTGATGGTTACCGCTGAATTGTTCGGTTGTCACTTTCAAGTGTACCGAAATGGCCAAATATTTTACACCTTTCGACAACCGCCAATGCCTCTTAAACATCTTACATTCACAGGTGACGATTTCAGTAGTGGACACTTTGATGTTTATGAATGTTTAAACTCTCAAAAGCTGGATGTGATTTTATCGATGAAACCGGTTGTATGCTTACAACGCTTGACAGATGCCGAATGTCACTTCAACACAACAAATTCTGCAAATACTGTCGTAATTGAAACAAACCATGAAACTCAAACCGATTATGACAGCAGCAATCCAAGCTGTTAGATTTGAGACAAGATTACTGTTCACATGGCCAACTGTAAGTTAAATGCTCAAGAGTAAGCTCAGCGCACAGCTTGGTCATGTTACAACCGGAGGGCCGAACTGACAACATGGTATACAAAGAGATCCTTAACAAATAATTATTGGCATATTTTCCCTCAGTTTAAAAAGGTTAAATTTTCTTCTTAATAAAAATTTTAAGGCAGTACTTCGCCGCTGCGAAGCACGGGTATTTTGCTAGTTATTAATATTACCTTTGTGGTGAGGTCTCAGCATTTGTATCAGAAAACTACAAAACTTCATCATGAGTGGCAATTTATGGCAAGGGTAGCCATAAAATTGTGACGTCATCCATTTTCTCAGTCCAGGCCTGCTACTCCTCGCTTGCTTTCTAAATACTTCTTATGCCCTACTCTGAGGTAGGACAAATTCTTCTCTTAGTTTGACTTTTAATGTAGTTCTTAAGATTAATTCTGAGATGCTTCACAAACATGGAGCCTGATCTTGGCTAAAGTGGCAGCGGGCCTGGAGAAGGAGAGGAAGTAGAGTTGAAATAACATCAAAACTAATGGACCACAGAGGAGATTACCAGCTCAGTGCTCAGGCCAGACACAGTTCTACAGCTCCTCGAGCAGAGTGTGCCGTGGGAGGAGAAGATGGAGGAAGACCGTGAGAGAAAGAATGGAAAGTACCAAGCACTCATCCTTGAATGCCTACATGGCACGGAATCTCCCAGTAGAAATAGGTTGCAGAGAATTTCCAGGCCAGTCACTCTGAAAACCCTTTTGCATTTTGTGGATGAGAGGGTCAGCCTGTAAGAGGCTTGTGGGTATTATCCCCAACTAGGAGTAAGAAGTAGCTCTGGTTGGAGCACAATGAATGCTGGAAAACTCGCTCAGCAGAGCTGGCGCTGGGGTGGAGTTGAATGGAGGTAAGGCATGAGGGGCCACGGGGGCTGCCCTCAGGAAGCTGGGGTTTGCTTTTGAGTACCCCACAGGTGCTGTGGGTTTAAATCAATGAAACACCTGAGAAGAGGGAGGTGTCTGCCTGAAGACCCTAAGAAAGTTCTGAGAGCTCACACTAGGAAACTCTGCAAAGAAGTAAACTTGTTAAGGTGTGAATGCTTGTCATGCAAGGAACAGCCCTGTAAATGAGACGGCAATGATGAACCCATCTGTAGACAGTATATGGACGATTGTGGTACCAGTCTGGATTTTGATATTTGAGGGGTTGCATTTTATGACAAGGATGCAGGAGAGCTTCCCCTCTGAGAAGTGCAGACTTTTTACTTTGGAGTTGTAGTCCACTAAATCTTTGGGCAGCTTCTTTGCTCCTAAATGAACTCACAAGCAGTTCTGTCGGACATTCTCAGGCTCTTCCAGATCTTGTCTTTAGTTCAACGGATCTCCTCCACTTCTTTTTGAAAGTCTTTCACTTTGTAGGAGCTGGTTATCATTATTTTCAAGTTGACAGTGCAGGAAACGGTGTAATAATGTAAGGAGAAGAAGTGGATTATTGATGTTCTACTCAACCAGTTTATTAATTTCTTGTTTTGCCTTTGCCAAAGTTGGTAATAAAATAAACAAAGTCAAAGTCTTACCAAGTTATTTTCCTTTCCTTTCTCTGTGGGTAAAGAGGCTGTTTCCAGTCGTTAGACTTGTGTCAAGGTAAGTGAAGCACACTTGTTTTAAGAAACAGAATAATACACTTTATTGATAGACATAAGAAATACAGAAATATGATAACTGCATATATACTGCTCAAAAAATTAAAGGACCACTTTTTAATCAGAGTATATAACATCAAGTCAATGAAACTCCTGGGCTATTGATCTGCTCAGTTAAGTAGCAGAGGGGGTTGTTAATCAGTTTCAGTTACTTTGGTGTTAATGAGATTAACAACAGGTGCACTAGATGGGCAACAATGAGAAGACCCCAAAAACAGGAATGGTTTAACAGGTGGAGGCCGCTGACATTTTTCCGTCCTCATCTTGTTTTTTCACTCGCTTTGCATTTGGCTATGATCAGTGTCACTACCGGTAGCATGAGGTAATACCTGGACCCTACAGAGGTTGTACAGGTAGTCCAACTTCTCCAGGATGGCACATCAATACGTGCCATTGCCAGAAGGTTTGCTGTGTCAATCAGCAGTCTCAAGGGCATGGAGGAGATTCCAGGAGACAGGCAGTTACTCTAGGAGAGCTGGACAGGGCCCCTCGTAGAAGGTCCTTAACCCATCAGCAGGACTGGTATCTGCTCCTTTGAGGAAGGAGTAACAGGATGAGCACTATCAGAGCCATACAAAATGACCTCCAACAGGCCACTGGTGTGAATGTCTCTGACCAAACAATCAGAAACAGACTTCATGAGGGTGGCCTGAGGGCCCGACATCCTCTAGTGGGCCCTGTGCTCACTGCCGGGCACCGTGGTGCTCGATTGGCATTTGCCATAGAATACCAGAATTGGCAGGTCCACCACTGGTGCCCTGTGCTTTTCACAAATGAGAGCAGGTTCACCCTGAGTACATGTGAGAGATGTGAATGGGTCTGGAGAAGCCGTGGAGAACGTTATGCTGTCTGTAACATCGTTCAGCATGACCGGGTGGTGGTGGGTCAGTGTTGGTCTGGGGAGGCATATTCATGGTGGGACGCACAGACCTCTACAGGCTAGACAACAGCACCTTGACTACCATTAGGTATCGGTATGAACTCCTTAGACCCATTGTCAGACCCTATGCTGGTGCAGTGGGTCCTGGGTTCCTCCTGGTGCATGACAATGCCCGGCCTCATGTGGTGAGAGTATGCAGGCAGTTCCTGGAGGATTAAATAATTGATACCATTGACTGGCCCCCACATTTTGCTTGCCTGACCTAAATCCAACAGAACACCTCTGGGACATTATGTTTCAGTCCATCTGACGCCACCAGGTTTCACCTCAGACTGTCCAGGAGCTCGGTGATGCCCTGGCCCAGATCTGGGAGGAGATCCTCCAGGACACCATCTGTCATCTCAATAGGAGCATGGCCTCCGGGTCGGGTATAACTCCTTCCTTTATCCTGGCCAGGGTGTCTGTCCTTCCTCTCTGGCACCTACAGTATATACAGTCAAAGTAAAAAGTATGTGTACCCTTTGGAATTATCTGGTTTACTGCATGAATTGGTCAAAAAAAGTGATCTGATCTTCATCTAAGTCACAGGTACTGATATACACAATGAGCTTAAGCCAATGACACACAAAAACATTTGACTCTTCCATGACTTTATTTTACAAACACGTTCAACATTCACAGTGGTAGCGGAAAAAGTAAGTGAACCTTGGGATTTAATAACTGGTTGACCCTCCTTTGGCAGCAATGACCTCAACCAGGCGCTTCCTGTAACTGCAGATCAGACCTGCACATCATGCGGGGGGAATTTTAGCCCATTCTTCCCTGCAGAACTGCCTTAACTCTTCCATATTCTTTGGTTGTCTTCTGTGTATGGCTCTCTTCAAGTCATTCCAGAGCATCTCAATAGGATTGAGATCTGGGCTCTGACTGGGCCACTCCAAAAGGTGGAGTTTGTTCTTCTGAAGCCATTGTGCTGTGGATTTGCTGCGATGTTTGGGGTCATTGTCCTGTTGCATCACCCAGCCTCTTCTGAGCTTACGTTGACAGACAGACACCCTCACATTATCCTGGAGAATTTGTTGATAAACTTGTGAATTCATTTTCCCCTCAATGATGGCAAGCTGTCCACACCCTGATGCAGCAAAGCAGCCCCAAGTCTTGATGTTCCCTCCACCATACTTTACTGTAGGGATGATGTTTTGATGTTGATATGCAGTGCCCTTTTTATGCCAAATGAAATTGTGCTTGTTCCTCCCAAATAGTTCAATTTTGGTTTCATCACTCCACAAAGCATTTTCCCAGTACTGTTGTGGAGTGCCCAAGTGCTCTTTCGCAAACTTCAGGTGTTCAGCAATGTTCTTTTTGGATAGCAGTGGCATCCTTCTTGGTGTCCTGTCATGGACTTCTTTCTTGTTCAATGTTTTGCGTATAGTTGACTCATGAATAGAGATGTTAGCCAGTTCTAATGACTTCTTCAAGTCCTTTGCTGTCACTCTAGGGTTCTTCTTTACCTCATTGCTGACTTTGTGTTTTGCTCTTGGGGTCATCTTGGCAGAGCGCCCACTTCTAGGCAGAGCAGCCACAATACCAAAATGTCTCCATTTATAGACAACTTGCCTAATAGTAGACTGATGAATATCTAAAATATTTGAGATGACTTTGTAGCCCTTTCCAGCCTTATGTAGATTAACAATTCTCGATTGTAGCTCTTCAGTGCGAAGCATGATTCCCATCCAGATATGCTTCTTGTCAAAAGCTCAAACTCAAACTTTACAGTGTTTTTCATCAATCAAAGTAATTCTAGGCCACACCTTTGAACTTTTTCATTAAATGGACTCCAGGTGTACTAAATTCTGACTGCAATGAGCTTTTTAAAAAGTCATTAGCTTAGGGTTCACTTACTTTTTCCAACCTTCAGTTTCACAGTTTGAATGATTTATTCAATATGGTCAAAAATTCTCTGAAAATCTGTGTATCTTTAGTTATAGGAGACTGTGGTTATTCATTATTGTGAATGACATGAAGATACGACCATATTTTATATGGGAATTAGACATAAATATAGATAATTACTAGGAGTTCACATACTTTTTACTTTGACTGTATACTCAACAGTTCCTCATTGACATCATCATCGCAGAGAGAGCCATCACGCACCAGGAATATGAAGAGCTCAGTCCATACATCAGCCTGAGTCGGCCATGACGGCACCTTCTTTTGATGTTTTCTTTGCTGTTAACTCTTCAGTTTCCATGTCATTACAGAAAGTCCTGCTTAATTTTCCTCCTAAGTTGAAGCAAAAGGGGCATTTCTCTGGAGAGTTTATATTCAGACTTTACCACCTAGCTATACTTTCTATTATTTTCTTCTGCTGTTATTGCACTATTTTTCATTAACATTACTTTGCTTTTGCATATCCTGATTAACTGAAATAATAGAGCAGATACAAGGCCCCTGGTGGTTTTATAACTGGCATCTTTATATCATTTTTAATGAGCTTCCAATAAGTGATAAAATTATCCATACATTGTTTTGTGGGTTTTCTGACCCTAGGAAGTCAACTTTGCAATTTATTTTGTGCTAGAAAGCTTCCTTTACAACTTGTCAATTTCATCGCCATTTTGAGATTTTGTGGGTGATATGTTGCTATGTCAATGACTCCCATAATTCATGAGAATGCACAACGGGTTGTATCTCTGGTGTGACCCTATAAAGTCCACTACATGCATTCCTGGATTATAAGAGATTGGATAAACATCGAGGTCACACGCAAATCTTTTTGGGACTTCTTGTATTAGAATAATGCTCTGAATTTTTGACTACCAGTATTGGCCTCAAAGAAGACAGTTACAGAGTCCAGATGCAGAACATTTCTTTACTGGCACAGAGTTATTCACAAATGTCTCAGACCAAGGAGGGAGCTGGCAATTAAACTTTTGTCTAATTACATCACGTTGTCGGACTCTTAATAAAATTTTATCACTTCCTACATCAACTAAAAACACCAGTCATTTATGACTCATGTCAATTCTCCCATTATGAACACATCTTTGTTAAGAGGGCTGTTTAGCAGATTGTCCTATTGATCTTAGTACTACTTCACAGGAGGGGTGTACAGGTTTTCCCATCGGTTTATCCCTGCTTTCTGGAGTGGTATTTGTTACTCATTTACTTCATTCAAACCTTGGAGAATTACATTGGTAGCTTCTCTAAGATGAGGCAGAGACTTCATGTGCTTATGCTTTAAGTTTCATTTAGTTAACCTTTGAATTACATTCAATCCCTTTTCTTATGTGTAATAATTAATTCTGTTACAACTTCATATATTCCACTTGTAATAAATTGTAAAAGAACATATCTAAAATTTCCATAACCTTTGATTTGCTTTTGACAACATCTGCTCTCCTAGTTCTTCCTTTTTTACTGACCTGAGTTTTCAGTTAGCACACTGAGCACCACCGTCTTTCTCACTGGGTTAGTGGGCCGAGGCGGGGGGGGT
>JANRMT010062806.1:57443383-57473395 GCA_026402145.1 Polypterus bichir lapradei | reverse complement strand
ACACCTTCAACAGAGTTCTGCATTGTTGGTTGGTAAGTGGCATTAACTTGGATGTATCAGCCTCCACGTGTCTATGTTATATGTGAGGGGCACCCATGTGTGGTTCACACCCAAGCTGTGCAGTCCCAGTGTCAAGTACTGAGGAATGAGGGCTGTGCAGGCATCACACGTAATCAGTGCTTAAGTGGAGTGGGCTTGAATGGGTCAGGTGTACGGTGTTAGTGTGAGCCAATCAGTAATGGATTTGGTGAATCCCACTCTACCTACCATGACTAAGGGCTCACTCAGCACAGAAATGTCAGCATCTTCCTTAAGACCTAACTAGCCAATCATGATTCAGAGCCTTAAAGAACAAAGCTAACTAGGTCGGGCCTTTAAACCTGACACTTTCAGTTTGTTAAATGCAATATATTCTTTAAAATGTCATACAGCGAAGTATTGTTTTGTATTACTGAGACATCTTTTTAAGCACCAGCTTTACACAAGGCCATTTGATTTTTCAAAAACAAAGAATAATTTATCGTACATAATGAGCTGAATACAAAAGGCAGCTCAATTATTTTATATTTTCCTGGGTTTTAATTACATCACAAAATAACTTCTAATTCCAAACCCCGTTTGCAAATCAGTCTCTGATTTTTTTTTTTTTTTTTTTAAAAAGTCCCTTGTAAACAGAAGGGGCCTGTCAGCTCTCACCTTGGTGTAAAATAGCAAAGAGAAGTTCCATGTAATTCAAAGGGCAGGCCCGACCATCACAGACAAGGGGGAGGGGTGGGCAGCTACCATAATGTGCCCTGGTCAGGCGCTGGCACCGCTAGCTCACTCGGTGTCAGACAAGTTTACAACTGACTGTTTAACTCAAAGTGGCAGGTAAATTAAAACTTCTCACTTTACCTTCACAAAAGAACCCAATTCTCTGCCGTGCATTCTGTACAGTCGTTACTGTGCGAAAATATTACACAACATCCTATGCATTTAGTGAAAGAAAACTGTGACCAACACCTGCACTGAGATGACACAGTGGTATAGCAGAGGGTCCCGACTCAGCTGGAAGGCCTTTCAAGTGTAGCCGACTGGTCCTGCCCTCATTGTTTGAAGATGTGCTGCCAGCCTCTTGCACAGATGATGCCCGATGACATATGCAGTTCCTGGATCCTCTCATTATTAGACAGTAGACACAGTCCATGACCCTGTCCAAAAATAGAGCATTTACTACCACAACTCACTGTAAGCAAGAACATTACTACTACTAATTAAAAAAAAAAAAAACATAAAGAGGGAAACATTTATTACAAGTGCTGTAGAAGTATAGCTAAAACACTTTAGGATGAACAGAACGTAACATTCTCAAACTCACCTGATCCTGCGCAGCATCTGGTGGAGCTGACGCCTATCATGGCAGCACAGGCTACCAGGCAGGAAACTGTCCAGGACAGGCTGCCCATTAACTGGAACAATTTAACTGGGACTGTGGGAGGACACGGGGAGGACACACTGACGAGAACTGGGTCTGGGATTCAAAGCCAGGACGCTGGTCCTGTGAAGCAACAGCACTAACAACTGCACTGCTGGGCCAGCCTTACGACAAATACCTGGCGATGAAAGCAGGAATCAGCCATGGGTAAGATGCCAGCTCATCTGCACATCACTGCTTTAGAATCACACAGGCGACATGGTAGTGCAAACGCAAAACATCTTCAGCTCAGAATGCATAAAGCTTAAGGAGGGAAGTTGAAAAGAAGGTCTGAAAATAAATTTGAGGAAAATCAAATTCAGTGTTCAGCCAACACAATGAAAGAAGGCAAATAGCAAGTGTTGAAATAAAAGATCGACTGTGTCGAGGAATACATTTACTATGGTCAGCTGAGAATTTCAAACCCAATTGTATGAGAAAAAAAATAATCAGAATAATAAAAAGAGCAGGGAGCACATTTGGAAAGGTGAGTGGAGTCTTCTAAAGCAGCGAGCCTGTGTGTCTAAAGCATGAGGTCTTTAATCAGTGGGTTTTATTAGATATGACAAACTGAAGCGAAACATGGAACCTGAATACAAAGAATACACAAAAATCGAAAGGTGCCCCAAGCCAATGAGCCCGCTTGGCATTACTCGCAGAGACCGAAAGAGGGGTCAAAAACCACAGTAGAGGACGTCTGTTATTTGTTTCTTTAAATGTTTTTTGCACATGTTTCCCAAATCAAAGGGTAGTTTTAGGGGTTTTTGAGGCTCCTGACTACGACTATGACATTTATTTTTGGAAATTCCAACTGTGTAAAAAAATTATTTTTGGTCTGTTTTGTCTGTGAGTTTGTATTTCATATTATTACAGCAACCTGCAGGGAAAACTTAGGGGTTGGTGGCAGGATTGGCACCCCAGCCACCATAAAAAACTCACACATGTACAGAAATGATACGGCGGTAGTGCCTCCAGACTCAAGGCATGAGGGTCATTCTGGGCTGGCAGGCGTCTTGGTTGTAGTCGACTGTTCTATCAGTGCGTGCTTCTAACCTCTCTCTCTAGGTTTTGTTCCCATCGTCATGGCCGCTTCACGTGTTGCTAGGGGGCATGTTCTCAAATGACCTTCAGGTAAAAATGCACGGGATAGAAGGTCATCTAGAAAATGACCTCCTTATCCGAGTTGTGGATACAAGACCCTTTTACTTGGTGCTCCTTCTAACAGTCTTTGGTGTTTTTTCCCAGTTCTGACCTTTTTGTCTCCACCTTTGGCTTTGACGTTTGTGTCTGTGATCTCTTGGTTTTGACCCTTTTCTGTTACCCATTTCTTCTCCTGGTCATTTCTCAAATCTAATCGTTTCACTGATATAACAATGGCACTGCCACCAAGATTGGGCGAGGCACATAGCCAGAGGATCAGGAGGCAGGTGGAACACAGAACTATCTGAATTCAGAAGACCAACAAGTGCACCTTGTGAAAAAAATTGTAATGTCCAGCAGTGCCCAGATGATGATGATGATGATTGATGTTCTGGGGTTTTGTGTTGCACGCTCGCTTTCCAAAACATCTTTAAGCATGAAAGACATAGTTCTAAAATTCAATGAAGTCATCATCATAACAGCTGTCCTGTAGGATGGCTCTGCCCATCCTTCTCAACACCCTGAAAGACAAGAAACCCCCAGCAGGGGAGAGACCTCTTGCTCTTGAACTTTTATAAGCACTTATAAAGATTTACAAGAAAAGATGAGACTTGCACAGGTTAGCAGTCACCCTATAAAGAAAGTGTCAGAGACGGCTGGGAAGGCAACCTGGCCGGGACGCCCAGGAGGACCGGAGGAGGGCTTGTGCCTTCCCCAGACCATGTGGGGGCGACTGCCCTGGTTGCTTTGGGGACCACGGGTAGGAGCTTGGAAGCTCAACCCTGTAGGGGCCCGTGGTCACCACCAGGGGGCACCCCCGTGCCTTTGGAGCTCTGGACCTCAGCACTTCCGCCACACATGGAAGTGCTGGGGGGAAGAGGAGCTGGGACACCCGGAGTGCTTCCGGGGATACAGCCGGCACTCCCGCCACACTGGGGCGTGTCGGTGGGAGAATTCTGGGAGACACCTGGAGCACATCCGGGTGTAGATAAAAGGGGCCGCCTCCCTTCATTCAAGGCTGGAGTCGGGTGAGGAGTGGACGAAGCAAGAGAAGAGAGAGTGGAGGCGGCCCGAAGAAGTAGAAAGGCAGAGTGTGTGAGAGGCCTGGACTTTGGGGAAGTCTTGGGGTTTGTGTGGCACTTATTGGACTTGTAAATAGTAGGAACTGTAAATAAACATGTGGTGGTGTTTTACAACATGTCTGCTTGTCTGTGTCTGGGGCTTAGTCCACACAAGTTAAATTCAACAATGAGTTTCTTTGCAGCAAAAACAGACAACAGAAGTTAACCGTTTCCTTCCCCTCACAGTACACAGCATTTAATTGTATATATAAATGAATATAATAAATTATATATTTTGTTTTACTTGCCATGTAGATGTACCAGAAAACAGCAGCACAGGCAACAGCGAACACGTCTGAAAACCAGCAGGGCCAGTACACAGCCAGGACGTGGAAGAAGATGCACTAACAGCTGGGCCGCCTGCTGCACATCATTTTAATTCCAGCGTAATTACAACTCATTTACACCTCACATTACATTTGCGTTCTTCTTACCCCACTCCTAATCCATCAAAGGGCACTCCGCACATCGTGTAATGACAGTGGACATCATCAGTGTACAAGAAGACACTACAGGTGATGCATTCACTCCGTAACAATAAAAGCTCTTATTAATGTAATCATAAACCCTCGTCTGAAATTAAACATGTAAAATATGGAAGCCAACCGTGATCCCTGGCATTTTGATTTTGCTGATGGAGAATGTGCGGTTTGACAAACATACTTGAGACTTTGTTATTTCTGTAGATTTTCCTTTTATTGTAAAATTGCAAAACGTTGTACCACAACATTACAACACATGGCAATTCAGAGCAGAAAGATCACGCATGCAGAGGAAAGAATGAAATTCATGGCAACATGCTCTGTGGTGACCAAACAAGATGCCACAAAAATACTTCAGTGAGTTGACTCACCAGCTTATTTTCACAATTTGATCTGGTAGGGTCAAGTGAACGAGAAAACGGGTATAAATTTAGTCAGGTGTGAAATATCCGAGCAAAGTCGATGATCATAAATTAAAAAAAAAAAAAAAAAAAGTCCCTCTGCAGCCCACTTGAAGTGGGCTCACTCTTGAAGAACCTCCAATGCCACTGTTAACAACCTACTGAAGCTTATTTTTTATTGAAGTCAAAATGACTTTTTTGAGCTTGCCAAACTCATTTTGCTTCTGTGTAAAAAGCCGACCTTTCAAATTCCGCTACTGCAGTTTAGGGGGTACAGAGCTGAACGATTTTGGACAAACATTTTAAACTAAAGCCAAAAATTGCCTTTGTCAGCATTGCTGCCTCCTTCTCTTTATTGTTGAGGTCACTGTGCACGCGTTTCGCCACAGACGGATCAGAATGCAGACAAGAGTGTTCAATGAATTTACACTGAAGGCTCCATGTTCTGTATATCACTTATTCATGGGTCATATTACAGGAATAAGCTCATTCCTTGTGTAAACGGTGTTGCTCTACTGCCTGGACATCAACATTTCTCAAACTGTTATTCATCAAATCTCTCTAAAGAAAGCACCACTCCAATTATTTCTTGTTGCTCTTAGTGGAGGCTGTCACAGGGTGGCCACTATGGCACTGATGTGCTACTTTACCCATTTTCTGGCACTGCTGGTGCGCATACAGCTGTCTAGGCATGCACTCTGAAGTTACCCTGTAGGGGTTGGCTTCTTCACAAGAAATTCAAACACTGCACACTGAAGAAACACATTCTTGGAGCCATTTTCTTGCATTGAAATATGCACATGTAACCGTCACAGATGAAATTGCTAGCTACGGCACTTCACCATGGTCAGGCATTTCCTTGTAATTCCAATATACTCGTTGCTTGTGTATGATCCTTGGAATCTCAAAAGTGAAAACCTAAACACTGCAAGTAAAAGGTGTAAAGTAATGCAATTCTGGAGTGAACCCTTATGTTTCTATGAGAGAAGAAGCTCAATAAATGTTAAGAGTTTCACTTGTTAGGAAAGGCATCGGTAATATTAGCTAAGTGTGTCTGCAACGTATTGGAACTATCAGATGCGAAAGGGAAGAAATGCACACTGTCTTAAAAGGCGTACTCAGCTACCAATTTACCAAATGATACATGTGTAACCATTAGACGACGGCATCCATACCAGAATAAATTGTACTTGATCCCAGAGAAATCAACATCGTTAGACCTCCAACAGAAACTTTTTCTTTATGTCAGACTGACTGGTGAAAATCATGAGACCCTCAATGAAACCATCAGCACTTGCAAAAGACCACCTGTGCATCACTTACTGTAGCATTCCTTCAACACGCTCTCAAGTTTGAAATTGCCAGCCCTGGTCACAAGAAGGGCAAATGGAAGGCTGCAAGATGCAGCTTTCTGCCGTAATCACATTGGAAAACAAAGATCTTGCTTCCTGAACACTTTGGGTGCATCTTATGGATTCTGGCCTGCCATAAATCATCTTTAAATTTTCCAAACACGTACCATCATGATCCAATCATCCTTTTTTGTGATTTCCTCTCATATTGCAAGTATACAGTAGAAAAACTACAACTGGAACATCTACAATGATCTAAAAGTAGTGGAAGTGCAGCTCGGATACACCAGGTGCAGTTGTGTCATTTGAGAAAGCATCTCATTGTGTTAAAAAGAACAGGCCGCTCTATAAGCATTTAATTCCAGGGCAGAAACATTTGGCACATAAATTATGCATCAACCCAATAAAGATATTGTTCCCTCCTCCACTAAGAAAACTTGGACTGATGAAAAATTTTGTGAAAGCAACAAACGAGAAAGGTGAGGAATTTCGATGTCTGGCATTTTTGTTGGTTCACAAATCGGAAACGTCATCAATGACAAGTGGTTCAAAGATCTGCTAGTGGGGCTGGAGGAAAAGCATGGAAGGCATCCAAGGATGTGCCTGAGAATTTTCTTAGCGACTACAGAGGATCAAGCTACATCCAGCTGGTTGACAACGTGCTTCAAGCATACAAGATCCTGAAGTACAACAAGTCACTAAAGACTCTTGTTGTGCATTCACACTTGGGCTTCTTGTCAGCTAGTCTTGGTGCGTTCAGTGATGAGAATGGCGAAAGTTAACATCAGGTCATATAGCAGTGATGGGACAGCGGTGTCAGGGCAAGTGGAACCTATCAAAGCCAGACGACTACTATCGGACAGTGAAATGAGAAGCATCTCATGCCGAGCACAAATGAAAATCAGTGACAAAACAACTGAACAAATAAGATGCATCAGTGATTTAACACACTAAATTCACAAAAGGTTAATTTTATGCTTCTGCAAATTCCTACATGAAATTATATTTGCGTACACGATGAAACAATCTATCATAATTGCCAAAAAATCTTTCAAGGAAACAAAACTTTTGAAAAAATGTGTTGTTTGTCCAGTGCAATTAGAGCATTAGAAAAAAGTTGAGGAGAACAGAACATTCAGCGCAACAAAGCTCGCCAGTCTTATCCATCTGATTTCACCAAAACAGCATCAAGTCACGTTTTGAAGGTCCCCGACTTACGTGAGTGCTCTTTCTTTGAACCGAGGAGACCGAGAACTTGAAAGGATTCATTTGACTTCACTCTTTGCACTAGCTGGGTACCTTTTTTATGAATCACATCAGTTTCCATCACTGAAGGTCATGCAGAATATCTGAGGAGCCAAACCCCAAATGCTGTCAATTGTAAAAAGTCTTGCTTGGAGCAGTAAAAAAAACTAAAATAAAGTGAAAAAGAACACCTAAAAATCAGCAGATACAAATAATAATGTCAAGAATGTTTTCACACATTTTGGATATTGTGATGCAGACTAATGTATTTGTGTATTTTTTGACTATCAGGGCTGATGGTAAAGATCAACAAATTAACCCAAAAAAAGCAAAGAGCGGCATTTAATTAGAGTAAAGACAACAGGTCACAGTTAAATTAAGGTCTAATCCAGCATAGGCCTACTGTCAGCTCTTTATTCCTGTTTCCTTGTATAGAACAAGAGAAGTGTCTCCAGACTTGCATCCTGGTAAAATGCAAATCTAAAGGCAAACCTTTCCTACCACGCCACACTCCCATGACAACTGCTCCGCCGGCCAGGCCCAGGTGTGGTCTCCCTACTCGAATGCTGGAGTTATTTAGCTTGGTCACGGCTGCAGTGGGATTTGGCATTTCTAGTGAATTCATTATTTTGTGTGGTGCAGGAAGGGCGTAAAACAACAAGAGAAAAAGTACAGGTGGTATGTTCTGGAATCTTGAAATATTCTGATAATTATTCCACAATTCAAAGTAACTCTGTCAGCATATATTTTAGTAAAGTAACCTTTTCAGGTTTTACTCAGGAAAAAATAATCCAAAATTGTGACAGCGGCTTTGTGAAACACTGTCAGAAGATGGCCTTCACAGATTGCTCCTCGTAAGTACAAATTTCATTTAAAAAGTCCAACATGTCTAATTTTGCATTTGAGTAATCAAACTATCAAGGACCTCAAGTGCCTTGCTTCATGTGAATGGCCATACTTACTGCAGTTCTATTATTTTCTTTTAAAAACCATGTTTTACTTTTTGTTTTGAGTGAAGCCTTTTTGGTTACCTTTCTCTGTTCAAGTGACTTGCCAACGGGTATTTACAGTGTTGTATGAGCCATCCCAAAGCTTTCATAACTTGTCTCACATCCACTCTCTTATTGCTGCCCTCCTGTTCAGACACAAATCCAAAATCATGAAATGGAGGATTTTCAAGTTTTACAACAGAGTTTCCTTATTTTCCTTTGCAAATTACAAACACAGCCTCGTACACAAAAGGTCAATATGAGACACGTGTTGAATTGGAGCCAAAAATAACAAAAAAAAAGTAACTGCTAAAATGGCCTACTTAAGCACAGTGTACATTGACAAGTCTGAAACATTCCTTTGAAACATGGGTCATTTGTGTTCCTCAAATATTAAAACACAAACTGTGTAACTAGTTTGGGCACGAATGCCATGCTGACGCCTTTCTCTGTAGGCCTAGCAGACTAATGCTTTATCTGCAGTACTGTAAAATAAGGGCTCCGTTAGACAAGCCATCTGCAACCACAGCTAAAATGGCATTGTTTGCCTGCCTAAGGAAAAGTCATCTCACATAAAGGAGCACTGCAATCATGGGGTAGAAGGGTCCTTTCATCAGATTGGCTGGCCCAGCACTAACTTAGCTGTGGAATGGCCAGTAAGGGGAGATGGCTTGTTGGCTAAGGTCTCTAGAACTCTGACTGGGTCTGGCTTGTCTGACTCCTCTTCTACAATCTGGCTGTGGTTTCTAGGATTAGCTGATGGACAGACTTCATTGAGAGACTACATTGTTTCTAACTTGGTTTTGAACAAACCTGTATCCTCCTATGTGATAGTTCTGTGGTAAAATCTATTCTTGCGTTTTGCACTGAGAGTTGTGACAGCACTCTGTGTCTGCACTTGGTGAGAAGTGATGTGCGATAACAAAGTACTTTGTATTGCAGTATTGTATTTCTGAGGTGGCAATGATAGATTAGCCACCTAGCTCTGTGAAGAGGATGACTCATGCTCTGTTTTGTGTGTATCCCATTTTTTGACACCCATTGAACACACAACCAACCTGAAAGGGGCTCTCTTTATTAACTGCCCATCCCAAGATGTCTTCCATGTTTTTTTCTTGTCTTCTTAGGGAATCAAGGCTGTGGGGCTGTCAAAAAAGAGGTCTCCATTAAAGTCAATTGGGGCTCCCCTTTGTGATTTTGGGCTATACAAGCAATAAGTTGTTGTTGTTCAGAGCAAAGGACACACAGCCTGCCAGTATGTGGTTTTAAACAACAAATGGACACACACTTGATACACACATTGTATGCATAGCAAACTTGCGAAAATTGGTCAAATTGCTGTCCAAACTGGGAGGAACAGATTTCTTCCTCCATTTAGAACAAAAATAATCATTCATTCATTCATTTTACAAGCGTGCTTAATCAAACATCAGTTTCATAGAGACTGTCCCGGCAGTATTAGACACAATGGAGGAATTTGCCAGTGTAGAGACTTTCGGAATGCAAAAACTAAGATGAAACGTCCAGACAAGTTTAAAGTACTGTATAGGATGATACAAAATCAGATACAGAAATATGATATCATGGTGGCACAATAGTTAGTCCTGCTGCTTCAAATCTCTGGGAGACACAATCCAATTCCTCACCCTTGTCACTCTTTATCTGGACATTGCACACTCTTTCCATGTCTAGGTGGACTTTTCCCTGGGTACTCCATTTTCCTCCCTTATCCCAAAAATGTGCAGGTTTGAGATGGCATATCCTGCAATGGCTTTGGCACCTGATGCTGCCGAGATTGGCATCAGGTGTAAGCACCCAGAATTGGAACATGCAAGTTCACAAAATGGACAGATGAATGTATTTCTTAGCGGCGCACCATTCATTGCTACCACGTGTGTGTGTTTTTTTTTTTTAATTTATTTTTATAGACTGGCCACATAGCAGCTCCCATTGTTTCAGAAAAGAATAATTTAACTTAAAGTGTGCCCCTGAATAGCAAGTAGGGGAAGGTAGGAGCTTTTATTAACAGGATTATTTTTGAGAAATAAATCTGTTATCTTTATTATGAAAGCTTGATATGGCTGTCGACAGCCAAAAGAAGTACACATACAAGGGGGTACCCAAAAATAACCAGAATCTGTACCTGGCGCACAATCTACACTTAGTTGCAAATTTCACTGCTAGGTGTAAGGTCAGTTTTTCTTGGTGCTTATTAAATGTGCTCTGTGATTTTATTGTGATGGGTGATCATAAAGAACAGCGAGTCTACGTAAAATTTTGTTTTCTCTGTAGTGATGTTTGAAACTGCTTTTAAAGAGGAAGCTTTAAGTAAAACACAGGTCTATGAGTGTTTTTCGTGTTTCAAATTAGGGGAAATGTCAACTTCAAGACCAATCAAGATCTGCCCGACCTTCCACAATCAGGAATGATGATCATCTTGAAAAAGTTCAGACTGCAATTTACAAAGATCGTTGGCAGACTATTGAAGAGATTTCTGAATTGACTTGTGTGTGTTGGAGATGCTGCCACCTTCCCTACTCGCCTGATCTTGCTCCGTGCGACTTTTTTTTTGTTCCCGCATATGAAAAAAGAACTCAAAGGAAAGGGTTTTTGTACTGCGGAGGAAGTCAAAGAAAAATTGCTGCAGGCATTGGACAACGTTCCTCTTCAGCAATTCCAAAAATATTTTCACCAGTGGGAAAACCGTTGTGATAAGTGCATCCATTCACACGGAGAGTACTTTGAAGGAGACTAAACTTTCAGTAAGTAAAAATTATTAAAACAATTTTTTTTTCAATTCCGGTTAATTTTGGGTACCCCCCTTGTATTTTTAATGTTTTCAAAGACTATAGAAAGAACTATTAATGCTGTTTAATCTTTACATTTTTGTTGTCTTTTTTTTTTTTGGTGACTGCAAAAGGAATTTAAATTCACAAAGAATGCTGGAATGTTTATGTTCCTGTTGTGACAGAGCCAAAAAGCGCATGTTAGTCTTACAAGTTTGGTGCCAGCCACGCAGGTCCCAGAAAACAAAAAAATGTCATAGCAGCGAAAAAGCACTCTTTCATTGAATTCTAATTTCTTAAAAAATCCAAAACATTATTTGGAATGCATAAGAAACTACTGTAATTTTTTTCTAACTTATAAAACATTGATAAGCTGCAGTTGTGATTTTGTTGCTAACGTAATAAACGTTTAAAAAGTAATTTTACCAAATGCCATCACTAATGTGGTTCATCTTAACAAACTCTGACAGCGACATTAGTTAGGGTGAGCTTCATTGTTCTGGTACTGGGGTATAACTGGTCAAATAAAAATAAAATAGGTTTGGTGGAAACACACACTCTTGGATCCCTTACTGCTGTTCGACTACTGAATCCCGTGCTCAAAATCATGACAACTGACTTTCGTGATACAAATCTTAAAAAAATGTTGGAGGTCATGATTAAAAAAAAAAAACAAAAAAAAAAGTATGATCCAAACAATCATGCCCAATATGGCAGACTAGATTGTGATTAATATCACTAATTTGTAATATTTATATTTATTGATCCCAGACCCAGCGGTTCCTGTGCTGCAAACCTTTTAGGGTATTGCTATATATTAAGAGCATGCTTCAGAATGTATGATTGGTTTTCCCTTTGCTTTCACATTTACTTGAACAACACCAATATTACTGAACTTTCACATCATTTCAAATGTTACAGAAAATGAGGGAAAAAGACTGTTGGCCATGTGTCAGCAAGTCTCAACCTAAAGGACTTCACCTCAGCCATGCACCTCTTCTATTATGTGAGTAGAGGGTCATAGATTAGCAGACTAAACGGCTCAACACGATCAGCACACACAAATGTGAGACAACATGAAAGGAGTTTGCATGAACCCCATCATAAATCCATAGCCTGGGCTTGTGTAGCATGCATTTCTTATAAAACTAGTGACACCACTCTATATGCAGTCACAGATATGGCACATCATTCTCCTTATTATTCCACAGGGAAAATAAATAGCTTCATCTATAGTGTGTGTGTGTGTGTTTGCTTACACAAGACCTAGCAGATCAAAAACAAGAATGAGCTAATAAACTCATAAGCTGCAGAGGCAATAGATCACTTCAGCAAAGGCTTAGCCCTTCTTAAAGTTCAAAGGAAAAGAACTGTAAAGCATGATTATTCAACTTATTATTATTAATAAATTCCAGCATATTAATTAGCCTGAAGGGGAAAAACAATGAACTTAAGGTGTTCCACTTAAGAACCGATGATACAGCAGTCACTGATTAATCGTGATGGAGGGCAGACACTTTATTTAGGTCATTACACAACTGTCAACACTTTTCTGTAGTTCCGTACACTGACACTGGGCCAAGACAAAATATTTTTTTTTAGCACAAGCAGGACTTATTTTTGTAAGGACTGCATGGTCTGTTTGTGATCAGATGCAAGAGCCGCCTGCGGCTTACAGAAAAGTGGACAGCCACAACACAAAGATACACGTGATATTGAGGTGGACACATCTCTCCAGCTGATGAACGGTGGGGGAGCACCCGAACTAAAACAGATAAAGAAATTGATCAAAAAACAAGCAAAGCTCTGCAACAGAAATGCATTAGCACCACAATCAGAAGACTTGAACGTTACATTCACAACACTGAAAAAAATATCCAAAAGTATTCTAGGTGCATAAATCTACCCAAACACTCCGGTCACAAATTCTCAAATACACTTTGCATCCTCCAGACAGCTCCAAAAATCAATGAGAACTGTGAAAGACGGTCCAAACCCTCTGGAAGTACATGGCAATGTGGAACACCTTAGCTAGCCCTAAGTAGACATTTTGGTCTGCATGTTTTCTAGCGCAGTAGAAGGGACAAGCAGAAACACGGACTCAAAATGAATTTTTACTCTGTTCCCGATACAGGCTGCAGAAGTTGTGCATATCACTTATATTAAGAAAAAGGTTTGCAAGATACAAAGACGTTTTTTTCTCCTGAGTTGTCTAAACAGATTGTTAAAATCATTTCCAAGTGCAAAGATAATGTCAAAGATAATGACACACAAGCCCCTAAACAGGCCTTAAACTGAAGTGGAAATAAGACACTCACAAATCTAAATATTAATTAGTATTAATAAAAAGTAAGTACAAAGCTCGCCATCAAAAGCCAACGTATTTGCACGCTGATAACCTGGAATTCTCCTTCTAAATTTTACGCAGTTCCAAGTACTGAATATTTCCCTCCATTTTTGAAAGGCCTGTCAAATCTACAGGGAGTAAGTGCAAATATTGTCCAGTTCCATCCTACATATAGCCTCTGGTTTCTTTGTAGACACTGCCCTGTAGTAGTCAGTAGTTAGGCTTCCATCGAGGGTGAAAAGCTTTGACCTAGATATAGCAAGAGGAATTGTGAGGGTCAAGGAGTTGAGAGATGCCCACTGTATGAGGTGTCCACACACCTACATCCCATTACTGCTGAACTTACCACAGGGAGCATTTACTGTACTTGAGGAAATCATCTGAACAATTTCTACACAGAGGTCATCATATACATACAGGGAACCCCTCCTACTCCCTCCCCCAAAAAAACTGGGTCATCCTCCAGCCCTCTTAAATGACTTTTTCTGTATGTTTACTCATTTCTCACAACCAGACCGATATTCCAGCTGTCGAAAGAAGCCACACATTCCCATTCTGCTCCTCGATAAGATAACCGACCAAAGTGCCGGCACTCCTGAATGAAGAACGAGCCATCACTCAATCTGCTTTAGAGCAAGACTCAGCAACATGCACCGGTCCTTTCCAACAGGACAAAACAATCCTGTCCCCAGGGATTCAAGGACTTTGTGCAATTTTTGTGAAGGTATTCTATTGGACAGCAGTGAATGGTTCCAGAAAAGAGAAAATAAAAAGACACATGAAAGATATGTTAAAGTGTTGTGCTACTTGGCAAGTCCTCCTCGACCTGCCATGCGTGCATTAATTATTTTGCTTCAAAGCCTTCACACTTCTTATAGCCATGTCAAATAGAAAACTTTAAAAGAGCAGAAATGTTCAGTTCATATACTGCAGAAACTTAGTTGAATGTCCTACAGACCCTGCAATCTGCCTACTGTCCTCACTACGGCATCAGAGGCTGCCAAGCCAGGGAGAGGATGCAGGCCTGAGATCCAATCTGAGCTTCAAACATCTGCCACATGAGCAGTAACTAAAGTATAGTAAAAAAAACTATCACACATACACACACGTGTGTATGTGTGTGTATGTGGATAGTGTATCTCCCAGTTCTAGTACAAAGCATGCATGCTTGAAAAAAGCACCAAAGATAGAAAAACAGTTTAAAAAAAAAAAAAAAAAAAAAAAGCACGGAAAATTTTTTTTAGCTAGACGTTTTGCATACATCGCGAGTCTTCACCAGCATATGTTTGCCCCTCTCTCTCACCCTGAGCATTACATCCTGTTTCCAACATGCAGTGTGCCTCAAAACCTGCCTTTCCTTCTATGGTAAAGATGCTTTTTCAGAAACGTCTCATTATCTAAAAGACAAGTCCTGCAGAATTCATGGGCCTGCTTCCCCTTCTTCCTTTCTTTCTTCCTCTCTCTGCTGAAAATCCAGGTGGACTGACTCCCTTGGTTTCAGTGGATTAATTAGGGTACATGTAAGCAGTCCAATCCAGGCAGAGGTAAGCAGGCTACATTTGAAGGAATCCAGGAGCAAACAGTTTGTCACTGGTCAGGATAACTGGGTAACACTCCATGATGATGTTCCATAAAAGTACTGCTGCTAGGATCTGGTGGTAAGCTGCTGGGAAGCAGATCTGTCTCTGAGCCAGCCTGGGAATCTGGGTAGAGATCACCTAGACAAAGAAATCGGTACAAAGTAATGCATTAAATGGATATGCTGTTTATGTAACTTTCAGCATTTGTGAACCAAACAACATTTTTAATATGCTGGACATCCTGAGGAGACAAAATGTATTGTAAAAAGTGACATGTAAAAAAGAAGACAACACAGAGGTCTTGTTAGCTCACTGTACAGGTATTAGTAGACAAACACATAGCAGCATAATTGTCTTTTCTTTTTAGTAGACAAGACGCTAGTAGGACTATCATCTTTAACAAAATTCTATTAAAAACTAAAAATGAAAACTAAAGGTTTTTTTCTGGAAATCTGTTCATACTCAAACACTGTATTATTGCATACTCAATCACCTAAATGAAATGTGCAGAGATGTAACAGTGGAAGTGCTTTCATATGGCAAGCTGTGTGGTCCAATGCTTAAAATCATGAAAACAATTTAAAATTCTTGTCTGAACATCAGTGAAGTACACAAGGTGGTGGTACTTACTGTTGGTGCCATCTGCTCCGCTCTGTGAGCCTGTGATATGGTGCCAGAAGGCACTTCGTGGTAAAATTGCAGTAGGGGTACATGGGTATGATCCTGCCTCTGAGCCTTTGGATAATAGCTGGAGAGCAGATAAGAAAATATTTTATAATAAGATGACAAAGGACAATTTTAATATTGCATGTAAATGCTTTAAAACAAGTTTGATTTTCATAATTTCACAAGCAAGACCTCCACCCTACAGTTTTGTAAATGGTTGGCAAAGGGTACATCTTGAGTCTGTTATCAAATGCATGGGTCTGGTATTCAGCAGATGATGAATGCTTGAGTGTCAAGGTTCAGTTTTCTAATTTTCAATGTATTGTTTCAAAGTGCTTAATGATCCCACTTTTAAGAAGCATGTGTAAATTCACTACCTAGGGGATGAAACTGGCTTCTCTGTAAACGCCAATGATAAGAGATACCTACTGAAGACAACATAATGGATATACATTATTATTACATTGTTAACTGTGGAATTAAGCTGATAAAAGCTACTGTAATGCTGTGTGCCTCAGATGACATGTACAGTAAACTGGAATATCCATCCATTCCTCCATTATCCAACCCGCTATATCCTAACTACAGGGTCACGGGGGTCTGCTGGAGCCAATCCCAGCAAACATAGGGTGCAAGGCAGGAAACAAACCCAGGGCAGGGCGCCAGCCCACCGCACAAACTGGAATGTTTTGGTTTAAAATAATATAAAGTAAATAGAATGTAATATTTGTCTTTCCAAATAAAATCCAATTCCTGTGCAATTTAAAGGACAAATAATATTATTTCCAAAATCAAAATATAATTATAAAGTGAAAAGTCTTTCCATGTTTTGAATGTTAGAATGTCTGAGGTCAATACAGTGCTTTGCAGTGATGCACGCAATCAACCGGTCAGAGATTGGTATTGGCCAGTATTTGCTCTTCAAACGTGATTGGCAATCATAAATAAGTGGCAAGTACAGCATTGTGCCCATTTTATTAGCCATATAATGTGAGCCTCCTGTGTACTTAGAGACTAACTGCTTGATTTGGTGGCCTGTATCTTTTAAAGAGCAAAACAATGTGGGAATGACATGCTTCAGCTTCAGCTAACCTGAATAACACAGTCACAAACACATTTGGACATGGCTGGTTTTCTCCTCTTCCTGTTTATTAAGTGGAAGTTGAGTAACAGTCTTTTTGAGGTGGATGACTTCCTGTATTTTGATAAATTGGCTGAGTTAATCTAAATTTTGCAAAATTGCTTCAGGTGTTTAAATGATGTGGACTGTTCATGTAGCGGTAGAAGTGGAGCTTGCATTGCATTTTCATTTTCATTTAAGCAGTTTATTGTTTTCATTTTACTACTAAAAACCACAGGTTTCAAATATTTTCTATGCTGCTCTATATTCCTTTGTGGCCGATGCACTTATTTTCCTAGAGAAGTGTGCTACAATTAGTTGACTTTCACATCTCATTTTTATTCCCAAACCTGATCTACTTACCTTTTAATTTCAGCATTTAATTGACGTGAAATGCACAGGAAATTCATTCTTTAGCCTAATTAGTTGTATGACGCAATGTTAATAATACCAAATGTATATGTACGTGAGTCACATTACTATAAGCTATGCACCAGCATTATCCTTTTTAATTTCATTTATATCTGGTTAGATCCCACATTGTATCCCTCTGAAATAAATATCAATAAAAAAAGTAAAAAGACAAAACCTATGTTGTGTCTAATGTCATTGTAAAGGAACGTCTTGCAGATGTACAAATCCAAATGTTGTTATCTATGCATTACTTTACCCTGACAATGCATAAAGCTGACGCATCATTTTAAAGAGGGCATATTATGCTTAGTGCTTTTCTTTTAAAATTGAATTATTAAGTTAATTAATTAATTAATTCTCAGAAGGTAGTCACAAATGCACATGTGAAAATATGGGCATGGAAAGTTTGAGAAGAAACATTAATCTCTCTATTATAAAAGAAAATCTTGAGACAAGACTTTTACCAGAGATTTTTTCAAGTCTCGCCCTCCTCTCAACTATTGTCAAACACGCCCACTGTCCACTCAACTCTCATTCGTGTGAATGCTTTTGTCAGACACAGTTCCTACACTCTCAGCTCTTATACATTTTTACATTTTCCTAATTTTAAGTCGTTTATTAAAAGTCCTGTTTCACCCTTTAAAGAAGCTTTTCTGGATAGTATTTTTAGACATACAATCTATTCGTTTCCTTCGTTGTACTCCTTTTCTGGACAATAATTTTAAACATTCTAGATGACACGTCAATGACTAAGCGAAGAAGAAATGGCAGAGCGTCAAAAAGAGGCCCAAAAGCATTGGAGAGAAAAGCATTAAAAAAAGAACAATAATAATCTAAGTGCAAATTCGGAATATAATAAAAGTAATAATCAAGTTCTCCCACTCCCATATGTAATGTATGCAATTTCACTACCTTTGAACTCCATACTATTACTGTCTCCTCAGCAATTAGCATGACCATTTTTGTTGTTTATTGTCATCCAGGTTGGCTCGGTCATTCTTCGATGAGCTGGATGGTCTACTCTCAGCTCACTTCTGTTTCTTGGGGATCTGAACATCCACCTGGACAGCAAGCCCACCTGCTGCTGACTTCTCTCCTCATTCAGTATCACACAGTTCCACACCCCCAACCCCACACACAAGGCTGACAATCTGCTTGACCTTGTTCTGTCACACAACTGCACTCCCACAAATACAACTGTGACTCCTCTACACACGTCTGACCACTTTTTCATTCAGTTCTCTCTGCTGTTTCCATCTTCTCACCCCACACTTTATTCTTCCGCATACACTTCAGTTCCCTCTCTCCCACCCATTTCTCTTCCATAGTCTCCTCTGGTCTCCCTCCTCCTAACCACTTCTCCTCTCTTGACACCAACACTGCCACAGACACTGTATGCGTGACTCTGCCTTCCTGTCTTGACAATGTTTGTCTTTCTCTTCCAGGCCTGCACATGAAAGACACTCCTGTCCATGGCTGTACGAAGCACTCTGCAATTAACTGTCCAAGCTCAGGACAGCCAAAAGGAAATGGAGGAAGTCCAAAGTTCAGACTGACCTAATATTAGTCCCTTCTTGCATCCTTTTCTTCTGCCACCATAAATGCTAAGGTAAGATTCTACCAGACCAGAATTAACAGCTTCACTGAAACACGCTCTCTGTTCTCTACTTTCACTTCCCTTCGTAATCCTACTCCACTAACTTCCTTGTCTGCTGATAACTTTGCCACCTTTTTGCAGGATAGGGTGGCAGCCATCAGCAGTCAATGCTCACCCACACTGCCACCTATTATACCTCCTTCCAAGCAACATCAAAAATTCTCCACATTCCCTCTTCACTGTCTGCCAAGAATGTTTCCGACCTCCTCTCCTCTCACCCCACTACCTGTCCACTCGATCCTATTCCCTCACATGTCCTTCAGGCTATCTCCCCCTCACTCATTCCTGCAATTACACACATCATCAATACCTCACTCAGCTCAGAAACTTTCCCTAACATCTTCAAACATGCTCTGATAACCCCACTTCTCAAAACACCAACACTTGACCAACACTAACACTCAAGTTAACAAATACAGGCCTGTCTCCCTTTTGTTCTTTCTTTCCAAAACAATTGAACATGTTGTTTCTAACCAGATCTCTGCCTTCCTTATACAGAATGAAGTGCTCAATACGAACCAGTCTGGCCTCACGAGGAACTATTCGACTGAGATGGCTCCCCTGACTGTGCCGTGCTAGAGCTAATAACATGTCATCAGTTTGGATTCTGTTAGACCTATTTTCAGCCTTTGACACGGTCAACCACAACATCCTTCTTGCCACCCTCTCTGATCTTCGCATCACCGGGATTGCTCTCAGATGATCCAAGTCCTACATCTTGGACAGATCCTACAGCATGTCCTGGAGAGGGGAGTTGTCAAAGGCACACCAGTCATGCACTACGGTACCCCAAGGATCGGTACTGGGTCCTCTACTCTCTTCTCTATACACCACCTCACTAGTTTCCATTATCCAATCTCATGGGTTCTCTTATCAGTGCCAGTGGTACACAGCTGTACCTATCGTTCCCCCTGAAGGAGAATACTGTATTGGCTAGAGTCTCTGCATGTCTTACTGATATCTCAATCTGAATGAAGGACCAGCACCTATGGCTCATCCTGGCAAAAACCAAGCTTCTTGTAATCCTGGTCTGCTAGTCTGTTCAACTCCCCATCTCTGTACAGCTTGGCTCAATGTTGCTAACACCCACCAAGTCAGTTTGCAACCTTGGGGTGGTCACCAACGAACACCTCTCTTTTTCTGACCACATTTCTACTGTTTCTTGTTTATTCAGGTTTGTGTTGTACAATATCCACACAAAGACCTTATCTCACAGAGTATGCAGCACAATTTCTGGTCCAGGCACTGGTAATTGTTGTGTCTGGACTACTGCAACTCACTTCTGGCAGGAGTACCTCCATGTGCTATCAAGCCTGGTGAGGTGCTAAGCTCCCTTTCACCCACTCAGGTGTGCCAGAGAAAGGCATCTGATGATGCCACCTCTTTATGGGATCAAGTCTCAATCCAGACTCTTTTTGTGTGTGGTTTTGAGTTGGTGGAATGGGCTACCCACCTCCATCCATACTGCCGATTCCCTCAATGTATTTAAGAAGCAAATGAAGACCCATCTGTTTTGTGAATATTGGAGTGAGAGAAAAAAAAAACCCTTGCTCTGTGATACTTTATAATCTTGGCTATTTAAGTGTAATTGCTTTATTGCTTGTAAATGTATGAGTTATTACATCTTTTCACTTGTGGCAATCTACCTTTGTTACCTGTCCTATTACACTTGCTGAAGAAACAGGCTCTAGCCTAATGTTACTAGATTGTTTACCTCTTTGGTAAGCTAGTTTGGATAAAAGCATCTGCTAAGCAAATAAACGTGAATGTAAACGTAAGTAATGCTTAATGTTATTCCGGCCGTATGCATATGTTATGAAGCCACTATCTAGACATGCTTCAAATAATGCGTTACTGAAATTTGTCACATTATATTAATATTCTCTATGCATGGTTAAGTAATCTCTAAAAATGCTAACACTTCAAACATATTATATTCATGCTAATTCAAACAAGATAAATTCAATTTTGCATCAGGACATTGTGAATCGAAATCGAATCGGGACATGAGTGCTAATACCCAACCCTAATTGGAAAGAATATTCAAATTCAGCTAGTTGCCTTTCTGTCAAGAAATCAGACACTGGAATTGTCCCTAAATTAATGGTCGGTTTATTTCTTGCGATTTGTATGGCCTGTAATTCTAGTTTGAGTTTCATTCAAATATACTGAATAGGTGAACTTGCTTATTCCACTACACTGTCACAAATAACTGAAGCAGAAACCTCCCTAGGTGTGGCTGCTGTCAAATACAGGGCTCATTCACACACAATCCATTGAATCAATTTGAAACTCCATCTTACATATTTCTTACCACATACAAAAGATATTATCTGGGGTAACCCGATGCAGACACTGAGACAACATGTAAATAGTTTCAAGGTGGGGATCAAAATAAGAATCCTGATTCAGTGAGGTAGCAACACAAACCACAGCCTATGTAACCAAAAGTGTTTTGGTTAGTTGGAATTCTCTGAAAAGAAGAGCATTAGAAAGGCAATTTAACACCATGTTAGGTGTAGAACAGAGGTTAAAAAGTGTAATATGAATGACTATCAAAGAGCAACTTCAGTTCTCTACCTGTGTATGCATGCTGTGTTGTAGTACTGGTAGCAGCTGAGAAGTCTGCTGAAAAACAGATACCTCCGAGGTACATAATAAACACAAGAAAATCTGTCAGGTTAAGTGGACTCTATTATATTTCTCTTCACAGTATCCTACTGTGGCATTTTTTGCCTCTGCTCTTCTGCCAAGCTGTTCTCATTTCCATGAGAAGGGCACTACCATTACGTAGGAGATCTGGAATCCAAGAATGAAATGATTCTGTTACCTGGGCAGCTAGTTGGCCTAGGACTCAAATGGACTCCCCGGAGGTTCAAGTCTCCAGGGATGTTGCTGACTGGAATTCTTGTTCAACTGGAAAGAACTCAGTGATACTACTAATGGACAGGTATTGTTAGGATGTGTATTTGTTAATATATTTGAAATAGTTTCATTTCACTAATCTGTAATTTATATATGTGCATTATGTAATTTCCAAAGTTTGTAATTTATTTATTTATTTTTTTAACCTATAAACCTCTTACGAATCACTAAGCCTGTACTCACTGGCTAGAGCTATGCAAACATTAATTGAACTGAGCTGTACTAAGTAAAATGCATGGCAACAAACCAAAAAAACATTCAAGAAATTTTATAATTAGCCCAGCAAACAGCTTCCACCTAAATAACACTTGAAAATAACAGTGGTCCGTACTTACTCTGGCATTCTTTTCCATTTCCATCAGGACTCTCTTGTGCTGCTCAGCGATGGCTAGTGTAGCTGAATGTACCCGCTGATAAATCTGTTCACCCTCTCGTGTCTGAAATGTGTACAGTCCTTCTCCACTGTCACACATCCTTACAAAACAGAAAACAATCATTGCGTGTATAAGTACATGAAAAGAAGTGGCAATCTTCAAATCAGGCTAAGGGTCATAATATGTAAGTATATATGACAGATAGGGGGCGATGTTGTCCCCTTGAACCCTCAAACCAGACGCCAGACACCAGATAAAAGTGCAAATATCTTTATTCGAACTATAAAGTGCACAAAGCACCCTCCCCTCCACAATACTCATACACAATTAATACTCCAATAATAATAATCAATAAATCCTCCACTCTCCCAGACGCGCTGCCACCTTTCCTCCCAGCTCAGCTCATCCATCTGGGATTTCCCAGAGTCCTTTAGAGTCCATGACCCAGAAGTGCTTCTGAGCCCTCTGTCCACGTGATTATCAAGCACTTCCGGGTCAGGTAAAAACTCCTCTTCTTCATCCTGGAAGTACGTCATTTCCCCTGTCGCTGTGCACTTCCGGGTTATAGGGCAAATAACAGTCCCTGGGCCTCCCTTCAGCGACCCCTGGTGGCCCCTACGTTATCCAGCAGGGCTGTACAGGAAAACTCCATAGTCCATGATGCCCTGCTGGAATTCTGGGCATCTCCAATGCGCAGGGAGGTCTCCCTCTGGCAGTCTGGGGCTATTGGCCAGGATGAATGGCTGGCCATAGTCCACTATATATATTTATATACATATTCTTCTTCTCTTTTTCCTCTTCATCTTTTCCCACTTTTATGTGGGGTCAATGTGCTTGATTATTCTTCTTCAAACAGCTTGGTCCTGCATTTCCTTGCCAGTCAAGACCTATTCCTTCACATATTCCTTTACTTTATTCATCCCCCTCCGCTTTGTTCTCACTCGCTTTCTCTTCCCCTGTACTTCCATTTCCATCACTCTTTAGCGCACATGTTCATTTTCTCTCCTAGTCACATGTCTATACCACTTCAGCCTACTTTCCTATACTTTCTTAAATATCTCTTCCTATTTTGTTGTACCTCTGATTGTCTCATTTTTTTATTCTGTCCTATTCTCTAACTCCACACATACATCTCAACATTCTATTCCTGCCACATCTAACTTCTACTCATGTGCTCCCTTTACTGCCCATGTCTCAGTCTCATACATTATTGCTGGTCTTATGAGTACCTTAAAAACCTTAACTTTAACATTCACCTTAGTTTTTCGAACACATAATACTCATGATAGCTTCTTCCATTTACAGTATTCCATCCACAATGCACTCTGTGGGTTATCTCTGCATCTATTTTTCCACCTTTGGCTACCACTGATTCTAGATATTTAAATGTATTCACTCTTTTCAATAGCTCTACCTGCAGGCTATCATCTGAATCCTGAACATCATTAGACCTTCTATATTTTGTTTTCTTACTATTTATTTTCCTCTATCTTCCAAGGTCCTTCTCCATTCTTCCAGTTTCCTCTGCACTTCTTTTCTGGTACTACACAATCTAGCCATCAGGAGAGCAAACCAGCCCAACTTATTACAGGTCCCAAGACTGAATACATAGAGGGTTAGTGTCTGGCAGGGCATCCGGCTGTAAAACTTAGCAAAAACCTTATTGATGAAATAAATAAAATCAGCTTTGGAAAATTTATATACATATATCATAGATTCTGTTATATGTCAAGGATTAGGGTTGCAGCCAGGATCGGGGGTATCTGTGCTCGTACCAACAGTACTGTATCAGTCCATCTATAAATATAAGTGCCAGAAGTCTGATTGATCCTTGCCACTGACACTTCGAAAAAACAATCAAATTAAAAAAAGATGACTTCCAGACAGAAGAGGCAAGGTAAGTTTGTAAGCAATTGTCCTTAATGCAAATAGCTTCCACTGGATAAGTAATAAATGAAGTGAAGGAAAGTCTAGAAGTAGAAAAATGTGGGGAAGCAAAGCATTGCAAATACAGAACATGGAAGTAAGAAAATCAGACACCTCAGACCAAAAGCTGAAGACAAGCAGGACAGACCCAAAACACAGGCATAAATGTACCCAGGGTGCTCAGGGAACAAAAGTGATAATTAGGGCAAAAGGACAATCCATAGGTATATCATTTATAGGGGGTGGACAAACTCAGGTTTGTTGATAATTAGGATTCATTGACACCAGTCAGACATAAAAAACAAAGTTCCATGAAATTTAAGAAGTGGAGGAAAAATTTCAGAGCAATATTGACTTAATTGATAATGGGTGATATGATGCATTACATCATTATGTATAATGCTGATACTGGTTTGCGACTGAGGGACAAAGCAAGTGAGAAATTATTGGAAGCTTTAAAAACAGGTCTAAGCTGTAAGGAGGGATGTCATGATACCAACATTTTTGTATTTGATACCAATACCTGTGAAATTTTACGATACTCGATATCTAATCAATGCTACTGCAAAAACAGAAATTAATTTCACTGGCTTCTTAATTAAAAGTAACTTCCATTATTCAAGTGGACAATATTATGCCTTTTCTGTAACAGAATATAAATTATATAATTACTAATAGTAACAGCAAATTTAAAATAGTGGTATATCAATCAAGTAGTTCCCCAGCTATCTTTTAAGTAAACTAGTACTGGCATTTATAAAAATCAAATTACAATGCAAGTCTTGAATTGACATGGGAATCCTCCCAGTGCAACAATAGGTCGGGGGGTTGGTTTGGTTTGGGGGGTGTTATCACTGTAGGGGGATTTCAGTATAGGATTTATAAAGCATCACATAGTCATGGACAAACTGATTTATCTTACCAAATGAATATTCTAATTTTATCCTCTGACATTTTCGTATCTGGAACTGAAAATCAGTACTAAACATAAAAATTCAAATATTATTATACCGGTGCTGTCAAACTGATGAATTCTAAAATAGCTCAGGATATATTTGAATTGCACAGATTCTTTAAAACCGTTTCTGCTTTTAAAATCTGTTTTTGTCAGAGAATCACTGCTAGGTTTGTAACATTTACTACTGTAAGAGTTATATGTGCATCAGTAGCTGGTAAAAAAAAAAAAACTTACTAAAGAGTAATGTTTAACAGATGAGTCAAATTGATTCAAATTGCAAATATCATAAGCCCCTGCTGATCTAACTGTTCAAATCTGGCGTTTTTTTTTCAGTTGTCTAAAGGCTTTCTATGTGAAATCATACTTTTAAGTTTTACATTTATCCTTTATTCAAGAACTCTAGTGAAAGAAAGCCTTGGTTGTTCAGTTTCAAAGTAGTGTATCTTATATGAGCGATCAGACTTTGTTATTGTCTGCCATGCATACAAATCCAGAGTTAAAAATTAAATTGGACTGGCGTTACCTATTTCCAATGAATTGTAACTAAGAGACTGCATTATGTTTGCCAAGGTACCTTCTTTCGGCTACTCCCATCAGGAGTTGCCATTGCAGACAGTAATACATTTGCCAAGGCACCATTGAACTAAATGATACACTGTACGTACTTTCACTACGTTCACCCATGTTAATCATGAATTCCTGCAAAACCCAAATAACTGATACAAATGTAGCATTTGTAGATTCATATTCGGTATGTGGTCTTGTCTGTATTGCTGGAGCTGTGTGTCTCTGCGATGCATTTCTGTTAATACACAATATGTTGTATTACTAGAATAACATGCTTTGTGCTTCGAAGCATCAAAACACTAAATAAACTTTATTTTGGTACAAATGAAACAGCTCATTTTATCAACAGTGCAGATAATCCAAATAGTTGCTTTGGTTGAAACTTGCCTTGATTTTTACTTGCTACACCTGTTAGGACTGCTGCTGTGAAGCTTTCTCTCACCTCACATCCTACAGTCCTCTATGCACACAAGGTTTTCCTCTACAACCCTGACGCCGTTTAGAAAGTGGATGGAAGCTCGCACAGAGATATCTGTAGATGAATGATCCGAGAATGAATGCAAAACCTCTGTTCCTTTGTCGGGATAGTGTAGGACAGGGTATTAAAAAACAATTAATCTACAAGTTAAAAGATTATAACAAACATTTAATCAGTGACGTCATGCGCTCTCAAAGCATGCACAAATCTATTTCTGAGCAAACTCCTTAATGGGTAGAATTATAAGCTTGAATCTGGCAATCATGTGCTGAAATTCTCCTACCTAAAACCAAAGCATTAATGTCTTCTAGTACCAGCTCAATCAATGGAATGCCTCTGGGTAACTTTACAGGAAACGTGTAGCTTTGGCAGCATTTTTTTTTAAACACAACGAAGCACATCAGATGTAATACCTGCAAAGTTAACCCTTTTGTACCTCATCTTTCGTATCTCCAATTGTTTATTTGTTCTGCACACTGAGACTGGAGGTAGTTCCAGGCACTGGCAAGTCTCATTTTGTTTAGTGCAGTATGTTTATTTTTATTTTATTTTAAAAATCACATTGGTTGATGGACTTGTATGGTTTAAATTATTATTTATTATATTGAAAACTATTATTATTAACTGTTTCCAATGCAAGAAAAAAAGTTAAAGGTTAACTTCTTTCCTTTTTATTATGGAAAAAACCATTAACCTTTTTAAACTTTGCAGACGCACACTGATGCAGCCCTACACTAACTCTATTATTAACTATTTTTTAATTTGTTTATTTTCAGTTCCATTTTTTTAGTATGCCTTCTTTAAAAAGAATGTCTCCAATAATAAAAAGATTTTCTATCACCTTGCAATTTTATAATTCTTTTAAAAAATGTAAATTAAAAGTGAAACTGATTAAGTTAGGCCTTATTCAAAGGTGTTCTGGATTTGTCTTTGTTTTCTGAAATTTGGCTTTAGTTTTGGCCAAGAATGTTTGTTCTGTGCATTATTATTTTTAGACTTTCTAGGTTTTTGACATGACAAATTAAGAAGTGAGAACTGCAATAATTAGCATTCGAGAAACAATGTACTGAACTTACTGTATTATATGAGTTTTAATTCTACAAACATATTTTGCTAGTTACAGAAAACATTTGCAATTCCTATAAATGACCACTGTGTGTCACTGTTTTACAAGACATGTAAAGACAACACAACTGGGGTATAAAAAAGATGCTTTTTCATTTTCTGCAGCCATTGTGGGGAAAATTGGAGAAGCTTTTCAAATTGTTTACCCTGCTTTACAAGCTAACAAAATGCACCTAATATATATTAAAAGAAACAAACATGTTGGTGATTTCTTTGTCAAATACCACAAATAAGCAAAACCATTACTATATTACAGTAGTATTATATCCATCCATCCATTTTCCAACCCATTGAATCCGAACACAGGGTCACGGGGGTCTGCTGGAGCCAATCCCAGCCAACACAGGGCGCAAGGCAGGGACCAATTCCGGGCAGGGCGCCAACCCACCGCAGGTAGTATTATATGGTGAAATATAATTAAAGAGTAATATCAGAATACTTTGTAAGACTTACAATCTATAAATCTCAATATCTGTTGTCTATATATATATTTATATCTATCTATAAAACATATATGTTTATAGTATGTATTGTCATGTATGCATGTCAGAGAGCAGAGTGTCACCCTTCGAGTTCCTCCCAGATATGTGTTACCTCCCATGCCAATAACTGTCTTGTCTTTTTCTTCCTCCACAGTGCAGGAAAACCACTCAAAAAGGGCAATTGACCCTGCCCCTTCTGGTCCCTGGGCCATAAATGCAAGACCACCTGGAAGGAGGTATCAATTCTTATCAAAGTGACCTAAACAGAAGAGGTCCATAGCCTACTTATAATCAAGAAAGTCATTCAAATTAACCTAGTTATTACGGTGGCAGCAATTTTGTTTCTTTTTGAACGCTATTGTGCAAATTTGTTCTTAAAGCCTTTAAATAAACAGGAACAGCCAAATATTTATTGGAGTATCAGCCTGTTATTCCCTTGGACAACCACTATATTATACACTGTGTATTATACTATGTATGTAATTGGACAAATTAAATAACTGGAAATGAAATGTTCATTTCTAATACTTGGTTGAAAACCCTTTGCTGGCAATGACAGCCTGAAGTCTTGAACTCATGGACATCACCAGATGCTGGGTTTCCTCCTTTTTAATGCTCTACCAGGCCTTTACTGCAGCGGCTTTCAGTTGCTGTTTGTTTGTGGGCCTTTCTGTCCGAAGTTTAGTCTTCAAAAAGTGAAATGCATGCTCAATTGGGTTAAGATCAGGTGACTGACTTGACCATTCAAGAATTTTCTACTTCTTTGCTTTAATAAACTCCTGGATTGCTTTGGCTGTATGTTTTGGGTCATTGTCCATCTGTACCATGAAATGCCGCCCAATCAATGTGACTGCCTTTAGCTGGATTTGAGCAGACAGTATGTCTCTGAACACCTCAGAATTCATTCGGCTGCTTCTGTCCTGTGTCACATCATTAATAAACACTAGTGTCCCAGTGCCACTGGCAGCCATGCACGCCCAAGCCATCACACTGCCTCCAACGTGTTTTACAGATGATGTGGTATGCTTTGGATAGTGAGCTGTTCTACACCTTCTCCATACTTTTTCTTGCCATCATTCTGGTAGACATTGATCTTGGTTTTATCTGTCCAAAGAATGTTTGTCCAGAACTGTGCTGGCTTTTTCAGATGTCCTTTAGCAAAGTCCAATCTAGCCTTTCTATTCTTGAGGCTTATGAGTGGCTTGCACCTTGCAGTGCACCCTCTGTATTTACTTTCATGCAGTCTTCTCTTTATGGTAGACTTGGATATCGATACGCCTACCCCCTGGAGAGTGTTGTTCACTTGGCTGGCTGTTGTGAAGGGGTTTCTCTTCACCATCGAAATGATTCTGCAATCATCCACCACTGTTGTCTTCCGTGGATATCCAGGTCTTTATGGGGTGCTGAATTCACCAGTGCTTGCTTTCTTTCTCAGGATGTACCAAACTGTAGATTTTGCCACTCGTAATATTGTAGCAATTTCTCGGATGGGTTTTTTCTTTTTTCGCAGCTTAAGGGTGGCTTCTTTCACCTGCATGGAGAGCTCCTTTGACCGCATGTTGTCTGTTCACAGCAAAATCTTCCACATGCAAGCACCACACCTCAAATCAACTCCAGGCCTTTTATCTACATAATTGATAATGACATAACGACGGACTTGCCTACACCTGCCCATGAAATAGTCTTTAAGTCAATTGTCCAATTACTTTTGAGCCCCTGAAATGAAGGGATTATGTTAAAAAAATGCTTTAGTTGCCTCACATTTTTATGCAATCTTTTTGTTCAACCCACTGAATTAAAGCTGAAAGTTTGCACTTCAACTGCATCTGAGTTGTTTCATTTAAAATTCATTGTGGTAATGTACAGAACCAAAATTAGAAAAAAGTTGTCTCTGTCAAAATATTAATGGACCTAACTTTATATATATACACACACACACACACACATATTATATATATATACACATTATATATATATATATATATATATATATATATATACACATTATACACACACTGGAACCTTGGTTCACAACCATAATTTGTTCCAAAATTCTGGTCGTAAACCGATTTGGACGTTAACCGAAACAATTTCCACCAATTAAATACAATTAATCCGTTCCATTCCAGACCGTACGAACTGTATGTAAATATATATTTTTTTAGCTTTTAAGCACAAATATAGTTAATTATACCATAGAATGCACAGCGTAATAGTAAACTAAATGTAAAAACATTGAATAACACTGAGAAAACCTTGAACAACAGAGAAAACTAACACTGCAATAGTTTGCGCTATAGTGCTAGGAACCGCTCACTAAAACCCCCCTTTTTTTTTAATGAGTTTTAAGCACATGGAAAAAAATGAACATTTGAAAAATCCGTAATTTCATAAACGGATGCGCGTGCGCGCCTGTGTGTGTGT
>JANRMT010062806.1:57404713-57428073 GCA_026402145.1 Polypterus bichir lapradei | reverse complement strand
ATATATATATATATATATGAGAGAGAGAGAACAAGATTTTTTATTTGCCAATAGCAACCAATTAACAAAAGCTAAAGCACTCAGTTGAAAAGGGAAAAAGAAAAATAATTTTAACTACACAAAAATACTACAGTTCTTGAAATGACAATACTGTAGTAAGGAAGTACTTGGACTTGTATTTTTCCTTCCAAAGACCAAATGACTGTGAAATTTACAAGCAGATATTTGAAAAGCCTATCAGACATTTTGTTCAACTTAATAGTGATGAGAAACAAAGGTCAGAATGCTTGTAGGAAAGTGGAGGAAAGTGAATAAGGGAAAAGGAAAAAATAAAGGAAGTCTGGCTTTTGTCAGAAGGTAAATGTAAGCAATGGATTTGTACGGTAACCCCATCCCCCTTTTTTTCTTTAATAAATCAGGCTTTAGATGGTTGAACTGCAAAAGATGGAATTCCAAAATAGAAGCCTAAATGCCAGTTTCATTTAAACATTCAAGAGCCAATTGACACAGAACACCTGGAATAAGGATTTTAACATCAGACAAGAAAAACCTGGGAAAGAAAGGAAGGTCGGGCAAGCCAGTTTATATTCTGTCAAATGAGTGCAGAAAATCTTGAAAATGTGATGCCTGGGCTGCCCACAGCCTTGGTATCTTCTTGAACCCGGGTTGTCAATAGTCACAAAACCAAGAAGGACTAGTGCAATGAGGACACATAACACATACAGTATATATTTATGCACTTCATTTCACAATCCAGCAGGGTCCAAACCAATAAATAAAGTGTAGTACAGTTCTTCAAATAAATAAATAAATCTCTCTGTTATAATAAAAAAAATCCTGGGACAAGACAAGACTTTTTAGCCTAGGATGTGACTTTTTCAGAGAGATACTTTCATGTTCTGCGAGACCAGACTTTGTGCCAAGAGATTTAACCATGCCCAGGGGCGGAAATAAAAGAAAGAGAGTAGATGACAAGGTAGAATGTCGTGAAGAATTCAAAAACGTTGACGCGATACACAAAAGAGATCGAATGTATTGTTCAGATTCAAACTTTAAGTCGAGACTTGTAGATCGTCTAATTAGTTTGCCATCAGGGAAAAGTAGGGTTTCTTTCCAATGAAGAGGCATACCCACGAGAATTAAACGATATGTTGTTTGGTGAAAGTGAAATCCACATACGCGAGCGGCAGAAACGAGAAGAGGCAGGCGCGTAGCGCAGGCCCTGAAGGTCGGCAAGCAAAGCGAGCAGGGGGCAAAGCCCCGTAGTAATCCAATAAAAACAAGCGCCATTCCATGAAAGTGAAATCAATCAATAAATAAATACACTCACTGGCCACTTTATTGTAATAAAATAAAATAAAATATTCAACTGCTTGTTAACACAAATATCTAATCAGCCAGTCACATGGCAGCTACTCAGTGCATTTAGGCATGTAGACATTGTCAAGACGACCTGCTGAATTTCAAACCAAGTATCAAAATGGGGAAGAAAGGTGATGTAAGTGATTTTGAAGGCGGCATGGTTGTTGGTGCCATATGGGCTAGTCTGAGTATTATAGAAAGCTGCTGATCAGCTGGGACCTTTACGCATGACTATCTCTAGGGTTTATAGAGAAGGTCCAAAAAGGGGAAAATATCCAGTGAGTGACCATTCTCTGGGCAAAACACGTCAGTCAATCACTGCTGGGACACTCAAACCCAGCTCCATCATCCTACCACTATCCCACAGTGTCTGAAAAATGATCACTGAAGCCATTCGGTCACTTCTACTCTCTAAATCCTCAGTAAGATCGACCTGCCCCTGGAACTCGCACCCGCACTCCCAACTGCATGTTGTTCTTATCAAACTGTCCATTTTGATTTTATTCCACCCCACCCCAACCTTAACACCCCTCTCACCAATCCTACTCAGGCTCTTTATTAACTTTGTGGGCCCAAGTGCTATGTCTAATGACCTGTGGAATGTAAATAGGAGACAGCTAGGCTGATTGTGCTTACACTTTAACATATACTCAGCTCACTTCCGAGTTGAACACCCCTTAGTCTTTACTTAAAAAATACACACCACCATAGACCCCTAACATGCTTCAGCACAGAAGAGTTTAGCAGAGTGCTGTAACACCAATTATTTTAAGGCTCTAAAAATGAATATGGTCTTGTAACTATTTATCATATTTTATATAGTAAATCATTTGAATCTGAAAACAAAAAAAAAAAATCCAGAAAAAAGAAAAGCCTTTAGGGTCACAGATACTAATACTAATATGGACACTGAAACATTTTTAATTGTGCAAGTTAGGTCCAGGCATACAGGGCAGATCTTGGCTTATATAGTAGGGCTTTAGCTTAATTGCCATTTTAGCATTAAAAAACAAAGTTAAAAATAAAACAAATGCGCTGATTACAATACAGAGTAAAATATGAGCAGACAAAAGTGACAGATGATAGAGCTGCAAATCATAAAAATTAACTTGAATTAGAAGGAAGAACACTCATAGACAACTGTAATAAAATTGAAACAGGTGATGAAACTAGCTGTACTGAGAACAGTAATAGTAAATTTGCTGCAGCACATGAGGGATTAAAAGATTCATCAACCCCAGTAAGTAATTAGCCTTGTAGTGATATCCAAGACCTTGGCTGTGTAGAATGGCTCTCATTTCTGCACAACACCACTATGGTCTTGACCTTTAGTGGAAGAGCATCAGGAACCATGTTAGTTCTGTTTGAAAGCAGTTGGCTCTTGTAGCTTACATTGTGTCAGGGATGCCAGGGGCAACGAACCGGCCGGGACGCCTTGAGGGACAGGAGGAGGGTCTACGTGCACCCTGGATCACGTGGGGGACCGCCATCCTGGTTGCTTTGGGGGCCACGGGCACAGAGCTTTGAAGCTCCACCCTGTAGGGGCCCGTGGTTGCCGCCAGGGGGCATTCCCATGCCTTGGGAGCCCTGGACCTCAGCACTTCCGCCACACCAGGAAGTGCTGGGGGGAATAAGAGCAGGGACACCCGGACTGCTTCCGGGGATGCAACCGGCACTTCCGCCACACAGGGGTGTGTCCGCGGGTGATTGCCGGAGCCCACCTGGAGCACATCCGGGTGATAATAAAAGGGGCCCCCTCCCTTCATTCACGGCGAGAGTCGGGAGCGGAGTGGACTGAGCTGGAAGAAAGGAGGCAAGAAGGCAGCCTGAAGGAAGTAAGGCATTGTGTGGCCAGGACTTTTGGGGACTTTGGGGCTTTTGTGGTGCACTTTTGTGACTTTATTATTGTAAATAAACGTGTTGTGGGTGAGATGAACGTGTCCGCCTGTCTGTGTCTGGGCCAGCTTCCACAATTGATAAATTATACTGTGAAAACTGTTGAAACAGTGTTTGGTTCAACTGCACTTGAAATGTAGGCCTGTGTCACTTTGTCAGTGTTATTATTCAGCAGAATGGCCATCAAGATAGATGCACACATGTATATTATTTAAATGCAATAAAAGTGTTATAAGAGTTTTGCAGAATGATGGAAATCTCAAAAAAGAAGTGAATTTCTGATTAAAAAAATTCCTTGTATTTGCAGAAACACTAAATAAAACACATTAGGACCTGGAGAAAGCATATGACAGGGTGCCTCGAGAGGAGCTGTGGTATTGTATGAGGAAGTCGGGAGTGGCAGAGAAGTACATAAGAGTTGTACAGGATATGTAGGGAAGTGTGACAGTGGTGAGGTCTACGGTAGAAGCGACGGATGCATTCAATGTGGAGGTGGGATTACATCAGGGATCACCTCTGAGCCCTTTCTTATTTGCAATGGTGAAGGACAGGTTGATAGATGAGATTAGACAGGAGTCAACGTGGAATATGATTTTTGCTGATGTCATTGCGATCTGTAGCGATAGTAGGGAGCAGGTTGAGGGGACCCTGGAGAAGTGGAGATATGCTCAAGAGAGGAGAGGAAAGAAGGTCAGTAGGAACAAGACAGAATACATGTGTGTAAATGAGAGGGAGGTCAGTGGAATGGTAAGGATGCAGGGAGTAGAGTTGGCAAAGGTGGATGAGTTTAAATACTTGGGATCAACAGTAAAGAGTAATGGGGATTGTGGAAGAGAGGTGAAGAAGAGAGTGCTGGCAGGGTGGAATGGGTGGAGAAGAGTGTCAGGAGTAATTTTTGACAGACGGGTATCAGCAAGAGTGAAAGAGAAGGTCTACAGGATGGTAGTGAGACCAGCTATGTTATATGGGTTGGAGACGGTGGCACTGACCAGAAAGCAGGAGACAGAGCTGGAGGTAGCAGAGTTAAAGATGCTAAGATTTGCACTGGGTGTGACGAGGATGGATAGGATTAGAAATGAGTACATTAGAGGGTCAGCTCAAGTTGGACGGTTGGGAGGCAAAGTCAGAGAGGCGAGATTGTGTTGGTTTGGACATGTGCAGAGGAGAGATGCTGGGTATATTAAGAGAAGGATGCTAAGGATAGAGCTGCCAGGCAAGAGAAAAAGAGGAAGGCCTAAGAGAAGGTTTATGGATGTGGTGAGAGAGGACATGCAGGTGATGGGTGTAACAGAACAAGATGCAGAGGACAGAAAGATATGGAAGAAGATGATTTGCTATGGCAACCCCTAACGGGAGCAGCCGAAAGAAGAAGAAGTTAAAAGACCAAGTTAAGAGATGAGTATTGAAAATTCAGTATATTCTCTGAAAAAAATATCCACTTTCAATAGATATACAAGAATTGGAGGAATTCTAAACAATCAGGGGCATATGAACTATGTGAAGTGGGTGGGAAATCCCATGGGCCCCCAAGTGCCTTTTTTATTTTTTTCAAGAACTTCCCACCATTTTATATTTATAAGTAAAGGCCAGAAGTCCACATGACCGTCATCATCAAGTTCTTCCATGAGAACCCTGAATATCATGAGGACTGATTGAGGTCATTTATGTTAGCTAGGAATCCCTAGAGGTGGTTGGGTGGTCTTGTGGCCTGGAACCCCTGCAGATTATATTTTTTTCTCTCGTCTGGAGTTTTTTTTTTTTTTTTGTTTTTTCTGTCCTCCCTAGCCATCGGACCTTACTTTTATTCTATGTTAATTAGTGTTCCCTTACTTTAATTCTTATTTATTTTGCCATTGTTCTCTTCATCATGTAAAGCACTTTGAGCTGCATTATTTGTATGAAAATGTGCTACATAAATAATTGTTGTTGTACAAATCAATGAAGCTAGCGTGTGTGATCAGGATTGTGACTGGTGATCTGAAAAACAGTATGGCTTCAAACCACTGGATTAATGTTTCTTAAACTATGATTCTGTAGTAAAGTTAGTGGAGTTTGTCCAAACATTAATTATATACTGACCTCTATTTAGTGTGCAAAAGAAATCCCTTAACTCAGCACAGAGAACGTTTGTTTCTAACGCAGGAAAATACAAAAAATATTCCCCATGAAATCACTTTGCTTGCCACAGATAGTGAAGCAATCAAACTGAGATGACTGGCAAGCAAACATACGAATAATAAAGGGGATGAGAGGGAGGACTGGCAAGGTGAGGGAAACACAGCACTAGTGTGAAATGTTGAAATGGAATTAACTAATGTGGCACAAGAATGCAACGATTTTCAGAGTGTTATGAAGAGTGAATGAATAGGATTGAGGTATATATGCTCTACTCTAAAAGTAGTTTCAGTGGCCATTTTTGACAATTCATTGTGTGCTTACTGCTCAGGTATATACACAGAATAAAAATCTGTAGCAGAAGTGTAAGGAAGATTCTACATTAAGTTTAATATGCCTTGGTGACACACTATTCCAAAGCACTTGGATTTCAGTCTAATAGTAGTGTCTGAACCACTGAGAACTGTAATGCACAAGCTATGCCACTGTAAACAATGCAAGAAACATAAAAGAGAAATAATTTCTCTTAGGTAAGAGAATTGAGATTTCCAATATATGAATAAACTGGGGGAATCCATGCAGGTAACAGGCACATTATGTGTAGAAGAGGCTCTGGGCTCTTTGCATGCTTAGAGAGATTTTTTTTGGTTTGTTTGTATGTTTATGTATGTATATATGTATGAATGTATGTTTTGTATCTTGGTAACAGCTGTTTGGTTTAGAGTGGCCTTTATGTACAACGGATTCATAAAGTATTCAGACCCCTTCACTTTCTGCACACTTTACTGTGTTCTAGATTTAATTTTAAATGGATACACTTGCCATTTTTGCCAATCAATATAATTAATAACCCATAATGACAAAGTATCAGAACTAAAAAAAAATCAAACAAACCGTGAATGAATACTTCACAGTACCTTCACCTGAATTGTTTTGCTGCTGCTAAAAAACAGGCCGGGACTCCTTATTGTTCCATGTACCACCATTTATTATTGAGATATACAGAGTTGCTGAGTACTGTTCTGCAAGATGCAGGATTCCTGAATGCATAATATTCATGAAATTACTTGCACAGACGATAATGCCCAACTTTAACCATTAAGCAAGTGTAAATCTCATCTTGCCATCAGAATTCACAACCATTACTGCTCACTTGAAGCAAAATCAATGCCAATAATCTAAACAAGCACTTTCTTTGCTTTTTTATTTTATGTAGTCCTATTTCAAGACTATATATTTTTACTTTTTATTTTCCCTCCAAAATTATTTTCTTTTGGATGTTCGTTAAAATTAAATTTGCATAGTCTTCAAATGCACCATACAAAATATAGGACAGCATACAGTGTTTTTCTCTCCGTGTATATAAAAAAAGGCACCTGCAATATGAAGTGTTTACATGCACACGCACACACATGATAACTACAACTACTGAACTAGCAACATGCAAGCTGTGGCATGCCCAGCGATGCCATCAATGTGTGCAATTTGCACCAAAATGTAAAATAAAAACATGCAAGCACCTCTAGTTAATGAAACTTCACAGCTGTTTCCTATAAGACTTAAGACTTGCAGTATTTCTATTAAATCTAAACTCAGTAAAGGATATTGTTCTTTTCTTTTTTCAAAAAAATTGAGAATGAATTTCAAAAATAATTTTAAGCTGACTAACTATTAAAATACTAGAAACAACCAAAAACTACCCATTATCATCAGTTGCTTATTTCTGTTTTGAGTGCTGCTCTACCTGTGTTGCAGATATCAAGGCTTTAATTTAACATTGCAAGGAAAATATATATGTAAAAAACATAACCAAGAAGAGAATATTAATTTTGGAGGAAATGGATGCAATTAAGATAGTAAAAACTAACTTCAATCAAATTATTGTCATGACATGTACAATCAAGGATTCTGGGAATGTTTTAAGACACTGGACGTTAGCCAAGATGCTAAATGCAAACTACACAATCCTTGGAAAAACAGCAATGTATATAACTGGCTAAATGGAGGAATTCTAAGAAATGATTCCATTATATTAAGCAATTAAGAGTAATGAGAACACAGAAGAATTTGAAAAGTATCTTTACAGAAGGATGATCTCCGCTGTTCAAATACAGGTTACTTTTGTGTACTAATCTTTGCTAATGAAGAGGGCTATAGCCTTGATCACGCAATACTGAAAAGGGAATACAAGAGGAATAGGGTTTATTTTCATTTATTACAAGAATCAAAATTTCAGAGGTGTTCATTTTATGACTGTTTCACTAGGCAAGCAACTGGGCTATGAACATCTGTTAGCAAGTGTGCTTTTATTAATAAATAATGAGAGAGAATTCATTGTACAGGCTTTGAAGTGCCCTGTTGTTTAAAAAGTCCAACTTCTATTACTCTCAGCAGTTACAAGAGCTAACATCTGTATTAAACACTGTAAGTGAACACTGTCACTCTTTTATCTTCTTTGTACTTCAAAATACATTTTTAGAATCAAAGCTTCTAAAAGTCCCTATTGCAAGGAGCATGTATTATCTAAATCTATACATTACTCGGATGACAGATAGAACTTTATCAGAATAAAGAATGACAGCAAAGCATAACATTCTCTTTCAATGACTCACTGGTACTCAACAGTTTAAAAATGAAAACAGTACATAACTTTTTTTTTTTACTGTACTAGGGGGCTATCGCACACCCACCCCTGGGTTTGGTTTACCGGATAAACAATTTAAAGAGATTGTTATTTTCATGGGAATTGTTATATATGCATTATTTTCACTTTTACTTTAAAACTTTTGTAAAAACAATATTTGCCCTTTATTTCCTACCCAGGGTGTGGTTAAATCTCTTTCTCGCAGGACTTATAACGCTACTCGTGTTGTGAATGGGGGGACTGAATGCACGCTAAAGAGATGTGGTTGGTTCAGCTGATGTCTTGCTGCTGCTGGCGAGCAGTGTGTTCTGCTTTTTGCGCTCTGCGTTGATCATTTAAAAGCCTGTACAGCAGCTGCGCTTTTGCCACTTCGTGTCTCTGCCGGTAGCGCTCTGAAGGAAGGTGGGGGAGTGACGGCTGAACATACGCTAAGAAGATGTATTTGGATCATCTGCTGGCTTGCTGCAACTGCTGCTGGCGAGCTGTGTGTTCCGCTCGTCATTGTTTTAAGAGTTGGGAGCACGTGAACTGTGTCTGCCAAAAGCATTCCAACCACTGCTAGGTTAGATGTCCGTAAACTTGTTTTAAATTGTAAGTAGGGCTTGACGTGCAAAAGTCACCATCTCGTGGGTTTTGCTTCCTAAGTTTGTAATGTCTAGTTTCGTGTGTCGTCAAAGTGTCTCTCCGAGTTGATCAGGTCTCGATTGCTTTGCTCAACCCCCACGGAGACGCGCTATGCTCCTGCCACTTTGTGTCTCTTCTGCTCGCATTGTGGGGGGGTTGGGGTAGAGCTGAACGCACACTAAGGAGAAGCAGAAGGATCAGCTACTGGCTTTGTGCTGCTCCTGCTGAGGTGCGTGTTCTGCTTGTCGCACTGTGAATAAATTATGTAAAAGCCTGTACAGCAGCTGTCATGTCTCACTGCCTTGTCTCATGTCACGTTAAAGTGTCTTCTGAGAAGATCACGTCTTGTCTCCCTGCCAAGATTTTTTTTTTGTATAATAGAGAGATATTGTCCACTGTTATCATTTGTTAAAATGTTCCTAGTAAAATACCAGCAATAAGTATCAAATTCAGGCATTATGTACAATATACGTGGATAAACTTGGAGAGACTCTTACAACTAAGAACAACAGAAACATGTCCATGCAGGACGCATATGGCAAACTGTACAGGAGGAAAACTTTAAGTATCACTGAAGATCCACAAATCCCAGCTACAGGCTGTTTGACCCTCTACCATATGGAAAATGGTATTAGAGCATTTGGCTCCAGACTACCAGACTCTGAAGCAGTTTTTACCCAAGTACAGTGGAACCTCGGTTTGCGAGCATAATTCGTTCCGGAAACGTGCTCGCAATCCAAAGCACTCGTATATCAAAGCGAATTTCCCCATAAGAAATAATGGAAACTCAGATGATTCGTTCCACAACCCAAAACTATTCATATAAAAATGATTAATACAAAATATAAAGTAAAAATACATAAAAAAAATTAACCTGCACTTTACCTTTAAAAAGAATCATGGCTGGTGTGAGTGAGTTTCTAAACTCATTTGGGATTCCACCCATTGGGACGACACGCGGAAGAGTGTCCCAAAGCAATCGCAGTCTCCCAGCGCTGTAGCAGTTCGCCGTATAAGCGCATCCAAAAAGATCACAGACATGCTATAAGCGCCTGCCGTCAATGGGTGATAGAAGGAACATTATAAAGATCCCGCTACAATAAATAACAGCGCTGTTGTTGTTTCAAGCTGAAGGCGGCTGGTTTTGTTAAAGTACTGAGACTCAGCTTCGTGTTTTGGGGCGCAAGATGGGGACTCGCACTTCACAGCACACACGTGTGCGCGCGCACACACACACACACACAGTCACAATGCTGTAGTAAACAGTATACGCTCGTACGGATGTTGACTATATGAGTGAGGCACACAAACTCAGACGGAGAATAGGAGACAATTGCCCTCAAGAGAAGAGAGAGACGCGCTGCGCGCTATCAAGAGAGATAAGGAGAGAGAGAGGGGCGAGTGCGAGCGAGATAAGGAGAGAGAGAGACGAGATAAGGAGAGAGAGAGACGCGCGGGAGCGAGCAAGAGAGATAAGGAGAGAGAGAGAGGCGAGTGCGAGCGAGCAAGCGAGATAAGGAGAGAGAGACCGTGGAGCGAGAGATAAGAAGAGAGAGAGAGAGAGATGCGCTGTGCGAGCAAGAGAGATAAGGAGAGAGAGAGAGAGACGCGTGCATGTGGGAGAGAAGAACCATCAGCTCAGTTGTGATCACATGACGCTCAGCAGACAAAGTGTATCCATATTGCTCGTATTGCAAGACATCACTTGTTTATCAAGTCAAAATTTATTAAAAAATTTTGCTCGTCTTGCAAAACACTCGTAAACCGAGGTTCCACTGTACTACAAAATTGTTACTCAAATTCACATCAAAATCTACCTTTGCCTTACGTCAACATGTTTACTCTTCGTTAAGTTTTTCTTCCTTATGTAATTCTGTTGATGTACAATTGTGCATAACTCTATTTGCATTCAATGTTATTTTGCACACTGCCTACTGTTTCGTTTTTTTCTTTCTAGCTCAGTCATATTGTTTTTTGCACTAATTACCATTTTAGTGCATTTTTTTAAAATTATACCAAATAACTACATCTTAATCCCCAACAATACTACTTATAGTGATATTCATGCATGCATATTCACAAGGGAATCAATATGTCCCTGTCACTATTCTGTGGAACTGTGGCTGTCTATAGTAAAAATGTTATTGTACACAACCTTCAACATCTCACTCAATACAAGTGGTACAAACTAATTAGCTACCATTACTTTTGTTTCTGTACTTGGGTAGATTATGTAGGGAATCTTTAAATGCAAAAACTTTTTACTCTTCAAAGAGTACATTATTTAGTAACAATTATCCTTTGTTACTTTTTCAAGGGGGATTGTTAAAAAGTACAATTGATTGGCAATGTCCAAAATACAAAGTTCTTAATGGGCAATTAAAATGAGACTACATGCAAATATCTTTTAGTAAATAAAGAGATGACCATGAAGTTCTCTCTACCTGTGTAGGTGGAAGTGTTTTGAGTATAGTGTGACAGACACAACAGCCCAAGTAATGAGTGTGCACTGTAAAAGCCCCAGCCTTAAATCTAGTTTGCTGTCACCTTAAGTTTCTAAGATACAGTAAATCTGTAATGGAAAGCATGGCAAAAAGCTCTTGGTGTATAATGGTGGAGGCAGCAGCAGAAGCACTCTTTATAAAGTAGAGGCAGTACATCCATTGCCAAACTTAGCAAAGCCATTTAGTTGTACAAACATAAAACACAGCAGCTTCTTCTGAAAAACTGTGAAGTCATCTGCATACAAGAACACTTCCTCCAACTTACAGAAACACAGAAGTTACAGTGATTTTTTTTAAACCAGCAGAGTGTTTAAAATAAATTTCAGGCTGTAATTTTTGTTTTACAGAATCCAGTGATATTTATTTATGTGATTTATGTTAGGAAAAGCATTACAATAAACACTTAGAGAATTACACAAATTGTAAAGCTGCTTGCATGCTGGTGCTCTAACCTGGACTACAACTAAATCACCTTTGTGTAAGCCAAGTTCTAACCCCAGCAAGTGTTCTATTTCATTATATACTTTACGTAAGAAATTATATGTTATTACAATGCAGATAGATACAAGACATTCTACACACAAACAGATTATGGAGTTTAAAGCTCACTTTCTGCTTTGAATGCACTGTAATTGATCACTTCACTCTAAATGCAGTTACTAAATCATTTATTTGAAACAGAAAATTACCTTAAGCAAAATCATTGCCTCGTCATCGACCAAAAGGGCAACCTGGCCTTAACTGATTTTTAATTAAACTAGTAGGAGAAGAACGCTTGGACTTTCAGACTCTTCACTGAACCAAATAGTTCTGCATCTACGTATCAACCAACTAAATACCATATGCTAAAAATCTTTTGCTTCAGAACTCATTGACAATTTAATATCAGGGCAGAAGATAACTTAATTCTGAAGTTCTACTGTCAGGGGCACATTTCCAAATAAACAACATATCCACCCTTCAATATTGAGTATGTGGCATGTGCTTTCAAGACCTTCAGATAACTGTGTATTTATAATGTGTCTGCAAATTTAACAACTTTGAAATATTCTTAGTACATATGTTGCAGAGGCATAGTCTTCATTTTATGTAAGTTAGAGACTTTGACAGAAGTAGCATAACTCAACTGCCATGCCTTCTTTACTTACTTAGTAATATGGAGACTTTATAACAAAGCAGAACAAATAAAGGAACAGATCAAAAGTATGCCAGCAATTTTATAACAACAGACCCTTTGATAATCTGAAACAGCACTGGGAACAAGACCTTATAATTAGATTCTCAGACAATGAATGGTAGTAAGTCTTAGAATTCACTCATCTTCAGTTTTGCCAGAGGATAATTTATTACAAAAGTGTACACTGTGTACTTCTCTCTCGACTCATACTCAGATAGATGGTACTTGTAAGAGGTACCCTCAAGTACTTGCCTTTTCTCCCTGTCTACATGTTCTGACTATATTCTTGTCTTACAAACTGCTGGCCTAATATATTTGCTTATTTATTGAGCATAACTGGAGTTACAAGAGAACACCATTCTTTATTATTTATAGTTCTTTTAAAGTAATAAAGGGACCATATCATGATAACATTTAGTGCACTACTTCATATAAAAAGAATGAGATAACTACAAATTTCAGGTCCAGGACTGGGGCAGTCTTGGCAATCCTGCTGTGCCAACTTTCAGGTTCATTCATATTTTTCATAACAGGAAGAATCCCAACCTACTTATTACAAAGCCAGTAAGATGTAAAGTACTATTTGAAATCCAAAAAAATAAACTCCCTTAACAGGGAATGATTCCAAAATTCTTCATAGAACGGCAGCCCTATATCCCAATGATCAGATTCAATAGCTTTTAATCTTTGTAGCTGTTCTACTAACCAGTCACTGCTTATGTATGTGCCTAAATAACTAATGGCACTAATACATATTTAAGAGTACCATATCCATGCAGTATCACCATGCTATGCTGTACACCATATTTCCCCCAAAATAAAAAAGAATACTGCCAAAATAATACATTAGTATCAATTAAGCAAATAAATATTAAATGATACACCGAGCAACAGTACAGTACAGCAGAATGCTGTGTATATTTTTACTTTTATAAATGACTGACATTGCAACACTGATTTGATATGGGAGCTACACTGATGGAGTTACAACGAAGCAGGTCTCTGGGGATTAAGCCATACTCCTTGGCTTAAACCTGCTTCTCCAATGGTTTAATTTAAGCAATGTAGTACTGTACTTCAAATGAAAGTGACACCTGAAAACACAGCTCTTCACAAAAACAGAATTTTCTGTGTGTATAAAGTGATGCGATCTAAGCCAAAATGGAAAAAGTACTCTCCTCACTGTTGTTATATCTAAAACTCAGATAAAATGAGGTCACTAACAATTTCTCTTTCGCATAAATTGAGGCACTGTGAGCCTATTTCACAAATAAAGTAATTGAATGAACTGACTGTGACAGTTAAATGTCTTTAAGTACTTCTTCCTTATTATACTATAGTGCTGTGCAGTAGAGCGTGCCTGTCCTTGTGCCTACAGATAAAGGAGTTACTCCCTTAGCTCAAAACATTAACAGGTAGGCTAATTTAGAAGGCCATTAGAATCCAGAGGTTGCAGGTTAGCTGATGGCCACCAACAATTACCACTGTACAAGTCTGCAAACTGAGAAGGCCTGTAGGGTATGTGTGTGTTAACCAAAGACAAAATAAATGTACAAATAAGTATTCATTCTTTTTCAATCAAATGGCTGGTTTTGCCTTTGTTTAAGATTTTTTTCAAATACATTCAAATTATATTCAACTAGTTACACTCATTTGGGTAGCAATAAGTAACATCCATTGTATATTATGTTAGGCATGGCATGGGCTTGGACATGGTTTTAGTGACAAATTATAGTTATTGTTTTGATGTTTTTGTTTAAATATTTATACAAGTTCTGCTTGTTTTGATGGCTGTGAACAGCAGGCATTGAGTCACAGTAAAAAGTGAGCTATTGAAAGTGAGGAGCAATTACTCTTCTGTTAAAATTTAAGTGACAGCCCTGAAAGGAAGAAACGATAAATGAAATCAATTATGCAAAACAAGCTAACAGCATGTCACAAAGCTCATTTTGACTGTTGTGCACACACAACAAGAAGCATTTTCTAATTGGGAAGAAGCTGGGGCTTGGGTGGAATTGTGGTATCAGGATGTAGGTGAATACTTGTTAAGAACGATTAAAAATCCATATAATAGAAGACAGGATGTCTGGTCTTAGTCATTTGGAAAATAATTTCTCCATATTTTGGTTTGGTTGAAGTGGTGCATAAATATATGACATAACACTTAATCACAATGTTATTACTAAAACGTGAAAAACGATTATTTTTTAACAATGTGTTTACATAGATCGTTGTAGACACGGAACACACATGAAATGCATGTGTTCCAAATAATGATATAGTATTTATAAAAGGTGTGATTTTGCTTGACTTCTCACTCTATACAACTCCAAGCAACTGACACGCAGGTAAACAGACTTGAGCTGAGAAAACTGTGCGCCGGTGGGGGATGTGATAGCAGACTGCTTGCTGCTTATCAACACATTTAAAGGACAAAAGACGCTGACGGAGAGGTGAAAAGCGATTTAAGGTGGGACGGATCTACGAGTTTTTTCATAGGCTCTGGTAATTCTAGTGTTAAACTAATAAATAAACAAAGAGGAGAGAGATAGGAAGACTGACGGCATCAGTCTTGCCGTCTTAAGCAACAGACTAGCCTGTGCCACATTAAAAAAATTAAAAATAAAAAAATAATAAGAGCTTTTACCACTGAGAAGTTATAGAGCCTGTATTGCAGGAAAAATAAGAGTGGCTACTTCAGTTTGCAAGATAAACTATGATTAATACATAACCAAATTAAAGCTAACGGAAGAAGCTGACCATAAATCACAGGAAGGGGCTGTGAGTTCTGAGCAGCCACCTGCTTGGCTGAAAACCTTACTTGAGCACCAGGTCCAGCAGTTTCAACAAATTTTGTCACCAACAATGCAGAAAATTAAGGCTGCAGTGAGAACTTTGCAGGATGCTAGGTACCGTCCCCCAGTAGCCCTTGAAGGCCCAGAAGTGTTTTCCAGAACATTTGAAAGGCTAAGACCCAGTTTGCCATCTGCTTCCCCACCTCCAATGCTGTCCATGTATGAAAGCACACCCAGACCTGCACTGACAACAGCAGAGCAGCAGTTTGCTTCTGAGTTAGAAGTCATTCGCCAGCGATCTCGCATCTCCAGTCCTGCTATGGACCCTACTTCAGAACATATTGTGCGCCCCTCGTATCTTGGATAGGAGAGCTATAGCACCACCATCCACCACAACCAGGAGTCTGCCTGACAGAACAGATCATTCACCCATTCTGGAGAATGGCAGGCCCAGCTGCCTGTCCCAGGAAAATAATGACAACACTCCTTTACAGGAAGGCCCAAACAGCTACTACCACCATCGAGGACAGCTCCCTGCAACATCATGCTGCACAAATTCAAAGCTAGCCACTTTTGATGGAAAAGAAGACTGGGAGATATTTTTTGTTCCTTTTGAGAAGTTACACAGAGGCATGTATGGACTGGGGATGAATGAGTGGATCAGCTGTATAAAAGACTCAGAGGGCCAGCTATGCGTTATGTCAGTTCACTCCCTGAACACATTCAAGAAGACTATGGCCTTCTGGTGGTGCTGCTGACCCAGCGTTTTGCACAGGTGGACCCCTCCCCCACTACCATTCGCCGACGAATTGGTGAGCTTCGCCAACAAAAGGAGTCTGGGGCAGAGTTTGCAGAGGAACTGCGTCATCTAGTGACATTAGCATATCCTGGAGTAAATTTGGACCTGCAGGACCAGTTAGCAACTGATATTTTCCTGAAGGGGCTTCGCAACCAGCGTATGGCTTACGAAGTCATGAATAAAGATCCAACAACTCTGTCTGAAGCACAAAGGTTGGTTTAGGTGCATAAACATAATTACAGAGCAACACTTGGCAGAGACTGTGCGGCAAGAGGACGGGTTAGACGCGTTTACTGGGGCAATGAGGACATGAATGTTACTCAAAATACTTCCCTATGTCCTCAAGAAAGCCCTAGTCAACTACCTGTGACCAGGGAGCAGATTCAAGATATACTTAATAAAGTGGAGAGACTTCAAGTAACTCTGGATGATGTCCTAAATCATAGTGGGTCCCCTTCACATGTGCAATTCCCATACCCAAGGGACAGATCATCCAGTATTCGACCTGCAATGGACAGAGGAAGGACCAGTGCATGCCAGTCACCTAGCCCTAGCAAAACAACCCAGCTTTGTTCACCAAGCCCATCTTCCGCTGGCAAAGGAGTTTGCTACTCCTGTGGTGAAGAATGCCATTTCAGACGCGAGTACAGAAAGTCAGAGATACAAGTTAACTCGGTCCCAGATGATTTATGCCCCAGAGTCTGCGATTGAAGTGTTAAGAGGCTGACCAACTTATCTGTTGCCAGTGTGGGAAAGATGGCTGCACCAGGACCCAGCCAACATATTTCAGTCACCATAAACAACTTGCCTATTCAAGCTACTGTGGTTACAGGAGCTGAGGTCACCATCATTTCATTAGAACTACATGAGAAGCTGAGATTGGGAGAACTGTCAGCCTCCACAACAGTGCTGCTATGTAATGCAGAGTCAGGAAAGGAGATGGTTGCTATAAAAGGGACAATAGTAAAATTAAAAATTGGCGGCAAGTCATGGAGATGGGAGGTCTCTGTTGCCCCTATCCAAGATAAGCTTCTCCTAGGATTAAATTTCATGTTGGCCACGAACATGACCATTCATGCAGGAAGCAAGGTCTTCATTGGAGGTGAACCAGTGCCCACTCATATAATGGAAGGGGCTATAGGAGAGTATGCTGTATCCTGCGTACATCTAGAGCACACAACAGTCAACAGTCCCGCCGTGTAGTGAACTTGATGTATGGGGGACTGTTGAAGATCCAAGGCCTGGTGTTACAGCAGTACTGGAGCCAACAAGTTTAGAAGATGGCATATCTTCTGGTAGTGTGCTGGTTCAGATGGAAAACCATATATCTGTTCGTGTGTGCAATCCTTCACTAAGGGAGGCAGAACTTCCACAGGGCACATGTCTGGGAGTCCTCGTAGAGACTGAACCACTCTTACTTACAAAACTATCCAGTTCAGAACTGAATCAACAGGCCCCTGGACATCTTTCAAAAATAAGGAGAATCCAGTCACCAAGTGCTTTGGACCTGCCTTCATACCTTCACAGCCTATACATTGCCTCTAGCGAAGATCTCACCCAGGCCCAACAAGAACAGCTTACCAGTCAATCTTTGTAGCCAGTGACCATGAACTGGGACATTTTTCTGCAATCACACACCGCATTGACACAGTACTTACACAGGGGATGCCCGACCTGTACGCCAGCCCCCAAGGCGCACAGCCTTGGGATTCCAGGAAGAAGAGCAGCTACACCTACAGGCAATGCTGGATACAGGAGTTGTCATAACCTCCAAGTCTGAATGGTCATCACCAGTTGTTCGGAAAAAGGATGGTGGAGTCAGATGGTGTATTAACTATCGAAAGTTGAATGAACTGACTATAAAGGACACCTACCCACTCCCAAAGATAAAGGAATGCCTAGACACACTGGGAGAAGCCATAGTGTTCTCCACCCTCGACACTGAATGTGGATATTGGCAGACAGAGGTACAAGCAGAGGATAGGAGAAAAACTGCATTCATAACCAAGTATGGGCTGTACGAATATACTTGTATGCCGTTTGGATTATGTAATGCGCCTAGTGCCTTCTAAAGGGCCATGGAACTGGTGTTACAAGGATTGCAATGGCAGACTCTTTTAGTTTACTTGGATGATGTACAGTAATCCCTCCTCGATCACGGGGGTTGCGTTCCAGAACCCCCCACGATAGGTGAAAATCCACAAAGTAGAAACCATATGTTTGTATGGTTATTTTTATATATTTTAAGCCCTTATAAACTCTCCCACACTATTATAAACATTTCCCGCACAGTTATACAGCATAAACCCTTTGTATTCTCTTAGATATTAGGTAAGACTCATTGAAATTATGTATGTAAACACACTGTTTATATACAATAAAGTCTAAATATTATTTTAAAGATACCGAGTGTCTCTAATATCACATATGTTACAGCCATTACGATAGACAGGCCACCAGCAATAAATACGTACAATGCAAGAAAAATTGTATACAGTAAATGTGTGTATACAGTGACACTAAACGTACGTACATGTACTAAGTACTGTAAGTAGAAAATTAATTATGGTTACTCACCAAAAATGACACAATGACTTGTCTGATAACGATGAGTTTAGTTTTACTGCACAACAAAGGAGAGTGTTACAGTACAGCTCTTCTAAAGGAGCCTCTTCAGGCAACTGTGTAGCACCGCCGTTGTTCTTCTTCCGGCAGTATTCAATCCAAATCCCTAAAGCAGATTCCATCCAGACTACTGCCTTATTATATCCACTTACAACTCGTTTTGCACCCTGGTTAAAAGGACACTGCGGCCATAGATCTTATATTTCTTTCCTACTTTTTAAATAAAAAGAATCGTAGCCTCATTGATGCCGTAATGGCGTCCTACAGCAGTCTAACTTTTCAGTTCCTTCAGCATATCCAAAACTTTTACCTTTTCAGCAATCGTTAACATATTCCGTTGCCGCTTGGGCACGGCCCCTGAAGCAGTAGCAGGAGCAGATCATTTTGGAGGGCTTGACTATGCACAAAGATAAACACAAAAGAGCACAAAATTTAACTCTTTACATAGCGAAACATGTTGATGCTGAATGAGCGAGATGAGACTTCCTGGTTAACGCCACGGAATCGAATTCGGCGCTCCGTCGCTGAGCTATTCAGCACACAGGAACTTAACTGCATGCTCTGATTGGTTAGCTTCTCAGCCATCCACCAATAGCGTCCCTTGTATGAAATCCACTGGGCAAACCAACTGAGGAAGCATGTACAGGAAGTAAAAAGACCCATTGTCCGCAGAACCTGCGAAGCAGCGAAAAATCTGCGTTATATATTTAGATATGCTTACATATAAAATCCGCGATAGAGTGAAGCCGCGAAAGTAAAAGCGCGATATAGCGAGGGATTACTGTAATTGTTTTAGGCAACAGTGTTGAACAGAGACTTTAGAATCTTGCAGAGGTCTTCCAGCGTCGGCAAAGATATGGATTAAAATTGAAACCTTCAAAGTGTCATCTTCTTAAGAAGGAAGTTTTGTTTCTGGGGCACATAGTGAGTGGGCAGGGCATTGCCACTAACCCAGCTCTCATACACAATGTACAAAATTGGAATACACCCACAAGTATCAATTACTACAGATATTCCTTGGACTTTGCAACTATTACCGGCGGCTTGTACCGGCATTTGCAGAAATTGCCAGTCCAATGACCCAACTCTTGCAGAAGGGAGTCAAATTCAAATGGAGTGAGACTCAGCAGCGAGCATTCGAAGAGCTGAAGAAAAGGGTGACAACAGCACCAATACTGGCTTACCCCCTGCCTGAAGGGACCTTTATACTAGATACAGATGCTTCCAACTTTAGCATTGGTGCAGTTCTTTCCCAGCTGCAAGAGGGAGTTGAAAGGGTAATTGCATATGGCAGCTCATGCTTACAAAGCACCCAGCAGCATTACTGCGCAACAAGAAAGGAGCTGCTTGCTGTAGTAATGTTTACAAGGCACTTCAGACATTATCTTCTTGGCCGTCATTTTATCATTCATACTGATCATAACAGTCTCCTTTGGCTCTTCCGATTCATACATCCAAGACAGTTGGCCCACTGGTTAGAGGAGCTCAGCCAGTATGACTTCCAAATTGAACACTGTGAAGGTAGATAACATGCCAATGCTGATGCCCTTTCCGGGAAGGAAGTGGAGTTCGCATCTGAGTGCTACCAAGCTGGAAAAGATTCTGACAGTCTGCCATGTGGGGGCTGCACATATTGTCAAAAGCTGCAACACCAGTGGTGTCGCTTTGGCAGTGATGTGGATGATGTGATCACTCTTGCAGTGCGGTGGAGTTCACTAGGGAGTGGGCACACTGAAAATGAAGTCTCAACTAAGGCAAATTCAATAGGAGACCACAATGAACTCCATGAAACATCTCAACTACTGGGTGTGCCAGAAACTAGCTGGTTTCCAGAATTCAGTAAGCAGCAGTTGGAGGAGGAATAGAGGAAGGATCCTACTCTTTCCATTCTTCACCAATGGAAGGATCAAGGAAAGCTTCCTGCCCGAGAAGAAGTCTCACTTGAGAGCCCAGTCATTCGCAAATATTGGTTGTGCTGGCCATAGGTTAAATGCTACCAAGGGGTTCTCTACTACCACTGGGAGGGCACACTAGAAATACCTTCTTCCCTTCGACTGTTAGTGCCTCTGTCTCTACAAACGGAAGTCATCCATTTCTGCCACAGCCCACCACAGTCCGGCCATCTTGGAGAAGGTAAGACACTTAATAGGATGCGACAACATCACTACTGAGAGAGTATGAAGCATGATATTTGTCTTTTTGTTAAGAAATGTAAGCAAAGCCAAGCTTGTAAATCTGTTGGGGCAACAGGAAGAGCCCCCCTACAAGCATATCAGGCAGGGACGCCCATGGATCGCCTACACAATGATGTGTTGGGGCCCTTTCAAATCTCCAGTTTGGGCAATAAATACATCCTGGTAATGATGGATCAGTTCACACGATGGGTGGAGGCCTTTCCCATTCCTGATCAAAGTGCTGAAAGTACTGCCAAGACATTAGTGTATGAATTCATTGCACGTTTCGGAACCCCGCTGGAAATTCATACTGATCAAGGCCGTAATTTTGAAAGTGACCTTTTCACAGAAGTTTGCCGTCTATTGCAGATAACAAAAACAAGGACTACTCCATACCATCCCTCCAGCAACGGTCAGGTGGAATGCTTTAACAGAACCCTCTTACAGATGGTTAGGTGCTATGTGGATGAAAAACAAAAGAACTGGGGCCAGCACTTGCCTCTACTCACTGCTGCATACCGAAGTTCACTACATACAATTACTGGGTTCACTCCAAATCGGCTAATGCTGGGCAGAGAAGTCCACCAGTCCCATGCTGTCTCCCTAGACATTGCCCAGGCTAATGAACAGAGGTCTGAAATACCAGAGTATGTGAAAAATCTTGAAGAAGGTATGCATCTGGTACAGGAGATGGCCAGGAAGCACCTAAAGGTGGCACAGATTCAGCAGAAGAAGACATATGACTTGCGGGCTAAGGAGTGTCCTTATAAGGTTGGTGATTTAGTATATGTTAGGGATAGTACCAAGAAGGTGGGTCACAGTCCAAAGCTACAGGCACCATGGCGTGGCCCTCAGGTTATTACTAAATGCCTTGGCCCAGTTCTGTATCAGGTCCGGGATCAGCACAATTCAAAGGTTTTGCATCATGATCGCCTACTTCCATATACTACTGACAGTGTTCCAGTGTGGATGAGGAGGCTACACCATTCTGTGCTGGAAAACAATCTGGAGCAGGGAGAACCCTTACAACCTGGCACACTCAACCAAAAGGAGGATTTGGGCCACATGCAGCTTCTCTCCAGTGAAGAGACTTGCAGCACACTAACGCCCAAGAAAAGGCAGACAGCTGCCAGTTGTAGGCATCATAAAGAAAGACGTGAATTGCCAGGGAGGGCTATAAGAAAACCTGTCCGCTTTCAACAGTAATAGAAAAATAATTGGCTATGTTTTGTTGTTTAAAAAAAAAAAAAGTAAGTTGGCCTAGTGTTAGTCAGTTCTTAATAATGACTTATTTTGAGTATATAGCTAAGCCCATACAGTGCTGAAGAGACTCAACACAGCAGAAGGGGGGTGGGGGTAGTGTAGTGACCAGAAAAAGTTCAGGGCTGTTGTTTTAACATCTCTAATGTTCAGGGTGACTTGGTCACGTGGTGAGTTATCTTGGTGGTTTATGCACAGTAAAAGCGCGGGTTTTTTTGGTTGTTGTTTGCTCATAGGCTTGGTGTATGGACGCACACTAAAGGTGCTCTGTACTCTGAGCTAGAGCAGCGACCTGTTAAGCAGCATCTTTTTCATTAAATTCAATGCAAATGTATTGCTGAATAATTCTGAATAATGTTTAGTTAATTATTAAAGGCTTCCTGACAGATAACTTTGTCATGGACGAGTTTTTTACCCATGACTCACGGACAGCATGACAATATACATACACACACAAGGGGGCTTCGCTTGCTAACCCCCAATGCTACGCGCCAGGCACTTCAAGTCTCTGCCGCTCGCGTTGTTGGTCGCACCTCCGAAACCTCCTCTTAAGCTGTGATACAATGGGAAATAAATAGGTTTTTTTTTACCTCCTCTTTGCTTGATCAGCTGCTGGCTTGCTGATGTGCTGCTGCTGCCATGCCGTGTAATCTGCATCTCACTTGGCGCACTTCTATCATCATCTATGTATCACCTATGTCCATATAATCGATCTTTTTTTATTTTTACCTTTTCATCAATATTGCATTGAATTTTGATTCCATGTTTGGAATTACATCATGACAAAAAAACGTGTAACTGCCAGTGAGTGAATATTGTTTCTGTCTCTCTACAAGAAATGTTTACGACAATAGCTTTCACACAAATGAGAAATGATTGAACCGTGTGCGTGGTTATGTGGGCAGGACTTTTCCAAATCTCCTTGCATAAGATCTTGTCTTGTGGGACTTGAAATTTTCTCTTGCAGTATTTCAATTTCACCAAACAACAAATCTTTTAATTCTTGTGGATACGTCTCTTCAGTGGGAAGAAACACTACTTTTTTTTCCCCGATGGCAACACGAATTAGACAATCTACAAGTCTCCGACTTAAAAGTTTAAATCCGAACAATTTATCTGATCTCTTTTCACTGTTCTGTTATTTCACCGAGAAATAATTTCTGTTTGCACTGATGCAATCTTTACTATCCTTTACTTGAGACTTTCGTATTTTCATACTTCCATTATTTCTAACCTACAGTGCACGCGTACCGCGCCAAAGTTTTTGAATTCTTTACGACGTTCTACTTTGTCATCTACTCTTTTTATTTCTAGCCCCGGGTGTGGTTAAATCTCTTGGCACAAAGACTCGTCTCGTGGGACGTGAAAGTGTCTCTCTGAGAAAA
>JANRMT010062806.1:57371729-57383864 GCA_026402145.1 Polypterus bichir lapradei | reverse complement strand
ATATATATATATATATATATATATATGACAGCAACACTCATAACAGTGACAAAACAATTACATTGACAATCATGTTATGTTATTTATAAAATGTTTCCTTTTCTTTTTCATTACTTCTTTAACACACTACTTCTCCACTGCGAAGCGCGGGTATTTTGCTAGTTACCAATAAAACTGACAAGCCCTTTGTGGACTGAACAACAATCTGAAGCAGCTTGGCACTCATCTTCCATCATCTGTACTTGTTACATTTAAGTATTTTTAATTGGACTCATTTTCAAAAACATTTCCTAAGTTTTTAAGACTCTTGTCAAATATATTTTCCACTGTTGCTACCATCGTTTTTTACTGTGTTTTTATTAATTTTGCTTTGTGATATGTTGATTTTATAGTGTTTGATTGGGTCAAGGTATATTGTTAAGAACACCTGGTGTGGGTAATTACCATATTGTCACAGGGGTTAGCAGCTTAGAAGAAGATGTCTTCCATGGAAAGCAGGGTGGCGAGCAGCACCTATTTTGGTGACTGCACAGATATAGCTTATATCTGAAAACAATTGTTTGGTCTGCTTGTGCTGAGCTACTAAGTCACTTTCCTTAAAGTAGCTGTCCAAGTGCAGATAAGACTGTAAATGTGGAGTGCTACAAATCAGCTATATTTAAGTACACATACATTTCTGCAACAACACAATTGCATATTTAGTTTTGAGCATATTTCATGATGCCACAGAAATGTCTTTACTATAAATATTGTTACTGTCCTTGGCCAATTGTAAAAAAGTGTTTTTACTAAGCATAGCTCACATTAATTAAGAACACACTAATATGACAACATTAGATGTGAAACTGGATTTAATGTGCACCCCTGCCAGAACCCCAGTCATAACAAATCACTGAAAACAGAGGAGCACACTGGCAAAACACAAATGCAAAATGAGTGAAGTGTTCTTTTTGTGTCCTTTTGACAAGTCTACTGATCACTGTGATCATGCATACTTTAAATTGCTGCACATATGCAGTATATGTACAAAAAACTACAAGATTAATTTCTTAATTTTTTCCCCCAAAAGAAAAGTCTACTAAAAACTCTTTATCATTACTTGAAAATGGGAAAGACTAAATTTTAAAATTGTATTTTATTATTTGGCTAGATCAAATGGAACATTTTAATATAACAGAACTGCAAATTGTATATTTGCAATAAAATATTACCATAGATAATTCATGAACCTACTGGGAAAAACTGGACAAAAGCATGAAGATATATTAATGAACAGAAAAGTACTCTATGACATATTTTTTAGCTCTTCCTGCTGCCTTTTTATAAAAGAAGATATTCCTAAAATCAAAAGTGTCAAAATTTGAAACTACATCTGTTGTTTCAAGTATCAGCGCCACAAAAGCATTATAGAATCATTTGAATTAACTGTGACACCCATTGCAAGGCAGTTTTACAAGGCTACAGATGTATGTTTTGATCAGACTAATTAAGTCTGGCGCATTTTGATCTATTATGAGAATCCCGAGAGTCCAACTGTAGAGAAAGGCATAACATCACTTTTGATCTGCAGTAGCCTTTACCATCATCTTAATAGCAGATAAATTATGCTTTGCAAACATCTCCAAAATAATTCAGTTGTTCAAATGTAATCAATTTATTCCAAAGAACATTTCCTTTGAATATGCTGAATAGGGACGGCACGATGGCGCAGTGGGTAGCGCTGCTGCCTCTCAATTAGGACATTCGGGTTCGCTTCCCAAGTCCTCCCTGCGTGGAGTTTGCATGTTCTCCCCGTGTCTGTGTGAGTTTCCTCCGGGTGCTCCAGTTTCCTCCCACAGTCTAAAGACATGCAGGTTAGGTGCATTGGCGATTCTAAATTGTCCTGGTGTGTGTTTGTACGTGCCCTGAGGTGGGCTGACGCCCTGCCCAGGGTTTGTTTCCTGCCTTGCGTCCTGTCTTGGCTGGGATTGGCTCCAGCACACCCCAGTGACCTTGTAATTAGGATATAGTGGGTTGGATAATGAATGGATGGATGGATATTGAATAGGCAAAATTCTTAAAGCTTATAGGTTTCAGTTGTGACACAGGGATTTCGGAGAAGTTACAGTAAATTGCCAGTAACATAAAGACCATCCATCCGTATTTTAATCAAGCTTTTTCATTAATGTCTTGCAGGGAGAGTAATATAAAATACAATACAAAATGTTAGTACTGCCTTTAGAATTTTAAGCTGAACCTACTTAATGTGTAAATAGGTATTTTCTAGCATACAAAATCATCAACTAATTTTATAGATAGACACAGTGTTAAAGTATAGTTTGCTTTCTTTAATTAAACATTTTTGTCATGAGTCCCAGGTAACTATATTTGCCACTTTTTACTCTTTATTATGCAGACTTTACCAGAATGCATACATCCTTAGCCTTTAGATGTTACACTACCTTTTATACCTATGCCCCCAAACAAGGCAGGATATAAAAAAGTACACATTTCTTTTATATATTTTAGATAATATTCCCAAAGTATAATGCAGCAGAATACAAATGAGTGTTTATAAAATAATATTAACACAATCTGAATGACATGCTGACATGCTGTCTTATTTTGTTCAGTCTTTTTTCCGATCCAGCATAGTCTCTGCATGGAGTTCCAGAGACTATAGCTATTCTACATAGGTGACGTTGAAAGGAAAAACAAAAGACAGATTAGACAATGGACTTGTCTTTATACTGGTCCAGTTTTCTTGATATACCTCTGGACGAGTGGGTAACAAGGTTATTATAGTTTAGTCTTTTTATATTAGTTTTTATTTCTATATTTTTTCTGACCTTACTTGGAAATTCAGTTTATTTTTGTTTTCCTTCATTATGTAGTAGTAGTAATTATGGTATGGTTAAAGCGTTACTATGGAATTTAGTTTTGTGTCACAATCAAACAGAACTGTACACTTAACGGGTTTGGTTATAATATTAGTTTAATGTTAGTGGAAGCTTACTATACTACATGGTTTACTCTCTGGTTTGTTTTTGTCTGATAAAAGCATAATCAAAGTCATATACTGAATATGAACAATTTTATAATTTTTAAAATATTTTCTGTGTCATTTTGTGCTGAACAAATGTGCGCCGACTGTTGACACTTTTTATCACTTCTATATCTTTAATCTTTTGTGATGAAATGTAGGTGAATTTTATGACTTGAGGGTTTTTTACTCTAAATGTCTACAGCACACAACATATCCTGCTCCATGACAATGTGCTCATAATGAATGCCTTCAATACTGCATTAAAAAATCTTCCATACTGGGCTTTGTTATTTTCTACCAGCCATATTGATCTCTGATTCTATTTCAAGCACATGCTGTACAATTTATAAAAAGCATTTTGACACATGCAGGCCTGAAAACATATCAAACATCATAAAACAGATTCTACTGTGTTCTAACATGTGTGATCATGAAAATCATGGAGGCTTAGGAAGAACAGGGCTCTTAGGCTTGAATCAGTGAGCAGACCCCATCCAGCTATATTGAAGGAAACAAAGAAAAACAAGCATGTAGTGTCAAAGTTAGGGGCAGTGAGATTTGAATAGCCCATGAATAAGAACAGTAAACCCAGAATGAGCAGACCAAGAGCAGGTAAAAGGAGTGTGGACAGCCACAAAATGACAGAGACAGCATCTGAGATTAGGAACAATATATACATTTTATAATCCTGCTTATCCAGAGCAGGATCTCATGAAACCTGTAGCCTACCCCAGCAGGTTTGAATGCAAGGCAGGAAAAATCCCTGGTATGGAATATCTGTGATATGGCTGATGTTAAGAACAAAAAGAACACAATATTTCAACTATCTATTTTGAGAGAGAGAGAGAGAAAAATTGAAAAAAGAGAGACAAATATTTTAAAACATAATTCTACTACTGGATAATTTTCACAATATCAGGTATTCTGATCTGTGAATATAAAATAACAAAAGATAAATTAATAAATACAGAATAAATACAAAAACACATTCATATGTTTAATTTTTCACCAGTTGGCAGAGTCTCTTTGTCTACCTACATGAAACTCAGAAGAGACATTGCCAACTCAGGAATGTTACAAGGTTTGTATCACTTCGTTATTAAACGAGTTTTTTTAAAGCAAAAGTGATTGGTCAGTAACAATATGCTGATCTTGTATGTTGACCTAGTCAAACTCTCAATCATTGCCGTTTTATTTTCAAAAAGGATTTTTTCTGTGTGAAGTGGCAGGTGAATTATTGTCAACAAAAAGCAGGAACCTGAGAAATAAACTGAAATGTTACTCACTCATGATTTTTCTGTCCATACGGTAAAGGTTTTGTTGACCAACACATTCCAATTTCAGGCTTTGAATTACATCCTAATATACAACAAGCGCAAAGAAAGGCGGCACAGTAAATCAGTTTCTATTTCACACACTTTACACGTCCGTATTCAGCTTGATCTGTCATTGTAAATGCTGTGTGAACACCCACCCTCCTTCACCAGCCACTGTTCAATGGATGAATATATGTGGGTAGATCATGTCAGAATATTTTCTATTTTAGAGTTAAACGTTATAAAGGTTAAAGACACTAAAGAAAACTAAAAATATTTTTAGCAAATTATTATTTTATTTCAGTTAGTCTTTCCAGCTAATTGAATAGTTTCACTTAGTTTTAGTTTTTCATTTCGGTTTTGTTAATTATTTTATTTCAGTTTATGAAAATGTTTTTTTAATAATAGTTTCAGTTTTGATTTTACTTTTCTTTAACTATAATAACCTTGGCAGGTGCAAAGCGATTCCCTTGATTCCAACCTGCCTTCCAATCTAGGCTTTCTTCCTGGGGGGATAGGCTTATAAGCCCACTCAAACTAAAAGAATGTAAAATACCCCCTACACACACCCCATCCACTTTGATTAGCTCACTTATCTCCACTACAGATGGCTCAAGTACAATTCTAATTATATAAATAGACATACAAAATATTTATCAACCTACATTTAGGTCCTTAAGCATTTGGACAGTAACGAATTTTCATAATTTTGGTTGTATATGCCACCATAATGGATCTGAAATGAAAAAATAATTACATGATTGAAGTGTAGGCTTTCGGCATTAATTTAAAGGGTTTAAGAGAAATATGAGCCATGTAGAAATGACAGTGATTTTTACACATGGTCCCCCCATTTTCAGGGGCCAATTGAATGACAAGATGTTTCATAGCCAGGTGAGATATGTCCCTCATTATTTCATTAACTATTAAGCAGGTAGAAAGTCTGCAGTTGATTCCAAGTGCATTATTTGCATTTGAAAGCTGTCACTGTTCACTCTCAATATAAGGTTCAAACAGCTTTCCATGCAAGTAAAAACAGGCCATCAATAGGCAGAGAAAACAAAACAAATCCATCAGAGACAGCAGAAATACCAGGAATGGTCAAATCAACCAGCTGGTACATTCTTAAAGAGAAGGAAGGGACTGGTGAGTTCAGCAACACTAGAAGGCCTGGACAACCATGGGAGATAGCTGTGCTGGATGATTACAGGATTCTTTCCTTGGTGAAGAAAAACCAATTCATGACATTTAGCCAAACCAAGATCAATCTGTGGGAGGTAGGCTTATCATTGCCTAAGTCTACAATCAAGAGAAGACTTCACGAAAGTAAATACAGAGGGTTTACTACAAGGTGCAAACCAGTGGTAATCCTCAAGCATAGGAAGGACAGATTAGACTTTGCCAAAAAATATTAAAAAAGACAAAAAAAGTTCAGTTTTGGAACAGTTTTCTTTGGACAAATGAAATTAAATATATATCAGAATGATGGATAGAGAAAAGTATGGAGAAGAGAAGAAACAGCTCCTGATCTTTAGCATACCACATCATTTATGGAACATGGTGGAGACAGTGTTATGGCATGGGCATGCGTCACTGCCAATCGAAATAGGTCATTGATGTTTATTGACGATATAACTGCTGACAAAAGTTACAGGATAATTTCTGAAATATACAGGGCTATACTGTCTGATCAGATTCAGACACATTCTGCAAACCAGATAGGATAATGCTTCACAGTACAGATGGACAATGAGCCAGAACATACTGTGGTATCAAATCAAGTGTTTATCAAGGCAAAGAAGTGGAATATTCCTCAATGACCAAGTCAATCAACTTACCTTAGTCCAATTAGACATGCACTTCACTTGCTGAAGACAAAAATGAAGTGAACAACCAGCACCTGAAGCCAGCTGCAGTAAAGGCCTGGCAAAGCATCATTAGGGTGGAAACCCAGCTCTTGGAAACGGACATGGGTTCCACACTTCAGCCAGTCATTGACTGCAAATGATTTCAGCCAAGTGCTGAAAAGGATCACTATATTATTTTGTCCAAATACATTTGAGCCCCTGAAAATAGGGGGAGCATGTATAAAAATTGCCATCTTTTCTTTGTTAAACACCTTAAATTAAAACTGCAAATCTACACTTCAATCACATCTTGATTGCTTTATTTCGTATCCATTGTGGTGGCGCAGAGAGCCAAGATTATTAAGATTGAATCACTGTCCAAATACTTATGGACCTAACTGTATATGTTAGATATTACTCATTTTTGTACACTCCACCAAAAACCATAAGTATAAATTATAGGTAGCCTTAATTTTTGGCCCTTATAAAAATATAAATTGACTCTTGATTATTAAGAGGTGGCCAGTGACAGCTTTAACTCAACTCAACCTGACATGAATTAAGAGAACATGACTAACAGAAGAAGAGGGAAAATATATTTGATTAGTATTATGTGAAGAATGAAACTCTATCAGTGTGGCCAGTAGTCATGCTATATCATAGAATGATATAATGTACAACAGTCCTAGTGGGTTTATGGTTGGTATAATTATATATGCTGCCTTTTACATTTTTCCCCACATACGTTGAATAATTTTTGTCATATAAAATTACCAGGGCTGCAAAAACTAATCAATGTCATTGATTAGTTGCCTTGTTACAGGTTACATAATACTTACGAAACGTACTGGCATATTGACCATGAGTACTGTTAATCACATTAAGAGATATTCTACAAACACAGGACATAAATATTGAAGAAGAAAGAATTCAAAAGTTTGGTAAGAAATTCATGTTTTGCAAGATCTGTAGAAATGAGCTCACTTAGTACAGGAACATAAATGTGATATGGGAGCAACTGAAAAGAAAACTCATTGCAGTAATGGAGATCCCTCTGTCTCACTTGCTCACAAACTGAGGATAATACAGCAGTGCTCTAGGTGTCAGTTCCTTCTATTTCTTCTAGAAGCAAAAGCTCCTTATCCAACGACAAAATATTTGTAGATTTAGTTCTTTTAATGATAGAGACGGCTGGCATTTGATATAAGAACACATGAAACACTCCATTCACCTTGCAGACTTTCCTGCCATCTAGCAAATAAAATATGTGCTTAATAATGATTTCAGACTTTACCTTGATATCAACAGCAGCTTTCACACCGTTAAACTAGACCTTAAAGTTAGTAACCAAATTTTTTGCTATGTGTTTTGGCAATTGTGAAGTTAAGGCATATGAAGAAAAGTACTGGGCAAGGTGTAAACTCTTTCACTTTTAAATTAAAAGCTTGAACTTTTACAGCAATGTTGCATTTTTTAATAATAATAAATGACCAACTAATTGATCAGTGAAGTAGTTATTAGCTGTATCCTTAGTGGTTGTTTCCTTGAAGCAAGCTTTTTGAGATTGTGGCTGAATGATGAGCATGCAGTAACACAGGGATACACATGACTGTACAACCATTTCTATTTGGTCTCTTTCACATTACTGTTCTTTTCATTTGAAACAATTTCTAATTTAAATATATATCCATTTGTTACAGCCCTCACTACCCTAGAGAAAAGATCTAGTGTAATTGACTTTTACATTTTGTTTTTACATAAAACATCACATTGATCTTGCCTTTTTAAATGAGACATTTATTTTAGCTTGCAGGTTTCTTCCAATGTCATCTGCCCCTTCTAGGAAGTGTGTAGTTGCTATACTTGTTTGATGTTCCCTTCAGCTTAAGGTTCTGGGTTCTGGATATGATTTTGATGGCAGATTCGGTTATCTCTTGTCTGAGTCTGATGGTAGGAAGATAGGATCTATTGCTGTGTATACTCCCACCACTCCTGCAGAGTTCCTCCTTCCAGGACCCAAGGAGCCAAATTCATATATTTTATGAATATGAATCATTTAACGGAAGAGATATCAATGGCCTTGACCCAATCCTGTATAAATTTCCTTCTGTTTTGGGGAATCAACCCCATCCTGCTACTTCCATAAATTATTTGTCAGTATTAATACAGCTGATTCATGTAGTTTCATTAACCACCCTGCCAGAGAATTCTCGAGAAGTATATTGCATGCAATAAGACTTGTTTGATTCTATGGTGTCACAGACTGGTCGGACTGAAACGCTGGGAATGTCAAAGTAGAAACAAAGATTAAAAATCGTTGGAAAAATTGTGTAGTGTGACAAGGCCATAAATGGTATGATCAGTGTTTGAAGGTTTAATTTTCATTTCTTACAAAAACATAATAATCTGAAAAATTTCCTTTCAAAGGAGTACATTTTACCATTTTCTCCACAAATGTAAACCCACCACAACTGATGAAAGTAGACAGCAATGCAGAATATGAGGTCTCTTTTAGACTAAAGAAAATATGGGACGCTAGCAAAATATTAGCGGTCATGAGTTTCAAATCCCAGACTGCTAGAAGGATATATACACGTTCACAATATGGAAAAAAGTATTGGGACCCTTGACCATTACACCAACAGGGACTTTAATGACAATGCATAGACTACATATTCATAGACTTTAACTCTTTCAGGGATGATGTCGACTTTTGTCAAAAGGAGGAGTTGATGATGGTAATCGACTGTAAACTGTGATAAAACCAACCGTTATGTTTTAGTTGGACTCTTATTACTAGAAGGAAAGTTACATTCATTGGCTTGGCCGAGATTTCCTACGTTCACATGAGTAGCAGGGCACAAACAATGGCAAAAATGGCACTGGCATCTGGCGAGAGATCAAAGCGAATGCGTAAAGCAAAATACTCCATGGACGACGTTTTGCCTATTATCTCTGAACTGGACTATGACTTGTCAGACTCAGATTTTGATTCAAGTGATTGAAAATGAATGTGAATTTCCAGCTTTAGTTGAATGGTCCCCAGCTAATTGTTATACTGACAATGTTCGTCAGGGAGGACTGCCACTTAACAATGATAAGAGGTAGAAACCAGATTGCAATGCACTGCGATCGTATCCCAGCCACACAAAGACAGCCTGGCCGCAAACCTGCTGCACATTCTTGGCCAACTGGCAGCCACAGCATGCAGCAACAGACGTTTTATGTTGATTTCCGTGTGAAACCACTGCTTTTCAGAAACTATGTTTTTTTGGGAAACTAGGGGGCTATTGTCCCCTGCTCGCTTCGCTTGCCCACCCCTTCCCCCGCGTGGCACACTACGCACCGGCCACTTCACGTCACTGCCACTCGCGTTGTGAAGGGGGGGTGCCTAAACGCACGCTAAGGAGATGCGGATGGGTCAGCTGCTGGCTTGTTGCTGCCGAGCTGTGTATTCTGCTTGTTGTGCTGCGCGTCGATCATTTAAAAGCTTGTACAGCAGCTGTCCTTTAGTCTCACTGCCTTGTCTCGTGGGATGTTAAATGATGCTTCTCGTGGGATATCCAAGTGTCTTCCAAGAAGATCATGTCTCGACCCAAGATTTTTTTTTTTATTATAATAGAGAGAAATATTCAGCTCTCAAAGAGTTAATATGGAGTTGTTCCCCTCTTTGCAGCTGTAATATCTTCCACTCTTCTTGGATGGCTTTCCACAAGATTTTCTGAGGAATTTATGCCCATTCATTCTGTAGAGTATTTATGACATCAGGCACTGATGTTGGATGAGAAAATGTGGCTCACAATCTCCGTTCCAGTTCATCCCAAAGGTGTTCAATGGGGATGAGGTCAGGGCTCTGTGTGGGCCAGTCAAGTTCTTCCACACTGAATTCACCGAATTGGACATTGCTTTATGGACTGGGGCACAGTTATGCTGGAATAGAAAAGGGTCTTCCCTAAACTGTTTCCACAAAGTTGGAAGCATAAGTTGTCCAAAATGTCTTGGTATGCTGAAGCATTAAGGTTGCCCTTCACTGGAAGTAAGGGGCCAAGTCCAAACCCTGATAAAAAGCCCCATACCATTATCCACCCTCCACCAAATTTCACAGATGGCACAATACAGTCAGGCAGGTAATATTCTCCTAGCATCAGTCAAACCCAGATTCACATTTCCACTACTCCACAGTCCAGTGGCAATATGCTTTACACCATTCCATTTGATGCTTACCATTGGACTTGGTGATGTGAGGCTTGCATGCAGCTGCTTGGCCAGGGAAACTCAATCCACGAAGCTCCCACCACACAGTTAATGCCAGTGGAAGTTTGGAACTCTTCAGCTATGGAATCAGCAGCATGTTGGTGACTTTTATGCACCATGCTCCTTAGCAGTTGTTGACCCTGCCCTGTGACTTTACGTGGTCTTCTGCTTCGTGGCAGAGTTGCTGTTGTTCCTAAACGCTTCCACTTTCTAAAAATATTACTTATAGTTGACCATGGAATATCCAGAAGGGATGAAATTTCATGAACCATCTTATTGCAAAGGTGGCATCCTATCACAGTACCAAACGTAAAGTCACTGAGCTCTTCAGAATCAGAACGACCCATTTTGTTTCACAAATGCTTGTAAATATTGACTGAATGGCTAGGTGCTTGATTGTATATACCTGCAGCAATGGGTCTGATTGAAACACCCAAATTCAAAAATTAAAAGGTGTGTCCCAAAACTTTTGTCCATATACTGTAATATAGTGAATACATCTTACAGGTCAATGATTGACACTGGCGGCCAATTATTAATAAAGATTGTGCAAAAAGTACATGACTTTCCAGATTGTCATTTGTGTTCTTTACATAATTCAATGTACAAAGCAAATTAATGTACAGTATTATACCCAAGAATTTAAGTAACTGGACAATTATATATTTTATTATTTTCTTTTCTTAGTCCCCTTGCTTTTTTTTATCTGTACGCCTTGGACAAAGGAAAATTACTTCAAAAAGATCTGCAAATAAGCAAATGAATTACGTATTTTAAAATATTTAAAATTTTAAAAGAGGTGTTTAATAGGTGTTTAAGGCATTAGGTGCTTTAAACTTACACATTACCATTTTATTTCCAAGGGTTAATAATAGTATCTGAAAAAAATGAAAGACATCATTAAACCTTCAGTAGGCATATCCTACTGATGTCACTGCTGTTGGGTCCTCCTTTTGCCTTTATCTGGAGGCTAGAGTGAGAGACCCAGCCAGTGGACCATTATGAGCCGTCTGTTGGAATCCTGCAGGTATTGTTTTGTTTTAAAATTTTATGAATTTGGATTTTCCCTTCAGTCTTTGGATTTTGCTTGTGGATTTCATATTTGGCTTTGTTCACCATGGATTACCTTTTTAGGTAAATCTTTTCCACTATTTAGAGATTTTTTGTTATTTCTTCTATTTTTGTGAATCAACACTCAATTTATAAAGATTACAGTTTGGGACTGTCTTTACTAGCCAGAATATTATTGGTTTTATCTTCCTTGTAAGACTGTTTTTATTTTAGGACTCTTATTTTTTTTTTATTAACTTTCAATGCCAGCTTCCAATTCTGGGGTATGCTAGGCCACAAGCCAGAAAGTAACTGTCAGGGGCAAGCTGATCTAAAGTGAGGATTTTGTGGGCTGGCCAGGGTAAGCTCCTGGACTCCTTTGTGGTCGTTTTCAGCAGCCTCAAACCCCTTTTTTGCCATGTTTCTCCAAATCAACAATACCCTGATGCAAAAATGTTACGGTAAATGGGAACCTACCTTGTAAGAGAAATATTCACTCTTTTTTTTTCTCAGTTTAACTAAGACTCTATTTTCCAACACATCCACTACTTAGATGGTGAGATAATATGCCATTTAATCCTTACAGTCTGTGTGTTTGTATATATATATATATATATATATATATATATATATATATATATAT
>JANRMT010062806.1:57326149-57346729 GCA_026402145.1 Polypterus bichir lapradei | reverse complement strand
ATATATATATATATATATATATATATATATATATATACACACATACACACACACATATACATATACACATATATATATACACATATATATTTATTGTGGCAGATGACAGGGGTCCTTACCCCACCTGGAGAGTGAAAAGACCAGGAGAGAGGCAATACCTTCCCCAGGACATGAGAGGGCAGCCCCTCGTGTTTTGCATTAGGGCCACGGGACTGGAGTTTGGAAGCTCAATCCTGTTGGGGACCGTGGCCATTGGCATGGGGTGCTTGTACAATCCCGGAGCCTTGGACTGCAGCACTTATGCCACACCAGGAAGTGCTGCAGGAAGAGCATAACGGAGTACCTGAAGCACATTCGGGTGTATTATAAAAGGGGCCGTCTCACTCCATTCGGAGAGCCGGAGTCAGGAGGCAGAGGACGGAGCTTACAGGAAAGGAGAGGAGTGGAGGTAGCAGTAAGAGAGAAGAAATAAAAGAAAAGGGAAAGGACTGAGCATTGTGGGCTTGTGCAGTGTGTGTGCTGTGAAGAAAATAATAAACGTGTGTTTTTGGGACTTGTGAGTCTGCTTGTCTGTCTGTGTCAGGGCTGAATCTTCCACACTTAAATGTATATGAGAGAGACAGACACACTTACGCTTTTGTGCTCAGGCAGTTTATTTATGGTTTATTTGCTTTACTCTTTTTAGTACAAACATTTTTAAACAGTTAACTTTATACCTACATGTACTAACATATTATTGGTCTTATCCCAGATGAAATTATAGCATTCTAAATAAGAATGCACACATTGTTACTGCCACACTCACTGGTCTAATATACAGTCGCCAAAAAACATGATGTTAACCTGCATGACTTTCTGATGTGAGTGGAAGTCATAATATCTATAGACAGTGTATAGACAGGTGTGGAAAAGGTAAACTCGGGAGATGTGACACAGAAACACTAAATATTGCCACCCTTGCTATCATATGCAAGACCTGCAGCAGTTTTTGGACAAAATAGCGCACGCTTGGAAAAGAATCCATATGTCCACTATACAGTGTTGTTGAAAAACACCTTCGTAGAGTTTTTTTTTTTTTTTTAGATTTCTCCTAGTGTATACATTAACATCAATTTTAAAGCTACAGTATCTGTAACCCGATGATAAATCCCACTAGCATTCATACAGACTACTGCCCTCCATCCCCATTTTTTAGTCATATTCCTAAAAGAGAAGCAATTATTCTGAAGCTTTAAAATAAATCTGTCCATGATCCCTGAGGAATGCAGTGACAGCTTCATGAGTTCATATCCTAACAGCTCAGTAGGGGTATTAAAAGACTTAGCAAGTAAGCCTTCCAGTTCATTTAAACGCCTTACACTGCAAGACAAATCCATCCTGCACTAACCTGCCTGATCTGAACAAAACTCCACTTACAAATGTCTGATGTAAGGGACGCCAAGAATGTAAAATCCTACTCTGGAATCAGCAGATCCCTACACTCTTGTACTAGGAGAAAGTTCAGAAAATGAATAACTGTCACAGACAGATAAACCCAAAGATTTCAGGAGGGGAAGGTGAAATACAAGACTGATTGTTTAGTGCTACTATGGGATTTTAAAAACCTCCAACAGAAACAGCAAAGTAAAAACCAAATGTGCTTTTTTCAGCTTCAAAAAAGAAATCAAGCTAACTACATTTAATCCAGCCTAAACTGTTTAAACACAGTAACACCTTTTTACATTTTTTAATGTATTCCAAACTGCTCAGGATCATGGGAGGATGAGCCTCAGAGCCTGTCGTGGTAACAAAAGACATAAGGCAGATATTGATGAACAGAATACAAGTTCCTCCAGGGACCTAACCACAACTCAATTACTAGGTACTAAACAAGAGTCAATTGAGATAAAACAATAGACTTGGGGACAACAGCCAAACTCCATACCAAAGAAAGAAAGAAACAAAGGTCAAAGGCCCATAACAAGATGTGGTATATGGCCGGTCATTCATCCTAGCCAATACCCCCAGGCCGCCAGATGGAGCCATCCCTGCAGCAAGGAGGTGCCCCGAATGCCAGCAGGGAATCCTGAACAATGGAGTTTTTATCCATAGCCCTGCTGGATACCATGGGGGCCGCTAGAGGATGCTGCAAGGAGGAACAAGGATTATTTTCCCTACAGCCCGGAAGTACGTCCCAGTCATGTGGACAGAAGAAATGACATACTTCCGGGTTGAAGAAAAGGAGTTTTTATCTGACCGGGAAGTGTTGCCAGTCACATGGACAGAGAGAGAGAAACACTTCCGTGTCGAGGACTATAAAAGACTGTGGGAGATCCCAGACGGGTGAGCTGAGTTGGGAGTAAGGGAACAACACGTCTGGATGTGGAGGATTGTTATTGATTTATTATTGTATTGATTTATATGAGTATCGTGGAGTGGAGGGTGCTTTGTGCACATTATTCTAATAATAAAACCAATTATTGGACTTTTATCTGGTGTCTGGCGTCTGATCCGAGGATTCATGGGGACGACAGCGCCCCCTATCTGTCACAAAGACAAGAAAGGGCCATTTAAACACCTATTACACTAACTACATTAGAAAAATAGATACACCTACCATATCAACTCACTGCACAAATTACTGAAAAAAATGAACACTACTACTTCTAAACCCAGCCATTTATTGCTTTTCTTATTAATTAAATCCAGGGCAATTTCTTGTTTCTGGAAGTTTTGATAATGTGGAGCTGTGCTTAAAGAACTTAAAGAGACTCTCAGCTGAGACGCATTTCTCTGAAGAATGTAACCCTGAGACAAGCTGTCTTAACACAAACTATTACTTTGCCTTTCAGGAGGCCACATATGAAATATCATACTTTTTAAAGTGGGTGCTTTTAGGTAAAATCTTTATCTCTGCACACAGCATTTAGCAACTCTTTAAACCTTTTTGAAGTAATGTAAGTAACAACATCATATGTCTTCATTGGCGTTTAATGAATATTTCACAGCTTGTACCTCCTAATATTGAAGTTTAAGTCCCTTTTGGGATAGAATGTGTTGGACAAATTAAAAAAAAAACTGGAATGTTCTAAGTGTAATAAAAATCACCTCCATTTGTGCAATGTCCTACGCCAAAAGGAGGGTATTAATCCCTTTTAAGCTACTATTGATAAAACATTAACATCAAAATTCCCAGTTGTAGTAAAATACTCTAAACACATTTGTTTGCGCTGAAATGGGAAAGAATGTAGTTGTATTTTTTTTGCATCTCTTTAAAATATTTCTGCAGTTATCATGCACAGTGCACTTGCAATTTGTTATGTTTATGAATTAGATTTTCTATATTGATAGTTTTGTATTTGATGTTTTTATTTTCAGCACACAAGTCACTTAATAATGTGAAAAGGAGGACAGAAAAATAAACTGATTTTTTTTAAAATTTGGTGATACAAGTATTTAATATAAAAAGCATGTCCATAAACTGCTTTCTTTTAGAAAAGAATAATAAAATAGAACAGATGATGCATTTTGCCAACTTCAGTTAAGATTCATTTGTTAAATTATAACTCCTAAAGAAACAGCTAAATGGATTTGTATATTGCAGACTCTGTCTGTGTCATGGCTCAAACTGGCAAGTGTACAAGATTAAAGAAAAATATAACCACATGAATGAACTGATGTTGTGAGAAGTGAGATTCGAATAGGCTGTGTGAGACTAAAATTCACATACACATCTCCTTGTAGTTTGTACTGAGAACATCAAGTTCTCCTCAGCAGATTGACAAGAGATATTTGCTGTGAACAGTTCCAGACAACCTGCTATCTGAATCAGTGCAAGCTGAAGGAGAATTATCAGACAGTGAAACAGTTTCAGGCTGAGTAGATTGAACTGATTAACTGATAGCAACTGGATTGGAAAATTTTAACAAAAAACTCACAATTTTAGAAACCTTAGTATTCTTAAGCATTTATTTTTATAATAAAATTTCTTTGTAATAACAATTTTCTGCACACTATGGCCTTGCCACTGCCTGGTGTAATACAACATTGGCTGTTAGGTCAGCAGAAATATAGTAGAAATATTGTGGATGTTAAATGTTCTTTAAGTACATTTAGCGTGGTACAATAGGAAAGCATTGGTGATGAAAGAATGCCTGTCAATAAGGCACTCATTTGTGAAGCTAATGCTTTTTTTGCAATCTTTTTACTTAATTCATACCATGACATAGTACAAGTGAAGAAATACATTTTCCTAATTTTAATTGGCTAGCCTCGTCTTTTATTGCTCATGGTTTCCTTTTGTTCTAATCAAATCCTGAGTAAAGCAAATACATATAAACATTCAAAAATGTATTTTATATTAAATATACTATATAATGATTAAGGTAAAGAAAGAAGAGTGAGCACCCTAAGGCCGGGGCTATACTTCACGCGACGCAACGCATGCTGCAGCGGACGCTCCTGCTACGCAAGTGCTGTAGTGTTTATACTTGCGCATGCACTTTACGTAAATCTGGAGGAATCCACCAGGTGGCAGTGCGAGATATTATCACGGTGAGAACAGGTTCAGCTTCACTGTGTTGTGAATTGCCTGGAACGCCCATTAAATTCCGATGACATCTTACTGCAATATCTCTGAAAAGGATGTTTAATGATTAAATCCATCAGTCCAGGGATTTGTCCATTTCAGCTACAATTGGGCACGAGGCAGAAACAATCCCTGGATGAGGCATCAGCTCATCCAAGGTGAATACAAGCACACACATACACGCTGGCGTCATTTTAATGTTAACAAATCTGCATATTTTTGGAAGTAAACTGGAGCACACTGTGGAAACCCAGCAGGAAAACATGTACACTCGAGACAGGGAATATCAGCGACGTGACTCCCTGCAAGACAGCAGCGCTAACGCTCCGCCACCGTGTCACCCCCATGTGTGTAATTATTAACAGTATTTATTATTTAAATGAAATTACCTATTTATCTGTAAACTGTAACATACATACTTCAATGCACTTCATCATGAAAGTGATATCAAGTATAAATCTAAGGATTTTAAATGTGCAGAGAGTTGGAATATCATACATTTAATGTGCTCAGTGTGGCAATCTATTGCTGGCGATCCACTGCTGTCAGGACCAGAGGATGCCCTAGAAAAAAAAGACGGCACAGAAGATGGTAAGTGAGACTTTTAAAATGTATCGTGTCATTATGATCGGGAATATGCGACGGTTGAATATAAAAGCACCATGAAAGCATCTGTATGTTGGCATTTTGCTTCACCACTTCGAACCATTCATCAAACATCGTAGCCCGCACACTGATCTCGTAGGATCCGCAAAGTGGCTTTCTGTCACATGTAGATAGTAACCAGAGACTCTGACGTCACATTCCAACTTTTAGCACACCGACTTTTTGCTGGTACTGCAACTTGCGCATGTGTCGCATTAATTTCTGAGGACCTGCTCAGAGGACGCATCAAATGAACGCTGGAAACGCGTGGCAGCCATGATACAGACGCGTATGCGTTCTGAGCATAAAGTATAAACAAGCCCTAACTGCCCTGTGAGCCGGTTGCTAAAGAAAAAAACACTTAATGTACTTTATCTTGCACATGGACACATATCTTTTCAGACTGACTTTTAACATGATGAAAAACACTTTTAAGCTCTTGGATAATTTGTTGTTTTAATTTTACCTCCAAGTCTGCCACTGAGAAGTCAATATGCCAGCCAGTAAAAAGATTCCATTGCACATCCACTATGTCACAAAGGACTTCACACAAAAAAAAAACACAAATTACAGAAAAATGATTATTGCAATTGTAATGTAAGCAGGTCAGGGTGAGATTACGCCACAGTAGGTTAAGGGGGTAACTACATATTCAACAATGTCTTGCTTACATAATCTTAAAAAGGTTACCCAGCGTCTATACTTTTCTCTTACTTCAAGCTTATTTTAACATTATAAGAGCTTGCGAATGCATTTAAAACTGAAGATATCTGTTTTTGCTAGCTACAGTACAAATTTATAGGTGCTGTAAGTGGCTCAAAAGAGCACAAAAATCTGTACTTCCACTGAAAACATTGTGTGCCATAAGCTATTGCATTTTTAAAATTAAAATTTTACTGGAACATAAAACTGAATTACATTCAAATAATGATTTATAATATTTTATTTACTTTTCTATAAATGTAGTGGCAAAAACTAACTGGTGCAATGTTTTCTCAAGCCAGCAGCAATGAAACTCAAGCCAGCGTTTACAACAGTATCGAGCAACAAATCTGGATGCCCATAATTAACTTTTAACATCAAATGCTGAAACCTATATATTGTACTGTATTTTTAGGTGATGTCATAGGCTGAAGGTAAACACTTGTGGCCAAAGGTTCATACTTATCCTCCATCCCAAACACAGTACACTACAGTATTTTTAGTCACAAAATGCAATATAAAGTATACCATGCAGTTTATGCTCAGCTGTATAAGAGGGACAAACATCTAAAACATTTGCAACAAGTTGTAACAAGACGATACAATCAGACATGGGAAAGATTTGGGGCAGCCACCTGTATGGTATGTTCCTGGCTGCAAAAGTAAAGAATTGTAAGACCAGAGTAGTTTACAAGACTGAGTCCAAAACAGAACTGAATTCCAGAGGAAGGGAGTGAGGCTTTATAGGAGGTCTGGGGGAAGTGATGTCGTCCTCGGGGCTGGGACCGGAAGTGATGTGTCCCGAGTTGAGGGTTGAGTGGTTCCTGGTGGGATTTCCTGGGAAAGGTCTGCAGGTTACTTAGAAAGAGAGTTAGTGTACCCCGCTGCCCCCTGGGCAGATGTGTTACCATTAGTCTTTAAGCCCTTCAGCTGCCTCCTATTAGCACTGTGTGACAACGTATACAAGAACATTGCAATACTATCAGAGGGAGAGACCCACATTCTCCAATATATGCACATACCAATTCAACCGAACAGACGTTTACTTGGGACATGGTGCACGCAAAATTCAAGGCAAATGCTAAGAGTTTCAGTGAGTTGGCTGAATACTTTCTATCAAATGAAAATGCCTTTAACGAATATGAACCCAGCATATGCAGGCTTAAAAAGAACATCCAAATAATAAAAAGACTAAGATCTATACCTTCTGAAACCCACCATACTAAACCACACCCATTTATCTCCACCCTTCCTCATTTGCTATATATTGCCTTTGATTTGTACATGTGTAATCATTTTCCTCTGATGATGACACTCGGTAAGGTATTGAAAGCTCAGGAATAAAAGACTACTTTAAGATACATGATTCAATTTCACCCTTTGTGGACTTCTTTCAAGAAACATGCAAATCGTATCACAGACCTTCAGATAGACAGATATGGAAGGCACTATACAATAGACAGACAGATATTTTTTCAACCAGGGGCTATCATTATTTTTAACCAGGGGTTAGATACAACTGGCCATGAGTAAAACATTACTGCCGCAGATCAAATCCTGCTTTTCCTAGTGACTGACCTTGGCTTTTACTGATGGACATTGCAAACCACAATTTGACAGGAACCTGTATTCTTTTAAATTCAAACAGGTAAATAGTAGGAATAATGGGAATTTTGTGCATTAACATATGTTTCCTCTGTATTACATTCTGTAAAAAGTATGTGTTTTAATGCAACACTTTGATACTTGTACTTGTAATCTTTGTACTTTGTAATCTTGTACTATTACAAAGTTTTGCTGGGTTTAGGTCAAACACAATATACACTAATCATAGTTAACTTATTACATACAGCATGGATGTTTATAGGCGGCACCTTTATGTGGCACATGAAATGGACTAAATGTTTTAATAAGAGTGCAAGGTTATGACAAATTTAATAACTGATGATCATTGCTTTGATTTAACTTTACAACTTATTTTCAATCAATTCAACAGTACCATGAAAAATGCATTTTGTGTTGCAACTGCATAGCTTATATTCTCTCTACACAAAGCATGGTACAATCATCATTGTGTAAGGCAGGGGTGCCCACAACTTTTTTGGCTTGCGAGCTACTTTTAAAATGACCAGGTCGAAATAATCTAACTACATTAAAAATGATATATATAGCATTCATAGTCTGAAACACAATCTGATTGTATGGGTGGTTACCTACCAGGTAACATGTGTGGTTGGTCTGCAAGTCGGCAAACATCCACCACGGGTGCTCTCTCAGTTGCGAGAAACAGATCATAGAATGTTACATAGTTAACTGTCAAATAATGCAAAGAGTACACAACACATGTTTCACCCTATTTTGGGCTCATCAGGCGTATACATTCCACTGCACCCCTCATCGGGGATTGAACCTCGGACGTCAGACAAACGCACTTCGATTATGACAGTGTGACAAAAAAAATACTCTTCCAATTCCACATCCAGCCCATACCCTCCCCAAACAATTTTTTTTTTTAAATCCCTTCTTTAGTCAATATAAATTGAAGGCTAACTAGATCACAGCCGGAGTTTTGCAGTAGCTTGCACGTTTGATCGTGCATGCGGGTTGACCAGTGTGTTAGAAGAAAAGAAATCTTAGACTGGCCGCCCTGTATGTCAATCAAGTGGCAAATGCCATAGGGAGGATATATGATAGACTAACGTTTAAAAAAAACTTTTTTTAATGCAATGCGATCTACCTGCACTACCTTTGCGATCGGCGCATTGGGCACCCCTGGTGTAAGGAAACACCTAAAATATATATAAAATTGTTAAATGCTGGATTAGTTAAATAATTAGAAATGTAGTGTTTAATGCTTCTTTTTTATGTGTTGCAATAAAGATACAACACTTATAAACTGTCACTGTTTTTCAAAACAGCAATTTACTGATATACAAATATTTATATAATAAAATTTCAGTATAACACAAACACAATCTTGCTTACATAAAAACACCTTTTTTTCCAAAATTAATGTTTTTTTCTGAAAAAAACAGTCATTACCACCACTTACCATTCAAAAATGTAAAATATGGGAAAATGTTAAACTGAATTTAGCTATATTAAGAAAACAAATGTTCTATGTATATGCAAAAATGAAAGTACACAATAACATCTTAACTGACAGTAACATAAGATTAAGAAGTTGACATAAACACAATTTGATAGCTCTGGTGTACTGGTATGTAATAGCATTAAAGGTAACAATATTATTATATAACAAGCACGGGGAGTAGTAGTGTTACATGCTTCTACCAAACTCAGTCATTGAGCAGCAGCACTGCCGTTCTTGAAGAAAATATTGTAATGAAAGGTACTCTCATTTCAGGAATCAGCATGGCAAGCATCTGCTTTTCAGCGTATATTTTTCATCAACATAATGAACTGTTAGGCTCAGGTATGCTAACATAGTTTTACTCGTCCACATATTTGTCTTGGTTGCTTTTAGCATTATTGTTTCAGGTCCATATTGATTTTTTTGACATTTGGCATAAAGTGAATGCAATGAGACTTTGATAAAATAACTGTACGAAGACATGACTTCTCTTACCCAGACTCTTCAGCATTTTCTAAAACCTTCATTGCACACAGTTTTAATTGGAGCCTTGTCTTTTGATAAAAAAAAAAAAAAAAAAAAAGACTAATGTTATCTGATTGTACTTTCAGTAGCCTTATGGATATGGATATGTGTTAGCCTAAAATGGTCATCTGTGTAGCGGTCATAACAACAATTGAACTTAGAGCTGCTTGCTTAGCTTTCATGCACTCTTCATACTGGAGTATGTGGTTGAATTTTAAATGGCTGTATAAATGTTTTCCTGCAGCGGTTTAACAGATTGCACAGTAAACATTTAAAAACAAAATATTTCCAAATTATGCATAATTAACTTTATTTTAGTATTTAACCACTTCCATATTTCAAAATTGTTAGTGTGTATAATTCAATTAACCTACAAGTCAATCAAAATCATTACTTTTACATATCCAAAGTTGTCTTCTTTAAAATAAATGTTAAGAATATTTACAATTCTAATTGAGCTTATTTCACAACCTTCGTACCCCCCAACCTCTTGGAAGGCAGAAAAAACATAATTGCAAATGGGAAATAAAATCAAAGTGCAGCCATGGATGGAAGGGGGTGGCATAGGTTGAAGAGAGTGTGATTAGAATTAGGTGCGGAGGGGCAAATTATACCATGAATGAGTCTCATGTACCTGAAATTCAGAGATTGCTACTTCAAACCCAAAAGTGGCTGAGAAATGCTGCTTTAGGTGTATGTGCTTAGAGATGCCAGCAAAAGCACTGTCCCCACCCCAATAACTCAGCACTGGAAGAAGCTAGTATAAAAATGTATGCATGTACTTGGTTTATTCCAAACATGAAATGAAAGAAAAAAGCAGCAACTAAATAAATAAATAAAAACACTTTGAAACTTTTGCAGGGTAACTGCAACAGAAGTCAGTAAAAGATGGGTGATTTGAAGCACAAAACTTAAAATCTGTTGAACAAACTGTAAGGTTTCTCTGTTTCTAGTGGTAAACAGAAATTGTTTCACAGCAAGGACTGGCATGAATTAAAATTTTGAAAACAAAGTTTTGGATAAATACATAATTACACCTACAAAGTTACTGACTGTTTACTAATTGCTTCAGAGTGATATACAGTGTGTGTTTATTTTTAGGTATGAAATTTAGGCACATTAATGCCATAAATCACTTAGTGCATACAGGGTTAAATGTTGTCAGATGATACAGGTTCAGCATTACTTACTTCCTCATTTTTTTCGAAAAGCTGCTGCAAACAGAAAAGAAATATATTCACTTTTTAAAAAATATGTTGCACTGGACCAGACTCCTTAAATGCATTAAACATTTAGCATTTAGTTACTCCTATGATGTGAGAGCCTCTGTATGTGCAAACCTGTGCCTGAAGTGGCTATGCACATCCTATGTGTTACACTGATATATTACCTTGAAGAGAGAGGTGCGTGGAGAAGTAGATTACATTGTCACAACACAATATCTGTGGCTTTTATATTAGAAATTCAAGTGCAACATCTAAGAGCAACATCTCTCCCTATGTGTTTTCAGCATAGTGATTGTTGAGTGGTTTTTTAGGGATTGGAGGTGTTATTGGTTTTCTGTACCGCGACTGGTGTTCAATGGAACAGAACAGATAATCAAGATGAGAGTCAATATGCCTTTAAGAGTACCAGTAATCCAAAAACAACAACAAAAAAAAAAAACTAGTATTCAAGCTTTGCAGACATTCTCTTCCCATTTCACACAATCACATTTCTTTCTTTCTGTCCAGGATGCTTTCCTGTCTTCAGTCATCCATCCACCCTGTTGGCTACTAGTGCAATTCATATGACAGTCAATCACTTCTGTTGCATCCTTTATTTGCATAAAGCATGTAAGGATAATAATAATAAACATGAACAAATGTAAAATGATCAAATAAAAAAAATGTTGGCGGATTTTCTTTTTTCTATAACTTCAAATATTAATCAAATCCATCAAGGCATTTTTCAGATTTTTGGGGTAGTATTGGGTGCTGGAGGGGGTTACCCTAAAAACTGATATATTGAAATGTTCACTCTTAGAGGATACCTACTGCCCTAGTTGTACCATTCTGCCAATTTTCAGCTTTTTAACTAAATGGGAAATACTGTTTTTGTTGAGGAGTGAATGAGTTAGTCAGTTAGTCAACTTTGCATTTTATATATACTTGTACAGTATATAGATTGATGTTAGCTTTCAAATCTGCTCATAATGATCAATACACACAGCAACAAATCCAAAAGTACTGTAGTGTAGTCAATACTCCATAGCAAATAAAAATATAAATTAGGGCACCTTAACCAACTGAGTTTGCATGAAATGTAACAAAGATGCAAATTAAATGTTTAAATGTGAAATCAAGCTGAAAAACATAGTCCTGCATCATGCCTTTCTAGCACTGTGGCTGGGGTCTGCCATTGTCTACAGCAGTGGTTACCAAAGTGCTTTAAATCAAGGACCACTTTACCAAAGTCAAAAATGCAGAGGTCCACCTGCATTACAATCAGAGGTGGGTAGAGTAGCCAAAAATTGTACTCAAGTAAGAGTAGCGTTACTTCAAAATAATATTCCTAGAGTAGAAGTAAAAAGTAGTCTTCCAACAAATTACTCAAGTAAGAGTAAAAAAATATTTGGTGAAAAGACTACTCAAGTACTGAGTAACTGTTTGATCATAATAAATGATTTATTTTTTAGAAATGGTGTAATAAGACAAAAATATAAAATAATGTGCAAATTCTGCTATTTCAAAATAATAAAATAAAAAAATGAGTAAAAATAAATAACATCTTTACAAAACAAAGATGCACAAATAACACAAAGTTCCAAATCTCAGTTTTTCACAACAAAGCTTTTGAAACCAATACCTACAGTAGGTAACAAGTACGTTTGAACAGTGCAAACTACTTACAGTGACAAGATATACTGTACACTGACAGTATAATACTGCATATGCACTTGCCCTCCAAATAGCATAGCTGATAGAAAATAACATTAGAACAAGGCAGCTTGTGCACGTACAAGAAGTCTCACTTTACCTTGACTGTCTGTGTCTGCATGTTTGGTTAAAAAGTGCTTGTTCTTCACTCAGTGAAGTGATGGTTAAGCTTCATCAGGAGTTGGCTCTCATTTTTCATGTACATTGGAACCTTGGATTCCACTTGGTGGTAACTTGGTTTACAAGTGTTTTGCAAGACAAGCTAAAATTTTTAATAAATTCTGACTTGATAAATGAGCGAGGTCTTGCAATATGAGTAGTCCATATACGCTTTGTCTGCCGAGTGTCACGTGATCACAACTGAGCTGATGGTTATTCTCTTTCTCACTGTGGGATTGTGGGCAATCGTCAGTCAGCGTGCGTCACTCACATAGTCAACATCTGTAGGAGTGTATACTGTTTACTACAGCATTGTGACCATGTGTGTGTGCTGTGATCTGTGAGTCGCCGTCTTGCACCCCAAAACACGAAGCTGAGTCTCATTACTTTAGCAGCACAATCTTTATTCAGTTTGAAACAGGCACAGCGCGGTTATTTATTGCAGTGGGATCTGCCACTCTCCTATACACAGACACAGCAGTGAGGCAGTGTCTACGCTGCCACAGTTTGTTTGTGGTCATGTGACTGCATGGCTACATCTGATTTGTGAAACGGAGCCAAGTGATTATTGTTGCTACGTCTGATTGGTGAAATGGAGTCTTGTGAATTTTGTTGCTATGTCTGATTGGTGAAACGGAGTCTTGTGTTTATTATTGCTATGTCCGATTGTGAAACAGTCATGCAGCAGATCCACTGGCAGCTTCTCTCTGGCAAAAATATAGTGCAATGTGTAAATGGAAAAAAGTAACGAGTCGACTGTTGCCCAATGTAGCGGAGTAAGAGTAGCGTTTCTTCTCACAAATGTACTCAAGTAAAAGTTAAAAAGTAAGGTGAAATAAAACTACTTTTAGAAGTACAATTTTTTTTAAAAGTTACTCAAGTAAATGTAACAGAGTAAATGTAACTTGTTCCTACCCACCTCTGGTTACAATTATCACATTCTTTTGTCCACATGCACTCAACTGAGCAATACTGCAATGACTCAAGATGCAAAGAAAAAGAGATGGCACACAAATTCAAAGGATGAGTTAGGGTCTCTTTATACTTAACACGTCTGTGTTGCCACAAGGTTTTGCTAGGGTGCGCACAGCATCAATTTCGTCAGCACTCAGGGAGTGCTGACCGTAGCAACTGTCGACTCTGTGCCTCTACAATTCTGTGACTGCTCGATCCTGTGCACATTGACTGCTCATGTATTTGACAAGAAAATATGAGCTCATTTGAAGAGCAGTTGTGTAAAGTGATTCATTGGTATCTACACCTTGTGGTATAGTGGGTCCACGCCTTAAAAAAATGGCCAGTTTTAAATCCAGATAGCTGTGTCAGTCTCCATGGGCACAACTGCACAACAGCAGGGAGTTAATGAGGTAATTAGGGTGATCATTCTCAATTGCTTCATTGGCTTCCTGTGGTGTGTGATTAAGGTGCTGCTGGATGGCAAAGGGAATATGGAGGATCAGAGATCGAGAGAAAGAATGAGAAAGAATAAAGGTTAAAAGACGTGAAGAGCAGTGTTGGGAGGACAATCTGGCCACCTGTTAGGGGAAAGAAGTATGAGCTGGTTCCCCGTGAAGGAGCGTAGGCTGTGGCGCTGTAGGGGCTGGTTTGCCCCACTGAATAATAGTGTCGAGTGGGCGAGGAGGACAGATGACCTCCCTGTGGATCCGAGGTACGACTGCGGGAGTGTGAAGAAAGACGTGAGGATAGCCGACCTCGGACGGTCTGGCTGTACGGTTTGGAGGCAGCTAAGACGGGGGTCAGAGGAATGAAGTTCATGGCTGCTGAATCTCTGCCGGCTACGCGAGTGATGGGTGAACCTGGGAGATGAAGAAGGAGGTGGGCTAAGATTGTGAGGAGTTAATGACTGCATTTTAACCTCTGATTTTAATGGATATACAGGCAGTCTCTGGGTTACGTACGAGATAGGGACTGTAGGTTTGTACTTAAGTTGAATTTGTATGTAAGTCGGAACAGGTACATTATTTTAATAAATGCTATTGTTGACCAACTGTAACCAAGTGCTCTGCCAATGATGGAGTTTCACCTCTTTCTGACATTTTTATTATTTCTAATTTATTTTCAATGGGGATGGTTTTTCTCTTCTTTACTGTATCACCAACACTTGCATCAGGTTTGTGTTTCAGAGACATTCTTGAAGGGTGAAGACAAAAGGTTAAGATGAGCTCTTCTGCACAGCACTGTGCATGTTATCACAGAAGGAAGGCACCAGACGTCAACACTTCTGATGTATAGGGTGGTCCAGATCTAATTATGCAATTTTCATTACGCTATAACTTATTCAGTTTATTACATAGAAAATCACCCGAAAAATTCCAGACCATCAAGAAGTGTGCCAAATGACGACATGAAAAATTGTCTGCGTGCCGAACTGGAATCGTCCCTGCATAAATCAAAGTCATCCAGACGATCTGGATCTGCATAATTAGATCTGGGCCACCCTATACTGACAAGAGACAACTTCCTGCTATGTGCGTAACAGTACAAGCAGGCTTGCTATTGAGAAGGAATGGGGGCAGCGAGGGGCGGTTCACCAGCCCACCTCACAGTCACCTCCACTACAGTATGCTGCCTGCAATGTCCGCCGCACCACCGCCCCCATTCAACACACAGCCATCCGAGGTACACTACAATGCTACCTCCGCCACCCTGTTCACCCTCAATGGCCTCCGTTCAGCCACAACGGGGTCACCACTTGCAGTATTACCAGCCGCCCACCTAGAATGAACAGGCAGCTGTGTATTGTAGGTGGGCAGTGAAACCGCTTGCCGCTGGGAGCTGCCCGAGGTGACGCTACATTACGCGAGCAGCGAAATCGCCCCCCTCCAGCCTCCGTCCAGCCACCGCTTGCAGCGTCCCCAGGCAGAAGATGACGGAGCGACAGTTACTGAGGCGCATGCGTCACAGCTGCGGCCCCGTTCGTATGTCGTAGGTTGGATGTCCGTAACCTGGGGACTACCTGTATTTATTATGGCTTTTATCCTCCAATTTTCACTTGGTTTTTATGGGTTTATTTATGGACATTTGGGACTCTGTACTGTGGACACTGTTTTTGTTTTGTTTGGAATTGTTTTTAATAAAAGCACTTTGACGCTTTTCCACCATCCCCTTGCTACTTGTGAGATTTGTCCCCATTTGTCAGCTCATCTTGATCATAACTATTGACGGTGTTGGGTTCTAGAGGCTCCCATATGTGAAGGGGGAGTCTGGAGGGGACCCACATCGTCACACACCTATACAAATCAACATCAGAAGCAGAAAGAAATAACCAAATGTGCACAAAATGCATGGCGAGAAATCATCAAGACCCTTGGTAAAGGTCAGCGTTTGTTCAGGTAAAAATGAAATATTTGCAAGATCAATATGTAATTGCAAAGAAAAAACTTTGAAGGAAAAGTTTTCTGTGTGTGGCACTGCCGTAATATAAACAGGCCTTTAGTACCTCTGAACATGGTTATTTATTGAAAAGCCTTCTTTAATTTAAGTGTATGTATAATAAAAAAAACAAAAACAAAAAAAACAGCATGACCAGAACTAAGGCAAACTTGCACTGTTTCTCAGTTTCTTTCTATGCTGCAAGCTAATTCTCGTACTATTACTCTATGAGCTCCACGCTGGCTCCTTTTTGTTGGTTTTACCCATAGGTGTCTGCCTCAGACACTGATCCATAATAAATCCTTGAATACATTACACTCACAGACTTAGAAAATGAATACATCAGAAGCAGTGTGTGTCAGTGTTCACATGGAATTAGGATATTGCAGTTAACAGGCCTTAGCTCTTAAGGTGAACATCAAGGTAGATGTAAATCCACCCACACACCTACCTATATATGGCACAGTCAATTCAGCAATGCCAGCTCAGCTAAACTGAGCACCTGTAGGTGGAGTGATGGCTCTGAGGCTTGGGATCTGTGTTGGCAATTGGGAGGTTGTCTGTTTGAATAACATAAAACCACCAGTGACTCTACTCCATTGGGCCCTTGAGCAAGGCCCTTAACTTTCAATTGCTTCGTCCTGGAAATGATGTTAACCTGCATCCAGCCCTGCAAGCAGATCCTCCAACTTTCAGGGTAAACTTGGGGGGTTGGTTGCAGGACTGGCACTAAAGCCAGTGTAAAAACCCTTACACTTTCCAGTATGGTGCTGAAGTGTCACCTGTTCATGTTTGCTGTACTGCTATATGCTGGCATGGAGTTGGTCAGCAAGTAAACACGAGAAAAAAAGAAATACAAGGAAACAGATGCCATACAACATTTGAAAACCCACCTCCCAATATTTACACATAAACCAGCTACATAATAATCAAACATAAATTAAATAGCAGTGTCTTCCACTGTTCAGCATAATACACAACAACAAGCTGAAAGTTAAATCTGCACATTTTGAACTGTTCTAATTTGACATTAAGTTGCATAAGCATTTACACATTCCTAATTTTTTATACTGAACAATTACCAAATATGTTGGATTTTACCAGTTCCAGTGGGGGGAACAGGTCACAGTTAATCACTTACTCCTAATTTGCGGCTTCTCATCCGCACGTAACCTTGTTTGACGATGTCATTAAAATTGGACGCCATCTCCAGGTGACTCTCTGTTTCACACTCCAGTTTGGTGTAGTTTGTGTGACTGCTGCTTCTGCCTTCCTGTTTCATACACTCTTCTCCTCTACTGTTCTCTGTATGCTTCACCAGAGATTGTCGGTCTTCTCAGTCACACTTCATGGCTGTTCTGTTTCACTCCTTTCTGCACTCTGGTGGGAGGAGGAACAGGAAACAATCATAAGATCAAACAATTTCAGTCCAATGATCTAGAAAAATACTTCTAATGTTAGAGAGCACTTTCTAGAAGTCCTGATAACACAAAAATGATTACCATAAACACTAATGTATTACAAATCAGAACACTAAAGATGCTCTTAATAAAAGCTATAACGAGTGTCACAAAGCAAATCAGATCAATGCATGCAGCATACAGTAGGAAGAAACTCTCAGGAATAAAATGTGATTTGACAATCATCCAAGTACTAAAAATAAGTAAATATAATCTGATTAAACAGAACACAAAATGGTTTATTGAATATATTTGAAAAAAAAAATCACCATAAAACACTGGACTAATTAGTTGTTTTCTTTAGTAATTGGAGTCAAATGCTCTAAACAAAGTAATGACAAGTAGGTAGACTGCCATTATAACTATTCAGTCAGTGGTGGTTACAATACAAAACAGATTCCAGTTTGCTTTATGTAGTGGATATTTACATTTCTGATCATTTTAGTTTTCTTAAGAGTACTGCTGTACCACAAGTCTGGTGATAAAAGTGATTGTTTCACTGGAACGTATTGAGTTTTTTCTCACCTCACGTACTCCACATGATAGTTATGTCCAACTGGATGGTGTATCTAAATATAATAATATTTTAACAATGATTGCACTGAGTTCATCAGTGCTATCATGACAAATATGCTATGAGACTTTTCAGGCAAAGAAGAAAGAAGTTCTGAAGCTCTTAAACTCTCTAATCATGGCACCTCAGGAGTGATGATATGCATGTTGGTTAGCACATGCAAGTGAGAAACTCACTGTACTTTGAAAATTTGAAATGAATGACTCTTATAAACCTATAAATTATTTAAAAAAAGAAAAAACAAAACCTCAGAAAATGAGTTGTTGATGCCTAAAAGAATGGAAAGCTGGTTACAATACCATTTGCCATTTCTGAAAACTATGGCTAAACACAATGAATGAAAATTCATTTCTATTCTAGTAGTGAATAATGTAAATGTAATTTCAAGAGCAAATTAACTTAAAGCAAAGTTAAAAGGTCTATAGGCTTCTCCTATAACAGCAAGCATTAGTATCTCTGTGTCTATGATGAGAAAAACATTAACTAAAGATGAACTGTCAGACATTACTAAAAACAAAGCACTGCATTCCATCTCAAACTCTTATTACCCCTGTGAAACATGACAGTTAAAGTAAAATGCAACTCATCTACTTTGTTGTCTTAGAACCAAGATTGCTTGCTATAATTGAGGTGAGAGATGATTTCTGGATTGTAAAAGTAATTGTAAAGGCAAGCATGGGTCAAGAAGAACCCCGCAATCTTAAACATGCAAGTAAACATACATGAGAATGACTGAAGCAGGAATATTTTAAAATTCTTTAGAATGGCTATGTTGAAGTCTTAATCCTGATCCAAAATAAATGTTATGCCTTAATCATTCAAAACATAACTAAAAATTATGACTTTAAAGTACAGTAGCTCTGTAAAGTGGAATTGGTCTATTAAACCTAAGTCTATATATTTGGCTAACAAATAAGTAAAGTAAATGTTTAGATGAAGTTGTTTACACTTATGAGGTGTCACTAATTGATAAATCTCAAGGTTCACGTTTAATACAGATGTAAAAAGCACTGTTTTGAGAATTAAAAGTATTTGTAAATTAAAACTGTAAACTATTATGACAAGATAATGGATATTAAATCAAAAACTATTTCATATCAGAATATTGCAGAAATACACATAGTGCTAATTATTCACAAACATTTGTCACTTTGAATAAATAGTACTAGGGTGTTGTACCGTGTTAGCCATTATGAATGTTGTGAAAGTCAAGCAAAATAACACCTTTTATTGGCTGACTAAAAAGATTACAATATTCAAGCTTTCGAGGCAACTCAGTCCCCTTCTTTAGGCAAGATGTAATACAGAAACTGGAGTTCCCTGTGTTTATATACACACACAAGTAACAACATTTGTAAATCTTTAAATGAGACATCTTAAATGTTAAAAAATTAATAGACTTCTTCAGGCTAAGATTCATTTAACAAGAGAGACGAACAATGTATGATCAAGATCTTTCGATAGGATAATTGTCCAACAAAGTCTTTTGAAGTTTCTGATGAGCTTTTCCATACAATGTGGATCTGTAGTCAGGTTGTCTGTGTCAGTCTGAGAGATGAAAACAATCCTCATACCTGGCCATAAAACCCTTGTCTCTATTCAAACCATGTTGCAATGTATTACATTTTAGCATGAGATTGACTTCCCATTCTTTTCTTTCTTGCTGTGTTCTGAAGTTTCCCATAAGCACTGTGACTTTAAAGTCCCTCTCACAGTGTCCATGGCTGTTGAAGTGGGCCGCTACAGGAACATCTGTGTTGCCACGTTTAATGTGGAACCTGTGTAAATTCATTCTCTGGTGGAGTGTTTATCCAGTTTCTCCCACATAGAGTGAAGTGTCAGGACATTTCATGCAGAGAATTAGGTAGACCACATTAGATGATCTGCAGGAAAATGATGCCTTTATGTGATGTTCTACTCAGCAGTGTGGTATAATTATAAAGTCTGTATTATAAATGTGAGCACACGTTTTACATCTTTTCTGTAGGCATGGAAATGTGCCATATTCTGTCATCGCATGCTTCAGTCACAGTGCTTATGGGCAACTTCAGAACACAGCATGAGAGAAAAGAATGGGAAGTCAAATTCATGCTAAAATTTAATTCATTACAACATGGTTTGAATAGAGACAAGAGTTTTATGACCAGGTATGAGGATTGTTTGCATCTCTCAGACTGACACAGACAACCTGACTGCAGATCCACATTGTATGGAAAAACTCATCAGAAACTTCAAAAGACTTTTTGGACAGTTATCTTATCAAAAGTGCAATTTGTTTCAGGTAAAACAAAATACAAAAATAAAAGAAGATCTGCATCAAACTTTATGTACCATTTCAAACTTCCCTAAAATATTCAGCATATGAAAATATGTTTTTGTTGCTGATCCTAGCAGATGGCTTAGGGTCTTCTTGTTACACATCATGCTCTGTATAGTAAGTGTCCACTGTGACTTTCCTTTTGAACTACTTTGGGTTTGGCTGCCTCAGCATTTTTCATAATAATAATAATAATAATAATAATAATAATAATAATAATAATAAT